>CAWUHX010000055.1:825306-1468591 GCA_963922205.1 Romanomermis culicivorax | reverse complement strand
GTCAACAGTGGTGTGGAGGGGTGTAAACTCTACACAACAGTTCGAACTTTGACTCCTTTGACTAATCATTCGTCCAATATCCATTTGATGGATTGTTAACTAGATGTCGGTAAGCATGTTTCTGTTGAGACGACCTCTTTCTTCTGTTCGCCACTGTCACTTTAAGTTAGGCATGGTTCAGGGGCCGGTTTCACTAAAGAGACTTAAGCCCGAGCTCGAGATTTTCTCGACCACAAAAAGTAAAATTTCGGTTTCAGTGGTTTCACTAATGTCGAGATCATCCCGAGCTTGAGATTATCGCGACGTCGAGATGTTAGATTTCACTAAAATTTTTTTAATCCTGATCCTGACATCGGTTTTAGCCACACACAAAAGTTAATCTTTCTTGCGAGCAGGTTTGTGTCCGAACTTTTTTGTTTTTTTTTCAAAATCAATTGTTAAAAATGAATTTTTTGCGTTATCAATGGATAAGTTGACATATTAAACGAGCGAGTTATATTTTATGCATTATGCTGAACTATAAGATAGTTACTTTTTTCGACTTGATTTCAACATACCAATGATGGAAGAATCAATAAATGTAACAGGAAAAGAACATCAAGTATTTCAAATTTCTGGCCACATTTTTAACACATTTTATTATGTCCCGTCAGGCCGTTACTTTTTCATTTAGTACGAGTATGTGTACTCGTGTTTTACATATTTTTCCACATTGTTTTCCAAACAAACATCCTTTTTTGTTTTTTCTTTATTTTTCAGTTTTTCTAACGTATGTCTTACATATTACTCACTTTATCTGTCTTCAACGCATTTTTAATGACGTGTCACATTTTAAGTGTTTTTATTGCTATGGTCGAGATTATCTCGAGCTCAAGCTTAAAACTCAGGTTCAGCTAATCCCGATCTCGAGCTTTTTAGTGAAACTCCAGAAAGATAAAAAAAGATTGCGTTCAGCTGATACTTAGTTTCAAGCATGTAATAACGACGTCAGGATGATCCTCAGTTTCAGTTAATGAAACCGGTCCCAAGGCTTGAACCTTGCTGCTACCGTCCGCACGCTCTGCACCAAGCAAGAGAAATGGCATAATCTTTTTAGTATATATCAACAGTTCGAGTTGCGGTGGCTGCTTTGGCCTATCCATAACATCCCTCCGTCGTCGAGTTTGACAAGGCGTCTAGGGTCACGAGTGTTGAGACAACCTCTTTCCGTTGTTTGGGGTTTCATTAGAACTCGGACCCGGTCTGGGGCTCGAATCGAGGACCTTACGACTAACGTCCATGCTCCAACCAAATGAAACGGGAAAGGCACTCTCCAAAATACGCATAATTTTCAAGTTGAGGTTGCTGATTTGGCCAACCTCATTAATTCCTCGTTGTGGTGACAGCAGAAAAATTAGGCGCGATCCATGAAATAAAGTTTTACTACCTTGGTCACTCACAACATCGCTCCGTTATCGAATTTCACAGGCTGTCTAGGGCCACTATAAGTGAGGAAGCATGTTTCCTCGTGGTAGTTGCTGCAGAAAAATACGGCGGAGTCCGGGGATTAAACCCAGAACCTTACAGCTTCTGTCCACATACTCTAACTGAGTCAACAATGCGAACCCTGAAAAGTGTTCAATTATGGTGGCTGCTATGGCCACTCACGACAGGTTCACCACTAGTCAGCAGGGTGTATCCCCTATTTCCAAGCGATAAAGTGGGCCTCTTATGGGGCAACGACCATTCAGATGCTTCCTAAAACGGCATGAAGCTAAACCCCTAAACCACCACTGGCCAATGTTGAGTACAGCATCGTTAGGTCGTCTTACAACTTTCCTTTCCGACTCCAATTTTAGAAATTGAAAAGAAATCGTGGATAATAAAAATACGGAATGAAACAAAGCCAACGGGTTAATTACATCAGCTTAGGAGATGGAAGTCCATACATCCAAGAGCAAGGAAAATCTATTCAGGAAAGGTGAACCAAATTTTAACAAAACTTCAGGCACCTTTAATTCCATCTAAAATGGAGATACGCAATTTTAAATCATGTTTTTGAAGAAATCTCAACTTGATCTGCCGATTGGAGCCAATGTGTTGAGTTTGTAAACTAAAACAATTGTTGCTCGTTTTTAAAAGTCACCACCTCGGTGGGTCGTTAAACACTATCTCAGTGAGGTAAACCCCAACCTTCAAGATATCATAAATTTATTTCAGTGATTTGTCAAACACCACTGTTCGAGCCCAAAACCAGCAAAAAGATAAGGCCGAAACACAAGAGATCGGTATCGAGCACCAACAACCCATCATTGCCAGTGCATTATCTATAGATTCAGAAACGCCAACTCAACTTGCCACTACCCATTGTGATGCAAGAATAATCAATGAGGCGAACACCGGTGACCAAGTTAATGGGACTCCGGTAGTCGCGGCGGGTCGGCCACGGAATAATAGCAGCGGTTCGTCGTCCTCTGCTTCGAGTGCCGAACCACGCCTGGCCTCCATTCACGACTTGGCCGAAGCGATCAAACAACAGTTGCTTTTGTTGGTCGAATGGGCCAAAGCATTGCCGCCTTTTATGGAATTGCACATGGATGATCAGGTGCATGTTTGAAATGATCTGTCTACTAATACGTTAACAATTGAATCATGTAAGAAATCCATCAAGTTTCGCTATCGAGAATGTCTTTTGAAGACACATACAACCTACAGCTTCGTTATTTCAGATTGCTCTCTTGAGGGCGTATTCTGCCTCGCATCTGCTATTGGGTGTTGCGCGGCGATCATTACCGTTCAGGGACGTACTTTTGCTCAGCAATGATGCCTGTATACCGAGATCACACTCTTCTTTACTCCATGACGTCAAGTAAGCAGTTTCTGATTGACTTTGTGGACTGAAAAAATAGAAATCAGTTTCCTACCGAATCCAAGAAGTGCGCTTCCTAACATGGTCCTATAAATAGGGTCTCCAAGGGAAAATTCTCATAACATAAGTGTTACGATGCATTCGATAGCCAACAGCGGTCTATTCCCAAGTGAGCGATTCCAAAGTGAGCGATTCCCAATTGAACGAATTCAGCGAATTCTCAATTGAGCGATTCCCATGTGAGCGATTCCCCACTGAGCGAATTTCCAAGTGAGCGAATTCTCAATTGAGCGATTCCCATGTGAGCGAATTCCCAATTGAGCGATTCTCATGTGAGCGATTCCCATATGAGCGATTTACATTTAAGCGAGTTCTCAACTGAGCGAATTCTCAATTAAGCGATTCCAAACGTGCAGTAGAGAATGCAATAACATCTTGTTCACCTTTCCTTTCTTTACCTTATATTTTTCTTTGTCTTTATTATTTCGTTCTGTGTGTTGAAATTATGTTTTCGTTTATGTGCGTTTTTGCATCTTTAGTCTCCGCTTTCTTTCATTTATTTCTCACATCCTTTTCTCTTTTTTGCTCATGAAACAATACATTACAAGTTGTCAGCACTGTCTACCATGTAATTGTTATACAATTTGGCACGCTCTATTGTCTATTTAATTTTATCCTTTATGAGTTTTTCTTCATTCCCAACTTCTTTTCATTTTAATTTTTTTGCTTTTACTTCTTTATCTTTATCTTTTTCTATTCTCCTGATTCTTTCATTTTTTGTTCTTCTTCACATCATTTTTTATTTTTTTTCTTGCTGCTTTCTCTATCTTGCTTTTTTTTCTTTTCACTTTTTCATATTTTTTTCTTTTTCTAATTCTTTTCCACCTATTTTCACATATTTTTAATGTGTCCATTTTTGTTGAAGTTTCCTTTCTCTTGATGTTTCCTTTCTTTCTGCATTCTTTTGTTGATATTTTTTATGAAGATTTTCACACTTATAACAATGAAAGACTCAAGCATGCGAAATGTTCAAGAATTATACGAGAGACTACGGTTATCTAAAATGACAACTTGTAATATATTGTATCATGAGCAAAAAATAAAAACTTAGATGACTAGAAGGAATAACACGAAAGAAAGCACAGACAAAAAATGAAAACGTAAAAACATACATAAACGAAAACATTAGCAAAATACACACAGACACCAAAGAAAAAAGAAATACCTGCAAAGAAAAATTTAAGGTAAAGAAGCAGAATTTGACGAAAGTGTTATTACATTCTCGATCGTTCGTTTGGAATCGCCCAATTGGGAATCGCTCCCATGGGAATTCGGTCAATTGGGAATTGCTTACATGGGTATCACTCAATTGAGAATTAGCTCATTTGGGAATTCGCTCAATCGGGAATTGCTCACATGAAAGGCGCTCAATTGGGAATTCGCCCACTTGGGAAGCACTCACATGGGAATCGCTCACTCGGGAATCGCTCACTTGAGAATCGCTCACTTGGGAATTCGCCCACTTGGGAAACGTTCACTTGGAAATCGCTCACTTGAGAATCGCTCACATGGGAATACCCCGTCAACAGCAACTCGGTAATATAACAATGACCATTTTTGCCTACAGGCCTTTACACTGAAGTTAGCATAAATGTGTTAAGTAGTCGACTACTTAATCATATCTGATCTAAGGGGCTTTGACAGATATGGAATAATCGAAAATCACATCGGATAAAGCTCGCTTACATATTAAAGAAAAGTTTCTCAGAGGGAAGCAATCTGACCTCGCATCAATTTCGTTCTGTGAGCTGTTGAAATTCATCGAAGCTCAGAACTATTTATTTCATAGGGTATTAGAGATGAACGTTTTTTTATGAGCATCATTGTAGTGTTGTCTAATGCATGTCCGAGCATCTTTTAAACTTTTATCATTGGAGCGAACTTACCATTGTGAAACAAATTTATACAAATATTAGTGTAAATATGGCCTATAAGCAAAATATATTAGTGTAACATTGCATGCTTTATGCTATCGAATGCAATATTGCATCTAAATATTTGGAATTTACATCTGAGGATCTGCCCTCGTTAGGAATGAGATTTAGTTCACTTCTACACATAGGCATTGTAGCCCATTAATTTTGAGTTGGCTGTCGTAGCGACAACCAAAAAATAGATGTAACGTGATGTAAAATTCCAACTCAGCAGGAAACTTTATACTGTGGCAAAAGCTCTCAATTCCTTCAGGACAATAATTAACCAAAATCATGGAAACAACATGGGCTCATCTATTTTTAATTTGGATAGAACTTCGTCCGCATCTATACATGCACTGCCCAATAAATTTTGACGATTTCACCATGTTATTGTAGAAAATTGTCCGTTTGTCCGTTTACGGCTCATGGACGAGAAAATTTCCCCCATAGACTACAGTAAAAAGCCTATTTCTGAACTGTATACTTTCACCGGTTCACTGCATCTTTCATCTCAAAATAAATTGTGTTTTTGCACTTGCTTGCGCATTCGCTTTTCCCACATGTTGTTTGTATAAGGGCACTAAAAATACACACGGTTCCCCTTTCAGTCACGTGGCATTTCGGGTATTGGACGAACTGGTGGAGCCTATGCGGGAATTGCAAATGAACGACACGGAATACAGTTGCCTGAAAGCTTTATTGTTTTTTAATCCAAGTATGTCTAACATAATCTTTCAACTGACGATTTCACCTTTATTGTCGCACTTGTCCAAAGAAGTTTACGACTCTGCATGCTTTTCATGGTTTATCCTTTCAAAATAAAGCAGCACTTTTTAGAATCGGGAGATTGTAGTGGGGTAAAGGTTTTCGGATTATCATGCTTCCATCATAAAACTGCCTCTGTCCTGGATGTAATCAAACACAGAAAGTTTATGGTATTGCTTATCACTTCAAAATGGAGTTTCATAGCCTGAGGCATGCAACATTTTGTGTTTAATAAAGGATAGCTATTTTAGTCACTATACATTTTGTGCGAGTACATGTTGCTCTATCCAGATCAAGAAAATATGCAGGATTGGTTTGACTGATCTTTTAATAATGATTTGTTATGTAGATACCTGGTTTCCTAGGTTCAAGGGGTCACGATCTCCGCATGGATAATAGAATTATTCTCAGAAGGTACACTTATATTCAATGATTACCATGGTTGAGCTTTGCTCTTTATTCATCAAGAAGAGTGCTAGTTGTGAATCATTGAAAGAACTTGAACATGAAATCGTAAAATAAATAATGAAACAAGCTTATAAAGTTTAAAATTCACTAGAAATTTTTAAACAAGTTTCATTTTTCAACCCCAAAGTGAATATTCTCGAACAGAGTTCCCTCAGTTTGAGAGATGACCGTACCAGTTTGTACGGCTAGAAAATTGTTCCTACTTGAATTTTTGGATTTGCAACATTAACCTCAGCTGCATCAGAAACTGTTTCACTTACGTTAACTAAACATGACGTTCTTCAGGAAACTTAATTGTTTCCGAATATGTCTCATGAAATATTAAATATATTCCTGTTCTAAATCAGTTCAAAAGTCAAACCAGAAATTTCTAACTGAAAAATAGGGATATCAACGTAATTGGAATTCGTTTCAGTTGTCCAAGTGAAAAAGTTGCACAAAAAGATCTTGGCATGCCGCAAAGTTATGTCGTCAAATATTTTTTCAGGATACATTTTCTTTTACTTTTTTCGACTTTTTTGTTTATAATTTTTTTGTATTTTTTGGTTTTGAGTTAGCTTTTTGAGTTTGGTTTTCATGTTTTCCATTTTTATTTCTCTCTGTATTATGAGCCTTGTTAGTTTTTTCTTCTGTTTTTATTTCTATTCTTCAGTGTTTTTTTATTTTTTTGTTGACCTTTTTTCTTTTTTATCTTCTTTTCTTTGCAGGTACTTTTTTGATTTTTAATTTTTTTTGGTTTCTGATTTTTTTCTTATCTTTTATTTCTTTCGTTTGTTGTTCTTTTTTGAGTTTTTTATTATTGCCATCTTTTTTAAGTTCTTTGTTTTCTATTTTTGATTTTGCTTTATTGGGTTTTCTATGTTCTTTTTTCTGTGCCTTGTTAGTTTCTTCCATTTTCTCTTTTCTATTTTTTTTAATGCAGATTTCAAAAAAGAAAAAATTTCAGTAGACCATGGAAGTCGCAGCGAATTTCTCCTAATCTTTATAAACTCCTTTTATCCCGCACAGATGCTCAGGGTCTTTCCGACCGCCATTCGGTCAAAGCGACGCGCCAAAATTTCTTGGCCGTCTTGCAAGATTATACTTTGGCTTCCACCCGAGCTATGTTGGCCTCCCAGGGCCGGCGTTGCGTCGACGACGTCCGTTTCGGCAACATTCTGCTCTTGTCGCCCCCTTTGCAAGCCATGTCGCAACAATTCGTCGAAGATTTACAATTGGCTTCTTTGTTCGGTATGGCGACGTTCGATAAGCTATTGGAGGAGTTGCTGCTATCGTCGAGTGATTATTGTAAGCACGTCGCATTGTAACTCGCAAATTTAAATAAGGAAGTAGGGGATTACTATCAAACGCTAGATTACTTTAATGAATGAGAAGTAATGCACGTCCATGCAGCTTGCAGAATAATTCGAAGATCCAAAGCTCTACCGCAGCAAAATAAATACGTACAGTATGATCTGCAGCTACAATAATGTGGATGTTATACGGGTCAATATAGGGGGTACACAAAAGATACCCAGTACAAAACATATACATCAAAGTTTGCTGCCTTAACTGTGTAGGGCGATATGGGGGTGTAAAAGTATGGCCAAAGCTTCAACAAGTAAAATTCGACTTCCATGTAGAAAATAGGCCCAAAGCTTCAATGGGTAAAATTCGACCTCAATGTTTGCCTCGACTGACTCGGACGTTGAATTGATGATACATGTCTCCCAAAAAATTCAAAAAACGCCTGAGAGTCATGGAATCTAATGATCTAACAGTTTTACTCATTACCGGATACGTTTTTCGATGATTCCCTATGCTATAGGTAAAACCGTTAGATAATTAGATTCTATTACTCACAGGCGTTTAAAAAAATTTTTTTGAGATACATTGCAAAGTACAAGTTGGTCGAGAAAAATTTAATTCGAATTTTACCCATTGAAGGTTCGGGCGTACTTTCTACATTGAATTCGAATTTTACACATTTCCGCACGCTTAACGAAATTTGGATCATATTATATCATCGACCATACTTTCTAGACTCCCCATCACGTTATACGAATTTGAGTCGTCAGCTTTACTTTCTACATCCGCTGTATCGCAGCATACAGTTAAGGCGGCAAAATTTGATGTATATGTTTTGTACAGGAATATCTTTCGTGTACCACCTGTACGAGCCCATATAACTACTAACTTGATGATGCGAAAATTCAAAAATTCCAGTCTTGTTTGAAAATAGTTAAAAAAGCACTAGACTACAGTTTTTCAGTGTTTTGTGTAGTCAAATCGGCAACAAACAGTAACAAATCGACCGGAGAGAGTATTAATGAAGAACAGGAAAATTACTGTAGTATTTGCAAAGCAGGACACATTGGATTACTGTTATAGGGAAAAAGACAGTTGTAGGATCAGTCGAACTATTCACAGACGCATATTCATCCACGGAATATGATGTTGTTAGATTACAGTTTGCTCTGCACTAACAATAGTGTCATGCCCTATGTGAAAATATGAAAAGTCATGTGTCACGGAATGGATAAAAAAACCCTCGATTCAACAATTAAAAACTGTTTTTTAGTGTTTCCTGTAGGCATATATGCAGAGCAGAGGACATTGGATTACTGTACTAAAGCACTAAGAATGTGCAGTGAGTACAGATTATCACAGGATTAGTTGAACCTATGCCCTACTGCAAGCTCTATCACAGCATAGGAAAACGTGTCGTCAGATCATAGTATGTCCTGCAACAGAAGTATATGTTACAATTTTTTGTGACTTTCTCTGCTAAAAACACTAAAAATAGTTTTGGAGTTCAAAGTTCGAGTATTTTATGCTTGTGAAATCAGACTCGTGAATTTTGAGATGATATGGCACAAATTATATTGTTCTGATTCATCAATCCTATAAATCCGGTGCATTAGCTCAGTTGTTGTTGCATCATGCTGGTGAATCCATGTAGTGGTATCATGGAGCTTCACAATTTGTATTTTTGTACAATTTTACCATCACGGCATTTTTAAAATATGTGATATACATATCGTCTGTGTGTTAGGCTTAGGCTTAGACTTGGGCTTAGAAACGTTTTCCCATATTGAAAATCTGACTTTGGCAGATATCGCATACAATACTATTGATAATGAGGGTATTGAACTCAAAACAGATGATTAAACAAAATCCTCTTGTGTTTGTTCTAATTTCTTTTATTGACAATGTTCTGTAAGGTACTTGAATGCTAATTTTGACAAATTTTACTAGATCAATATGGCTAGACAGCTAAGCTGATAATGATGATGCCATTAGCAAGATAAACAGTGCGTTAAATAGCACAGTTCTTAACCGCCCTAAATGGTTATTGATCCGAAAAACATCATTATCAGCGCAGGTTGAATATTTTTTTGTTGGATATTAAAACGGGTTTCTTCCACACCGTTGACAAATGCCGCGTTCATCATGCAGCATTCGTATAAGAATTTCAAAATAAACCAAATTCCATGAATTGAATGTGAATTTTGTTACTCCTGGCGTTGCAATTAAGTCTCAACTAAAGTAGGTTTTCTGAAGTCTTCAATTGGCCTACTGCGTTGAATCACTCTACTATAAATCGTCTACTCTTTAGTTTCAGAACCTTTCCTAGAAGACGGCGCCGATTTTAATCGTAAAACATGTTCGGGCAAAAAATGAAAAGTCAACAAATGCTCATAATCAGGATAAAGTCAGAAAGACGGGTTCGACTCCAAATGTTCCTGTTTTTATGGTACATTTGCATCTACCTTACGTATACTTCGATTTTTTATTATTGTTTTCTCCGTACAGTATTTACCGGTGTCTTAATAATTGCATTGTTTATCTTTTATTTATGATTCTTTTTACTTAATTGATATTGTGTAGAATATATATTTTGGAGCTTGTTAGTAATATGTTGTATTAATGATATTCATGGTGAAACGGTTCATGAAGCAGAACATAGACTTTGGTCAGCAATGAGCTTTTTTTACAGGGTAGAAAATTGTGGAGAGAACTACGACCCTGTTGATCAGATCATGCAGATGATTGAATATGCAGATTTTTCATTATTTTTTGTCTTTATATGAATCTAACCAGTATAGTTCATTTTCTAAATTTGACCTGAAACCTATGCGGCGCTTATAGTTGGCCCAGGATTCGCGGCCCACTGTGAACGTTGCATTACGCCCACAAAACGGGCCAGCCACTAGGGCTAAGGCAACCCGTCATCTAGGCCGGCCTCAAAATCTCTCGGTCCAGTAATAACTACTGAGCAACCATTTGTTGCTGACGCCAAAACTCGGATTAAGAAATAATTTTATTATCGATTAAAAAACGTCGAGAGGAGAAAAATTGAAGTGGATGAAGAATGCACAGAATGTAACGACCAGTTTTGAGAAGCACTTTACTTTATCCTGAATGGACGGTCGAAACGACGTACAACGGAATGGGTAATACGGGGGACGATTCAATAATACGATTACAGGCGGGTTCAATGATCGCTTGATTCGTCGACGATAAGAATTACAGTGCGAGCGATTTACAACACAGCTTAACTGCTTCGGAAAATAAAATCTCGCTCGCAAAACGAAAATGATGCTTGCAAATAAAACGGAACAATGGCAAAAAAACCAAAAACTGAGAACTACGAATTAATAAAATCATGCTTTGCTTCTCTTTAAATATGACGTTTTTGGCCACTCCCTGGGCGTCGTGGGAGGTCTTGCTTCTGTCGATCTTCTTCCACCAATCGCCCCTTCCTGCTTTACTATCCTCGCTAGTTTAGTCACGCCCTTCAATGCTTTTCTAGTAGGGCATGCTTTTCGTGTCTTGCTTGCTTCCTATGGTGGGCTTAGCCACACCTCTCCGCTTCTGTGCGTGCTTCTGTATCTGTTTCCTCTGTGTACACATGTTTTGTGGGACCGTCGCTACCATTGCACTTGACACTACTGTCTGGCAGGGCTTCTATTTTTTACTGTGTGCAGGTGTTGTTTACGATTTCTATGAGGAATTTCGGTAGCCGTGGAATGTGTAGTTTAGTGTAGGTTCTAGGGGACCAGCTGCCATTCGTGCAAATTAATTGGGGCGTCTTAATTGGGTCAATAGCGGCTACCAGGGTTTGGAAGGATCAAAATAAAGTACTTCACATAATTTTACAGGAATGTTTGGGTGTGAATCCCAGACACCCTTGAGACGATAAATTATGGAAATGGAATAATATTTAATAAATGACTATCACATACAGTATGCTATAAATTTACAGTACTGCGTTAGCAGGTACGTTACAAGAAACAATAGTATTTAAGCGAGAATTATTGTCCCCTTTGTCCCGATTCTTCATAAGTTTGATTCCTCGAAAAGTGGATAAAATTCCCGATTCCTCAAAATATGCTTTAGTTCATCATAAATTTGCTGTCCCGATTCCTCGAAAGTCCCAATTCCTCGAAAAGAAGATAAAATTTATGATTCGTCGAACATTGGTACATCACAAAGCTCAGTTCATCGAAAGTGCAATACAAACAGATCGATTTTCTTGATACGTCTGTGAATTTGATCGTAAATATTATAATTTCAAAATTACCATATCTGATAATATGAAGACTCGGCTTAGGCTTAATATTAGGCTTAGGTTTAGGCTCAAGCTCAGGCTCAGGCTTAGGCTTAATGATAAATATAAACCTGCACATTTATCATTTTCGTGGAAGCGGAATTTTTTGAGAAAGAAAAATTTCGAGGAATCGGAACTTTCGCTGAAACGGGACTTCGTAGATAAAGTCTTGAGCACTATTCGAAGAATCGGGACGTTCGGGGAATAGGGACATTCGATGAATAGACATACAATCGACGAAAAACGGAGAAAAAGGGCGAGACAGAAAAGAACACAAAATAGAAAATTGTTTATAGAGTTTTGAGGAGGGGGTTAAAGGTTACTGATCATGGCTTCAGGCAACAGCACTACACCTGTCACACCGGATGGAACCCTAGATTCACGGGTATAAAGGCTACTTTAGTCGCCATTCCATGATTCCAACCCGCCTTTAAAGTTATCAAAATTTTTATATTTGCTGAGTAACTATACTTCTTCCCCTCTTCCCCGAGAAGCACTTTGGTGTCTAACGCTTCGCATATTTATTTTATTATTTCCTAATTTTTTCATTCATATTTTACAACTTTAAATTTTGAATTCCACAACGGGGAATAACGTCGACAAACGCTGAACTATTTAAATGATATAATATGAGGAATGGAAACAAAAGGCATACTTTATACATAAAAGTTCACATCATTTTGTAAATATTACAAAATTTGTCGACAAATGTACGATTTTTTCCTATAGTAAGTATAGGAAGGAAAGAGAATACCCGTTTAATACAAAAAATTTCGGGATTAAAATTTCGAGTTTACCATTAGGTCTGACATCAGATTACAGTAAACCACCGCGCCAAAAGTGCACTACATCACTGGTATTTCATAGAAATTAACAATAAGCGAATACGAGATGAGACAGGTTCTTCGAGCCGGAGATACACCACACACTTCTTTCAAGGTCGCAGACCTACGTCTTTCTCCCATAATGGAGCTAAATCTGGTTCAGTTTTCGGCCATCCAGCTACTTCTCGTCAAAAATTTTTGTTGTGAGTTATCCTTTCGTTGATCACCGGTTCTAAGGGCGGCCTGGTCGTACTGGCCGGTCGATTCGTGGCGTAGTTCGTCGTTCCTAACACCCTATCCACAAGACGATATTCCAAAACGAAACCTTTGGCGCCTACTGTATCGTCGGAGCGGAATTGAATTTTTAGAGCGTTGCCGGTACTGATGATTGGAACCGGTATCTATGGAAAGAAATCAAAAGTTAGACACTGCATACAGTGAACCTAGAATTTTGACACAGATTAGAGCATGACCTCAACTTGCAGATCCATACTCAGGATATGTCACGGAAATATTGGGACGTTGATCAACGCCTTGATAAAAAATCAGTCAAGAAGATACCAAAGAAACTCGGATCATATGTTCGGAAAGATCTCGACAAGATATATCTACTGGTATCTAATTCGCTGCTTTTTAACCATAAATGTTCATGAAGCTTGGACAGGGAATCTAAAACTTTAGATTCGAGATTAAGGCTCGTCTCTTTTTCATGGTCAAATTGCTAGTTTTGAATCAGAGTGGATACCAAATCCACAAAACAGACCTCTTAGAATACTGCAGACCAGAAGTCAGCAGAAACAGTAGGTCAAGACAGTGGGAGTACAAAACAAAAACAGATTTTTGTAAAAAGTCATACAGAATTCAGTAAATAATTTGAGTTTTCTTTGTTGACAACTGCAGTAAATGAGTCAGAGTAGAACTCGTTTTTATCAAAATCGGAACCAGATTTCAATTATCATAGTCGCAAGTAATGATGCAGCTTTTACAGAGTGATCAGACAACTGTGCGTCTAAAATTGTTACCTCACAATAACTATAACAAATCTGAGGTTCTAAGGCAATTTTCATCAAAGAGACTTGAGTTCAAGCTGAGCTGTAGCTTAAGCTATAGCTTAATTCTGAGGTGCAGCTCAGCTGCAGCCTAACTTTCTCGATATGTTTTGCGTGTATGACTTCAGCTGCGGCTGAGCGTCAAACAACAGCTGCAGCCAAAATTTTTTTCTCAAGAGTTACAATCCTGGTTGAATACTAAAGTTATTTGAAAAAATATTTGTATGAGCATCACGCTAAAGCAACTCATTTAGAAACGAATGGATTGTTGTATCATTATGACAGACTTTCATGCATGTTCAAAAATCCCTGACCGACTGGTATTTTCTGTTTTTTCTGACTGCTTTTTGACAGATTCCTGAAAAATAAATATATTTAAATAAAAATAAGAATCCATTTCTGAAATGACCAAAGCTGTAGAGATTTTGTATTAAAATCAATCTTTCTTTTCCTAGTGATAATTACGACTGTAGCTTAAAGACCAAGCGTTTAGTTTTCTTTCATAGTGAAGCTTGAAGCTTTATCTTAAACTGATATATCTGAATTTCTTAATTGTTCGAAAATTGACATCAAAAAGCAGTACTTTACCAAGAATGAGTCTAGCTCATGGAATGCTGCGTATGTAGATATGAATATTCAAGGTGAGAACTTAGAGTAGATAGGCTATATCTTATAAAACGTCGAAGATTCCAGCTTGACTGATCCAAGTATGGAAGGCCTGAGAAGGCAACTTTTAATTTTGTTTCCCTTCAAAAGATCCGCAACGAATAAATGAGACAAAAGTCTCATTTTCTGCATGCTGATGCGGAGAAAACGTAAACCTGATGAACGTGAAGACAAGAACTAGAATTGATTTGATTCCCAGATTTAACTATTGATCAACTCAACTCACCTTATTACCACACAATTTACTGATCCTGGTATCTTGATCCGTATCTCCGTCGAAAATTTGAACATAATCGTATTCGCAATGATACTCTTCTTCCAATTCGAAATTGATGAATTTAATTTCCATCGATTTATTGGCGTATGTTTTGTCAACTTTGATCGACGAATGACCATTTCCTTGGAAAAAATTGCAGTTGCAACAGCATGCACCATACAAGAATAATACTTCATTTGTACTTTTGTGTTTGCGGTTTCCGTTACCCACATGAGCGGCTGGTGATCCGACTTTGATCAACCAATCGCAGGACATTTTATTTTCATAGTTCATACCGCCGTAAGAAGCGTGTGAGTAGATCGTACCGACGGCTTTATCCGCATAGAATGTACCACCGCATACTAAAATAGAAAAAATACAGGAAATACAAAGAACCGCCAAAAAAAGCGATGGTGGATGTGGCGTACCGAATTTTTCACATTATATGAGAATAAAACAGTGAGTCACAGCATCAGCTTGCATTGCATGTTTCACAAGTACCGAATGCTGTGAATGAATAATTTACAAGTGTAAAGAAAAAACTGCACTGATTCGGATGGTGCACGGCGTAGTTTACATTGTGTGGAAATTTAAGACTGCAGCACCAAGAATATAAACCACGACGCGAGTTTCTTGATTTAATTGGAACATGGTACAATGATAATTCACACGTAGATGCAAGAAAGGAAAAGTGTACTGATTCAGCTCTTGTACTGTATTTTTCACATTCTCTTGAGATGGAAGAATAACCTGCGTAGAATCTGAGCACCGTCATGAATTTCCACTGCATGTTAGACCGAAAATTGAATGGCGACAAACTGCATGAATAGTTCACAAGTAAATCGAAGAAAAAGTGCACTGACGGTGATGATCTGCTGTATTTCTAGAATTGTATGAGAATAGAAGGCTACAATGTGAGGAATCAGTGCCAGATTATGGGCTCGCGCATGTCTTACAGATACTGAGAAGTGAATAAACATGCAGTACATGGACAATTAAGAACAAATTCAGAAAAGAAAAACTGCGCCTATACTCGCCCTGTGTTGCGTATTTTTATCCTTTGAAAATATAAGTCTATACTCTATTTTGAAATCATCGAGGCAGCAGTTGGAGTGTCGGCAGACGCAGCCATACTAGAGATAAAGAAATTCATTGCGACCATCTTGATGGAAAGAGTGATCATCAGGAAGATTGTACCATGAAAGAAAAATTTATTCGATCGCGTCAACAAGCCTTCCATAATTTTGGATAAAAGTTTGGCTGCGACCTCGCTGCATGTGTCTGCAATGCATATTTTACAGACGTTGAGAACGAGATGGAAACGCGGGGCATCGATTAATTCACAAGGAACTGCGAAAATGAAAAACTAGGTTGATGCCCATGTACTGTATTTTTCGCATTATGTGAACATGAAAGACTAATGCGCTTGGAATCTGAACCACAGCATGAGTTTGCACTACATTTTTCACAGGGAGAATGGAGTATACTTAGTCTATTTTTCTTGAAATGCTTGTGAATAAAAAGGTGGAAAGCAAGAACTATTCTATATTTCTGCGATTTCCTTCTAAACCAAGCGAAATGACATTTGTGAGGCTACTCAAGTAACCCTCATCAATTTTTCAAGTACAAAATCCTACAGTAAAAGCGTTGTTTGAACGACTTTGAGGAAGGTTTATTTTTTGTCCTTTTTCAATTTCTAAACATTTTATAAAAACAGACTATAGATAATTCACAAGATAGTGCAAAGAAGAATGTACAACCAAAAGCGAAGTACAAAAATTACACTGAAAAAGACGAGTAATTTTCAAAGTCTGTAGAAATAAAATGCTGCTCGCAATATAAGCTGCACTGCATGAGTTTTCACTTCATTTTCCACAAATACTGTGGACTATTGTAGCAGTTGAACTGTAAAAGAAAGAATCGAATTTCAGCCCGTACCTGTATTGTAGAAAGCCACGAAACCACGCCTTTGAACGCTACTATCCGTTTTAAAAACCATGAACAATTCGTTCCTAGTGCTGGTGATTTTATCCGGCGATCTCAAACCGCAAAATTTGCCGACGTTGGGCGACGCCAGGGCGTTATTGGCCGAATTTCCGTCGTAGACTTCTATACGATCGTAGGCGCAATCTTGGTGCGGTTCGATTTCGAATTCAGTGAATACCTGGGAAAGACGATGCTGATTTAAATTAGACGGCTACTCTACAACAGAAACTAGATAGACTAAATATTTAATTCCGGTTGGAATACGAGATACCCCCGCATACAATAGAAATCAAACGGTGCACTCATTTTTTCGGAATCTTGAAAGTATAACTACGGCAAAACATGAAGTAAACAACAAAAAATAAAAACGTACTAGTCCTTCACAATTTTTTTCGTACTGTAAGCAACTATACACTGATTCAACGTAGTTTTTGGGCATAAGCCTCAAGTTTTTACTGGTTTGACAGTTGTAGACGGGATGCATAAGTACATACAACAGTAAACTAAAAAACAACTGATTCAATAAAAACACATGCGTAAATCATTCCAAATATCTTGCATACAGTCATCGACTAATGATCGATATACAGTACCATTTAGGCAATAACTGAAAACTCAACTTGTTTGACGAAACAAGAGTCTACTGAAAATATTACTACATTAAACCATACGGAGTGACTGAATCAAGAGAATTTAGAGCAAAAATCTTGATAATCATTCATAAAACTCTGCGTATGGTAATCGTTCAAGTGTTAGTTTGCGGTAATATTTAAGCAGTAACAAAAACTCGAAATTTCAGTTAGCTGTATTGTACAGTAAACTATATAGCAGCTGATTCACGAGAAGTTGTAACAAAAAAATGTGCCAATAATTCAAGAGATTTTGCATACAGTAATCGGCTTATCATCGATGCACAATAATGTTTGGACAGTAGCTAAACTCCGAATTTTTAAATGGTTACACGATAGTAAATATTCAGCTGCTGATTCTAAAACTTCAGAACGGAGACTTGTGTATCACCACCGGATGAAAATATGATTAGTATGACTGCTACTTATGTCAACTACTATAGATACTGGGAGTCAAAAATGTCACAAGTAATGGAATTTAGATTGATTGAAAAATGGCATACAGTTTAACCCTAGCAATTGGAAGAACAGTTCTCACTTTCGCAACAAATGAATCTTAAAATTGACTACTATAGAAAATAAATAATCAAACTTCACAGAAAGATTTTTGGCTACAGTACGAAACTACACTGCTCCTTTTTATACGAGGTATAAAATTGAAGTCAATTGGTATGAACTGAGAACTCGTATCATTCAATGAAAACTAAGCAATAACCTGTCAAACGAGCTAAACTTAAAGCTGACTTAATGTAAAATATTGACAATCAGCTGAACGAAAACTTACTTTCAAACAAAATATGAGGCCTACTATTGTAGAAATGCCTGATCATCAATTACAATAAAAAATATAAATTGCATTCAGCAACAAAGTCTAATGCTTATTTTTTCCACAGTGAATAAAGAAGCTGAGGTCGATTGACTTACAGTATGACGCGTGTATTCTGCAAATTGAACAAAAATTTACTTCTCACCAGCAGAACAAGATAAATTTGAGGCTGACTACAGTAGAAATAACTAATGATCAATCAAAGCCTGTTTACAATAAGATTTCCAATCGCTTTTTATCTTAAGTGATGACTACGAGAATTGAAGTCGATCTAGGTACCGTAATTCACGATAAATATGCTACCAATACTATGGTTGTCTACAGTAGAGATGGACGTGAGAAAAAATTGCGTAAAGTGAAAAAATTCACCGGCTATCAGTTTGAAAATTGGTTGCAACAGTGAAAACATAACATTTGTTTGTGCAAAAAATGGCAGACTACGACAAATTGATCCTCAGGTAAAACCGGGGAAAATATTTTTATACATCTGGAAGGTTACTACAGTTTAAACAATGTTGATTTCTGATAGATCAATTTTCGTCGCAACTACATAGTTACTCACCAACTGCAGCCTATGGCCGGGCGTCGCCACGAAATGCCAAATGCACTCCTTTTTGTTCGGGTAGTCGTGCGGGTAGCCCGGGCTGCGCACTTGACCCTGCGGCGCCGTCAATTCGTGCTTGCAGCCGCCCTCTTTGCAGTGTTTTTTGTCGGCAGCCAGTAGGTAACCGCTGCTGCACATACATTCGAACGAACCGATCGTATTTTTACAAATTTGTTCGCAACCACCGTTGTCTACTTCGCATTCGTCGCGATCTTGAATAGAAATTATGTACATTAGGACACGTTTCCGACTGCGTCGATGACGTCAGACGATTGGTACAACACTAATTATTGAAATAATTGAATCACTTATAAATTAGTGAGTAATCAATGGGTATTAGTAATGTTTTTGTCAAAACATATACGTCAGTTCAATTTCATTAGTTGCTTTTACTGATATGAAATGTATAATGGTTAAGTATAAGTAATGCATATGGTTAGAATATTGCGGTGAAAGAAGTTGTAGTATTTGTAATTTTCACTGAAGTAGTAACTTTTGATTGGACATTATAATAAACACTAAAGTAGTATTAGCAGTCAAATAATTTCGTGAGCAAATGATTTTGGTGAATCGTTGGTAATAACATTAGCATTTGGAAAGATTATCAATATATCAACAACTGTCATAGTACTATGATAAACGTGGACTGAATTGATAAAAAATTTAAAAAATACCCAGAAGCAAAAGAACTACAATAATTATGTGTATTAATATTGAGAATAAGGTAGTGCTTGTGAAAGAAAAAATGAATTACTGCGATAACTGGCTCAGATATGGAACCTGCACAAAACACATCATCTCATTATAGTAACATTATTCGTTGATAATAGTAGTAGTAGTAGTAGCTCATTTTTTGGCTCATGATGGAATTCACTTGAATGAGTCAGGTAAACGTCGATTGGCTCTTACGTTGGCACGTCGGAATTTTTTTGTATCAGCATTTTATATGATGAAAGTGAAATGGTAGAAACAAATTCTTGTATTACAATTCTTACGAGGGAAGGTCTCCAGGTGTGAATTCCGAAATAATAATATTATGGATTATTCAATACTCCATAGCAACTTGAGTAATGTTACACTAGCAATTTATCGGCGTAAACTCTGTTCAAGCTAAAATTAGCATGAAAGAGGTTATCAATAGAAGCTCTGTTTATTCGGCATGGACGTTCGAGGATAAAACACGCATCCTAATAGAGCGTACCAAGAGGTGCAATAATGCTCGTATGTCAGTCTCTGTAACATTTCGTCAAAGCAGCAATTTTGAATATCCGCGAAGTTTGAAAGCTTATATATCTGTTATAGCGTGAAATAGGCCTTTCATCAGTCTAAGAACTTACTTGAAGTTGGCCATTTTCAAGCTGTACATAAAATCTTTTGTATAGTCTGTTTTTCTTGAAATGCTTCTAAATAATACAATTGGAAAGCAAGTAGTATTTCAGATTTTCACGATTTGATGGTGAACAGTACATCATATAGGACTGGAAATTTGAGAGCATACTGACACAACCTTTAAAATTTTTTGAGTAGAAATTTAACAGTAAGAGCTCTATGTAAACGATTTTGACGACAGTACCAATTTGCGCCCCTTTTCTTTTTAGAAGCATTTTATAAATAACAGACTATAGTTTCTAAGATCAAATGTGAAGGGAAGGCATTCTATCGCTACTATTGCTTTACAATTAACTAAGCTCGTTAGTTGAAAAAACTTTCGGTTAGTAGCGATAGAATTCAGTTTTACAGTAGTGGAAGTGAGAGTGATATCCACAGTTTTCACTGTCCCAACATGTAAGATAACAGTGGAGAGACTGGTTTTTACTTGAATCTCGCACTGCAAAATCAAATGTGGGCAGTTTTTCAGAAAGTAACAAGTTATCTTTTGTATCTTGCTCAAATGTTCTTAGTCACCTGTGAAATAGACAGCCGCGAAACCACTTTTCGATACAGTATTGTCGGTAGAAAATTCTATCCTCAAATGGCTAGTTTCCGACGTGAGCATGAATACGGGTGGCATACGACCGCAAAACGTTCCGTGCACTTTGGCCGCGTTGCCTTTCGAATCGATGCTGGTCACTTTCAAATGGTCGTACTCGCAATTTGTCTGCATAGAGAAGAAATTAACGCGATTAAACAAAAGCGCTCTGATATCTAGAAGCAAACACTTACGTGGACGCCTTCCAGATCGAAATGAGTGAAATTCAACGTTATTCTATATTGCGGGTGAGCTTCGATTTCCCAGACGCATTTTTTCGAGTGAGGGTAGGCGCCCGGAAAGTTTGGGCTGGTCAAGGTGCCATTTTCGCCTTTGAGGTATCCGCCGCAAGCTTCTGCGAAATGAAATAGATAAATCACGGATGCTACACTAAACTAAGCTTCGCATCGAGACGTTACTGTAAGTGCATACAGTAAACTTTCGATTGCGACCATCCCACCTTCACAACTTTTTCCATCCCTGTGCAGTTCATAGCCGATATCGCATTCGCAACGATAACTTCCCAATGTGTTGATGCATTTGTGCTTGCAGCCGTGATCTGATTTTTGACATTCGTCATATTCTGAAGACAAAAATACTGTAATCACAGTATGATTTCATCGCCTAAGCGCGAGAAAATAACAACAATTTGAAAGCGATAGTATCCAGAATCTGTAGTAACTAGTTTAAAATCATGCAGGGTTTTTTAGCACGAGTCGCCTTAGCATTCGTGCTAATGAAAAAATATATCATTAGCAGTTTGCACGGTTGACAAATGTTCCTTCATTGGTGTCAAACTAATGTGTGAGTTGGTCAATTCTTATAGCAGGCTTTAATTGTATCAATTCAAGAAATTATGCTTGATATAGGTAATTTAAAAATGAGTAAAACTCTCACGTGATTATAATTAAATCAGCTCATTCTTACCTTATGCACTTGATTAGGTGACCGACAAGTAAATATTCAGTAGTTAGTTTGACAGTAATATTTTTAGGAAAGGCTAAATTCGCGTTCTGTTTGAATAAAAGTTTACATGTTTTTATTGTGTCTGGAACTGCACTTCAACTTCGATATTGGTTCTCGCTTGATTTTTTTTGCAAAATGTATATGCAATTATATTTGCTCTCATTATTACTGATTTGCTTAAACTTCGGCATATGTCAAAACAGATGTTTTCAAATTATCTAAATAGTGTCCAAGGGGTTAGAGCCGAAACAAATTCAGATTCGAGCCACAATCATTCACTACGCAAAATCGACGAAGTGAATGAGGATATTGACGAAGTTGTTATTTGTGAAAACGACGATTTTTGATTTTTCACCACAATTTTGTGATATCTTTAATTTTCTTCTCGAACTTGTTTCAAAAATTCCTCCCTTTCAGTCATTAGCACGCGTGCTAACGTCCAAAAATTTTCATTAGCACGGTTCTGGTTTCATTAGCACCGTGCTAAAAAAACATGAAATCATCTAATCAAATATATTTATAGTTACAATGTTCACGTTGTCATATAGGATGAAAATATAGATTAAGTTTTAAGGGTAGGTAGCATAGGTCTACAGTAATCTGGAATCAGATTGAATCCCATAAAATTTTGATTTAAAGTAAAATTACAGTATTCTCGACGGAATAAAATTGTGAAGCTACGGTAATTTACAGCCAAATTAAACCCTGTGACGTTTTAATTTTCTGATTAGCTGGACTTATACAGACAAAACCATGTTATCCTAATATTATAGAATTAATAATTACGTTTACCAGGCATACCTGCACATAGAGGGAGTGTCAGGGGGAGGTAAACCCTTCTACCTGAGACCCTAGAAACCCCTCACTGGCCCGAAAAAAAGTCGTCGAACAATCCTCCCTGAACTTTTCGAAGACAGTTTTTTTGATAATTTTATGCATATTTTGTATGAGAAACAGTGTTTTTTTTCGTTTTTTTTGATCACCCACCTCACCCCCTCGATAAATAGTCCGAGGAACCTCCCACCTGAAAAATTTTTGTCGTGGATATCTGCTACCAGGCTGTTATAGAATGAGAAGCTAGATAGAGCTGAACCTGATGCTTCAGTAACCTGAAGCCAAACTAATGGTCATGAAACTGCGATTTTTAGATGAGTACAAGCAACAGCGATAAAAGATGAACTATGTAATATCAAAATCATCAAAACCTGAAGTTATCATGAAGTAAAATGACAAATCAGTTATGATAGAAGAGTGAAATTGTGGGCATACAGTAACCTGGAGCTATAATGAATTACATAGCCCTTTGATTTTCAGATAAGTTATTGTGATGTGAGAGTTGTATCAAAATGCTACCATGTAATCCCAAATTTACCTACATTTTGAAGTTAATTAGAGCACGTAAAGAAATGCAATGCAAGGGAGATCAGAACTATGAAGCTACCGTAAGCGTGGTGCCACAATAAATCCAGTGAGGTCTAAGGAGTCAAGTAGTTGATGAAAAAGTGAAGAATCAAGTATAGTTGGAACTACTTATGATGCGTGAATTTTTCAATTGAAAATAGTTCAAAGTTACAGTTACAGTCAAAATAAGCACTAGCAATTCCAACAGTAACTCTCGATTTTAAAAGTTGGAGATAAAGTTACTCGTTGGAAATTACAGCAAAACTAACCTTTCATAAATTTAAAAGAAAATCCAGCTTTTTCGACGCTCGAATCGCTCGCGAATTTCACGCGAATTTTGTTCGACGTAGATTTAATTTCGGGCGGCAGCGAATAGCCGCAAAAACGACCCAGAACCGGAGAATCGGCCCTGTCGCCGTCCCTAAATTCCACGTAATCGTAGATGCAATTTTCGTGCTGTTCGAGCTTTTACATAACAGAAAAATGTTACAGTAAGAAAAAAGGTAATTACCAAAATATACTTCCTATACCTGGAACATGGTGAATTTTATAGCCACTTGATAATTTTCCGGCACAGTAATGACCCACATACAATCGCTATTCGGCGAATAATCGTGTGGGTAATCGGTACTGTCGATAACGCCTTGATCATCGTTGATTTCACCACCGCAGGTTACTGTAGAATAAAGAGGATTATTGTAGGTCGTATCGGAATTCATTGGAGTGTTTCGTTTGCATGGCTCACTATACTCCATTCATTTTCAAGTGAGCAAAAAGCCAAACAAATTAATTGGCAGATAATGACCATGCATTGTAAGACGACATTTTCTTTTTTCAAGTTGTCATCCTGACTGTTACAGTAAATCTAATAGAAAAAAGAGACCGCGTGTGCAGGTTGTTTATTATTTGCATGAGCATGGAAAAAGATAGAATATAATGTCGATTTGTATAGTTTTTGGTGGGAATTTTCCAGAATGATGCTCTAGGAACTTCACATGGAGAATTACATGAAAAGTCACTTCGGGTGAAAAGAACTTGTTGCATATTAATATGGTTATTTACTATGAAAATGGTCCTACTTGAAGTCAATGAATAGTTGGCCAAAAAATACGCCACAAAATTTAATGCAGTGAAAGACTTATAGTTTAAGTGTCCAATACTGTAATCCCCCTGATCATTTGATAAATGTTCTGAATTTACATTTGATTTCTAAACCTATCTGATCATTTGGTAAATGTTCTAAAATCTAAATGACGAGTGACTTGAAATATGGAACTTCAGCAGTACAACTTTTGACCATGTGAAAAGATACCTTGACAACCAAAAATCTACCTTAGTATGGAGTTCAATAGATTTTTGGCAGTACCATTATTACCATTAGTACCTTAGTATGGAGTTCAATAGATTTTTGGCAGTACCATTTTTAGGCCAATCTCCCTTTTTTCTCTAGATCTCGAAAAGCAGCCTCTGTGAACTGTTGTAAATGAGGTGAAAGCAGGAATAGTTGTTTAAACAGATCAAGTGCTAATCAAGGGATTTTCAATGAATGTAATGTGATATTTTTTCTTGCATTTCATCTCAGTGCAGCAAAGAAAAACTGAGGAGTGTTTAAAGCTTTGTGGCATCTTTTCAAAAGCTAAATACCACAGTAAGTTACCAACGAAATAATAGCTACTCAGATTTCTATCTTTTATGGGCATTATACTGTAACTGATTTTCTTATCATGTCAAAACTGTCACCTTTGCTTGTATTCACTCACCAAAGCGAGAACTATTTGAAGTAACAGGAAAATATCAGACACTTTGTGAAAAAGCACAACTTTTCAAGAGGTGCTCCAATGGAAAAGATTACTGTGTAAGAATCCAGCAGGTTATATCATAACTTTTTAAATTACGTACCTTCGTATTTGGCCTTGAAACCGACGAAAGGTACCGGCGTTTCCGCGAGGCTATTGTCCGAAGGCTTGGCACCGTTCTTGCCGCTGGACATGTATTCAATCCATAGACGATTGCTTTGGGTGATTATGTTCAAGATGGCCAAGTTTCCACAATAGCGTCCTTCAAGCAAGAGATTTTTAAATAAGTAAAGTTATGTACACGGGTCAACCGGAGACGAAGTTTAATAATGGTACCCATGCTTACGGGAATTAGATTCTATTCCAAAATAGTTATATAAACGCGAATAGTGCCACAAATCCCATCGCTAAACAATGAACCTGCATGACCAAGACTCCACAAAAATTAACGATGAGGGCATTCCTTACCTATCAATGGTGAATGCCTATGATGGCCGTCCCTCAATTCTAAATAGTCGTCGTCGGCACAATCCATCGAATGCGGCAAATTGAAGCTTGTGGCATTGAATCGCACCCGGTGGCCTCGTGGCGCCGCCACGCGCCAATGACATTTGACTGGTTCCGACGTTCGTCGACCATTGACCATGCCGGAATGACCGTTGTGGCCGTTACCATTGAAGACGTCCTCTTTTTGAAGGGCGGTTGCGGTGAATGGAGATGAAAATTCGCCCGACCGATCGAGCATGGTGCGGCCACAAGCTGCAAAAAGGTAGGACGTGGGAGTACGAAAGGGGACATCGAAGAGTCATGTAATCATGGTGAGCAGAGCTGCAGCCGCGGGAATAACATTTTTGAGGAAAGTTTGTTGAAGCTAAAAAGTTTTGATCATTAGTCCTGCTACGCACTACGCAGAAAGATCAGAAAATCCAAGTATACTGTAGTATGGAGGAGTGATCCAACTCAAAGTGCCCCATAGGGAGGGTTTAAGAGGTGTATTACCCCTACCTAAGGTTCTAAAAATTGATCATTGGTTGCCTAATTTTGAGACAAAATGAAACATTAAGCTTCACTACCCACGCAAATTTTCAACTGTACCCCTATCTGAAAAATCTGACCTTGGGCACCACTGATTGAGCTGTTCTTACATTATTTTTTCGCCTGTGGTTGTCTTCTTTTGTGTTTTGTGAACTGCGTGATTCCGAGATGAACTTTTGTTGAATAAAATTGATAAACAAATTGACTTTCGTAGGTTATGTCAGATATCAGAGATCAATCTGGGTAACCGCGTCCATCGCAGATCGGTTGTTAGCATACTAGCCAGAATCGGAAATCAAGGAAAGTACTTTGTCTTGTGTTTTCGATTTATGATCCACTTCAAGGCTGGTGGTACACAATATCTCAACCGACAGGTTCAAAATTTTGAAGGAGAAAAACAAATAACACTTTTGGAACAAGAATACAAGATCTCAGATAGACATTAATCTCACTTCCGTCAAGTATAGTATGACCAGAATGAAGTCTACTGCACTGAGTTCACAACTGGATGGATTTTTGGTAAGCAATCTGGCTTTAATCAGTTGAATGATTCCTCAAGTGGTATAACACTAAGTCTAGATGGATTCAGGATTTACAACTTTGGAAAGGTGCCAAGTACTATAAAGTTGAGGATTATCAACTTTTATTTTGTTCGGAAAATTGAGACAATGATGTCTTCTTACCCGAACATTTGTATAAGGCGTTCGTTTGGGCTATATCGCCCGAGCTCAAACGGATCCGTTGCCCAATTTCCGGCCGCTCTTTGGTCAACTTGTCCGGTTTGGGCAATATAGTGTCCAAATACATGGCCCTTGCGAACGTATCTTTGGCGTAGTGCATAATGGAATTGTAGTCGTAAGGTTGGCCCAAGGAATTGACCTCAGTGCCCTTCAGCTTTTCGAAATTGTAGTCTTGCCCTGAGGAATAAGTTGCATTTGGAAAAGCATGTGCACTAGGCCAGTTCTGCTTTGTGTGTGTCGCCAGACCGAGGAGTTGCTTTCAGGGCAAAACCTTCCCAAGCATATTGTATTGTATACTATAAATCCAAGCTCAAGCTACTGATATCAAAAACTTGTGTTTCAAACAAATAAGTTTCAAGTACAGTAAATTTGATATGTAAAAAATTCCCGGCCCATGTTTAGTAAACTTTCCATGCTTCATGAGTCGTACAATTTGAATTATGGATCAGAAGTTGACAAAAGGTCGCTCAGAACTTTGACTTTTAGTAAATCGGTGAAAAATAAAGGTAGAAAAATTTAAATTATTTTTCTGCGTAGACATCAAGAAGACCTATCGATTGATATGTAATTCATTGCAATATGACGAAAATCAATACTCGTGAAAAGTTATAACGCCTGAAACACGGATTTCTAAAATCTAAAATGAGGGAACGTTGAATAACAACCTGAAAGCAAAACTTCCCGAAAAAAGCACCCATCACCTAATTAGCATATTTACAAGGCTTATAAGAACACGACGTGCAAAAAACGTCTCCTCCTCCTCCTCGGAAAGGTCGGTCTTGACTTTCTTCTCCTTCTTCTTCAACGACCGTCTCATTTTGATCAGATGAAATTGGTCGATTGTTGATATCGGGAATCGTCGAATTTTCTTCCGTGACATTCAATAAATTTAGAATTTCCATAATAGAAGATAAAGTATCATTTTCGCCACCGACACCAAAGTTAGTGTTGTTATTAGTAGTAGTAGTAAAATTGTGACTTTCGCCGTGTGCGAACAGGGTTTCTAGTTGATTTTCCGATAATATGATATCCGAACCTTTAGAAACAAATTTTATTAGACAATAATCAGGGCTGAAGTAAATGCCGGATCCAGATCGAGCCGGGTGCACTATTTTTGAGGTAAAATCCGAATGTAGACCTAGGCTAATCTTTGGTTTTGGGATCTAGTTCCAGGTTTTACAGAATCGAAAGCTTGCGAATAATTGCAGATTTTACAGTTGGAACTTTATCAACGTTGAAGTACTTATGCAAGTTTACTGTAAAATTTATGAACGGAATTTTATTCTATGTGTGCCTGTTCGTGTGAAAAATTAGCAGGCTGCTGACATCGAGAGAAGTCTGGTGTGAAAACTGCTTTTTACATCCTGCTATAAATAATTCACTTGATTGTACCGTTCGAACTGCATGGTATCTATATGCCTGGTGTTCAGCAACCACGCAACTTGTCTATGTTATAACATATAGGATCCTAAGCCTGAACCTATACACCTACGCCCAAGTCTAAACTGGAACATAAAACTAAAGAAATACTGAACTGACTGACTGCGAAAAACTCATTAGCAATAGAAACGCTTATGTTTGTATAGGATTAGATCCTGGTTTGGGCTTAGGGTTAAGCAGTAGGCTTCGACTTGGGCTTAGGCCTGGGGATGTACTTAGGGTAGTATGCTATAACATAGTAACGTTATAAGATGGGTGAACATTGCCGGCACATGAATAGGTTATCCACATTCAGAGGAAAAAACGGATTTCCATCAGCATCAAATCTTTCAGTTCTAAAACTCGTTGCATTACTTTCTTGAATGTTTCTATAGAAAATATCAACGTAAGAGTCGCGATCCGGTCTCGTGTGTCTGGAACGTGAAAAATGATTTGGTCACTAATAGCAAAAAGGACGCAAATGTGATTCCTCACTCATGCCAAAAACCGATCACGTGACCGAGTTCGTGAACTACGATACCGAATTTGTCGCAATTTTTTCCTATCGAAATGGCTTGGGCGCCTTCACCCCTTTTACCGACATAGGAACAGCATCTGAAAAGAAAGCAAAGAAAAAAGTTGATCTCGCAGACGTCATATCAGAATTTTGATATTTTTTCCTCAATCTGATTTTTCATGTTAATCCTCTGATCTTGCTTAGATTCGAAGATTATAATTCTCAACGCGAAATTAGAATTCGACTTTCATGAGCAGTGAATTCGACGTCGAAGAACACTGTCACAAAATATGGGAGCATAGACCAGAGGCTGAAAAAATGAACCTTGCACAGAACATTTTTTGCGTTTTTTGACATCAGAATTTTTACAGTATGAAAAATTGAATTTGTATGTTAGCAAGATGAAAACAGATTGGACAAACGTCTCTTATGAGCCCTGATTTTACCGCTTACCCGCATTCAGCGACAGTGAACAAAATGTAATTATCGTCGGTAGGTTTCCTGGGCACGAAAGTGATGCACGTGTGGTTCTCCCAATGATTCATGGCTCGTCGGAAAAGGGCTTGATGTTCACCTGAATAATTCAGTAGAAATAATCTACTAAGTGGAAATAATCTACAAAGCATGTGAGGCATGGCACTCACATACACTCTTAATTGGAACATGCTATTTCACAGAACTTTTCCATCTATCATACAAACAAGTGAAATGTAGATAACCTTCCAATTCAGCTGCAGTAACCTAAACGTATCTTTTAGCACTGAGCTGTTTATGTTCCTCATGAACCAAATCAGATTACGCCCTTAGAGCAAAGTAAGGAAAAGGCTATTATCCTGCATAGCTACACTGTTGAACTGCGAACATTCACGGTGATCCACTATCTTTCGTAATCAATTTTTGCATTATTAGCTAGAAATCGTGCGAACAACGGTACACTCCTTAAATCACAGAACTCAAAAAAGTTACATTATGCTTCATTAATCAGGATGGAACGTCGATGTAGATAGTTTTTACATGACATGACACATAATGACATAGTTAGGCAGTTTGGTGTAGAATTTGAGATCTGTTAGTCTTACTATAGAACCATGCTGCGCATTGCACAGTGAACTCTTAATAACAATAACGAGAAGTCAGCAAGAGTAGTGATATTGTGAAAATATTGCACATTTTACATGTTCATAACCCCACTGTTTACCCGGACTTCTTTTTTGGAAACGTCATGCTTCTTTTGCTTCCATAAAGATTTCATATTTTGCTCCAAAAATTGCGAACTAAATTTGTTACATCCGTCTTCTTAAAATAACTTTTCACTGGCATTGATTTTCCATTCTGTGAAAATTCGCGCACAAAAATGCAAAATTTTTCATTGGAATTCGACCCACATATTTTTCAGTCTGTCCACAAACTTCTGTTTTGGTGAT
Source organism: Romanomermis culicivorax (assembly GCA_963922205.1). Lineage (NCBI taxonomy): Eukaryota > Metazoa > Nematoda > Enoplea > Mermithida > Mermithidae > Romanomermis > Romanomermis culicivorax. The sequence continues at coordinate 1,438,834 of CAWUHX010000055.1, read as the reverse complement.
ATACGATCTTGTTCTATGACAAATTAGTTGTACTTACCGCTGTGTGTGATCGAAAACACATTCCAGTCGAGTCTTAGAGAGAGATAATGTATTGGAAAGAGAGAAAATAATACCTAAATTTGGTACAATGAAATTTGACCTTGTGGAAAAACCGCAAAACCATACCGCTAAAATTAGACTGAATTTCGTATGGTATAACGCCGTCGTCCCAGATCCGCTCTTTACGGGCCGTGGCGGCTCTTTTCACGCGTCTTTGACCGTTGTGGTAGACCATGCTGAAAATATACAAATTATGCAGTGAGTATACTAATGGGCGCAGTTTAGGGACTGTAAACTGCTGGCATATCGCACAAATTTGGGATGTGAAAGTCATGGATTTGGGATGCCATAGATAGCACTCAAAGAATAAACATTCTAGGCATGTTCGTCTCCAGGAATACCTGAAGTGCTAACAGAGATGCTCTCTGAATTTGGATATGATGAAACGCTGTTTGGTGTTACTATGCCCCCATTCATCTTATGACGTTATCATGCTACGGCATAGAGCCATTGACTCAATCGGGCCCATGCCAAAGCCTGAATCCGATGCTATACTCCATTCATTTTAAAATAATCGATGCAGCGAGGTCGCAGCCAAACTTCTATCCAAAATTATGGAAGGCTCGTTAACCCTATTCAATAAATATTTCCTTCATGATATATACTGACTCCTTGATGATCACTCTTTTCAACCATGTCAAGGTCATCGAAATTAATTGCCTAATCCATAGTAAGGCTGCGTTTGCCGAAACTCTGACCGCTGCATCGATCATTTTCAAACCCTAAGAATGAATAGATTCATTGATAATTCATATCTTAGTTAATGCCAATGTAAGATATACTTGAGCTTAGGCTCAGTGTGGGATGGCTCAGGTTCAGGTGTCTTATTCAGGTGTACTACTCAGGTGTCAATCTCAGGTTACTTACTTTTCCAGAGCATAAGGGTAACGTTTTTAGTTAATAATAGACACTATATTCTGTTTTTTATAACTGCTTCTAAACGGAAAAAGAATAAAAATAAGTACTGCAGTCAAAATTGTTTTCAATTTTAGTATGATTTATTTTATTTGGAATACCAATGTCCCACACCGTAGCGTCATTTGCAGTATGACTTAACCCTGCCAGATTTGGAAAATTTTAGTCAAATGCGAACGTATTATGTGTAAATTTGATGTGACTACTCTGGGAATAATTAACAATCCGGAACTGGAATACATCGAAACATAAAATTTCGTCACAACCAGTAGTAAGAACTACAGTAAAAGATTTGGACCTGCAGGTGACATAATACAACCTCAACTTGAACAGTAATCAACAGGATGTGTTTAAAAGTCGAAATGAGGTCCGGATCTAAGATCTTGAATCTAAGACGAAACCTAAAATCCGGATTTCCACTTGCTGTAATTATAATTGTAAAATGTTTTGCCCAAAAAGCAGATAGAGAACTGAATGATGTGGTGCTGAAGTGTGCAGAGAATGTGCCCTTGGAAACATACATGTAATTGGGGAGGAAGTGCTACAGGAACCCCCAGAAATCGTCGGCCATATGGCTAGCCGTTGGGCGACACCCCAGAATATTCCAATCCTATAGCTAGCCATATGGTAGTCATAGGGACCGCCAAACATTTGGTCGGAAAATATTGAAATATGTTAACTTTCTGATGAAAAATGTCAATTTCTGAACAAAAAATGTCAAATACGTCAATTTTCAGGGCGCTTCCTGCCATGGGCACATTTTTTAGTTTTTCAAACAAAAATTACTACTTTTTGAACTTTTTTCGGACTTCTTTGGTGAAAAAATCGAATTTTTTTCCTTCAGAAACTCCGCCCCTATAGTTTTGGGGATATGGTGACTCCCTCAGACCTAAGGGCCCTGTTACATGTATGCTTTGAAATTTTCACTCTAGAAACCATTATCAAACATACAGTGCGCTCAAAAGTTTAGACGCACTTTGTAAAGTTCGATTTTCTGAAAAAATTGATCAACTTCGAATTAAGTTTATTCAATGAATACTTAACCACCGATTACTATATGCTTGATATCATTCGGTAGCTTATTCATTTTCCTACAAAATGGTGCATATTGATGGCGAATAATAAAACTCAATTCAAAGTTGATCAATTTTTTCGGAAAATCGAGCTTTACGAAGCGCGTCTAAACTTTTGAGCCGCACTGTATGAAAGCTTCAAGTTTCGAGAACTGCTTAAAAGTGAACTATTTGAAAATCTGTAATGACGATAAAACTTAGGATTGTGCGTTAATTCAGACACTATTCCATTTCAGCCAACGTTTTTTTCGGATTGTATATCAATTCAGCCACCATTTTGCGTTATACAACTATATAATTTTAGCAATTGAATCTACTTAGGCATTTAATATATTGTTGAGTTGATGCTCAATTTCTATTCATATTCATATTTACAATAAAACTGATGTATGGAAGTGTTATGTTGCTGGTTGGAACAGATTGTGAACATTTCAGGTTCGTTTTTCTTTTATGCGTACTGCGCATTTTCTTCTCTGCACGCCATATTTTAAAAAACGGTATCAACCCGGTAGGTCAACCATCCCGGTAAGTCGACCGTCCAGTAGGTCGACTACCCCAGTAAGTCGACTGTCCCACGAAGTGGACTATACTGATAAAATCGATTAGAACCGGACTAGTCCAAATTTCACGACAGTTCAATGATCCAAATTTGCGAGATCAGATTGCTTTCAGGGCTTAGGCCTAGGCTTAGGCTTAGGCTAAGGCTCATGTGAAGAAGACATGCTGAAATGCAGTGCAGTCGACCCTCTAGAACAGTCGACCTACTGGGATGGTCAACCTACCGGGATGGTCGATCTGCTGGGATGGTCGACCTGCTGGAATGGTCGACTTACTGGGACAGTCAACCTAGTGGCACACAATCTAAAGAGCAAGGTAATTATAGTCTGTTTTTCTTGAAATGCTTCTAAATAATGAAAGTGGAAAGCAAGTAGTATTTCAGATTTTCGCGATTTTCTAATAAACAGTATATCATATAGTATTGAAAATTTGTGAGCATACTGACCTAGCCCTTAACAATTTTTCGAGTGAAAAATTTTACCGTAAGAGCTGTATGTAAACGACTTTGACGACAGTGCTGATTTGTGTCACTTTTCTATTCGAAAGCATTTTATAAAAAACCGACTATAGATAAAAATGAAAAATTACCGCTTGTGGGGAAAAACTATGGCTGAATTACTACAGACCCTAAATTTTCAGTGCTCTAAAAAAACAGATTTCGTAGAATATAGAAAATTCCAAACGAAATTTCACAAACATTCAAGTTTTAACTATAGAGCAGTCCATCGCTAAGCAGTTTTTAAGTTTTTCCACTTCCTTTTTAAATCAAATTGGGCACTATTTCACTCATAACTGATTTCCACTGCAGACTACTAATATTTTACTTGTATTTTTTCACAGCTTTTTTGTATTTTTTGACGGTCGAATCGAATGAAGAAGATTTGGCGTTCGTTTTTTCGGCGTCATTTTTTTCCGAACCGCCCACTTTTTCGGTCGTCGAAGGCTCCGAAAATAGAGAATCGGCCAATTTTTCCACTTCATTTTTCAATTTTTGCAACGTTTCGTTTATTTTACGAAATTGCGAAATTTCAGCTTTGGTCAGAGCTATGTCGCCGATGAATCCTCCTGAAAAATGTGATCGGGAAAAAAGCGTGAAAATATGATGCTTTGTAGTGCTTTGTGCCTAATTTTTGCTGATACGGCAATGTATATAGTTTTGTTTTCATTGTCGGGTGAGTGACGCAGCAGAAAATTTGAACAAAAACAAAAGGGAAGTAGTTTTTCCACGTCCATAACTTTATAACATGTTACTGTGATATAAAGTACTTTACAGCACTAAAGTACTCATTCATACTTTACAACTGAAATTCTATCATGAAATTTAAACTACAAATTATGAAGTTTTACCGAGTTTGACCATATTTTTCTACCATGTAATTATCATAAAGCGTGGTGTGCAATGCTGAAATTTTTGTGTCATACTTTACATCTGAAATTTTATCATGAAATTACTTTAAACTACCGTCTTATGGCACACAAAACTATTAAGTTTTACCAAGTTTAGCCATCTTTTTATACCATGTAATTATCAGACAACATGGTCTGCAGTGCTGAAATTTTTATGTCGTACTTCACATCTCAAATTTTATAAAAAAATTACCATGAACTGTAGTTTCATAACATGCATCGCTTTCAAAATTCTATTGGATTTACAAATCATTTAAACCATGTGTAGTTTATTGACGTCATTATGTCATTGTTCGGATCTTGAATTTTACTAATAGTTAAATTACTATAAGCTCTAGTTTTATGGCATAAGAAGTTATGAACTTTGGCCCAGTTTGACAATAGTTTTTATTTAACAACCATAAAGCGTAATTTACACTATTGGTTCTCATGTCATACTTTACATCGTGGAATTTTACTATCAAATAGACAAGATTGTACTAAATTTATGTATAGTGTTAAACCTTGGAAATATCACGAAGTTGTCATTACTTTTGAAGCTTTACTCTGAATTTTCTCTGAATCTAATGCCACACTGTATTTATAACTTACAATTCTAAAATTTTGCTATAATTTGTTCTACGTAAAATTACCATAAAATTCGGTTTACAATAAATAAGAAAATTCTCATGTAAAACTTAAGTTTACGTTCAAAACTCACGTTTTTGGAAAAAATTGCATAAATCACACAGCTTAGATTTTACAATCTTTACAGCACCGAAATGCTGATGTTATACTTGAAATTTGAAATTTTCATATGATTTTTTGAGGTTGTTGAAAATCATTTGAATACCATAATATATTGTAGTTTAGATTTACTGAAGTTCTTAATGTCCTTCTTTATTTCCAAAAATTCACAGAGAATTACACCATAATTTTCATCACTATAATATCATCATTTATTACCATTTACAGTATGTTTATACTTCGTTTTTGAATGATACGAAGACTCAAAAATTATCATGAAAAACGCAATAAAATATTTATAATTATGTCATAAGTCACCGAATAAAAGTTTGCCATTGTTATTAAAAAAGAAGTATGATGAATTATATGTAATCTACAACACAAATGAAATTGTGAGCTAAAACTTTAGTTTAGTCGAAAAACTACCACACACCGTGTGCTTTACCGTCTGAAACTTTTATCCTTGATTTTCAAATGAACCTGCACATCAACTTTTTATCATGAAAATCATGACGAACTGTAGTTTACAATACTGATGAAATACTCGCTGTAAACGGTACAGCTAGGAATTGCAGTCGGCATTAAGTACGGTACAACACAGTGTAGTTAATTATAGCAAATTTTCCTCGGGACTTTACAGGTTGGATTCGCTGGATTAATCCATGCGAAGTTACAGTAAGCAGAAATCAGCTGTGTTTGTCACGGTACCCCACTGATGTGGTTTTCCCGATGAATGTATTAAATTGTGCAGTGACCGCAGCGTCTCTTAGCAAATGAATTCCAACCAAATTATGTACTATTTATTCAAACATTCTTAGTGGATGGATCAACGTACAAGAGCAGTGTGAGAGAAGTTTTCAACTTATAACTGTAATTTGATCGAAAAACCAATCATCAAAGTCACATTTTGTGAGTCCGTTGATTTTTCACATCATGTTTGAGATTTTGTAGCTATTTTTTATTGAACCCTGATGTTTGACATTTCGTAAAAAGTTTAAGAATCGATCGAATTCCAAAACTTTTATGACAACAGTCTGCACATTCCGCGAATTATTTTTTACAAAATCCGGTTTCCACTTCTATTATCGTTCGTCCATAGAAAGACCACAAAATCACTGTTTTCATAGCGGAACTGTTTTGAAATCGAGAATTTATACCCACGATTTTGTACGAAAACCGTAGAACCCGGAGTACTGTTTGTGTGTGTTTGTGGAATTTCGACTATGCGAAATGATGAGCAGGTTTTCTAGGACGATTAGATCCACACTGTTTTGTGGCAGGCATTAGGTCATACAATGCCTAAAAAAGTATAAATACCTTAGAAAATGATTAATACATTTGCATACGGTAACGCCAGAATGATGAACATGTATCATAATGGCAGGTTTACTACGCCATGAATTTTGAAGTTACAATGTAAGCATTGAAAACTGGGCAGTTACATCACACTCTGTTCGAGCAAATTCGATCCATGCAAAGCTGGTCAGGGACTATGTTCTATAGTCTGTTTTTTTTCAATGCCTCTAAATAATAAAAGTGGAAAGTAAGTAGTATTTCATATTTTCACGATTTTCTGATAAACAATATACCACAGAGCAATGGAAATTTGTGAGCGTATTGAGCTAACCTTTAACAATTTTTCGAGTGAAAAATTTTACAGTAAGAGCTTTATGTAAGCGATTTGTGTCACTTTATTTTTTGGAAGCACTTTATAAAAAACTGACTATAAACAATTACACAATTTTACAAGATGTCTTATTACTCACCCGCTTTACAAACATCCGAGTATTGGTCATCGTTGTCCATACTGTAAGGGAAAGATAAACTATTCAATTCGTCTATCGTCCATTTTTTGGCCGTCGTAAAGCTTATATTGAGTAAAAACGTAAACAAACATAAAAATTTGCCTATATTGTAAAGTGAACTAAAATTAATAACAATCCTCCGAGATGTGAATGATCTCGTCGTCGTCGTCATCGTCCATAACAATCTTTCCATAAAGTTCCGATTCATAATTTTGAGTAAAACGACTACGAATTTATATAGTCGTTTATTCCAAGGAAAAGTGAAAACTATATATATATATAAAATATAATAAAAATTCGAGTGTAAAGAGCTTTATCTGAAATTATAGTCAAAAACGTGATTTTAAATCAAAATGCCCACGGATACAATGGTAACAGTAAAAACTGATATGCGAATTCGGATGATCTGGCTCGATATATTCACATGATTTCGGGCATTGTCGAAGTCAGGGGACTGTTTTCGAGTGTTTTCAATGTTACAATCTGCACATTCGCTTGGTTATTGTGAATGGGATGACCTGCGACATGGTGAATTTAAAAAATTTCGAAGAGGAGGCGAAGCCATTATCGGGTTACTAAAATCGCCAGGATTCTTTTTTGTCACGTGATTGGTGATGCTCAAATATTTTTACTGCTGTAGATCGGTCCTGCATTTTAAGTGCATGATAGTCAGAATGTTGTCACTTATTAATTAAGCTATTAAAAATGAATGAATTCACAAAATTCTTCACTTATAGCTCCACGTTCTTGTGGTCGGTCACGCAATCGCTGGTTACCACATTCTATTGCACCACTCTAGATTAGAGTAATCCAGAACGAAATCTAATGGCCCAAAAATGATGAATTTACACGATTTCCAACAAATCGAGTTAGTTGCTGATCTTTTAATGTCATAGGAGTTGTTATATTCATGATCACAAGATTGATGGTAATCAAGTCTTCATTACAGTAGTGCTATTTATAATCAAGAAATCGACAAGATTTCTGACAAGTAAAACTTTGTAGGCATAGGATTTAATTTTCTACAGGTCACGTGACTGGTGGTGATCAACTTCCCATTTCAATGTTAAACAAGCACGATGTTTTTTGGGTCCGCAGATCTCGCACATTTGATTCATGTGATGCATTAGCCGATGGTGATCAGATTAATGCTCAACAGATGAACGTGAAATCACTGTTGATAACATTTTGTTTGAAAATTGATCTACTACTCAAAGGCAGTGTCGTCTTTCCTGTGAAACACTGTAGGCCTTCTGCAGCAGGGCGGTAAATTACTGGAATGCATGACCGCGATCTATGAATATCATAGTTTATGCATGAATCATAAAAAATCCAACAACTCGAAAATTTTCGACAACTACACAAGTTGAAGTAAAACGAACAACCGAACCATTGAAATTGCCTAGTGAAAAAAATCCCGGACACCTCTCTAAAATTTCACAAACTTGTTTATGAGAAATAGATACGGCCAGTGTATATTCTTCTCTGGGGTGAAAATTGTTTGTCAACTTATAATATCTTGATAATAATTCGCGTTTAGGTAACAAATTATGCACAATTTCCAGTAGAAGTCTAAAATGCACAATTAACTTACAATATAATATTGAAAGGTTAAATGGATTTATATTGCACTTTATTTGTATCCGAAAAAGTTCTTAATTACTGCATGACAAACCGATTTTGACATGGAGAGTAAAAAAAATCTGCGCACTTAATGGAATTGCTCCCCAATGAAATGGAAAGATGGTTTTTTGTGTTTCACTAATAGGGCCATATTTTCATTTGAAATGCTTACAAATTTTTATGTCTATGCACTTAACACAGCCTATCTATCCGGCACACAGATTTTCACTTGATATCGAAACAATCTCTACCATATACCATATTTATTTTCATGTACGCTTTTGAATGCAAAATAATCCATGGAAATCCGTGAGCAGATAATAAACCTGCATCGTATGACTTAATCTTTCCTTCTCAAAATGTGCTGCTAATTGCTACAGTCAATCAGAGAAATAAGGTTTCTATGCTCGTCGAGTCTCATTTTGAAAAAATAGACTAAAGAAATACGTTACATTAAAGCAGCAAGGACAATCTATGGTGTCAACCAAACTTCAACATCTCATAAATCTGCCAATAATAAAGATATAACTTTCATTTTGATCAATTTTTTCGCAATAGGTGAGGTCTATCGATTGATAGCCATCTGCTCCATCTCGGAACGACAAAATCCTGCTATTCCTGGAAAATAACTACCTGAGCGAAGCCAAACCCTTCATGCGCGAGATCAGCAACACCACAATAACTTTTCAGGATTCACACAAAACAGCAGAATCACAACTTTAAGCATATGCACCCACGTATAACACCGGAAAAATATCTGACAATGACAGTTAGGGTGAATGAATGAACATCCTTTACAGCCTGCGAAGACGACGATGCTTGAGTCGATTCAGTGGCTGAAATGACACACTTGATGAAACAGCAGTGGATGAATTGATGTTTTATGTGAGAAAAACGGTGACTAAATCAATTTAGTGGCAGAAGCGATACACTTGATTGAGACAACGGCGTAGCTGACATGAAATTTATGTCAGAAAGACAATGGCTGCAATGAAGCACTTTGGAAACAGTAGGGTTACTAAATTGATACTTCACAACAATATGGTGACTGAATCGATTCAGTGGCTGAAATGATACACTTGACTGAAACATCAATGCATGCATTGATGCTTTATGTGAGCAAAACAACGACTGAATTGATTTGGTGGCAGAAGCGATACATTCGGTTGAAACAGGGTGGCTGACATAAACTTTATGTGAAAAAGACAATGGCTGAATTAAAGTATACGGTGACTGAATCGAGTTGATGGCTCAAATAATACATGTAACTGAAACAGCAGGACGGTCGACACTACATGTGAAGAAAACCATGACATAAAACCTTAAAAAAAATTGAAAATGTAGAGGAGACACCATCATGATTGCTCAAGGATGAATACAAAGGACTGATTTTGATTAAAACGAATATGATTCGAAAACGGGTGCATTCGCTTGCTACAAAAAATCACATGCTAAAGAAGTATCAGGATCCATATCGACTGGTCATTGATAATCCTCAGTCGAGGATCAGAAATTGTGGAGATTCTCAAATCACATTTAAAACGAAAAACTACTACAAAAATTCCAGGTAAGTATTTCACAATGGTCATATTCAAGGTGGATAATAAAATTACCCTCCCCTAAAATTAAGGTCCGTAATTTTCACAAAATAAATATAGTAGTTGGAGATTCAAATTTTCATGATAACAAGTGCAGTAGTACAGTGTATTGTCATATGGCGTCCTATTTTTAGAAAGTGAAAGAGCGAGAAAGAGAGAGAGAGAAGAGTCATCATCAAAACATTTGGTAGTCTTTTTGTGGATATTGATAAGATATATAACGTGCACACATTCCACGCACACTGCTTTCTCTGCTCCTTGGCGTGGAAAATTCAATAAACTGCGCATATTACGTGCCATGGGATGAAAATAGTGTCACATCGAGCATCAAAGCGGAACATAATTGGTATTTTTGAATGCTCATTATGCAAATTTAATCAACTCGATGCGAGACTAGACCTAATTACGCCAGAAAACGGAATGCAAGACATTTGTGACATATAGAAAATTTCATTATCTTTGATACCAAAGGAGATACAGTAGGATTGAGCAACAATATTATAGGTTGTGAGCATATCGATCTAACACACCATGTCTGTTCCAACATTCATCGCGCTTGAAGTATGTCCATTTAGAGTGGCTGAACTTATTCTGCATTTGAAAAAAAGGTGACTGAATAAGTTCAGTGGCTTGATCAAAATTTATAAGATTAATCAGGTTGATTTCAAACAACATTCTTCCAAAATACTGCTGACGTCAAAATTGCATAATTAATTTCACATCTTTCTTCGGATATCAATGGTAACTGATTACCAAGATTGTTTAATCGAACGGTTTCGCCCCTATTCAGCGAAACACACAACAGCGATTCTCAAAACAGCGAAACTTAATACAGCGATTATCGAAACAGCGATGTCTCAAAACAGAGATTCTCAATTCAGCGAAGTCTCTATACAGCGATTCTAAAAATAGCGAATCTCAATTCAGCGAAGTCTCAATACAGTGATTCTCAAAACAGCGAAGTCTCAATACAGTGATTCTGAAAACAACGAAGTATCAGAACAGATTCTCAAAATGACGAATTTTCAAAAAAGTTATCTTTAGAATGGAGCAATTGAGATTGGGCGGGGTAGACGTTTTGGCACATGGCCCATCTGGTCCTCCTTTTCGATCTGGTGGATGCTGGTTGTCACACATTTTGGCACCAATCGCCAGATTTCTGACATGGCTTTCAGGACATTGCAGCTTTTTATTCTGATTTGTTTATCATTAGCATATCCATATGCATGTTTTTTTGTTTTTTCCTTTATCGATTTATTCATTTGAATATTCTTATTTTGTGCTACTTTTTGTATAATTTTTTCGGGTTGTGTACTTTTGTTCTATTTTTTACCCACTTTTTACTATATTATTTTACTTTTCATGTTTTTATCATTCGTTTTTTGTTCTGGCTCTACTACTTATATATTTTATTTATTCCATCTTATTTTTTTATTTTATTTTATTTATTTCATCAATTAATTTTTTTATATTCGTATATCCGATGTATTTTCATATTTGCGGTATTGAGATTCGCTCTTTTGAAAATCGCCGTATTGAGACTTCGCTGTGACGAGAGTCGCTATATTGGGGACACGCCAATCGAACAGTTGATAAAAATTTCAAATTTGATGGTTAAATTAACATACGGCCGAACAGCACAGCTTGGTGGCTGAATCAATACTCCACGTAGAAGGAAATTGCCGGCCATTTAGTGGCTAAGTCTAACTATGGCCGAAATGACATGGTGACAAAAACGAATGCTTTAATTTTTTAAAAATACAGAATACCTCTTATTGCGCTTAAAAGGTATAAAAAAATATCACGTTAATCATAGATTCTTCTCTAAAGTCCACATAAACTTTTCGTCATCATCATCAGAATCGGAATCGTTTTGGTCGTTTGTCGACGACGACGTCAAATTTGTGCAAGAAACGACCCGAAAAGTGCCTTTGAAATAGGGTTTATTTTCTCGATCGGCGAAAAAATTGATTATTTGCGCCGGAAAGGCGGCCAATTCGATGCAGAATCGTCGATCGTCGGTTTCGAAATGACCGTAAGTTCTGCGTGTAAGAGAAGAAGTGACGTTTGTCAGTTCATTCTTGCTAACGTCATATTCTTCCATCAAATGAAGAAACCAAAATGAATTCATCAACAATGACGTCGGCAAGAATCACCTCGCTGGAGCTTCGTTCATGTCATTATCACCCAAGAAGATGGAACAAAATTAATCCCTATCAGGATGACGTCATCATTAATCACATCGTAGAATATTGCTGACGTCATTTTACTACACTTGACGCAGATAGTTGGGGGAAGTGCCATAAGAACCAGTCGGAAAAGACCGAAAAATGCCAATTTTTGGATGAAAAAAAATTATTTTTGAACAAAAACGATCAAAAATGTCAATTTTTCAGCTCTTCGCGCCACAGATACATTTTTCTTACGTTTTCTTTTGACAAAAATACTATTTTTGAACATAAATGTAACGGAACCCTGATGTCTGATAGTGTCATGCGACTTTTCTGGGGTAGAGAACACTCGATAGCTTAAAATTTCTGGGGGCCCTGAAGGAAAAAAATTCGATATTTTCACTTGAAAAGTCCAAAAAATGGTTAAAAATACTAATTTTTGTCTAAAAACCGTAAAAATGCATTAACGGCGCGAAGCGCCGAGGAACTTGACATTTCCGACCAGTTTTTGTTCAAAAATGACCATTTTTCATCAAAAATTTAAATTCTTCATCAAAAATTTACATTCTTCAGTATTTTTCTGACAACAAGGGTAGAAGTCCCTGACTATCATATGGCTAGTGATTGCAAAATCCTGTGGCGGGAAAAATCTTTTAGCCCCAGATCGATAATACGGAAAAATCGCTGGACAATTCCAGACTGCGGAGCTCTGTATCCATGCAGCGATCGCATGAAAGCAAAATTCAACATCGGAAAATATAAGAAGGCTTACTACTGTAATCGATGGAAAAATTTTCTCGTCACTGAGCGGCAAACAGAACAGCTTAAGTAGTCAAAATCTCTTGAGTAAGCATTCAAGTATCGACACAGTTCAATCCAAATCTATAATCGATAAGCCCGGTGCTTTTTTAAATGACTTTGGCCTTTGTAGTGCCATGGAGAAATTTAGTGTTTTTTACAGTAACAAATCTTCCTTCCAGGAAAAGTGCGTACCAAATTTAACCTACTTTTTTTTGTTTAAGTGGGTTATATCATCATAGGATTATTGATACATCTCAAGCGAAAATGATATCAGCAAGAATCGTACAGGGAACAGTTTGCAGATTTCAGCAAAGTTAACATTCAACAGGATGACATGAGCAATAATCAAAGCTTGTTAACGTTACTTTTACTAGTGTGAGAGGGAAATTGAATTCAGGCCAAGCAAACATCACCCCGGTAAGAACCGTACTGTCAAAACCGTCCCGGTGTCATCCTTGAAGATATAGCAGACCGAAAAAGACGACCATCAGGATGACGTCAGCAACAATAATTTTATTAGTGAGCACCTTGCTTGCGTTGTTTTTACTGAGTCTATTGACGCAAGGATTACGTCAGTCAATATCTCATCATGAAAATTTTCTTTGACATCCGACGTCCCAAGGATTGACGTCAGCAAAAACTACTTTAATAACCTTACTGACGTCATTTGTAAACAATATTAAGGCAATAATAACATCAGCAATGGTTATACCGTGAGAATATTTGTATATCTTTTTTACGGGATAAACGTGACGTCCGTGCGATTTAGCAGTGGGACTTTTACATGAATCATACTGCAGAAGACTTGCTCAAATCTTATCATTCTTACTTGTTCAACATAACGGTCAAAAGACTGTCGTTTTTAATCAATTTTTCGTAAGTATCTTTATTGAAAAAGATTTTGCACGAGCGACTATGATCCTTTGTCTGGCAGCGACCCCGTTTCCGAGTGTTCTTGCAACCTGTGGTCAAACCAGACGACGAACCGACGATAATCAAGGTTACTGACTTTTCGGACATGATTTTCCTAGTTATAATCCACAGTAAGTCTGGAAAGATTAATCTTTCATAAGTCACAGGGCAACATGAAAAAACAATTAGTCTTTTTCTCAAACTAACTTGTTTTGATGCAACATTTTCCGTTTTATCAGTACAGAATTACGACAATACAAATCTTACTGGGGATATGCTTGACGATTAGCGATTTTTAGTGATTTTACAGATGTGTTTCCTGTAATCTTTTTCTTTCAATAGATGTGTAAGATCGACACAATGAGTGTTTTCTATAGTTTGATCAAATTCATTTTTTTTGTGAATTATCCACGCAAGAGAAAGTTATCGAAGTCATGTGCTCATAATTAAGGCATCCAAGAGGGGCGAACTCTGCTAATATATTTGAAATCAGTCCAACGGTATAAGACAACTTTTTAAAAGCAACAGGTAGTTAAGTGCCAGCAGCATTGGGAATCACATGTCTAACACAGTGGAAAAATTTATTCAACAATGTACATTTTGCACAATTTTTATCACATTTCAGGAAAGAACCTTAAACTCTCATGAACTACCGTGTATGTGGAAAACGTAAAAATACTTAAACATCAGTGAAAATCGGCTTTTTTATCAATCTCGGCGTTTTTCTAAAGTCCACATTATACTATCTTGATTCTGAAGATGATCCAATTTAACGCACGAAACGATCTTGTACGATCCTTTAACGATCGTATCATTCATAGGATCACAAAAAAAATTCAAAATTTGTTGCGGCAAAGCAGTCAATTCGATGGACATCTGGAAATCGCAGCGTCGAAAACGCCCGCCGAAAAGACTAGAAAATTAAAAAAAGGAGAGCGGTAAAAATGATCGCTAAGTTATTAATAGTCAAGGTTTCTTACGGGGAACAAAAAAATTCAGACATGAAATTTAAACATCAGCAAAAAATGAAATTGCGAATAAGCAAAAATTGTAATATCGTGACATCAATAAGTTTGAAAATTAACTGTGACATTGGTAATGACAGCCAAAGATGAGTGACCAACTTGAATCATGGCTGCAGTCAGACTTGCTGTTTGGATACGACAGCAAAATCGCAATAAAATGTTTCTGACATGAAAAATGCAGATCTGATGAAGTTGTAAAGCCACATATTGACATGCATATAAAGTAAGGAACGGAACTGTGAAGCTGACAAAATGAGCTCGCTCTAAAATAAATTTTTCACGTAATGAGCTCATCGTCAGGAGCGAAAACATGACCAAACTATTACAGAAAGTGAGAATCTTGTCAAAATTTCCAAAGATCATTCACTTTAAAGTGGCAGCGGTGACCGAAACATTAGGTTTAATTATATGGTGAACAACTCTATGTCGTGATTGAAAAAGCTGAATTTGTTAATGAGAACGGGGATACTGAAGTCATAGAATAGGCGTCATGCTTATCGACTTTTGATAATAGAATTATTGATTACTTGATCAACTATTCCTTATTATACTCATAGAAAATAATTTTTTTAATATGATTATGTACCATATACAGTAACAAGCTTACAAGTTTTTTCGCGTCGAACTCACTTTCAGGCGATCGGTAAATAATATCAGAATAAATAGGCTACAGAGAACGGTTTTGAAAATTTTCAACAGAGCCAACATTATCTGTAACAGATTGGATGCCCTAAATCCGCCTCAAATACAACATTCATCGAGATATACATCAAAAAACATTTAGTTTGTTTCTTTTAAAGAAACTTCTCGATTGAAAAAAGATGAAAATTTGTACTTTAATCACAGTATAGTTCACACAATACGAAGCAAATACTATACCATATTTTTATTGCTTCCTGTTAAGCCGTAAAAGACTGAAAACTTGTGAAGTTATCCAACTGACCTTTACCATTTTCTGAGTCAAGAATTGTAGTAAACGCTTTATGTAGACGACTTTGGTGGTTTCCTGTGGTCTTTCCATTCACAAGAATTTTATAAACGAAAGACCGAAATTTTTTTTTGTTGAAAATCATCGAAGGTAAGTGAGGAGAAGGAAATCGTGAATATAAGAAACATAGTACATGAATTAAAGTTTTATAATTTATTAGCATTTTAAGAAGTATAAAGAACTATAGTTTCAGTGCTCTAGCTCCATTTTTAACCGAGATACAGAAAAGGCGAACCGACAAATTTGTTCGCCCACTATGGAACAATGGAACATATACTTGCGACCTCTGTTCGGCACGAGAAGATAAATCTAGAATTCGTAGGGAATGAAACTGACCCCAAAAAGTCGAAAAAGCCCAACGAAAATTTCGCAAATTTTCAAAACAGAACAGAAATACACTTTTTCGCCTCAGGCGTTGGTTCCGAACAGGTTCCTCAATTACAAGTAAGATGTAAAAGTCGGAAACGGGTATCTAGCAACATCAATCGGATCTTCGACTCTTTTCCGAAGCTATATTTCTTTAAACTGCTTCACATTTGACAATCCATCGTCAGGTCTCGTACGTTGAGATCTATGTCTCAATCAGTGTTTTTTTGCTCAAAAATTTTTGCCTCATTTGAGGAAAAAACCCAAAAACTTTTTCGTCAAGAGGAAAAATCAATTTTTTTAGTTTTCTTGCTTAAAAATCGCTCAAAATCCTTTCTGGCGTGTTTTTAGAACGTTTCTCGTTAACTTGCATCTTACTCCGCCAAAAACCGACATTTTTTGCAAAAAGACTCGAACTATGACCTGCTTGTAAGTAAGTTAACATGAGCCAAGCAAGAGAATAATTCAACGACGGCATAACCTTTATTTCTTCTTTGACGATATAAATCAACCTAATTTTGACATAACAAGTAAATCAAACAGTAAACTTTGATAAAAAGATAACAATCAAAAATAAAATTTCAAAACTGATTCTAAACAGGTGACAATTTGACATAATGGTATGAACTGAACCTCAGAGCTTTTTTTTCTGCAAAAGCCAGGTTCCAATGTGCAACTTGGGAAAAAATTTTGGTTGCACAGATAAATTTTTGGTTGTTCACTCTAAAATCAATCAATTAGCTTAATTTTATCGGAAAAAATACCAAAAGCTGTTTTCTTCAATTTCATTCGATTCGCGTCGGTTTTAGGCTTTTAAAATCAAACTTTCTGAGTTTTGAAGAGAGAATGAAAAGATTGATATGAGTGACTTGTTCGGCGTCCAGGGTCGAAATTTTTCTGTGATTTTTTGATATTCTGGAACGCTGAAAAATGAACCTTTCCAACTTTTATTTCCTAAACAGAAGGTTTAATTCTTCAGTGATTTTTAGTCGGGCAGACTACAATTCAAAAAATAGGAAAGCAACTAAGAAATTAGATTCTTAAACGAGCACGAATCCCCACTTGAACTCGAAAAGTTTTAATCACACAAATGTCAAAATCTTTTTAAAGACCGCAAAAAGACTGGGAAAATAAACCGAGAAAAATCTTGCTTTTCGTCAAATTCTCAAAAAAACGACACAGGATCAAACATTTATCTATAATATCTTGATAATTAAAAGCTATATAAGCATTAGCTAGAATGACATTTTCTAACCGCGCATTGGAATAATAGAGAAAAATTATAAAGTAATTAAAATCCGGCGCGAAGCGCCCGAAAATTTCAACAAATCTCAATTTCATAACGCGAAAAAATGCATCTCCAGACAGGAAACCATCAAGAAATTTTTCCTCAAAGTGATGCCTAAGCACAAAAAAATTTGCATCAATTCCAAAAAAAGTTCCTCAAAAACGGTCGATTCAGAAAAAAACTGTGGTCTCCATGTTATCTCTGTTTTTCAATGACAGTTACAGATGCTAAAAAATGTGGTCGTCTGCACTCGCCAGATTTTCTTTTCGGTTCCGATAGTCTGTAAGAGTAAAAAATTTCACCTTTCCAATTTTTCTCGTAAAATGTTCTTCTCCAATCGTTTAGTCAATTCGTCGTACATATTTTTGTCAAAAAAAATTTTAACCGTCGACCAGTGCTCCTCGTCGTCACTCGTCGTGCAGAAACCGTTCCGCCAGCCGTATTCACAGCCACGAGTCAAGCTTGAAGTTTCGCTGATAATCAAAATCACGTTATTTCGATCAGCCATTTCTTGCGACCGTTGAAATTATGAGCGACGGTATTGAGGAAGAAGGCGAGAATGTTGCTGAAATGGTTTCAATTTATACAGTAAGTGCTGATTGCGAAATCGAAAAACGCTAGACGATTCACCCTTGCAAGTCAACAAAAGGCTTGGCACCTTGTTTATGAAACGTTCTGATGCTTTGAATGCAATTTTACAATTTGCGATATAATTTTTTTGTTCACGTACAGATCAGCGTAACGATCTTCGTAGGTTTCTGCAAAGTTACTGTAGGTCAACGGGGTTTTCGGCGCCGCAGGAGGTTTTTTGCTCAGGGCAACAGTGTTTTTTTGTACCAGAACGTGGTTTATGCCACGAAAAAAATTTTGACTGTCACAAAAAACTCTGAACGCTTGTGCTAATTGTCACAAACTTTTTGAGCGACCGAAGACTAAATTGCATTGATTTTCAGACATTTTACGAGCTGAAAACCACTGTTTTTTCTACGAACTTCTTTCCACTCCACAAATGTGGAAAGCACCGTTTTTTTCCTCAAATAGGGTCTTTTGAGGAAAAAAATTTCAAAATGAGGAAAAAAATTTTGGGTATGGTTCTCATTGTAGAAAAAATTTTGGCAAATTCAAAACCGAAAAGATGCGTTTTAGTGGATTAAAAGGGTCAAAACCTCAAATTTTTCCGGCGCTTCGCGCCGGTCACGGGTACAATCCATACTTGTACCTGGGGGGGGTTGAGAGGGGGGACCCCCCCAACTTGGCCAACCCAGTGCTTAAAATCATTTACCCCCTCCACCCCCCAACCACCGTTTTTTTTCCTCAAATGGGGTCTTTTGAGGAAAAAAATTTCGAAATGAGGAAAAAAATTTTGGGTATGGTTCTCATTGAGGAAAAAATTTTATGGAATTCAAAACCGAAAGGATGCGTTTTGGTGGACTTAAAAGGGTCAAAATCTCAAAATTTTCCGGCGCTTCGCGCCGGTCATGGGTATAATCTTAACTATTTTCTATCAGGCGCGGCCGTTAGTATATCTACTCCGACTTACTAATTAATTCTCAACAGTTTCCATCAATCAAGTTAGCTCGTTTCATTTTCTAATCGTTAACAGTTCATCACAGGGTTTATTTTGCACACCGCAACCAAATTTCGGGCTGTGCAACCAAATTTTTTCTGCCAAGTTGCACAGTGCAACTTGAGGCCTGACTGCTCTTTTGATAAAGTTATTGGGTTTTCTGTCCGGAGATGCATTTTTATGCGTTCTAAAATGGAAAAAAATTTCAATTAATTTATAATTTTCTATATTATTCTAGTACGCGGTTAGAAAAGGTCATTCTAGTTAGTGCTTAAGGTTCTAATTATCATCATATTATGGTTAAATGTTTGATCCTGTATTGTTTTTTGACGAAGTTGATGAAAACCAACATTTTTCTCGATAATTTTCCCAAAATTGTTTGCGATCTTCACAAAAAATTTGAATTTTGACTTTCATGTGATTAAAACATTTTGAGTGTAAGACAATGCTAGAAATTTTTGGCGCTTGAAAGCCGCTGGCCTAGTTTTTGGATTTGAGTTTGTCCCACTGAAAATTCATTAAATTCACCGAAAATCAAACCTTCTGTCTGGGAAATAAAAGGTGAAAAGATTCATTTTTCAGCGTTCCAGAATATTGAAATCCCGAAAAAATTTTCGGCGCTACGCGCCGAACTTATTACTCTAGTCTAGTTCAATTAAATTTTTCATTTGGTCTCCAAAACTCAGAAATTGGGTTTTAAATGCCTAAAACCGACGCAGATCGAATGAAATGTCAAGAAAACAGTTTGCGATGGTTTTTCCGATAAATTTAAGCAAATTTATCGATTTTAGAGTGAGCAACTAAATATTTATCTGTGCAACCAAAATTTTTCCCCAAGTTGCACATTGCAACCTGGCCTGTGCAAAAAAACCCTGGTTCCATATGTCGCCCAGAATTGAGATTTTTCATCAATTCTCTCAATTTTTTCTCTCGATACTTGGAATTTTTCAAACGTTTACAACCTGAACTTTTGCCTTTATTGAAGATGGAGATCGAAGACACTACTAGACTGCGATCTGTTCATGAATATCTGTTGGAGAGATTTATTTTCCAGCGTTTTAGAATATAAAAACCCGAAAATTTTTCCGGCGCTCGGCGCCGGAATTTGAAACAAATTACAGTTCATCAGTTTGATTTTAATTTATTTCTCAACGTTGTGAAGATTCATTTTCCAGCGTTTTAGAAAGTGAAAATCAAAAAATTTTTCTGGCGCTCCGCGCCGGACCAAAAGCTAAATAAAATTAGATGATTCTAATCGGAACCACAGAAATGTCAATATAGAGCGGATAAATTCCTGAGAACTCTATCGTTAACATGCTTCACCTGCTTCTGTACAACATTAATATATTCTTCATGAGCTCATTTTTAACTAACGTAACCAGAATTTTCTCAATTTTTCCCTCATTTTTGAAGGTTTCTGACTCCAAATACAACGAAATGCTTGGGTATGCTCCTAAAATGCATAAGAAAGCATCCATAGCCACATTATAAACGTTTTTAAAAATGAGGAAAATTTTTGGAAAATGAGGAAAAAAATTTTGGGTCCGGTTCTCATGTGGAAAAAATTTTCGAGGAAAAAAAAAAAACGGTGCCCCCAACCCCCGCCCCCAGTTTGGAAAAAATTAAAAAAATTTGCCAAAAAGTGTATGTTTTTTGGCCTTTTTTGGGAAAAATTTCGACTTTTTTCTACCCCCCCCCCAACTGGTCGGAGGAGTATACATTTTCGAAAGATATTTCCATGAAGCTTCTGAATTGATTTTACGTTAGCAAAGAAATAATCACATCAAAAAGCATAGAGACTTGACGTACTGATCTTTCTCAAAAGGAAAAAATGCGAATCTTCATTAAATATTATGATAAAATATTGAAGATTACCAATTAAAACATGAGATGATACGTTTAAGATGATGAAAACTATTATAGATTAAGTGATGAATGAAGGTAGACATGATAAAAGCCGCGCCTGAGCTACTTAATAAATAATGATGATTATTAAAGTTGTAACTGGCGCGAAGCGCCGGGAAATTTTGAGATTTGGACCTCCTAAAATGCATTAAAATGCATCTTTTCAATATGGAAACCTCAAATTTTTCTTACACATTTGTGGAAAGACGTCAAAAATTTTTTTTACATTCCAGATTTTTTCCCACATTATAGTGCAAATCTGGAAAAAACTGCTGAAAACGCAAAATTGTCTCGGCGCTTTGCGCCGTGTCAATGCGTAGGGTAGAACGCATTACATTGGACACATCCAAAAAGTGTTTTTTTTCCAAACTTTTTTCCGAAATGATGTATCTTAATGAATATTGATCTTAAAGTAAATATATGTTTGGATATTTAGTTAAGAAACATACCTAGCTGGGCTGTGTTTGAATAATTAGTTTAATTTTTTTCAAATAATCGTCGTTTTTGCGCTTCAGCACGAGAAATATCGAAAATCTGGATGGTAAGAACTTTATTTATCCGATGTTATATGGCCACAACAGCTACTTTATCTGGCTTATTTTATGTGCTTTACCGGAATATCTACATGGATTCAAGTTAAAATGGTTTTTATCTCACGTTGTTTAGTTTTACCAAACATTGGACACTGTCCACCTAACATTGGACAACAATTTTCTCTTTCTCTGGGAGTAATGAACATTTTAAGGCACTGTTCTTGCATCTAATTGGGGTTTTGCTCCTGCTAGGTATATTTTTTAAATTATTTTCGTATAAATTGATGCTTTTGCATTTTTTAGCTAATTTGTGTATTGTTTTGCGTTTTTTTGTTCAAGCAGGAAACAATGTCTGATGCTGAAAGAGTTTATAAGCACAGCATAGAAATTCTGCTGGGGGTCAGCCAGGACGGGGTGTGGAATACAAAATTTTTTCATTCTTGATAATGAAAAGAAAGGTCTCAGAAAGGTTTTCTAACATCCAAACAGCATATTCTTATAACTATATTAGTCAGATATATTAAATAATTTGCTTAGAAAGCACTTTTTACAGTTTTAATGTTACTCTTTTGGAATCAAGTATGCTTTGTTTAGAAAAATTGTTAAACTACAGGATCATTTCCATTTTCATGACGACTTTCTCTTCTCTCTTGATCATTTTCCTTCGTCAACTTCTCAATCATTTCTAGGGGAGTCAAATCTGCTCGGGGTCAGCAAGAATCTGCCTGGGGTCTATAAAAATCTGCTGGGGGTCAAAACCCCCCAAACCCCCCCCCCACCTCGTGCATGTATGTTTATAAGACTTATAGTCCGATGAAAATAAACGAAATCGTTCGAAAAATACGTAAATAAAGTTCATAAAGTGCGTTAGTCTGTAATAATTGTTTATAACTTCAAAATTTTGATGAATCCGGTGTTTTTATACGCTCTGTACTATAATCGACACTTAAGTTTATATTTACATGAATAAGAGAATGAGTAAATGAATGATAAAAATACGTATTACTACATCGAATAAACAACTTAAAAATTGCGTGCTTTATTATTATTGTTTCATTTTCAAATCTCTTGTTTTTTGCATCATATTATTAATATAGATTTTTTTATTGTTATTGTGTTGCCTTTATCCTCTTCAAAGCATTTATGTCGACTTTTTTAACTTTTTGCTGTCCAATGTTAAGCAGGAGTCTACCCAAACTTTGGACATGTAGGTTTTAAAAAAGGCCCTCATCCCCATGGGAAAAAGTAGCTGTTGTATAAAATTTTGCCATTTTATAGAGGGATGGTGTGTCTAATATTCCTAGAAAAATTATATATTGTTCTTTGTTTTTCACGTCGCTGGACCACCAAAGGTCAAAGAGCGTCCAATGTAACGTGTTTTACCCTATAATATTGAATACTTTTATTTGCCTCGAACGCGAGCGAATTCTATTCGAATTGTATATTTGTGTTACGCAACAAACTTTAAATTTTCGATGACTGATGAATGAATAGAAATTCCTAACTTCCTCTGTTTCAGTAGCATTGGGAACTGTAATTTTAATTTTTAGTGTTTGATTCAATAAAAATTGACATTGTTATTTGTTGGCACAATTTTTGGACCGAAAATTTACCCTACCTTCGGGCATCGACTTAGTCTTCCTCAGGAGAAAGCAATTGTAGGCATCCGTAATTTAATATTTACATCGTTTTTTAGAAAGAAATTCGTAGCCAAAAATTTAAGAAGAATATGGTGATGATGATGGTGATGAGGTTTACTTGTCGAAGACAAAAGAAAGCAAATATAAAAATCGATAGAGTATTACGGTGAAACATTAAAAACATTTTTAAGACCGAACAAATGTAAAAAGAAAATACACAAAGCTAGCGAGAAAAAAATATCCAGAAATTGGACAAGGTTAAAAGATGGAAAGAAAACAAAACGAAAGTTTCAACGTAATGTAAGTTCAAAAGGAACAAACTACAGTAAAGACAAGTACGATTAGTCTGGGAAACGCAGGTTGTGTAACAAACTAAAGCGCTCCACCATAGAATTTGGAAAAATCGATTTTCATAATTTTGTTCTTGTTACAAGATTGCAGACTGGAAGAATTGATAGCATCTAAAGAAAGTTTATTTCATATATTGGTATACCTGGTACAGAAATCATATAATCTCAATTTCGTTCTTGCTTTGCTAGTAATAAGCTTGAAGTTGTGTTGACGACGTGTGTTGTCATTAGAGTTCAGCATTAGAGTAAAAAAGAGTTTCATTAGAGTAAAAGCTTTCAGGATCAAGGAACTCCTTTGATGAGCTTTGTTCGCAATGGAGTTGATATGATTTTTGAAAGATAAATTGTGAGAAATAAGCACGCCAAGATCTTTTATTGTTTGCTCTTCATGGAGTAAATATTAGCTGTCCCACTGATAACAATGTATAGGATTAGAATAACCAAGGTGGAGTACTTTACTTCTATCAAGAGAGATATCAAGCTGCCAGACAGCAGACCAAGCTGAAATTCTATCAAGGTCTATTTGGAGAATATCATTATTAGTTGAGTTGAAAATTTTTACATTATCAGCAGACAAAAACATCGACTTGATGTTGTCAGAAAGATCATGTATATATAACAGGAGCAGAGTTGTTCCTAAGGCGCTGCCTTGTGGAACACCACTTGTGACAGAAGAGAATTCAGAGGAATTAGTTTCTATATTAACTCGTTGGTAGCGTTTTAAAAGAAAAACAGAAATCCAATTTTTAAGGGAATCTAATATTCCATAACCTGCTAGCTTAAGTAATAATTTAGAGTGAGACACAGATTTTCGGCACTCAAAAATTGGAAGGACACAAAAAATTCTGAGCGTTTGTGACAAGTGGCGCAAACTTTTTGAGTGGTCGAAGATTAAATTGTTTTGATTTTCAGACATTTTAGAAGCTGAAAACGCAAAATTTTATCGGCGCTTCACGCCGGCAATGAGTATAGATTTATTTGCCTTGAACGCGAACGAATTCTCTTCGAATAAGTATAGTATATTTGTATCACCGCAACAAACTTATAGCTTGCCAATGACCGACGAATGAATAGGAATTCAGAACTTCCTCTGTTCATTCAATGAGATTGAGAAATGGGAACTGTTTCGTATTTTCGGTTTTTATTCGAACAGAAAAATTGACAGTTGGTGGCACAATTTTTCGACCAAAAATTTACGCAACTTTCGAGTTTTTATAAACATCCTTGATTCGGTCTTTTATATCGTCGTTAGAATGAAATTCGTAGCCGAAAATCACCGACAAATATAAACTTCCTGATCAATTGTATGGAGAATTTGAATTCTCACAGCATTCTACTTCGTTTTGAATCATTGTAACGAGGCCCTGATGTCTTAAGGGGTGGGGGGTCGGACGACTTTTTGGGTTGGGAGTCACTGATTCCCCAAAATTTTGAGAGGAGGAGTTCTCTGTATAGTAGTGCTGAACACGGAGCAAATTTGTTACCCGGGTACCCTGACCAGTCATTACCCGGGTACCCGAATTACTCGGGTATACTCGGGTAATTATATAAGGTATGAAAAGATGATGTAAATGAAGTATGTTATCGTAAAATATCAGTAGAACAGTATGAAAATGTAAATTATTAATTAGTATGTGTAAAATGCAAATCTTATGGCACAAAAAAATAAAATAAACTTCAACAACGTTTTATGTCCAACGTATCACAACAACAGATCAACAATAAGCTCACTCGGAATCGCTATCACCAGGCGCATCTGAAATTTATTCCGTTTTATGATGTCTAATTTCATTATTATGAAATTTATCAATAATTGAAACGGGTACCCGAATTGCCCGGTTAACGTTTTATTTTTGTACCCGGGTACCCGATGTTCAGCACTACTGTATAAATCTGTAAATAGTAACTTTTGTCTTTAAAAAAGTAAAAAATGTATTCATAGCAATATTTGGGTATAGGGTTCGACCAAGTTGGGAGTCGCCCTTCAACCCTCCCAACTATACATGTATGTTTTTGAGCGAAAAAAACGATTAGGCGAAAATGGCGAAAAAAACTTGACCTCTTTCGTCAAATGGATAAAAAATTCGTGCGAAAAAAACAATGATCAAATAGTCATGTTTGGGGTTTTTTGCACAAAGCAACCAAATTTCGGGCTGTGCAACCAAATTTTTCTACCTAGTTAAGTAAAGTTATTAATTTTAGAGTGAGCGACCAAAAATATTCTAGTATTTTTCCGCAACTTTCATGAGTCTGAATGAGAAAGTGTGAGTAAGAAAAGTAAAAACACACTCACCCATTGGGAGGTGTATGAGGGGAGTATTACCCCCACCTAAAGTCCTAAAAATTAATCACTGATCACCTAATTTTGATGCAAAATGAAGTGTCTAGTAGACATTTAGCGTACACTACCCCCAAAAATTTTCAACTTTACACCTGCCTCAAAAATCTGACCTTGGGGACCTCTGTTCGGAAACTATAACTAACTGCGTTCACGAAGCTTTTGAATTCAATTTACGTTAAGAAAGGAACTATCGTTTCCATCTGCTGCCAAACTTCGGTGTTTGTCTAGCAAAGCTAGTGGCACAGAAAAAATTTCGGTTGATCTCATTCAAAGCTGATAACAAATAGGCTCATTTTTTTGTATTAAATCTCGTTCTAAAATTTAAAGTTTGTCTTTTTAGTGCGATTTTTGTTAATTCTATGTCAAATAACACTTTTTCGTACAGTCTGTTCCACCATTTAGCGATATCATTGTTTTCTTCCCCAATTCATGCTTTCTGGGGGAAAAGATTTCTGTTAAAAGAAGTAAGTTTTGGATTTTTCTTTTGGTATTTGATGAAAATTTTCTCTTTTTTCTTTGACACATTATTCGAGAAAGACGAATACATGACCTGACGTCAACTTTCGTAAATTCGGGAAACCCCATTTTTTAAATTTAAATTCAAAAACCTCGCGTCAAAATGATTATCCATTTTCACTGTTATTGAATCACATTTTTTTCCGTAAAACTTATGAAGGTAATGAATACAAAAAAATTTTCTACTGATAAAATCGTGATAATTGAACAAAAAATTTGAACTTGATTCTTGAAATCAGTGTTTGAAAAATTAATTTTCAATCGAAACATCTAGAAATTCTCGACAAATTTTATTCTTGTATTTTTTCTAGAATTTTCGAATTTTATATTTAAACACTACATTATAAAGAAGAATGAGCGGCGGAGTTTACGGCGGCGGTGAGTCCGATATATTTTTATCACAATCATTCAGATTTAACTTTCGAATATTCGAGAAATATTGCGCTTTGCCGTTAAAATTTTTATTTTTCAGACGAAGTTGGCGCCTTGGTTTTTGATCCGGGTCATTATTCCCTTCGAGCCGGTTTCGCCGGTGAAGAATTGCCCAAAGTGAGTAAAATGCCACATGCATATTTCAACATCGCCCAAAATATCCGTCATTTTTGTTTCTCAAGGCCGAAATCCCGAGCGCCGTCGGCTATATCATCGAGAATACGCCAATTTCGATGTCGACGGACGAAAATAGGGCAGCGAGCGGCGTTGAAAACGTCGTTGATCAAAAGTCCGGCTTGAGGAAATTTTTCATCGATACCAATAATGTGAAACACGCTCGGTCGAACATGGAAATTGGAACTTTTATGAAAGATTGCATGAGTAAATTTTCGATTTAAAAAATTACAGTGAAATCTGTTAACTTTTGATTTTCTTCAAGTCGAAGATTTCGAAATGTTCGACAACGTTTTAGAATACGCTTTCAAATATTTCAACGCCGAATCGAATTTACACCCCGTTTTGATGTCTGAAGATCCGGTTTGTAGAGTTTTGTCGTTTAAGTCTACAGAATTCATTTATTCATTTTTATAGCTGAATACGAAAGCTAAAAGAGAACGTACGGCCGAAATTTTGTTCGAAAAATACAATGTTCCGGCGTTTTATTTGTGTAAAACTGCCGTTCTTGCAACGTAAGCTTTTCAACTCTGAACCTGTAGTAATTTTTGTACTTGAAAATGATTTTTGATCAAATTTTGATTTTGAACCGAGTTTCCTCAGCACTTTCATGATCTCGCATCGATTCAGTTCTTTTAGCCGAAATTTTTTTTGTTTCTGTCTTTAATTATTCA
The DNA here is from genome assembly GCA_963922205.1 of Romanomermis culicivorax. NCBI lineage: Eukaryota > Metazoa > Nematoda > Enoplea > Mermithida > Mermithidae > Romanomermis > Romanomermis culicivorax. The sequence goes on along the minus strand of CAWUHX010000055.1, from coordinate 1,411,347 downwards.
TGCATTCCGATTTTGTAAAATATCTTAAGATTTCCAATTGGGAAAAAGTGTAAAAATTGACCATTCCTAAAAATCTTTTCACGGCTATAGTTTGTGGAAAAATAAATTTATAGAAACAGATTTGCTGAGGTTTTTTGAGAATTTATATATTCACTTTTTGTAGAAATTCATATGATTCCAAGACTTCAATTTAACTATTGGTGTCAAAAATATTTTCACTGTTTGATACGTTTTGTCAAAATTACTTTATTTCCCCAGAAAAGTATATGATTTTTGTGTACATTTCGGGATTTCAAAGGTGAAATTTCTTAGAGCAGCTAATTATAAAGAGGGAAAACTGTTTTATAAATTATAAAGAGGGAAAACTGAAAACGAAAATTTTTCAAGTCCTCAATTTTTCCGAATGATGAAATTAATATCTGCTGTATGCAATTTGCCTAAAAGGATAAACCGCAAATTGGGTCCCCGAATTGCAAAACCAAACCTACAATACAAATCATAGTTTTTGATATGAATCTCATCAAGCCGTTTATTTCTGGCAAGATTCTAACGTTAGTACTGGTTTATTGCAATTTATGTAAATAGAAATCTTTCGAAAATTAATAAATTAACAGTTTTTAGTGGAAATAATATGAACTTTTGCAAAAAATCGCATTTTCTTTGAATGTTCATTACGAAAATTTTATAAGGCGGATTTTAGAAAAGTTTTCAATAGTCCACGATTTTTTAGTTTCGCCAACAATCGACCAAGCGGCCTGGTCGTCGACAGCGGTGCCACACATACAACCGCCGTTCCTGTCTACGACGGCTACGTTTTGACGAAAGGTTTGTCTGATAATAGAATTCGATTTTTTATGTTGTTTTTTATATCTTTTTTGATCGAGTTCCAAATCTGTTGAAATTTTTAGGGATCGTCAAAACACCGTTGGGCGGCGACGCTATGACCAATCAGTGCAAAGTTTTTTTGGACGAAGCGAATATCGACGTCGTTCCGTCGTACATGATCGGTTCGAAAGTAAAATATATATTACAATGTATTGCGGCGTCAGAAGAGAGGAAAATTGAAATTTTTGCTGTCGAAAATGTTAATTTCTTGGTTCGTTGTGTCGACATTTTCAATTTTTTTAGGAACCTGTCGCCGAAAACGCACCAGCTCGTTGGACCAAAAAATCAAATTTAGCCCAAGTCACGAAATCGTATCATAATCAAATGTGCAAGGTGAATTTTCAAAATTCAACTTTTCTGCACATATTTATCATGAAGTGATCTTACTTAGGAAGTTATACAAGATTTCCAAGCATCAGTTTTGCAAGTGAATGATACGCCGTACGATTCCGAGTAAATTTTTTTCAAATCAAGAATAATTAACATTGGTTGAAAATTATGAATGCTACATATACGCTTTGATATTATCAGGCAAATGGAAAAATTACCCGCTCAACAATACGAATTTCCGAACGGTTACAGGCAGGATTTCGGTTCCGAAAGATATCGTATCGCCGAATGTTTATTCGATCCTTCTTATCTCAAAGTACCTAAAATAAATTTCTGTTTTTCGTGCTAAAATATATTTTTCAGAATTTGAACAACCCAAATCCTTACATGAGCATCAGCAATAGTGTCGTCAATAGCATTAATATGTGCGATATTGATCTCAGACCGGTGAGAAAATTTAATTGAGAGTTACCTATAATAATTACATCCAATCCACGGGTTCCGAACCCAGCCATTATTGTTGAGCCCTAATGGGGTGGTCACACCTACCCCCACATTGGTCTGTGGTGGAACAGCTCTGGTGCCCTCCAGGAAGCCCGTTGACATTTTTCAGATAGCTAAAAGGTTTGAAACGCCGTTTTCCGAATCATTAGGTATTATATTCGGCAAAGTGTCCAAGGAAATCATCCTCCTAATCCTAATAAATATAGGGCTTGGGCAAGGGTTCGTTTTGTTTTGAGCTTTTCATACCGCAAATATGAATTTTTATGAGCATTCTAACCAGGGAAAAAAACTTCCTTTAATGATACTCCACCCATATATTTTAGGAAACACAGAAATCCCGGAACATCGACTCTCTGACCATGTATACAGTTTGCATAGAATTCTTCTCCTTTTTCAGGCGCTCTGCAGCGGAATAGTTGTTACAGGCGGCAATTCACTGATTCCAGGTTTTATCGATCGTTTGAATCACGAATTGAGCTCCAAATTTCCGTTGGTAAAATCATACATATATAATTCGGAAAAAATGAGTTCACGCTAAAAATTCAAATTTAGAACACGAAATTGAAGTTGCATTTTTCGCCGGCATCAGCAGAAAGACGTTTCGCTCCGTGGATTGGCGGTTCGATTTTGGCGTCTCTGGTAAAAATCTTTACAAAACTCACTTTACTTCGAAGTGAAATTCTCGACAGCTGGATTCTTAGGAAAATCTTTTGTATTCTTGCTTCTAATTGTAGGGATCGTTCCAGCAATTATGGATCAGCAAACAAGAATATGAAGAAACTGGCAAAAACATCGTCGAAAAGAAATGTCCATGACGATAAATATTTTCGTTCTTTTCGAATGTAATATATCACTATTTTTTACCCTCTTTGCCGCTTTTTGGTTTCGTCGTGAGCATTTTCATTTAACATGTTTATACTTTTGGCATGTTTACTATTGTCATGAGATATTTTACTGTATAAAAATTTTCTGACTGATCACTGTTTTTTTCCTCAAATGGGGTTTACAGTTTTTTTCCTCAATCGACGCTTTTTGAGGAACTTTTTTTGAAATTGAGGAAAATTTTTTTGTGCTTAGGCACAACTTTGAGGAAAATTTTTTTGATGGTTTCCTGTCTGGAGATGCATTTTACGCGCGTTATAAAACCGAAAATTGTCGAAATTTTCCGGCGCTTCGCGCCGAATTTTAATTATTTCGTATTATTTCTTTACTATTCCAATGCGCGGTCAAAAAATTTCATTCCATCTAATGCTTATAGCTTATTATTATCAATATATTATGAATAAATGTTTGATCCTGTGGCAAGATTTTCCTCGGTTATTTTCCCAAAGTCTTTTTGCGGTCTTTAAAAAGATTTTGACATTTGTGTGATTAAAACTTTTCGAATTCAAGTGGGAATTCTTGCTGGTTGAAGAATAAAAATTCTTGGTTGCTTCTCTAGTTTTTGAACTGTAGTCTGCCCGACTGAAAATTTATTGAATATGAATTCATTGAAAAATTAAACCTTCTGTCTAGGAAATAAAGGCTGTAAAAGTTCATTTTCCAGCGTTGTAGAATATCAATATCCCAGAAAAATTGTTGGCACTAGGCGCCGAACAAGTCACTCATACCAATCTTTCCATTTTCTCTTCAAAATTCAAAAAGTTTGGTTTCAAAGCCTGAAACCGACGTGAATCGAATGAAATAGAAGAAACCAGCTTTTGGTATGTTTTCCGATAAAATTAAGCTAATTTATTGATTTTAGAGTGAATAACCAAAAATTTATCTGTGCAACAAAAATTTTTTCCCAAGTTGCACATTGGAACCTGGCTTTTGCAGAAAAAAGCTCTGTGGTCCAGTTCATACGTTTATGTCAGATTGTCAGCTATTCAGAATCAGTTTTAAAATTCTATTTTTCATTGTTATCTTTTTATCACAGTCCACTGTTTGATTTACTTGTGTCAAAATTAGGTTGTTTTATGTCGTCAAAGAAATATAAAATATAAAGGTTGTGCTGTTGAATTATTCTCTTGCTCACGTAAACTCACTTAAATATTCATCTAGAAACAGGTCATAGCTCGAGTCTTTTTGCAAAAAAGGGCCAGTTTATTGTCGGAATAAGATGCAAGTTAATGAGAAACGTTCAAAAATCACATCAGAAATAATTTTGAGCGATTTTCAAGCAAGGAAACTAGAAAAAATTTTTTTTCCTCATGAGGAAAATTGTTTTGCAGGTTTTCCTCAAATAGGGCAAAAAGTTTTGAGCAAAAATACACTGATGAGGTCTTCTGAGGAAAAAAATTTCGAAATGAGGAAAAAAATTTTGGGTATGGTTCTCATAGTGGGAAAAATTTTGGGAAATTCAAAACCGAAAAGATGCCTTTTGGTGGACTTAAAAGGGTTTAAATATCAAAATTTTCCGGCGCTTTGCGCCGGCCATGGGCACAATCTTGACTATTTTCTATCAGGCGCAGCCGTTAGCATATCTACTTCGACTCACTAATTAATGCTCAACAGTTTCTACCAATCAAATTAGCTCGTTCCATTTTCTATTCGTTAACAGTCAGTTGTGTCACCCAAAATTGAGATTTTTCATCGATTCTCAATTTTTTTCTCGATGCTTGGAATTTTTTCTGCAATCTGGACTTTTGCGTTTATTGAAGACTGAAATTGAAGACATCATTCTAGACTGCGATTTTAGAACTTCTGTTTATGAATATCTGTTGGAGAGATTTATTTTCCAGCGTTTTAGAATATAAAAACCCGAAAATTTTTCCGGCGCCCCGCGCCGGAATTTGAAACAAATTGCACTTCATCAGTTTGATTTAACGTTGTAAAAGTTCATTTTCCAGCGTTTTAAAAAGTGAAAATCCGAAAATTTTTCTGGCACTCCGCACCGGACCAAGAGTTAAAAAACATTAGATGATTCTAATCAGAACCACAGAAATGTTAATAGCGGATAAATTCCTGAGAACTCTATCGTTAACATGCTTTACCCGCTCCTGTAGAACACCAATTCTTCATGAGCTCATTTTGACTAATATAACTGAAATTTTCTCAATTTTTTCCTCTTTTTTGCAGGTTTCTGACTCCAAATACAACAAAATGCTTGGGTAGGCTCCTAAAATGCATAAAAAAGCATCCGTAGCCACATTATAAACGTTTTTAAAAATGAGAAAAAAATTTTAAAAATCAGGAAAAAAGTTTGGGTGGGGTTTTCATGTGAAAAAAATCTTCGAGGAAAAAAACGGTGTGTCTGATATGAACAATAAGTTTTACTGAAAAAAATTTCATGAAAGAGAAAAGAATTGGGCAGTTTTTCTCTTTTGGCGAATAAGTTTTATATATGCATCTAGCATTTAGAAGCTAAAAATCTCTATTTTATATCGTTCTTTATTTAGCTATAGCGCGACCACTATTTTTTCGCGGAGACCTTTTCGCCATTTGGCGAAAGAGGTCAAATTTTTTTTCGTCATGTCGTTTTTTCGCTTTAAAATGCCACCATATCTTTTATTTATGCATTTCCGTGCTTTTTCGAACATATTAGTGCTTCTGCAGTAAGGAATTTATCAGTAATGGAGACAAAGCAAAAAATTTTGATTTTTGAGTCCAATTTGTAAAGAATTTATCAAAATTACTTTTAGCAAAGGAGTCACAGCGGAGAAAACCTATCGACTGTTGACATATCTGTGCTTAGTCGAAATAAACAACCATAGGCTGCATTTGCGCCATTTTTCCTTCAAAAAAAATTTTTTGTTGATCCTACTCTAGAACGTATTTTTTTGGCCTAATGACATACCCGTATCCAGGATTTAAGAAAATGGGGCGGGGGAATTTCCCAAATTTTTTTTAGAATTTACTGAATAAAAAGAAAATCAAAATCATTTAAACTTATTTTCAGCTAGTTTGTGTGTGCTGTTGGATTAGTGTCTAAATTCTATGTTTGACGAGAAGTATGTATATGTATAATAATTTGGTTTAGGAATCGTGATGTTTAAATACAATGATATTGCTGAAAAGTTTTTTCTAAAAAGAATTTAGGTGGGGAATCCCCCCCTTCCCCCTCTAAATACGGGCCTGCCTAATGATGTTTATGCCTGAAAATGTGCGGATGTTTTCACAAGCTGCTAACCAGCTAAATAAGCAGCTTTAAATCAACGTTGTATAATAAATTTGAGCGAGACATCAAAATTCGTATATAGACTTGCGTCCGGCGCAAATCGTCGAAAATTTTTTGGATTTTTCATAAGCTGGAGGAAAATAAATCTTTTTGACATTTATTTCCTGAATTTTAGTAGTTTAATTTCGCAGTCAAGCTAATTACTTTTCATAGTCGGGCAAAATGCAGAAACTCATTTTGAAAGCATGCGACTAAATCTGAAAAATCAGACAAGCAACCAATAATTTGGATTTTTCAACCAGCAATATCTGTCATTGTCCCTAACGGTGTTTCAATCATTTGCTGAATGCAAAATTATGTTCACCAAATTCAAAAATTTGTTGAGACCGCAGAAATATATTGTGAAAAAATTTGATTTTTGTCGAATACTCAGACTCAATGTCGAAGATGAACTGTTTAGACCACGAGACGAAATATTTTAGGTGGTAAAAACTATTGAATTTTAACTAGTAAGTGAAGTAGACATGCGTGCAGTCGCCCTGAGCTGGATTATAGCGAGCCATAATCGAAATAATCATTATGGAAGCGAAGTTCCGGAGAATTTTGAGGTTTTGACCATCTGGAATGAATCTTTCCGACTTGAAAATCTCTCAATTTTTTCCTGTTTGGCGAGAGAGCCGAATTTTTTTCGCATTTCCAGTTTTTCTGCCAAAAACACCGATCTGACGGAAAAAACAATGGGCGCGATTGCTGGAGTTTTTGCACAGGCCAGGTTGCTATGTGCAACCTGGGGAAAAATTTTGGTTGCACTGATAAATTTTCGGTTGTTCATTCTTTAATCAATAAATTCGCTTAATTTTATTGGAAAAACCATCAAAAGCTGATTTTCGTGGATTTCATTCGAAATAATAATATTTAAGTTTTTAAACCCAAATTCTCTGAGTTTTAGAGAGAAAATGATAGAGTTGGTATCAGTAACTTGTTCAGTGTGTAGCGCCGAGATTTTTTTTGGATTTGAATATTCCAAAATGCCGGAGAATCTTTTCATTTTCCTAGACTGATGGTTTAATTTTTCAGTTGATTCAATTAATTTTCAGTTCGGGCAAAACAAAATTCAAAATCTAGGAAAATAGCCAAAAAATTGGATTCTTCAAATTGCAAGAATTTCTACCATTGTCTTTGACTCAAAATGTTTTTATCACACGAAACTCAAATTTTTTCAAAGATCGCAAAAAGATTTTGAGAAAATAACCCAAAAAATCTTGCTTATCAAACATTTATGCATAATATGTTGATAATTAAAAGTTATAAGCAATAAGCATTTGCTAGAATGACACACTCTAGCCGCGCACAAGAATAATATCGAAAAAGTGCATAAAATTATATATATAAATTAATTGAAATTTTCACTATTTTCCAATTTACAACGTATAAAAACGCCTCTCCGGAATCAAAAGGGTAGTTCGGCTTCAAGTTGTATTGTGCAAATTGACAGAAAAAATTTGGTTGCACACAGACCAGTACGGCAAGAATTTTCCCGGGGGGAAGAGGGTCCTGAGACCAGGGGGTAGGGAAGTTGGTGGACAAAAAAAGTTCTGTAAGCTTATTTTTCATACAAGATATGCACAAAAGTCGTCAAGAAACCGGTCTTGGAAAAAGTTCAGGGGGACGTTTGACGATTTTTTGGGCCAACGGGCTGGCCAGGGTCCCGTGTAAGGGGGTTTACCCCCTATGTGCATGTATGGTTGCACAGGCCGAAACTTGGTTGCTGTGTGCAAAAAACCCTGCGCGACTGTTAATATCTACTTTTACTTGTCAATTACAAATTATATCAGTTTTTGTCAGTAATTTAGGATATTCTGTTTCACCGTCAGGTGAAAATTAACGGTTTTCTCTTTTTCCAGCTTTTTTAATTATACTTTTTTGTATAAAGTCGAGTTTGAGTTCCGGATTATCGTTTATGTTGTTTAATAAATTTTGAATTTTGGCTTGCCGTTTTTCAAATTCATGAAATGACAGTATGCGTATATTTTCTAATTTTTTGGTTGGTGAGCGGAGGAATATTCGAAGAAAAAATTTGAACGAACCTTATTATCTTAAGCAATTTTCGGGAAGCTGATTCTCCGGTGCTTTGGATTGTAAAAAGTCCAAAAATTAATTTCTATCTGTGGCTCGACTTTTAGCTTGTCTAGCGTCTACATTCGATTTTCGATTTTCATCATCTTGAAAATTTTGTTCCATATTTTAATTAGTAATCTTCGATGTTTTGTTTATTTAATGAAAATTACGAGAAGGATGAACACGTCAACTTTTCCAAATCTTTGAAATTTTTTTGGCGCTTTTTCGAATAATTTAAATTCAAAAGCTCTATGAAAGTAATTTTCGAAAATTTTTGCTCTTCTTGAATGTTGAATTGCAGTATTTCATTCAAACTTGTGGAAGTGTATTGCTACAATTTTTTCAATTTTCAAAATAAACATATAATCCAACCAAGCCTGATTCTTGGAGTCTTTGCGAAATTAATTTTTCTAACGTTTCTCGAATGCCGAAATACCAGATTAGGCATGTATAGCAGCATGTCTGAACAAAATGAATTCAAAACTTTTCTTTCTTATCAGCGGAACACTTTGATAAAAATTGGGGTTATTTCGATGCATTCTGTCAAGCTTTTTCATGTCCTATCGTGATGTTATGACTATTTTAGGGCTGGAGTGAAGGGCCCCATCCCGTAGATGGAACAAAGTTGAAAATGGTCAGTTTTTTCTTAGAGAAATGTCTGATTTTTGAAGAAAGAGGGGAAAATTATTGATTTTTATTGGTACTTACAAATTTTTAAGTACAAGATTCAATTACTATTTTCTAAACCTTATTTCAAACACTACAGACATTCTCGTTTTCGCTTTGATGACCTTCTCCCTCAATTTTGGGCAATCCACAAAACTCCCCGCGTGCTCCGTTATACCAAAAGATTGTATTAGGTGTGTATAATTATTAATTAGCAAATTTTTCTTTCCAGTTTATTGAATTGGTATTTATTATTGAAATATAATGGAACGACTCCTTCAAAGATTGCCTCATCTAGGTCAAGTAAGTTTTTTCCTTATTTAGAAACGAACAATTACAAACTCATTTTCTTTCTCACCTTCCAGGGCGGTCCGACGGCCGGCGCCGGCGACGCGCCCATGGTCGACACGGCCGAACAAGTTTATATTTCGTCGTTGGCTTTATTAAAAATGTTGAAACACGGCCGAGCCGGCGTGCCCATGGAAGTTATGGGCTTGATGGTCGGTTCTTTCGTCGACGATTATACTGTTCAGGTTGTGGACGTTTTCGCTATGCCCCAATCGGGAACGGTGAGAAAAAATTTTTCCCCCCTGTATCAAATTTTGCGAATATTTGCCGTCCAACCTTATGAACATTTCGTTTTTTCTCCTTTGTATCGAATTATTTATTGGAATTGTGGTATTTTTATCGAAAAGTAGTTTTTTCATTGTTTACTTTCTTATGATCACTTTCTGGGTGTTTAGTTGATTTTTTCTCATTGGGACGAATTTTTCATTTTGTAGAAACTTTTCACCAATCCGAATTATAGAAATTCAGTTTAATTTTTCGCCCAATTCTTATTGTCGTTTTTAAAAGTTAATTTGACTTCTCACGCTATCCAACTTTTGATTTGGCTGTTTGCCTATTTTTTATCAAATTTTTCTGAATTTGGTCCTCGAATTTTCCGTTTTTTGATGTGAAAAAGGACTTGACCGAAAAAATTCAGATTCAATAAAAAACTCAAACAATATTTTCGGAATTTCTCCGTTTTTCCTATATTCTCATGTCATTTTCTGATTTCACTTTTCGGTTGGTTTTTCTCAAGCTGAACTTAAGATTTTTGTTGTGTGAACAGAATTTTTTCAAAATGTTGTCCTGCGGAATTCTGATTGTAATTGTTTAACTCTGTAATTTCCTTATCTTTATATTTTTCCTCACTGTCAAGAAAAACTAATCTAGTTTAGTTATGTAATCAAAAATTTTATTTTGCATCAAAATTATAAAAGATTACATTAAAAAATATGAAAATTCAAATTTATTTGAAAATATATTTCATTTCTGAATGATTTCATTAGTTTTCTTCATTTTGTCATCATTTTCGAGCGATTTTTTTAGCAATTCTGCGGCCAAATATTTGATTTTTGGAATTCTTAACATGGTTTTTTCAAAATTATACTTTCTCAACGACCGATCAGAATTTTCAAAATTATACTTTCTCAACGACCGATCGTTTTTCAAAATTTTTTGTATAAAGGAGAAAAGTTCGAATTTCAAATAAAATCCTATATTCAAACTTTTGGAAAATTCTTTCTTTTTACAGGGCGTCAGCGTCGAAGCCGTCGATCCCGTTTTCCAGACCAAAATGTTGGATATGTTGAAACAAACGGGACGCCCGGAAATGGTTGTCGGTTGGTACCATAGTCACCCGGGTTTCGGTTGTTGGTTGTCCGGCGTCGATATCAATACGCAACAAAGTTTTGAAGCGTTGTCCGATCGAGCCGTCGCCGTCGTCGTCGATCCGATTCAAAGTGTTAAAGGTTCGAAAATTTATACACTTTTTAGCAAACTTCTTGTGACTAAAAGACAAAAATTTCACTTTGCAATCTTGAATTTCGGGTTTTTTCGTCCGAAAACTCTGTTTTTAATAGAAAATCGCCGTTGTTTACGTTTTTCATCGAAATATTAAATTTTTAATTCTTTATTTTGAATCAGTAATCATTGAAGTTCACTAATGAAACAACTTCTCCTCGAAAATTGATCGTTTTCCAAAATAGTTTCTTCGTTTGAAATGAGCTTTTCATATATAGATTCCGATTTCGAAAATTTTTCATGACTTTCGGTAAAGAAGTTCCTTTTGGAAAAAAAATTCAGCCATTTAGTGTGTTTAAGTTTATATAGCTTCTCTTACCGCAGAATACAGTCATCCGCAATATGACATAATATTTCCGAAAAATGGAAATGTCTAATAACACACTAAACTCGCAAAAATAGTCCGTAAAAATTTTTATAAGAACCTCTAGAAATTCGCATTTAGTGCGCGAAACGCCGAAAAATACACTTTTTGGGTTTGAAAGTGACTATTTTCTATTGAAGAAGGTATTCTTTAGCTTTCTATCCCAAAAATTTGAGGCAACAGTTTCTTGAGAGGGTTTCCAATCGCCAGTATGTTTCTCCTGTCTAAAAGTCAAATTTATATATTTTAATGAGAAAGCTCATTAAAATTAAAACAATTAAAAAGATGGTGAGCACTTATATCAGACCATTAAATTGAGGATTCTATTTTCGCTCAACTCTTGATCATGTTTCACTGAGGAAGGTCGTTACGGTCCGAAAATGTAACATCAAAACTTCGATTTTAATCGCAAACTTTAATTTCTTACATTTGATTTTTACCATTCTCTATCAACCATAGTTTTTTTTAGCATTTTACAAGCCATGGCTTGTTGGACTGACAAAATGGCTTGTAGAATTTTAGTTCAACAAGCCAAAATGGCTTGTCAGAATTTTTTGAGTCATGTGTTTGATCATATCGGACACAGAAAAGATGCATTTTGGTGCATTTTAGAAGGTCATAATCTCAAAATTTTCCGGCGCTTGGCGCCAGTTATAACTTAAATAAGCATTATTATTTATTCCCTAGCTCAGGCGCTGCTTCTAACATGTCTACCTTCACTTATCATTTAATCTTTAATAGTTTTAATCATCCTAAACATATTATTTCATGTTTTAATTGGTAATCTTCAATATTTCATCTTGATATTTAATGAAGATTCACATTTTTCCCTTGACAGATTTTTTGAGAAAGATCAATACGTCAAGTCTGCAAACTTTTTGATGCAATTATTCCTTTCTTAACGTAAAATCAATCCAAAAGCTTCATGGAAGTAGTTTTCGGAACTTCTTACTCATATCTTTTCGGCCAAGTTCATGATAGTGTGTGAATAAAATAATGGTTTTAAAATTTTTCAAACATAAAATTCTAGAAATTACGACTTTTGAACAGAAAATTCGAATCTAATTCTTCAAATAAGTGTTTGGAAAATTGATTTTCCAGCATCGCAGAATGTCGATACCCAAAAAATTTTCCCGGCGTTTCAGGCAGGAAAGATTAATAGTTTTTTTGGGCTCTCACTTGTCATCATAGAGGACTTAACCCTCGATTTCTCATGTAATTCAAAGTCATCATGTTCTTGGATAGTTTGCTGGAAAATTTGTTCCACAATACTTGTAGATTAGACTTTGATCAAACTCAAAAATTTCAAATGTTCCCTGAATTTTAATGAATCAACGGCTCTAAAATGTTATTGAATAAATGTTGAATGAACATCTCTTTTTTGATCGATTGTCGTGATGCTCAATATATACATTTCTTTAAAAAATAACCTAGCATTGGAATTTATTCACGTATACCGATATAAAATTGGCTTGTAAAAATTTGGAATGGCTTGTAAAATTTTAGGTCAACAAGCCACTTGGTTTGTGACTCGTAGGTCAAAAAAACCCTGCTCAACTTATCATTAAAATTTCGCTGATCTTTTGAAAAACAGTGTTTTCTTAGTAAATTTACTCAATTGTTTCCAGAAAGTTCAAGTTACGTTAGTGAAAATGTTTAAATTTTGTTGCTATGTTCTCCAGGAAAAGTGGTCATCGACGCTTTTCGGCTCATCAATCCGCACAGTTTGATGATGACTCAAGAACCGCGACAAACCACTTCAGTTTTGGGCCATTTGAAACGTCCGTCCATCCAAGCTTTGTTGCACGGTTTGAATAGGCATTATTATTCGATAAATATCAATTATAGGAAAAACGATTTGGAACAAAAAGTAAAGTTTTATAGTTTTGCTTGTCCACTTTTCTCTAGCTCGTTATATTCGTAGATGTTGCTTAATTTGCATAAACGTAGCTGGATCGACGCCTTGAGGTTGCAAGATTATGAACATCATTGTGGTTGTAACGAAAAAAACGTCGAAGAATTGTTGAATTTGGCCAAGGCATACAATAAAGTAACGCGATTCCCACATAATTTATTTCTGCAAGGTTTCGGAAATGTTACTCAAATTCGAAAAAAAAATTTCGTTTTTTAACAAAACTGATATTTTTGGGTTTCTTTGTTTTTTCGCAGATTCATTGAAAATTGTATTTCCCTAAGTCTTTCTTCGTTACATTTTACTTATATTTTCTAGTCTTTGGAAGAAGAAGAAAAAATGACGCCGGACCAGTTGGTCATCAAAAATGTGGGCAAAAAAGATCCGAAACGTCACACTGAAGAGCAAGTTCAGAAAATGTTGAACGAAAATATCGTCCAAAGTTTAGGGTCTATGTTAAACAGTTTTTCGTTTAAATAGGTTCAATTATTGTCTGCGATTTAAATTTGTTTTCGGTTCCAGTAAAATGCATGTTCGAATAACGCGCGTCATATCTGGCTCCACCATTTTTCTTAAGCGAAAATCAAGTACATCAATAAAATGATCCTTATTGGTATAGAGTTTCGCGCTGAGTTTACTGTAGAGAGCTGAATCTCACGAATTTACCCTTTGTTCGTCGTGCTTTCTATTCATTTATCGTCGTTTCGTCGAGGATTTTACGTCGAAAATGGTGAACGTTAGTCCCCTCAATAAAGGAAAGAAGATTAAGAAACGTACGAAACCATTTACACGCCATCAAAGTGATCGATACAGGAAAATTAAGGTATGAAACGGCGAATTATCGGTCGTGCGCGAAACGAAAATTGTTTTTCAATTTGTTTCGAATGTGAAGCTTTTCACAAATATGAATAAATTAGATGGTATATTGACCTCCCCAGAAAAAGAGTTAGAAAAACCAGAAAGTTACAAGGTGTTTTCAACGTCTGAATCGCGCAATTTGTCGACGCCTCGCGCAAGTCGAGGTCTGGATTTTTTTGGTTGTCATGTCAAATTTTACGGGTTTTTGAAATTCTGTCTACCATACTTGTTGATAATATGATCCATTCTGAATCATTTTTCATGGGCTCACATTCAATTTTCGGTTTTTTTGATGGAGGGGATTAACCCCAAATTTGTGGTGCGGGGGTTACAGGTTTCCCAAAATTTTGCTAACCTCAAAATCACCGAAAATTTTTCCAAAAAAGCTGCCCTTTTCCAAATTTTTTCCAGCTGGGTGTGGGCGTCCCCTTAACCCCCCCTGCAATTTCAGGTATGTATCACCCCATACATTTAACGAAGCCCCGGGGTCTGGAGATCAAAGGACTAATTTGGATTATCGATTGCTCAAAATTAAACGGGATCGCTGGAGAAAAAAATTCTTTCTTCACCAGGTCCGAAAAATGGTTTAAAAAACAGTGATTTTGTCTAAAGACTTTAAAAAATACATTCATGGCGAGAAAATTAACACTTTTGACCATATTTTTTAATGGTTATATTTCAGCTCCATATGACATCGTAAGGCCAGCCAGGAAGTCCTGTGGGGGATCACCCAATGGCTAGTCATATGGCCGGGCGATTTCTTTCAGGAGTTCTTATGACTATCCCTTCCCCCAACAAAATAGGGCATTTTCCACCGTTTTATCCAAAGATGGGAAAAACCCCATTTTCAAAATTTCGAATTAACGTTGGGTCTGAACCAAGTAGAAGCATTCTCGGATCATTTTACCTGATTTTAAACCGAAAATGCACAAATTACTCATCGTAAACAGATAATCATCCACGTAACAGAAAATGAATCTGCTTTCCCAACTTGAAAATTTACGAAACATTTGAATTGTTTGTTTTTTGTAATCTCATCTCAAATCTGTTGTCATGTCAATGTCAGAAGAGACTGTATTGCAGTTTCTACTGTTGGCTCAACTCTCACTTTATTGTTAAATCAGATAGAAATTTGTATTCTTGAGGACAAAGTAGAACATCCAAAACCCCAATACCCGCTAACTCTAGTTCTACCCCCGGCTTTTTGCGGTTTGGAAGCCAGGAGCCAAATTATTCCTAGGTCTAAATTTATAGGGGCCTATTTGAAATTTTGCTTGCCAACAATTTTAAATTGAAGAATATCGAAAACGGGCTTGCAACACACTGTAGAACGTACTATATAATTAAATTATATAGATATTCAATCAGTTGGTACGTGTTCAACAAAATTACTGTTCAAAATTTGATTTCGACCCAGCGTTTTCGGTTACTGGCTTCTTTCTACATGTACAAAAATCGGGTGACAAATCTTTGTAGAAAGAAAATTATTTATGCAAAAAACACGATATGTCATTTATTTTTGTACAAACCTTCCGAGATAGCATTTGAGTTCATTTCCTTCTGACTCAAAAGTATAAGGTTTTGGAAATGCAGCTTCTGGTCTTATTCTGTTGTTTCCTATATCTTTCCGGCGCTATGCAACGTTTTTCTTAGATTTTGACAATCTAAAATGCTAGAAAATCAATTTAAGGATAACTTATTCGATAAACATGTAAGGTTCCAAAATATGTATTATATCATTTTACAAACTAAAAAAATATGTTCATGCTTTCATAAATTTGAAAAATTCAAATTAAACTCGAAATCAATGAAAATCACCTCCATTATGATCATGAATTTATGTTTAAAATTATAGTTACAAAATTAAATGCACCAAAATTCATCTTTTCCATGTGAACCCCCATATTTTTCCCTTTGTCGAGAATTTTTCCCTGTAAGTTTGATTTTCAGAAAAACAGTGAATAGACTTATTTGAAAAATTATATAATGAGATCCGGCGCGAAGCATCGCAAAATTTTCGATGCTTTATGATCTTAAAGCTTGTAAAACACATACTTTGAATCTAAAATCTCAATGAAAATGAGAAGAGAAGGAAAGTATAATATGTACCCTTGAGTTTAGAGTCGAACTCTACTGACTGTGTTTCACAAATCGAGATTCAACATGCATCTTGAGCTTATCTTTTGTATGAAAAGTTTGAAATTCTAATAAAAAACCAGAAACATTTTTTATTTTCCAAAACGTAAAATATTTGTATAGTAAAAGTTTCCATACATGAGCAAGAAACTAGAATCAAAATCAAATATTTTTGCGAACTATATTTTCTTCATCGCTCTATCGATTTAAGTTTTTCTTGTTCTTGAGCTAACAGTTGCTTGTAGGTCAAAAAGATTTCAGTAAAACAGCGGCATTAAAAGGTAATAAACAGATTTTAAGATGTTGGATTCAATTCAAGATAGATGAAGAGGAATAATTACCTCTTATAAATGGAAGAGTTTTGACTAATTTTAGAAAGTGAGTTCAGTTTTTCGTTGTGCAGAGCCGATTTTACTTGATTCAAGTGTTGGCGTCGTCATTTTTGTCTGAAAATTTGATCATATCTGCCTCGGTCATTCTGATCATTTACAGAAACAACGGATTGTTCTTTGTTTCCAGAGTTGGCAAAACTTTGAGTTTTTCAAAAAATCGAGAAATTCATGGTTTTCGGCTTTGTTTCAGAATCACCAGGAAATTGTTTTTCTCATATATCTCGATCTTCACTACCCTTATTGGTGATATCTAAGGCACCAAAATATTCATTTGAATCGAATTGACTATAGGAAAGAAAAAAATCTTTTTTTTGTAATACATTTTGCACACAGATATTTAAAAAACCGATAGTAAGTAGTTAGAAGAGTTGAAATTTGAAGTCATACATGTAATTGGGGGGGGGGGAAGTGCTATGGGAACCCCCCCCCCCCCCCCAGAAATCGTCGACCATATGGCTAGCCATTGGGCGACCGCCCCCCCAGGATTTTCCAATCCTATGGCTAGCCATATAGTAGCCCTAGGGACCCCCATAGTTTTAGTTGGAAAAATATTCAAAAATGTCATTTTTTCTATGAAAAATGTCAATTTTTGAACAAAAAATGGTCAAAAACGTCAATTTTCTCGGCGCTTCGCGCCATAAGTACATACTTTATCATTTTTTAGACAAAAATTACTACTTTTTAAACCGTTTTCGGACATTTTTCATGGAAAAAATCGAATTTTTTTTGCTTCAGGGACCCCTCCCCCCAAAATTTTGGGAATTACTGACCCCCGGCCCCAAAAAAGTGCTCCAACCCCCCCCCCCCCAGACCTCGGAGCTCCGTTACATGTATGTTTGAAGTACTTTGCTCAGACAAATTTGAAAGGAAAATATAGACACATCTCAAATGTCTAATATTAACTTTAAGCTGATGATGGTATTGGTATACATGTACGCCGATGAAATTTTGTAGTTGGTTTTCGATTACGTTCATTGATCTCCTTTTCCTCTCCTGTTTCCTTTATTTGATTCTTTTCTGCTCCTTTCTCACTTTGCGGTGTTGCTTCATTTCTTCTGTTCTGCCAATTTTTTTCGTACACCCCTTGAGATTTGGGATAGAGATTTCTTACAGAAGAAAGTGATGACATTTCCAAATACGATCAATACCTGCAGCCGACATATCAACCCCTTTAATTGGTCTAGGGTGACAGAGGTAGCTCTTCACAAACTTTTAAAATGTTTTTCATATATTAAACAATTCAAAAAATTAACTCAGAGAAACCGAAATGTTAAAATTTCAAAAGTTTGGTTTTTCTAGTTGGTTGTTTCATTGTTCTTTTCTGATGAATTTATAGTTGATTGACGGAAAATGTAAAAAAAATTCGCGTATTAATGCATAATTCATGCGTAATTCTTCAAGATTTTTTGATCAATCATATGAATGAAATAGAAATGCCGGAATGTCATAGGAACCCAATCCTTCTCGTCGAAAAAAAGTGGAAAATCTCAATATTCTGATCGAAAAAGGTCGAACATGTTTAATGTTTTGGCGCTTCGCGCCATGAATGCATATCATTATAGATTTTGGACAAAAATTACTGTTCTTTAAATCATTTTCGAATTAATCAGATAGAAAAATCAATTTCCCCCCAATGATCTCACTCTGCAAAATTTTGAGCAATCGATTATTCCATCCATAAAAAAGTTACTTCATCCCTCAGACGTCGTAACTGCGTTACATGCAGGCCCGTAACTAGGGGGGAGTGGGGGGGGGCATTCCATCCTCCCGAAATGAAATCGAACAAAAACTTTTTTATTCAACTGATAATGCAGCTCCAACCGAAAGCTATATTTTGGTGAACTTTCGAAGGCCAAATCTCATAATTTTCCGGCTGGGGTTATTAGGGTAGTTTTCTATCAGGCGCAGCTGTTAGCATGTCTGCTTCCACTTACTAATCAACCTTCAACAGTTTCTATCGTTTGAATTATTTCATATCTTTTTTATTCGTTAAAAGTTTTCGAGCGGTTTGGAATATGGAAAATCGAAAATTTTTGTATTCCAGAACAATGAGAAACAGAAGTACAATCTATTAGTATGGTTTTAATTCACATCTATATTGCGAAGATTCGTTTTCCAGCGTTTTATAATGCGAAAACTGGAGAATTTTCAAGAAATGTATGAAATTCGATGTTTGTAATCAGAATCACATTAATGGCAGCTGATTTCATGAGAAACCTGTCATTAATATGGTTTGAAGTGTTGAAGAATATTAAATTAATGTGTCGTTCTGTGACTTACCTGATTAAAATTTTCTCATTTTTGCAGCTTACTTACTCCATAAACATTAAATGTTTGGTTATGCCCCTAAAATGCGGAAAAATTATCGTGGCCACATTATAAACGTTTTTAAAAATGAGTAATACTTCTCATATGAAAAAATTTTCGATGAAAAAACAGTTTGCAGCTTCATTATCAGAATGTAATGATAGATTATAGACAGAGGTCCCCAAGGTCGAAAATTTAGGTAGGGGTAAAATCGTAAATTGTAAGGGTAGTACGTGAAATATGCCGCGCCATGCCGTGACCTTTTTTTGCTCTTAACTTTGTGGCGGAGGGGTGTGGTGTAGTACTTCCACCACAAAACAATTCACACTTAGAACTTACAAAAATGAATTATGCCCCTACTTTACGAGACTTTGAAGATTGTCGTGTCAACTGATTCCTGCACATTTCATCGGGCACAACATACTTCTGGAAACATTATTTCAACCAGCATCTTCAGGAGTATGAGCTTATTCCATCACTGATAAGGCTTGTAACAGTCCTTCCAATTGAAAGTGCTGATGTCGAATGTGGCTTTAGTATTATTAATCCCATTAGATTATGAACCACGAGTTTGTAACCAGGTACCACTCCTGATCCGCGTCAACGGACGTCCCATGTCTCAACTCATAGCAGGAAAATATGCCATAGCTTGGGTGGAGAAATATAACCATATGCTCTCAGAAGACCCAGCGCAGAAGCGGGAAAAAGGAAAGGAGGGCGTGAAGAGAAAGAATTTTAAGAACATGATGTTTTCCTTCCCAAGGGGCGATTTTTTGATAAATCACATATACATAACTCATTATTTGATCTCCCAATTATATATATGATAATTTCCTACAAGTAGTATATATTAATGTGCTGATATGCTTTCCTAAAAATCGCTATATGGCACAGAAGTTTCATACTTTCCCATTATCATTTGCTCAGTAAATGTGTCAAAAAGACCAGTGAGTAATTTCTCTCAAGCACATTGTGCAATTTTTCTAGAATTACAATAAACTACTGAGGAGAGGATGAGGTCTACCAAAATTTTTTGCTATAGTGAGCTGTTTTTATGGGGGTAGTATGAATTTCCAAATCTAAGACCGGGTAATACCCCCCCCCCATGGGGTGCTCTGGTTATAGAATATATACCGCTTTTTTTGATTTGAATAGATGATTTTATTCATAGTTTAGTACAAATTCAAAAATAAAGTTTGCTCATGAGTTGTCTGAAATATCAGTTGTAACCTTTTTTTGCCGGAGGCAAATGAAAATTCTTTGGGGCAAACGAAATTGGAGTAGTCATTTGTACATGTGCAAACGGCTCTTTCTCATTTAGGGAGGGGATAAGGTACAGAAAATATGCATTTTAGAAGTTCATAATCTCAAAATTTTCCGGCGCTACGCGCCGGTTATAACTTCAATAATCATTATTATGTATTATCTAGCTCGGACGCAACTTTCAGAATGTCTACTTTCACCTATCATTTAATGTATAATAGTTTTCATCATCTCAAACGTATTATCTCATTTTTAAAGTGGTAATCTTCAATATTTTATCTTGATATTAGATGAAGATTCGTAGTTTTTCCTTGAAACAATTTCTGAGGAAGATCAATACGTCAAGTCTCTAAACTTTTCAAAGTGATTATTCCTTTCTTAACATAAAATCAGTTCGAAAGCTTCATGGAAGTAGCCTTCGGAAATTTCTACTCTTCCACTCAGATCTTTTCGGCCAAGGTCATGAGAGTTACCGAATAAATTACTGTTTTCAAAATTTTTCAGATGATAAAATTCTAAAATTTACGACTTTTGAACACTAAATTCGAATCTAATTCTTGAAATAAATGTTTGGAAAATTAATTTTTCAGCGTCGCCGAATGTTAATACACAAAAAAAAATTTTCCGGCGCATCTTTTTTGAGCTTTCATTTCTCATCATAGAGGACTTAACCATCAATCTATCATCTAATGCAAATACTATTGGATAGTTTTCTACTAAATTTGTTCCACAATGCTTGTAAATTTTTCAATTTTTTTCCAAGTTTTAATGAATTAACGGCATTTTTTGAGTTATAAATAAAATTTGAAAATTACACTGATTTGGTTATTAGTCTTTGGCCATAACGTAGAGGAACACAAGTTACTTATCTTACGTATTTTTTCTATGTACAAATTGTACAAATGAAATATCGGCTACCGTTTGTACATGTACAAATGGGTCATGTGCAAAAAAAAACCCTGGTTGTAACTTCATTTTTTGAGATTTTTTAGCCTAAAGTAGCTTAAATTGCTTTATTCTGGAGCTTTGCTGTAGACTACATCAGGAAGCTGTTAAGCGCCATTCTGTACCTCTCAGCATGACATTCGGTGGCTATGCGACCTCACCAGGTCGAGTTTTGTTTATGTTAAAATTGTTTGGATTCCCCCCCCCCCCCGAAAAAATTTCTGGTTACGGGCCTGGTTACATGTATTGAAGCCAATTTCAATGGGAGAAATATTAAGCGATGAAAAAAGTTTTTATTACATCGATTTTGGCTCCAGAAATATTCATGAGTTGATTTGCGGTCTTCTGTCTAGATGCAGAAAACTCGAAAGTCAAGGGCGGAACTTCCAAAAAAATGTTGCAAGAGAATTCTATATATTAAGTTAGCGATTCTTTCGTGCGAGCTTGAACTTTCGTTCACTGGAACATAATCAACAACTCTTATTGCTGGAAAAACTATTTGTTTGAGTAATTCAAAAATCTAGAATCATAATTTTATTTTTCCAGCCAAGCTGGCGCAAGCCGCGCGGTATCGACAACAGAGTGCGCCGACGTTTCAAAGGTCAGCGCGAAATGCCGTCCATCGGTTACGGTACGGCCAAACATATGCGTCACGTTTTGCCCAACGGTTTCAAGAAATTTTTGGTCCGCAATCCTCGTGTAAGATTTATGACAAAATACAAACTCATTTCAAAATCGTTCATTGTCGAATTTTCGCTCAAAAATTTTTAAGGTTTAGTCGGTGTTTGACAATGATGAACGTTCTAGCTGGTTGAAAAACGTGATTTTCTGTTTTATTTTTAATTTGTATTTTGTGTCAATTTTGATCCAGCTTGTCAGAAATTAATGATATTCTAATTTTCTGGCTGGTTGCAGTGATTGAAAACATGAGCTTGGTGCATATGTCTAGGTTTATCGAGCCCAAAGGTGTCCTAATTCTTGTTTTTCCCCGGTCCCACAAGAGCTCGATGTCAACAAATTGATTAAATTTTTCATCAAAAGTTTTGCATCCCAGACAAAAAATTTGATTTTTTCCATTTTAGATTAATCCATTTTCGAGCAAAAAGCTTTCGAATTATTGATAGAATTTTTTTAAATTTAATGTTGCCTTTTTATGTTGCAGGATTTGGAAATGTTGCTAATGCAAAATAGGCGATTTTGCGGCGAAATCGCGCACACCGTCTCGGCCAAAAAACGTAAATTGATCGTCGAACGGGCCAATCAATTGAGCATCAAGTTGACGAACGGTCAAGCCAGGTTACGAACCGAAGAAACACAGTGAAGCTAATTTCGCTTTGTTGTTTTTCGGCCGTTTGTAACATTTTTTGTTGCTTTTGAAAAAATATAACTGTTTCAACGAGTTGATTAAAATGGTGTCAGGACGCTCTACGCCTCTGCCCAGTTTATCAGAGCCATCTTGGTACTTGACGGTGATGTGAGGCGCTGAAATCCCTCAGACACCATCCGTCGTGCGCAGCGGTCAGTTGCCAGGAATTTGGGTCTCTTCACCATTGAAAATACTTTTACAGGCTTTTTTCGTCTATTTCATTCCGTAGCTGTTTTTTACGGTTTCAGCCCTATTCAGCGATTCTCAAAATGCCGAATTTTCAAGAAAATTATGACCAGAATGGGGCGGGGTAAGTGCTTTGGCGCATGGCCTTATTTGGCCCTTCATTTCGATCTGGTGGATGCTGGTTGTCACAAATTTTGGGACGAATCGTCAGATTTCTGACATTATGGCTCTATAGCATGTGTTTTCACGGCATTACAGCTTTTTTATTCCGGTTTATTTACTATTAACATATATTACTTTTTCCTTTATTGGCTTACTCCCTTTTATATTTTTATTTTGAGCCATTTTTTGTTCTTTTTGTTTATTTTTTTCAGGTTGTGTACTTTTGCTCTATTACCTACTTTTTATATCATTATTTTACTTTTTGTTCCTTTATTATTTATTTTTTGTTCTGCCCTTATTGCTTTGTATTGTCACATGTTGCGCCATCCATGTCACGTGTATGACATGCGGATTTGGGAGAGCAGGGGAGGTTTGGGTATCTCATCAGGTAATACCGTGTTTTAGACGTCACATTGATGGTGAACCATATCAGATTGATCCTACTACAGTGAGTAATAGGCTGTGACTCCTGATGGATACTGGCATTTTCCCCAGGCTTCCCTAAATGGCGTTGGGGGCCTAACCTGGCGAATGGTGGCTATAGAGAGATCTATAGTTGGTTCTCTTGTGTTGTCCTTGGGGTCTTGCTGTAGGGTAATGGACAACGCTGCCAGGCTAGGTGCGACAATCCCCGAGTCCTACTCAGTGAGAGCGGGGACAGGGTCACCCGTAAAATGACCTAGTTTGTGGGACCCGATTATGAACCAGACAGCCCCTTTTAGCCCGAACCTGAGAGGTGGAGGCCCTACTTATCTGTGGAAACTGTGGGAAACCGACTCAGGAAGGATTCCCCAACAAATACCCCACAAATAACAATAATCCCCTGAGAAGACTCACCTAGTCCTGTTTCTCAAGCGATTCGACGCAACGGGCGGCAAGTCCCTGGATGCTTTCGGTCTTCTTGGCACTGGGAGCGGGGGTGCGATCCTCAAACGTCCTAGCGGCGAGCGGCGGTAAGTGGCGGCGAGCGGGAGGCGATTCTCCAACGTTTTCTCCACAAACCGGGGGCAGTCGGACACCTGGCACTGATGGGCAGCTTGTACTGTAGACGGTAAGCGGCGGACGCAGTGAACACGGGTAAATTTATGCAAATTTATTTGTAATAAGGCGGCGGACGCACAGGTGTATAATAAATTATGCAAATTTGACGAAGGGCGGCGGACGCGGAGTTACAACCGGACGAAAGCTTGGTGAACCCAAGAATGAGCGAAAAACTAAAGAAACATGTCCTTTTAAGGACATGTTTGGCTACAGCTGCAGCTTGGGCGGAGTTTCTCGGCGCTCAAGCTAACTTCTGCAGCTAGACGCGATGCAGAAGATGCCTATGAGCACATAGACATTTTTTCGTTCACATGCGTTTAGCACTGAGGCCGACTGCAGTGCCTATGCTAAGCATATGAACGTCTTTAGCTAAACTTCTTAGCTAGTCGTTTTTGCGTAACAAAAACGACGCTAATTTTGATGATAAGAGGTGCGCGAACGCACCAAAAATAGCCATGTGCTCGTGGAGCACGACTGGCGGAAGTTTTTAGCTAAAGGGCCTACTGTAGCCCACGTTTGTAAAGAAATAAAAAATACAACAAAACGAAACATAGAAATGCATGAAAAATATAAAAACGAACGTAAAATGCATGTGTAAAAATGAATTAAACAAAAGCATGATCGAGTAATAAACGAAACATGAAAAAATAACAAGATGTCGGCATGATCGGAATCACGTGACGTTGGAGAATTGAGCGGCACGTGACACGGCGGTCCTTCGAAAAAGGGCGTCCTCATCCTTGCAGTGGTTAGTAGTGAGGTTTGTGCGGCGTGTCCGTGGTCGTAGGTCATTCCAAGGTGTGACGGCGGAAGTGGTCGAATAGGTCCGTTGGGGTGTCGGCGGATGGAGCCTTCTTTGAACGTATTTCGTTCGGCGGTATGGTAGCTGGAGGTTGTTGATGCGTGAAGTTGCCGACATTGAATATCCTGTGCGAAAGTCTAGAACACAGAAAAGAAAAAATTTCAGGGGCAAGATGTAGGCTATCGCAGAGGATGCGCCCAGCGAGGTACAGATTTTCAGGTTATCGCAGAGGATGCACCCAGTGAGGTACAGATTGTCGGGTTATTGCAGAGGATGCACCCAGTGAAGTGTAGGCTATCGCATGAGGATGCGCCTAAGGCGTGACGCTTTGGTTGCTGAACATTCTCTTTTATCCACTAAGATCCAGCATGGACAAGAGTGGATACTTCGTGAGGGGCACGGCGGTCCTTCGAAAAAGGACGTCCTCGTCCGTAAGCGGGGACAATGAAGAGAATGCATCTTGAATTAAGGGTCGGGGACCTCTGCATCAAGATGTGGGTCAATCAAATTCGGTGTGAAGTCCCGGCTTATTGATGGATACAATAAGGGTGCCGAATCCGTTGCCTGTGAAGTGGGAGGTGTATCCTCTGCTTCACTCGGTTGTTCAGGGGACACGTAAAGTCGAAGCTGGTTGACATGTACAGTGTCTTCCTGATCCATCTCGAGACGAAGTGTGACATTGGGATATGCCACACTTGTTACAAGGTAGGGCCCATCGTAGATGGGCAGCAATTTAGGAGTGAGTCCACATTTGCTGGAGGTGCGCAGTTTGAGCACCTGATCCCCTACTTTGTACGAGACATCATGTGCCTTCCGGTCGTACGACCGTGCGTAGGCCTCCTGTGCTTTCTCAATCCGACTCTGGATTAAGGTTAACGCATTCGTAAAATGACGTTTGACCTCCATATCATAAGAGGAAACATTAATGATATGGGCCGGAGGGTTGAATGAGAGCGCGGCATCAACAGGGAGCATGGGTGTGCGACCGTACATGAGTTCAAAGGGCGAGTACCCTGTTGACTCATTCATGCTGATATTGACGGCAAACACAGTGTATGGTAGATGTTCATCCCAATCGGTATGTCCTTGATGGACATACATACGTAGCCGTGTGGCTAGTGTCTGATTAGCTCTCTCCACCTCGCCGTTGGTCATCGGATGATAGGCGGTAGAGTGGATTTTCTTCGTTGCGCAGATCGTAATGATCTCAGTCATCAGTTTTGATGTGAAATCAGTGCCATGATCTGACTGAAGAATCTGCGGTGCCCCGTGCCGGCAGACAATTTGCGTGACAAACAGCCGGGCTATGGTGTTCGCAGTGATGTCCGGAGTAGCAAAAGCCTCGACCCATTTCGTAAAGTAGTCGATGAAGACTACGATGAAACGGTTGCCAGCTTCGCTAGTGGTCATTGGTCCCATGCAGTCGACACCTACCCGATGAAACGGTCCCGTGATGGTGATAGGTTTCAGGGTCGCAGTGGTTTTCTGTCGAGCGGGCTTATTCCGTTGGCAAAGATCACACCGCTGACAGAAGGACTTGACATCCCGACTGAGGGAAGGCCAGTGGTATCTGCGGGCAATGAGCCGCGCAGTACGTTTAGCACCAAAGTGTCCAGCTAAGATGTCATCATGATGAGCCCGGATAATGGTAGTAACCATGGATCGGGGTATGAGGATCTTATTGGACTCGCCTGTCCATTTCTGAAGAACGTTATCCAACAGATGGTAGCCGCGCACATCATTCTGGTCGTCCAGAGGCTTAAGAGAGCGAATGATGTCGGCTAAGTCCGGATCCTCCAGCTGAGCAGCGAAAAGGTCGGGGTGCTGCGCACCAACTGATATCTCGGCATAAGACTCTGATCGTACCGGGCGCTCCGCGCCAACAGTGATCGGTGCTGAATTACTTGAACGCGCCAGGTGCTGCACACCATCGGTCAAGGTTCTTGATCTCGCCAGGTGCTGCGCACCATCGGTGATCATCATAACATGCCCCTCAGGTCTGTAGAGGGGAGTATCATCAATACTCTGACCGGTGAGGGAGTTAGGATCCGGCAGGGGTGATAATGCATCAGCATTACCATTAGACTGACCTTTTCGCGGCCGAATTGTCAGTTTGAATTCGGCGAGCGCGAGTCCCCACCGAGCGATCCGAGCAGAGGGGTTAGGCTTCTCCAACACTGCTTTGACCGCGGTATGGTCAGTCTGAACGACCACCTCGTGCTGGAAGAGGTATGGTCGGAAGTGCTTGATGAAATGGACAACAGCGAGAGTTTCTAGTTCTGTGATGGAATAGTTTTTCTCGGCCGCTGTTAACCCTCGGCTGGCGTACGCGACAGGATGATCGTATCCATGTTCGTCTAACTGGCTGAGAACCGCTCCTATCCCCGAAATACTTGCATCAGTTTGAAGGATAAAGGATTTCGAAAAGTCCGGATGGCGCAGGATAGGAGGGTTGGTCAGCAGGCGGCGGAGTTCATCGAACGCCTCCTGCTGAGGTTTTGACCACTGGAAAGTAGTTTCCTTCCGTAAGAGCTTGGTGAGTGGCTCGCTGAGCCGGGCACAACCAGGGATGAAACGCCTGTAGTAAGACACGAGGCCTAGGAAGGACTTGATGTCTTTGGCATTTTGTGGAATGGGTAGGTTTTGGACGGCGGCCAGCTTGGCTTGGTCAGGTTCTAGGCCGCTCTGTGAGATGCGATAGCCTAGGTACTCTACCTCTGAGTGCGAGAATTTGCACTTGCTCAGTCTGAGCTTCATTCCACCCCGGCGAAGACGGGGAACACATCTGCCAGGCGCTCAAGCATTTGGGTGTGAGAGTTCCCGAACACCAAAATGTCGTCGAGATAGGTTAGAACCGTGCGCCATTGGATTCCAGTGAGGAGGAGGTCCATGAGGCGTTGAAATGTCCCTGGCGCGTTGCATAAACCGAAAGGCAAATAATTGAATTCGTAAAGTCCAATGGGCGTATTAAAGGCTGTCTTTTCTTTATCCGCCTCGGCAATCGGGATTGACCAATAGGCGTTAGCCTGGTCAAGGGTAGTGAAGTACTTCATACCCTTGAGTGTGTCGAGAATGTCATCTATCCGTGGGAGAGGGTAGACATCCTTTTTCGTGACCTCGTTAAGACCATGAAAGTCAACACACATACGGTGAGAACCGTTTTTCTTGCGCACCAGGACAGTATTAGTAGCCCACGGAGACGTGCTTGGCCGAATAATACCCTTCTCCTGGAGCGCCTTGACCTCCTGCATGATGAGATCCTTTTCCTTAGGTGAGGACCGGTAAGGGAAACGGCGGACTGGGCGGGCATCGCCCGTGCTGATTTCGTGCTGGACGAGATCAGTGGAACCTGTGTCCTTTTCATCAAGGGCATAAAGGTCGGTGTATGCAACCAGCAGATCGAGTAAGGCTGCCCGGTCCCGAGGGGAGATGTCCGGTGAGATTACAGCATTGGCCTCGACCCACTGACGATCGAGGACGGTGTCTGAGTCGACCGGTGATTCCCGTGAGGGCTCACTATGCATCTGCACATGACCGATGGTCATGTGTGGGTAGAGAACCACGGAATGAGTATTCGGGTTGACTACTTGAAGTGGTATGTGACCGTTGGTCACGCTACTCACGCTTCCCGCAAAATATACGTGTCTTTGAGATCCGGTGAGGTGCTTCGGAAAGAAGGCCACCTCAGGTACGTTCGTATAGATTGGTGGAACAGGTACAGTGAATCGTGTCAGGGAGCGAGGCTCCAGAATTACCAAGTCCTTCAGGGGCTAGGACGAGCCCTGGTTGGTGAAAGTGTCAAGTTGGGCAGCTGGGCCGCTAACTTGTGGTCCAGGAGTGAGAACACAGCTCCTGTGTCGACCAGTGCCTTGGCTTCTAGCCAGTTGTTGAGGAGAACTTTGATATGGGGTGTCCGAATATCGTTTGGGTAAAAAGCAGAGACCACATGACCGGAATCAGGTGTGGTGGCACCACTAGTGTGTTTGGTCTTACCAGACCGCTTTGGAATCGGCAGTCCCGTACGACGTAGTAGACCTACTAGAGCATATCCGACGGAGGGTTCCGGGTCGTTCAGAAGGGTGGACTCATCCTGTACCGTGAGTACGTGGTCTGAGTGGTCCCTTGGGCTCTGAGTAGCTCCTAGTGATTCAATCTCGGTGTCCGATAGCGGTGGTGCGTTCGGCACGGGTGATGCCGCAGCATCTGAATCACTTGGCTCACGGTATCGGCCTTTCTCTAGCGTGACTGGAGAGTTTCCAGGCGGAGGTCGAGGGCAACCTGACCCATGCAAGGTCGATAGATGACGACTTGCCCGCCTAGAAGAGGCCCGGGATCCCCTGGTTGACCCACGTGATGAGGCAATTGAGGAGGCCCGTGAGTGTGGCCAAGAGATGGACGAAGCCCTGGACCGCGATCGTGATCCCGACCTGTGTGAGCTTCTTGAGAGAGCACAGGTGTTCTCCCACCAGGGGTCCATCTGGTCAATCTCCGGCATGGTCAGCAGGAGGGGTAATTCTACCGCGTCCAGCCGACAAACATTACGTTGGTAGTCAAACATAATGTTCTTGAACTGTTCTAAGAAGTCCAGTCCGAGTATAAGGTCAACAGGTGCCCAGAAGGGAGACGTAGTCTTGCACACATGGAGATGTATATCGATCCGTGTGTTCGGCTGGCGGTTTCCGGGCAGCATGATTTCATATGGTCCCGAAAGGATGGTATGAACGGCTTTACCATTGATGCTCATCAATGGGTTAAAGTCGTGATGGTGCTGGAACGCCATGACCGCCTTCGGACTTTCTTTAGCCAAGGCCTTATGAAGACGCTGGCTAATGATAGTGCGTGGGCAACCCGTGTCAAGGAAAGCAGGAGTTTCCTTGGTATCCAGCAGCACGACGAAACACGGTGTGATTCGGTCAAGCTGGGAGGGCACATCGTTTTGCACGTAGTGAAAACCGATCCAGCGTTGGACTTTGCGGTAAAGACCCAACGGGGAGAAACGGCTAACAAACCTGACCTGTTTGCTATGCAGACGGTAGCTGAGATAATAAGATACACCTAGATAGGCAAGGTATCCGACACCGATCAGCACTGTCAGGGTAATTAGGATGTTAAAGATCAATTGGACCGGCCCGCTCAGGACAGCATGCAAGCCCTGAGCGAGGGTGTGTTGTTGACCCGTAATAACATGGTTTGCTGCCAAACCGACACCTTCCAGAGAGGCCTTGATGTCGGTTCCTACCCCTGCAAAGGCCTGGTAAATGGCGTCTGGTTGCAGGGATAGACCAGCGGTAAAGTTTACCAGCCGGTTGAGTACCGCTTCAATTTGCTCAGTCTTGTAAACGTATTGTTTAAAGAAGGCAAAGTTTGAAGGGGTCATCGCCAACTGGTCATGGAAGAGCGCCGGGGCCTCAAAGTGAGTGATGTTGAAACGCTGCTTCCAGAAGAGTTCCAGTGGGATGTGGCTCACATGGACCGCGCCAGACTCAGTAAACCAGCCCGAGCGATTTCGGAAAATCCCTGCAAAGTGGTGATGACACGGCACGATTGGGCTAGATTTAATGAGATCCGGACCACCGGGGGTGGCGA
Source organism: Romanomermis culicivorax (assembly GCA_963922205.1). Classification (NCBI taxonomy): domain Eukaryota; kingdom Metazoa; phylum Nematoda; class Enoplea; order Mermithida; family Mermithidae; genus Romanomermis; species Romanomermis culicivorax. The sequence goes on along the minus strand of CAWUHX010000055.1, from coordinate 1,381,577 downwards.
AGTAGATGGTTCCGCCGACCTGTACAGGTAAGTACTTGTAGCAAACGTTCCCCACCCGGTACGAGTGGTAAACGTAGGTGGCGTTGACCTTCTGACACGGCCATATTGTCAGCGCATCGCCTGTGAATTCCGCCGTCAGGTCATTCCTCTGGAGGAATGCCTGGGCACCCAAGGTAGGGTCGAAGCGAAGCAACTGCCAAGTCAGATCAAGATAGCGTTGAGCGTGAGAGCAGAGCTCAAGCCACGTGAACTGGAAACCGTTAATTTCCGACTCCTTGATCTGCTGAGCCAGGTAGTCCAGTTTGGCATTGACAGGGTCGGGACGGGTGTCCTTTGCCATTCTGAACAAGTTTTGGGTCAAATTGTATCTCCCGTGGATGCGAAGGAGAAGACCCTGATCCGTCCGGACTGTGGTGGAACGTAGTTCTGGGCACAGTTGGAAGACGCCGGAGTTTCCCGGGATCTTGAGGGCAACCTGTAGATCATCGGTGATGACGTGGTTCCCTGACATGGACGCAGTGTAATTTCCCTTGGGGTGATAATGACACCGCGCCGTGGAGTTTTGTGCAGGCCAGACAATGACCCTGTCTAAAGTAGTGCACTGGCCTGCAGTGGGACTGCATCCACCTACATCGCCTAAGGTGCTTAGGGCCGTAGTGCCGTCCCACAAAGCGACTTGTCCCTCCTCGATGAAGAGGTTAGTCACTGTCTTGCAGACGTGGCTGCAGCACCATTCGTACATCACTTCCAATGTTTGGTTTGTGCTATAAAAGCCAGGGCGAATGCCGACAAGTTTTTGTGAACCAAACATCTTAGTGCGATGTGCTAGCGTGCATGCCGCAGGCGCTAAGTGCTGAGTGGTAATGACGTCTGCAGTGATGCCCCTAGAGCCGAAGAAACCAGTGTTGGTGCAGACTTTGCGGGAGCGCAATGTGCATTTCCACGCTGTGGTTGTAATCGGGTCTGAGCTAGGGACATACACCGTAACATTCATGCGCCGCGGGCTCCATGAAGATTGCGGTGGTTTACACTCTACACGCTGGGGTAACTCAAGTGGATGTCCGCTTCTTGAGAGACCGCAAAATTGATACTGAGCCGCCGGTGCTGACAAACTCACCCCTAGAAACAGTGATGCTACCAAGGTCAATTTTATTATCAAAAACAACTGTACAAACGTAATTTGTAAGTGTTCACTCATTTTCACAAATCTGGCCTGAGGGGCAGTGTCAGATTTCTTCTTCGTCGCTGTCGGACGAGATTGGTTCCTGACCGGGGAAATCGAGGACCAATCCACCGCACGGGTGGATTTCCCGGAGGATACCGATTTTTGGCGACCGTGGGGCGACTGCCGTTGGGAATGGAGATTCCTCAACGATGCTGACATCTTCGTTAACCGGACGTAAGGTCTCGTCGACGGCCATATGTTCGACGACGGGCGACTTGGTCGCAGCGGTCGGAGATGTCTCTTGGGCTGGCGCCGGCGATTTGGCTTGGGCTGTTGCCGACGATGTATTTTGGGCTGGTGCCGACAGTGGACTTTGGGCTGGTGCCGACGTTGTGGTTTGGGCTGTTGCCAGCGGTGTAGGATCACTTGCAGGTTCCTTGGCCGGGGGCGAGGAAACGGTAATGTCCATTTTCGTTGGCGATGCCGCTGCAACATGTGGCGCTGCTGTCGGTGATGTAGCAGTGACAGCAGGCAGGAGGATCTGACTGGCCTGTTCGACTGCTCGGCGGACGGCATCGACCGAAGGCGAGGATGGCTCCCCATCCAATAAGAACTTCTCGACGGGCGAGATTGTGATAGTCCCATTGGCAATGAACTCGAGTGCCCGTCGGGCGACGTCGGGTTGTAAGAGTCGCATTGAAACAGGTGCCGCAAGCACCACGTCGGCAGCCGTGAGCGCTTCGACATGCGATGGCTCGTTGAGCAGAGTCCACGGCAAATGCGGGTATTTCTTGGCCAGGTCAACTGACCAGATGGCCAACATCGCGTCTTGGACGGGCGATGGCGCTGTGAACAAGAAATGGATAGAGTCGTGGACTGAGATAGATTTCTGGTTCCTACTCTAGGATCACCTGAAGAAGAAGGTAGTATACCTGACAAATTCATGGGCTCGACCTGGTCGAGGACTTCCGTAGCCGAATCCGTGGGGATCGAAGGCGGTGGTCCTGGAGGGACGATGCGGGCCGGTGGCGCCGGAGACGTTGTATTTGCGGCTGGAGCTGGCTCAGCAGTCTTAATCTTGGGGGTGCGATACGATGCGAGGATGTTAGCGTGGCCAACAAACTGCGGTGTCGTCGAGGGGTCCAGAGTGACCGGCATCACATACTTTGGTGGTGGTGGTGGCAGCGGTATGTCCGATACATTTATCGGTACGGGTACCTGGGCTGCTTGGACCACTGAAAATCCAACACTGATTACGCAGACATGATAACACTGTTGTGAAGAATCTGTCAGGTGTTCAGCAAGGGCCTCATCATCCAGGTCAAGGGGATCTGGATGAGGAGGGTGATCGGTAGCCCCAATGGCATTGTTGCGACGTATGGGCTGCCGATATTGGTTTCCCATCCCGTTAGGAGGGTGATAACCATTTCTCTGGTGATACACATTTGTCCCCTGGGAGGAATAACCAGTATCTTGGTAGACATTCTCACCCGAGTTTGCCAGATTGCGCTGCGGACAGGCAGTTGATCGGTGCACTCGCACTTGACGACAATGAGGGCATGGCCTATCACATCGGTCCGTGGGGTGGGCACGTGTACGGCAAAAATAACAGCGACCACCGTTAGCGGCGTTGTTACCGGGAGCGGCACCGGTGGGACGCTGGGCCCGGCAGTCGGCGTTGCTATGTGTACACAGTCCGTGGAAGGAGCACGTTTGAAGATGTGCTCCCGACGAGCGTCGCCCGGCGGACTGATTTGGTGTCGACGGCTGTGGAGGCGGCGTCTGTTGGATTGGCGCTGGTGCACGTTGCTGGGCCGTGAGCTTCGCTACGTAGGCCGTGAGCCTGGCCATTTCCTGTTTCAAGCGGCGAACCTCATCAGTGGAGGATGACGACGTTGGAGCGTTGCTCTGACGACCGTTTGCGCTTCTGTTAGGCATATCGGGATTATATCCGGCGTGTTTAGGTTCTGAAGAGAAAACGGCGTTAGATGGAGCAGTGTACCGGATCTCGTCCCGAAAGATTTGGGATTCTGCGTAACAGGCTGCCTTGAGTGTCTCTTCAAGAGTCGTAAACTCCCTAAACTTGATACTATCTCGGAGGACCGGCTTCAATCCTCGCAGAAAGATAGGTTTGATGATAGAATCTCGGACATCCGTCGCGAGATCTGGATACGCTACCCTGGATAGTCTCTTGAGGTGCTCAAGGTAGACTATCGCGGACTCTGTCCGCTTCTGCAGTCGATCTTGGATCAGCTGCTGATGCAGGTCAGAGTCGCGCCCTACCGGAAAATCTCTCCGTAGAAAAGCCGTAAACTCTTCGTAGCGGGTAGGTATTGGAGTGCTGCTGCTAAAGTCCCGGTAGGAGGCAAGAGCAGGACCCGTGAGGCATGACTCCAGAAAGGCGATTTTATACGCATGATCCGTTTCGCTTACACCCTGGAGTGTAAAGAGAGTAAGATGCGACATAAAATCGGTGATAGACTCACCAAAAGCACCGGAGAAGGTGGGAGGGGCCATAAAGCTGGACACGGGAGGGTGCCTCCGACCATTCATGGCCTCTAACTTTTGGTTGAGGGGTCCAAGAGCATTCTCAAATGCTGCTTGAACCTTGTTCTCGATCTGTGAAGGGAGATCAGCTTCTGACTTCATGTCCGAGGGTTCGTTTTCCCGTAAGGTGGTTAGAACAGACGTCCTTGCCCGTGAAGCAATTAAGTCAAATTGAATAGAGAGCGGCTCACTGGTCTGTACAGGCTGGGTACTGAGACGGCAGGAACGACGGGGTGTCTCTATTGTGTAAAATGAAAGTGAGTACTACTTTTGAATTCGCGGCGAAAGAGCGCATGAATTCAGAAAACGCGTGCGCGACGGCGTTTGTGACGTAAATTGATTTAGCTTAAGACTAGCGACCACGAAAATGGAGCTAAAATGGAATAGGATTATAAGATGCAAGATCAGAGTACATCAGGGTGACGCAGAAGGGAATTTATCTGGTCGCCCGTGATGGACAGAGGCATGGCCTGAGGTATGGGGGAATCGATCCCGACCAAAAATGTAGAGGTGGGGCCTGGGCCCGGCAATTAGAATAGCCACAGAGGACAGAAGATCAGATATAAGAGGAGAGAAAAGGCGGTTTACCTGCCGAGAAGTAAGATGACGGATGAAACCGCTCAGGAGGGATTTTTCCTGGAGGTTCGACCGCTGTACTAGTTTACAAACCTTGGGGCGAGGCGGACTCGTAGCCGGCAAGATCCTACTCACCAGGAGTAGCGCATAAAGTGGCATAAGGTGAAAAGGGTGGGGTCAACTGAAAATGAACTTAAGAGGGAGCAATAAATAGGGTCAAAACTAATTTACAAACCCAGTTACGCAAAGGGGTCGCGCAGTTACGCAACGGGCCTCACTCGCCAGGAGCAATTGCGATCTCTGCATAGTGAGATGGACTATACAGGAGGTTCCGTGTTGGACGACATTCGCAGATAACTTACAGCTGTGTCCGAAACGGGAGCCCGCATTCCGAACAGAACGGACACTCTCCAGGAGTATTATATACAGCTGGTGGCCGGGTTTGCGGATCACTGAGATGAAGTGAGGTTCGCAGGTCACACAGTAGAAGAGAGGAGGAGCACGGGTACCAAGGGTGCTATTCTGACACACTCAGTTAAAATGAGTTGCTCTGGATGTTTTGAGGGCGCACCCGAAAACATCTAAGGGATCACGGGTACAAGGTGTCCCTGGGTGAATATGAGTGTAGAATAACTGAGGCGGACACAGTTATGTATCGAGGCGTACTCAATACCTTCGCTGAGGCGGACTCAACGGTGCCTATTACTGTACATGACTAACAGGGATGGACCGCGGAGGGGGACTCTGGGTCAGTGGCGACTCTAGCGCGGGCATCGTTAAGCCAGTTAACGAAGGCGTTCGAGTGAATGAAATATGACAGGGGGTCCTATACACTCTAGGCCCAACCGGAGGCTGTGCCGCGGTCCCTTGGGAACCACTACGGCTGGGACACTAAAGAAGATCTATGTATGACAGCTCGATGAGATGAAAGAGAAGGAGTGAAGTTAGATAAGAAATTTACAAGAAGATTGCTGAACCCTTGCAGACGTTAGACACAGGCAGTACCGACTGCAAATGCCTGCTGCCTGCACGAGTCAAACAACCAACCCAGCTGAGGCCGAGTGTAACTCGTTCAAACCTGCAGTTAAAGCTTGAGAACAGCCACGTGCTGATCAACAGTGCCGCTACCCGGGCGGACAACCTGATCAGTACGCAGGCTAGTGAGCATCTCAGGTGGTGTATGTATGTGGACTGATGTTTCCCAGGCATCAGCCCCCAGACACACACACAACCCTAGGACAAGAGAGGTAGGTGATAGGACCATGCGCCAGCGACCACCTACAACTCAAGTGGAATACTCATAGGGCTGACAGTAACCTGGTGCTGACGTCAAAAGGTAGGGGTATGAACCAACACATGACCTTGGTGCTGACTGCAGGTGCCTGGGATAAGAGCATTCAAGTATCATGTCGCAGTTGCAGACGCCAGGGGTGAGTGCCTAAGGCCAACAAAAACCCCTGCAGTAACACGTAATGTTACCGTTGGGGACGTCAGAAATAGGATCCTGTGACCTCAATTCCTGCTGGGAGAGCATAATACATTGTCATTGCTGACGTCAGCAATAGGGCCCTGAAGCCAACTATTGGTATACAGCAACACGTGATGGTGCCATTGCTGACGTCAAAAGGTGGGACCGAGGGTCTGATACCTTAAGTCAATGACATGAGATGCAGTTGTTGCAGACGTCAGATGTGGCACCCGTAAGACCTGCACATCTTTGAATAGTGACACGGTGCGTCACCATTGCTGACGTCACAGATGGGGTGCAGAGAACCAGCCGAACCTGTTACAACAACGTTACCTTCAGCTGTTGCAGACGTCAGAAGTCATTACTGCAGGAGTGTTAACTTAAACAACAACACGTGATGTCTGTTGCTGACGTCAGGAGTCGAACCCGGAGGGCTACCCACCCCTTAAAGCAGCAGCAAGTGAAGCGGCTGTTGCAGACGTCAGTGGTTGCATCCGTGGGGTTGAACCACACAACAACAACAACCCGTAATGTTGTCGTTGCTGACGTCAAAGAGCATGACCCGTAAAGTCTATGTTCTAGATGCAACAACCGGAAAGTAGAAGAAGCAGACCTTACAGTAAGTAGAAATGAAGAAGAGAGAAACTTATGTAAGGGTGTCATACTGTAGCGGTGGCAGTAGAAAAACAGAAAATTTTTTTTTTTTTTTTTTTCGACACCGCTCAGATGACCGAGAAAAGAAATGTAGGGAAAGATAACCAAAAACGGGGAATACGAGATTTGGACATACGCGTGTTAAATGTGTAAACAGCAGGTGTAAAATTTTTTTTTTTGGGGCTGGAAAAGTGAGCAATTCCGACAGTTTCCGCCGACATACAAAAATACTGTACACAGTTAACAGATCGCAGCCACGTATGACGTCCAGAATCATATGTGGAGGGTGTACGGTATCATGGGGTCATGGACCACCGACAGTCAGGAGAGGCCGTCAACCCCTACCGCTGTGATACCAGTACCCGCGTATGGGTATACTGTAGTTACAGTACGGGAATGGGCGCAGGCGTACTGTAATGGCACCCACCCGAAGGGCTACAGTATACCACCCAGGATTAAAGAAGGGGGGGGGATAAAGGGAAAGAGACAGATAAGGTAGTTTACAACACAGATTAAGTATGCAGAATGTACAGAATTAATCAGAGGAGAAATACAGAATACTCGATATATAACTCAACTCTGGGACAAATAACTTGACTCTGAGGATAAATAACTCGACTCAGGGGGAATTTATTACTCATAGGGGGTTATACACACGCATGAGATAATTATATACACATGTAGATCACATTTATATCACTCGTAAGGGCAAATCCCGTCTTACAGTAATTAAACTCGATGTTAAGGGATAAATTCCCGACCTACAGTAATAACTCTCGGTGGCACAGGAAAAATTCCGACTTACAGTAATAACACGCGACTTGAGGGGAGGTAGCCGACCTACAGTAGCGGTAATCCGAAATAAGGGACATTCCCGACCCATTAGGCAGTAAACCCGAATTTGGGGGGGTCGCCGACTTATTGGATGGCTAGTACCCTATTTTAAGGGGCTTGTCCGACTTAAAATGGGAATTGACCCGACCTGGGGGTAGTTCCGACCCAAGGGGGAAGTAAGTACACTTAAGGGCGAGTGCCAGACTAAAGGTCGATTTTCCAGCCTCGCCATGTCACATGTTGCACCATCCACATCACGTGTATGACATGTGGATTTGGGAGAGCTGGGGAGGTTTGGGTATCTCATCAGGTAATACCGTGTTTTAGACGTCACATTGATGGTGAACCATATCAGATTGATCCTACTACAGTGAGTAATAGGCTGTGACTCCTGATGGATACTGGCATTTTCCCCAGGCTTCCCTAAATGGCGTTGGGGGCCTAACCTGGCGAATGGTGGCTATAGAGAGATCTATAGTTGGTTCTCTTGTGTTGTCCTTGGGGTCTTGCTGTAGGGTAATGGACAACGCTGCCAGGCTAGATGCGACAATCCCCGAGTCCTACTCAGTGAGAGCGGGGACAGGGTCACCCGTAAAATGACCTAGTTTGTGGGACCCGATTATGAACCAGACAGCCCCTTTTAGCCCGAACCTGAGAGGTGGAGGCCCTACTTATCTGTGGAAACCGTGGGAAACCGACTCAGGAAGGATTCCCCAACAAATACCCCACAAATAACAATAATCACCTGAGAAGACTCACCTAGTCCTGTTTCTCAAGCGATTCGAGGCAACGGGCGGCAAGTCCCTGGATGCTTTCGGTCTTCTTGGCACTGGGAGCGGGGGTGCGATCCTCAAACGTCCTAGCGGCGAGCGGCGGTAAGTGGCGGCGAGCGGGAGGCGATTCTCCAACGTTTTCTCCATGAACCGGGGGCGGTCGGACACCTGGCACTGATGGGCAGCGGATACTGTAGACGGTAAGCGGCGGACGCAGTGAACACGGGTAAATTTATGCAAATTTATTGGTAATAAGGCGGTGGACGCACAGGTGTATAATAAATTATGCAAATTTGACGAAGGGCGGCGGATGCGGAGTTACAACCGGACGAAAGCTTGGTGAACCCAAGAATGAGCGAAAAACTAAAGAAACATGTCCTTTTAAGGACATGTTTGGCTACAGCTGCAGCTTGGGCGGAGTTTCTCGGCGCTCAAGCTAACTTCTGCAGCTAGACGCGATGCAGAAGATGCCTACGAGCACATAGACATTTTTTCGTTCACATGCGTTTAGCACTGAGGCCGACTGCAGTGCCTATGCTAAGCATATGAACGTCTTTAGCTAAACTTCTTAGCTAGTCGTTTTTGTGTAACAAAAACGATGCTAATTTTGATGATAAGAGGTGCGCGAATGCACCAAAAATAGCCATGTGCTCGTGGAGCACGACTGGCGGAAGTTTTTAGCTAATGGGCCTACTGTAGCCCGCGTTTGTAAAGAAATAAAAAATACAACAAAACGAAACATAGAAATGCATGAAAAATATAAAAACGAACGTAAAATGCATGTGTAAAAATGAAATAAACAAAAGCTTGATCGAGTAATAAACGAAACATGAAAAAATAACAAGATGTCGGCATGATCGGAATCACGTGACGTTGGAGAATTGAGCAGCACGTGACAGTATATTTATTATAAAAATGATGTGTGCATTTACTCTAATGCATAGAATTTTTGACTATTCGGTGTATTGAGAATCGCTGTTATGAGAATCACTGAATTGAGGCTTTGCTGTAATGAGAAACGCCGTTTTGATAGTCTCGCTGTTTTGAGTTTATCCATTGTGTATTGAGGATACGCTTATTTTACGACGTTTCCAGAAAAATCTTCAGATGGATTCGAAATATGCAGGTTATATTGACTATACATAATTCACAATGAAGATATCAATGTAAAAATGAATATGCAATTCATTTATAAACTTGTTCTAAGGACCTGACATTCTCGTAGCAGTGAGAAATGTGTCATTATATGAGTTTCTTATGAAAAATGTGACCAAACCAGAACCCGCCTGATGGAACACATCAGTTGCAACTCAAACATGTGTTGAGACAGGCTGGCCGATTTCATCAACGAGACTTGAGCCCTAACTGAGTCGTGGCTTAACTCTATATGTTATACCATTGCCGTTAAACTGAAGCTCAGCTGTAGCTTAACTAATACACTCAAAACATATCGCGAAAGTTAAGCTCCGGCTGAGCTGCACTAACGACAATGTTATAAAATACAGAGTTAAGCTACAACTGAGCTGCAGTCGACACTTGATATAACATATAGAGTTAAGCTGCAGCTCAGTTGGAGTTTAAAGCTCTATTCGGAAGTGTTTCCATCCGCTCTGGAATACATTTTCTTGCGCTTCCTCAGATGGGATCCTGATTTGCCATATACCTTTGAAGAATTTTAATACTGAAATTATGTATGACATACACCATACTTTAGTTGAATCAAATTCACAGATGAACTTTACTGTATGGACTTTAGAAAACAAATAAATGGTACTTCCTGTTTCAAACGACTGATTAAAGCATTATTACTGCAATGCAATACATTTTCGGATTTCATGAAATCTATTTTGTGTACCCATTTCCGTGAATCCGTGGAATGGAGACAACTTCATCCCTTGATCTTTGCTTCATTTTAGAAATTGATTTTATAACTCTAATTTTATCTGAATTTGGAACATGGTTATGAATACCTCGCTCCTGTGGACTTTTGTTGTCAGTCGTCTTAAAAGACAGCCCGAAAATTCATGACTTACATTAATTTTTAACCTTTCAAAAAGTGGTATCTCTACCGGAGCAGTAATTCTTTACGCATCGCCATTTCTTTCTTTCTCAAAAAATGGTAGTTGATCGACAGACAAAACCGTTAGAACCATAAGCAGGTTTACCTTTTTGCGTCTCGAAAAAATCCACATGAAAGGGCACAAAAAATAGATCATTTGTCGTTTTGATTCAGTACACAAATGTGGTGTGAAATGCGAAAAAGCGAAAACAGGAAACTTTTCTAAAGCTCCAAATGCGAAATAATTGCACTTTGATGATAATTTGCAACTCTGTGGCCATGTGAATATCTGTGTGGTCTTGTATGACTGTCCCCATTTCAGACCATCTATCGAATTAAATGAACGTTCACGCTGTACAACGGTTGAATTCCTACTTTCCGAATCGGTTGTGAAGATTATATCCGTTATATTCGGCTGTCCACCTGTGCGCATTTGGCACCGTGTTGTCTAGACTATGTTTTTGATTTGCATGCTTTTGATGTTGGAAACAGTCATTCAATGTGTTTTACCATACTGTAGAAAAAATCATCAAGTCGTACGTATACCGACCAACCACCAGGGTTTTTTTGCACACAGCAACCAAATTTCGGGCTGTGCAACCAAATTTTTTCTGCCAAGTTGCACAGTGCAGCTTGAGGGCTGACTGTTCTTTTGATAAGGTTATTGGCTTTTCTGTCCGGAGATGCATTTTCATGCGTTCTAAAAATGGAAAAAAGTGAAAATTTTCCGGCGCTTGGCGCCGGGTTTCAATTCATTTATAATTTTCTATATTATTTTAGTGCTCGGTTAGAAAAGGTCATTCTAGTTAGTACTTAAAGGTTCTAATTATCATCATATGGTTAAATGTTTGATCCTGTATTGTTTTTTGACAAAGTTGATGAAAACCAACATTTTTCTCGATAACTTAATTTTCCCTAAATTTTTTGCGATCTTCACAAAAAATTTGAATTTTGACTTTCATGTGATTAAAAGATTTTGAGTGTAAGACAATGCTAGAAATTTTTGGCGGTTGAAAGCCGCTTGCCCAGTTTTTGGATTTCAGTTTGTCCCACTGAAAATTCATTAAATTTACCGAGAAATCAAACCTTCTGTCTGGGAAATAAAAGGTAAAAAGATTCATTTTCCAGCGTTCCAGAATATTGAAATCCAGAAAAAATTTTCGGCGCTACGCGCCGAACTAATTACTCTAGTCTAGTCATATTAACTTTTTCATTTGGTCTCCAACACTCAAAAAATTGGGTTTTAAATGCCTAAAACCGACGCGGATCGAATGAAATGTCAAGAAAACTAGTTTGCGATGGTTTTTCCAATAAATTTAAGCAAATTTATCGATTTTAGAGTGAGCAACTAGAAATTTATCTGTGCAACCAAAATTTTTCACCAAGCTGCCACATTGCAACCTGGCCTGTGCAAAAAAAAAAACCCTGCCGATTACCGTTTTTTTCCTCAAATGGGGTCTTTTGACTTTGAGGAAAAAAATTTCGAAATGAGGAAAAAAAATTTTGGGTATGGACGTATGGTTCTCATTGTGGGAAAAATTTTGGGAAATTCAAAACCGAAATGATGCATTTTGGTGGACTTAAAAGGGTCAAAATCTCAAAATTTTCCGGTGCTTCGCGGCGGTCACGGGTATAATCTTAACTATTTTCTATCAGGCGCGGCTATTAGCATATCTACTTTGACTTACTAATTAATGCTCAACAGTTTCTATCAATCAAGTTAGCTCGTTTCATTTTCTAATCGTTAACAGTCAATTAAGTCGCCAAAAATTGAGATTTTTCATCAATTCTCTCAATTTTTTCTCTCGATGCTTTGAATTTTTTAAACGTTTGCAACCTGAACTTTTGCGTTTATTGAAGATGGAAATTGAAGATATCATTCTAGACTCCGATTTGAGAACTTCTGTTCATGAATATATGTTGGAGAGATTTATTTTCCAGCGTTTTAGAATATAGAAACCCGAAAATTTTTCCGGCGCTTGGCGCCGGAATATGAAACAAATTACACTTCATCAGTTTGATTTTAATTTATTTCTCAACGTTGTGAAGGTTCATTTTCCAGTGTTTTAGAAAGTGAAAATCCAGAAATTTTCCGGCGCTCCGCGCCTCACTTAAGGCGATTTACATCAAAACAGGGAGGAGTGTTGTACAGTAATTTGGTGCGTTTCTAAAGTTCGTGTCAGTTTTGCGAAAAGAATGGCAAGTTCAATGGAGAAAGATCGTGATGAGACGTGAGAAGAGGCGTGGCTACACCATCGAGGAAATTGTGAAAATATTTCATTGTTGGTTTTTGTACTGTAGACAAACGGTTGTGTCTAAAGTGTGTGTTGCATTTTTGAGAGATTGAAGCAGCAAATTTTAGTTGAGTAAATTGTGACTTGAAAGTGTGTTCTAGGTTGAGTCAAACTATTTGGAAAATAGTTTGAGTAAACGGGTATAACTCCTAATTGGGTAAGTCAGCGCAGTCCGAGTTTTCGGCATCCGAATAACGACCTGAGCAAAGAGCCCTGGATAAATTGAAATAGCACTCTCTACGAGCCCGTCAATATCCTGCCTACGATTATCGTTGCGTTAGATTCGTCAAACACTCCGAGTGTTCTGTCTACAGCGTTCCACATGCTCTTCTACGTTCCGTACGTCTCTTACTAGAAACGCGCGATAAATCGTCTAATTATTTTCTCCTATACGACACTAATCGGAACCACAGAAATGTTAATAGCGGATAAATTATTGTTTATTACCAAGCTCAGGCGCGGCTTTTATCATGTCTACCTTCACTTACCATCTAATCGTTAATAGTTTTCATCATCTTAAACGTTATTTCATGTTTAATTGGCAACCTTGCGTATTATGTCTTTATATTTAATGAAAATCCGCATTTTTTTCTTCATAGATTTTTTGAAAAAGATCAAAACGTCATCGTTCTCAGCTTTTTGAAGCGTTTGTTCTTTTCTTAACGTTAATTCAATTCAAAAGCTTCATGGAAGTATTTTTAGAAAATTTCTACGCTTGTTCTGACTCATAGTTTTTCGGCTAAATTTATGAAAGGTTACGAACAAATTAACGGTTTCAAAATTTTTCGAATAATAAATTTCTAGAAATTACGATTTATGAACACGAAATTTAAATCTAATTTTTGAAATATATGATCAGAATGATTATCAGAATGCTTTAAAAAGCTCAGAAACACTTAAATAAAGCGTTCATGAGCATTTTCAAGTGAAAAACGAGGATTTTAAGACCAAAAAATATTTTTTCCACATGTGGAAAAAAATTTGATCCTTTTCCACATTTGTGGAAAAAAAGTTCGTGGAAAAAAACAGTGATACCAACCAGTGTTTTTTTGTGTACGGACATTTCTGCTGTGCCAATTGACACAAAGAGCCAAAAAAATCTGTGCCAATGGCACAAAAAAATTTTCCCGCTTAAAAACATAATGAAAACCTCTAAAAAGTTTTATGAAAAAGTTTGATAAAAACAAGAGATACTAATTCGCATAAAAATCGTGCCTACTCTATTTTATCTAACCACGTCAGTGCGATAAAAAAACTGATTGAGAAAGCGGTTTATATATGATTAGAAAAGAAATCGGATGCTCGGAGACAGAATTCAGATATTTTTATAGAATTTTTCAGGCAGTTTATATTTTTCTCTAATTTTCGGCTACTAATTTATTTTTGACATCAATGTACTCCTGAAAAAAACTAAAGCGAAAGTTGCATCGCGTAAATTTTCGGTTGAAAAATTGAGCCAACAATGTCAATTTTTCTGTTCGAATCAAACACCAAAAATAAAAATTCTGGTTCCCAATCACACTGAATGAACGATGGAAGTTAACAAATTTCTATTCAATCATCAGTCATTGGCGATCTCTAAGTTTGTTGCGATCATACAAACACACTATTCGAACACAGTTCGCACAGGTTCTAGACAAATAAAAGTAACTACTTACTTACTGATTCGGCGCTTCGCGCCGATAAAATTTTGCGTTTCAGCCGTGTTTTGGCACAAAAAAAACACTGTCGTACGCGGCTTTTTCTATTGTTATTTTTTGCCAATGGCTTTTAACGAAAAAAAATCTGTAGATGCGAAAAAAATTTTGGGCTTTTCCTTTAAATAGTGAAAAAAATTTCGGGACTTTTAAGTCGTAAAGGTGCATGCCAGAGCACCCCATGGGGGGTATGGGGGGTATTACCCTCCTCTTAGATTTGGAAATTCATTTACTACCCCCATAAAAACAGCTCACTATAGCAAAAAATTTTGGTAGACTTCATCCTCTCCCCAGTAGGTTATACTAATTCGAGAAAAATTGCAGAATGTGTGATTCTGAGGAATCACTCACTGCTCTTTTTGACACATTTACTGAGCAAATGATAATGGGAAAGTATGCAACTTCTGTGCCATATAGCGATTTTTAGGAAAGGATATCAGCACATTAATATATACTACTTGTAGGAAATCATTATAAATATAATTGGGAGATGAAATAATGCGTTATGTATATGTGATTAATAAAAAAATCGCCCCGTAGGGAAGAAAAACATTATGTTCTTAAAATTCTGCCTCTTCATGCTCTCCTTTCCTTTTCCCCGCTTCTGCGTTGGGTCTTCTGTGCGCATATGGTTACCCAAGCTGTGGCATACTTTCCTGCTATGAGTTGAGACATGTGAGGTCTGTTGACGTGGATCAGGAGTGGTACTTGGTTTCAAACTCGTAGTTCATAGTGTAATGGGATTAATAATACTAAAGCCACATTCAGCATCAGGACTCTCAATTGGAAGCATTGTTCCAAGCCTAATCAGTGATGGGATAAGCCCATACTGCTGAAGATGCTGGTTGAAACAATGTTTCCAAACGTATGTTGTGCCCGATTCATGAAATGTGCAGGAATCAGTTGGCACAACAGTCCTCAAAGTGTGACTATTCTGTACGTATAATTAGTGCATTAAAGTTGCATGATTGGGAGCTGGAAAATGGAGTTGAAATAGTAAATGTTTTTTGACTGTAAAAAGCATAAAGTAGGGGCATTAATCAGTTTTGTAAGTTCGAGAAACTACAACTCCTCCCTCCTTAGCAAAAAGCTGAGAGCAAAAAAAATAAGGTCACGACATATTTCAAGTACTACCCTTAAAATTTAAGATTTTACCCCTACCTAAATTTTCGACCTTGGAGACCTCTGGTGCGTGCCAGTGCATTTAGAAAATCGAAACATCGTTTTTTTTCCTCGAAGATTTTTTCGGCATGAGAACCGAACCTAAAACTTTTTTCTCATTTTCCAAAAATTTCCCACATTTTAAAAAACGTTTTTAATGTGGCCACGGATGTTCTTTGTGCCTTTTAGTAGTATGCGCAAACACTCTGAGACGTTTTTGGAGTCATTAACTTTTAATTCAAACACGAGGAAAAATTGAGAATATCCTAGCTAGTCAAACCGAGCAAATGAACGATATTTAGTGAACGTATATTATCGGTAAGCTTCTCATTAATTCATCTGCTAATAACATTTCTGTGATTTCCATTACAATTATCGAATTTTATTTCCTCTGAATCCGGCGCGGAGTTTCGAATTTTTACCTTTTAAAACGCCGGAAAATTAATCTTTGCGAGTTGTCACGTTGAAAATAATTTAAAATTAACCTACTAGAGTGTAACTTATTTCTCATTCCATAGTGGAGTGGTGGGGAATGTTGAAGTTTTTAATTCTGAAACGCTAGAAAATGAATCTCTGTAACAAACATTCCTGGATAGAAAGTTGAAATCTACAGTCTAGAATGATGTCTTAAATTTTCATTGTCTATAAAAAGAGAAGTTCACGTTGGAAACGTACGTTTAAAAGATTGCAGGCCGCGAGAGAAAAAATGAGGAAATTGATAAAAAATCTCAATTTTCGGCGAAATACTGACTATCAACGATTACAACATGAGACAACGTAACTCAATTGATAGAAACTATTGAGGGTTGATGCTAACGGCTGCGCCTAATAGAAAATAATGAATATATTATACCCATGACCGGCGCAAAGCGCAGCGAAACTTTGAAAAATTTTGATGTTTTGACTTTCTAAAATGCATCTTCCGACTTAGTAGTCTCAAAATTATATACGCCACTTGGCGAAAGAGCCTAAAATTTTCTTCGCATTTTTAGATTCTGTTCGCCAAAAACACAAAAACAGTGGGTCGGGGTTCCCCAGCCCCCTCCAATTACAGGTATAGTCAAAACCCCAGAATTTTCCGGTAATGATAATTTTGATCATTGTTCGCCGTAATCCACGGTTTTCATGCGTTAAAAATATACTAAAATTGACAAATTTGCTTACTTTTATCAGAAACCAGGATTAAAAAATAGTTTGCTTGTATTTCGATTAACGTCAATTCCGAAATCAAGGTTTCTAGCGCCTTATTTTCAAAATTTGAATGAAAATGAAACGAGTTCAAGAGGAAAAATGTCAATTTTATTAATTAATGTTGGATTTCTTTCTTCCAGAAGAAATATTGTGCCATAAAACAAAGATTTTAGTTCGATTTTTTCTCCAATTCGTTTCCATGCCGGCCAAGGAAAGTCGAACATTCAAACGCGTGAAAGTCGCTAAAGATGCTGCTAGGCCAGGTTGATAATCCATTGCTTTAAACTGTTCACTGTAACCAACCAACCATTAACTCGTTTTAAAATCCTTTTTTATAGAATTGAAAAATTTCGGATGGGAAACGTTGAATTTGTACCAACGGTTCGATTGCGATATCGATAAATGCCGCGACGATTTAGAAAGAATAAACGGCTCCGTGTTTTCGGTCGAAAAATTTGTAGAAAAATACGAACGACCCAATATTCCGGTTATTCTAACAAATGTCCAATTAGATTGGCAGGCTAATGAGAAATGGACGATTAGTGTATGCATCATTTATTTGAGGATTAATGTGTATACTTACACGTCTTCCTAAGAAAACGGACGCAAACCAGAATGCAATAATATTTAAATGGTTTTTGTTCAGTTTTTTGAGCGGAAATTGTGAAGAAATCGATTTAACAATTTTTTGAGATTTTTATCGTTTTTTTCATAAAAACGGTTCTCAGAGTAGTTTTTCTGTAATTTTATGTATAGCTAACGTCTTTTTCTTGAAAATTTTAATCAATCAAGGTTTTAATTCTTTTGCGACTGAAAAGTATATATACTGAAAAAGTAGCCGAAAAATCTGACTTTTTTGAGCCAACTGTTTTTTAATTATTCTCCATAAAATTTTTATAGTCAATTTTTTCTATGGATTATTCATCTACGTTCTGTTATAAAAAGACGGTAATTTCACTTCATAACAGAATTCAACAACTATCAAAGAATTCTTTAATAAAGCTGAATATTGACTTTTACTTTTTCATGAGACTATTTTGGGACCGCAGCTTTTTTTTGAATCAATACAAATTTTTGCGAACATTGATGTGAATTATTCCTTAAGGGCCTTTTCGGTCGAAAATTTCTCAAAAATTTTTCGAAATCAGACTGCCTTATAGGGAGGGGTATGAGGGCGGTATTACCCGCACCTAGAGTCCTTAAAATTGATCACTGGTTGCCTAATTTTGAGATAAAATGACGAGTTTAGTGGACATTTAGCTACACTACCCCCGCAAATTTTCCACTTCGCCACTACCCGAAAAATCTGGCCTTGGGGACCTCTGGTGGGGGACCTCTGGTGTTACAATTTCGTCCCCGGGCTAATTACTTTCATTTCTGGAAATTTGGACGAATTTAGGATTTTAAGCGTTTTTTATTTTCGATCAAAAGTTTTTATTTAAAAATTTAAAAAGTTGGGGTTTATCAGAATTAATTTTAATCAGATCAATTTTTTTATCAAAAAAATCATCAAAGATTGGTCGAAAAAATTGGATTTTGAAAGGCTTTTTTCCTCATAAAACTTTTTCGAGAGTCGAGTTTTTCATCTTACTATCGCAAATCAAAAATTAGTCTAAAAGTAGTTTTCTGAGACGTAATTTAAATTTTTTAACTCGGATTATTAGCATGTTTCTCTGGAATCGATACAGTTTCGCGTCAGTTTGCTTAATCGAGTTGCTTTCCGACCGAAAAATTAAATTTTTTTCCGAAAAAAATTGAAATTTTTTTTGGGAAGTTTTCTAAAGTCATTTTATTCACCGACACCTTTTCATTGATTATTGAAAGAATGTTTTCAGCTATTCGACAAGATTTTTCCCAATCGGGCACTGTTTTGTACAAAAAACTAAGTTTTGTGATTTATTCATTCCAGAGATTGAACAAGAAATATCGCAATCAAAAATTCAAGTGCGGCGAAGACGACGACGGTTATTCGGTGAAAATCAAAATGAAATATTTTATCGATTATATGTACAATCAAAAAGACGATAGTCCCTTGTATATTTTCGATAGTAGTTTCGGCGATGTAAGAAATGTTTCTTTAAATTTCTAGTGAAATTTACAATTAAAATTTTTTCTACAAGTTTCCCACTTTGCTTTTATTTTTTCTGTTTTTAAAATTTACGATCGAAACAAATTTTTTTCCAAACTTTTTTAAAGGATTTCGTTTTTCTTTTTCCTTCTATCTCTTAAAAAAGTTGGAATTCACAATTGAAAAAGCTTTTTCTATGTTTTTTTGAAAGAACTTTTTCTTTTAATTTTTCCGTAGAATTTTTTTCGTTGTCTTTCTTTCTCTTAAAAAATTTGAAGGTCGGGATTATAAATTTGAAAAAAAAGTTTTTCATATAGAGACGTAAAGTTCAGCAGCTGCTCGAAGATTACGTTGTGCCTGAATTTTTCCAAGACGATTTGTTTCGTTACGCCAAAGAAAGGCGGCGGCCGCCGTACAGATGGTTCGTTTTGGGACCGGCCAGATCCGGCACGGGTATCCACATCGATCCGTTGGGCACCAGCGCCTGGAACGCTTTGGTCGTTGGTCATAAACGGTCCGTTTTGTTTACTCTTAACGACTGAGAGATCATACAATTTTAGAGATCAAAATACAAAAAACTGCAAAAATTCATTTTGTCGGTATTTTTCAGTTCTTCTGTTGTTAAATCTAGTTTAAATATGAAAGTTTGTAAAATTGAAAAACTTTTTTCCACATTTTTGAGTTTTTCGATCCAAGAATCTTCGCAATTTCTTGTTCGGAATTTCAGTATACACAGATAAGTTTTTATGGAATGAAAATTCTCCAATATTTCAGTAATGTCTCATTATATAAAGTTGCAAATAAGAAAATTCTCACAAGATTTTTCTCCTCGCAGGTGGTGCCTTTTTCCTCCAGATACGCCCAAAGAGATGCTCAAAGTCCCTAAGGGTCAAGGAGGGAAACACGGCAGTGAAGCAGTCACTTGGTTTAGCGTTATTTATCCTAAAACTCAGCGTTCTGATTGGCCCGCGAAATTTAAACCGGTAAAGTTTTTCTGATAAATATTTCTTTCCTTTATTGCTTCCTCTACTGTTATAAGTCGTTTTTTTGTTCTTGTTTTTCTGTTCTTTTTTTTCCCACCATATTTTACATTGCTTTTTGTTTGTATCTACTCGTCAATTTTTTCGTACCCTCTACCTTTTTCTTTTCTGTTCTACCATTACCGTTCTACTTTTTTCTTTTCATCTTCATCTTCACCTTTTTCTTTTCACTTTTACTTTCAATTGTTTTCTTTTATCTTGCCCATTACAACTTTTTCTTCCATTTTCTATTTTGTCATACTTTTGTTTTTCTTTTCCTCTACTCTTTTCCCTTCTCTTCACCTTTCCTCTTATCTTTTCTGTTTTTTTTCTTTTGCTTTTCAATTTTTTCATTCTTTTTTCTCTTTTTTTCTCCGCTTTACTGTTCTTTTTTCTACGCTTTTATTATTTCCGGCATTATTATTCGTTTTCTTTGCTACTTTCTATTTTTCGTCTTCTTATTTTTGTTCTTTTCCCTTCATTTTATATTTCTCTCCTTAACTTTCAATTGTTTTCTTTTCTCCTTTATTTTTTCCTGCCTTACTTTTGTTTCGTTCTTATTTTTTCTTTCTTTTCTACATTCTATTGAATTTTCTTTTCAACTTCTTTTACTTTTTCATTTTTCACCAGTTTTTCATCATTTTAATGTTTTTGTCTTTTGTGTTTCCCTAGTTTTTTCTCTTTTAATTTTATCTTTTCTATTTTTCTCTCCTATTTTTATTTTCTCTTTTTTGATTTATTTTCTGTTTGTCTTTTCTACTTTTTTCTCTCCCACGTATCTCTATTTTCCTACATTTCCCCTTTATCTTCAATTTTCCTACCACTTTTCTTTTCCTTTTTTGTTTATATTCTCATGATGTGTTTTCTATTTTTCTCTTGTCAATTTTGCTACTCCTTTCTTCTTTCCATTTTTCTACTCTTTTTTTGGCGTTTTTCTTCTCTACGTTACTACGCGTTTCAACCTGTTTCGCTCTATTGTTTTCTGTTTTTATGCATTTATTCCCTAATGCCTTTCTACTTTCTCCTTTTCTTCTCTACTCTTTTCATTTCATATAGTCTCTGAACTTTTTTCCTGTTCAACTTCTGTCTCTCTTCCTCTTTGTTTTTCGTTCATTTTTCTACTTTTCTCTTGATGTTTCGCTTCTTTCTACTTTTCTTTCTATTATTTTTCCTTTACTAGTCATTTTACGAGCTTTTTAATTTTTTCCTTTAATACTTTTTTCACACTTTTCTACTGTTTCCTTTTTTTTTGTTTTTTTATCTACATATATTCTATCATTTTCCTATAGTTTTTCTTCTATGTTTCTTTTCCCCTTTTTCTTTTGTTTTCGAGTGTTTTTAAAATTTTTTCACCGCCTTTTACATTCTATTTAATTTTTATTTTTTCACCCTTTTCTTTTTTTTCTTTATACTTTACTCTTTATTTAAAAAGTTAGATCGAAGTCGTCCAAAGACCGGGCGAAACGATATTCGTACCTAGTGGATGGTGGCACGTGGTTCTAAATTTGGATACGACGATCGCCATAACGCAAAATATGTGCTCGAAATCTAATTTGCCCGTTGTTTGGCGTAAAACATATTTCGGTAGGCCTAAGTTGGCCCGTAGTTGGTACAAAAGATTGAAAGTTAGTTTAGATTTTTGGATTTTCTTCGAAATGTATCTACAGATTACGAGAATTTGTTTTTTCCGCTTTTTATGTGCTTCTGTAGTTTATTTTGTTTTTTATTTTTCTTTTCTTTTCTTGGCTGTTCATTTTAGTATTTTTGTTGCTTTCGCTTTTCTCCGTTTATTTTCCATCGTTTTTTGTTTTCCTTTTTTGTCGCTTGAGTTTTTGCTCCAAACGATTCGATTCTAAGATTTCAGAAATTTTCTCAATTATGTGATCTTCTTAAATTTGATTCTTATTTAATTTCGAATGTTTATTAGGCAAAAAGACCTGAATTGGCCGAAGTTTGCGATAGAGTTGATTTGAATAAGTCGAATGGACAATATTCTGATAGCAGCAGCGATAGTTCTTCTTCTTCGAGCAGCAGCAGCAGTGGTTCTAGTTCAGAATCGGAATCGGAAAGTCCGGACAGCGGTAGAGGAAGGTCGGATGATTTGAAACGAAGAAAAAAGTAAACAAAAATGATGAAATTTACTGAATTTTCGTTTTTCGTTGATTTTTGTTCCAATGATTTTTTTGTTCTTTTTGTTTGTTTTATTGCACACCCTCTGCTTTGTTGCACTTTTTTCCTCTCTCATTTTTATGCGTTCTTTAAAAACTCGTTACCAAATTTTTATTCTGCTTTCTTGGTTTTCTGGCGTTTTAACTGTTTTAAGAGAGAAAACCTAGTTTCTTTATCCGGACACGCTCTTTTACTTTTTGCCGCTTGCGTTATAACTTCACCCATTTTTTGTCTAATGTTTGCATTTTGTGTGTTGATTTCGGTTTCGTCTTTCAGATTCCCCCGTTTCATCAGATTTTTTGTTTATCGTTTTTATTTGTTTATGTTCATATTTTTACGTTTTTTGTTTCAAATGCTTCTATTTACTGTTTTTCTATACATTCGAACGTTTATTTTTGTATTTTTTAATTTTTTGTTTTTTTTGTAGGCGCCGCAACAGCCCATTGAGTATGACGTCTTCTACCGACTGCGCTAGTAAAATGCGTCGCAGCAAAAGTCCCGAAAATCAACAATTGAATAGGCGGAAATGAATGTTACAGCAAAAAATAGTCTGACTGATCACTGCAATATTTCGATTCAAGAATTTTATCGAAGAAATGAATGTCGTTTTTTTCGGAGTTACCTCAATGATTTTATAACTCTATATTTGCAAAGGTTATGAATTTCATTCGATTTTGTACGTTGATTTTTTTTGTTGTAATAAAAATAATTGCGTAAAAAATTTTTTTTTCGCGGAAAATCGATCATCAGGTTTTCATCTGAAAATTGTTGCACTATGCTACAGTTTTCTCGGAATGCTATGCACTTCTCGTGCTGGGGTCAAGAGCCTACAGAAATTTTGCTATCCCCACTCTGCAAGTGTGGTGTATGATTTTCACTAGCTAAGTGCTCTGCTTTTGATACCTGAAAGAAATATATACATATATTCTCCCTGAAGTGCGTGGTCCCATGTCAGACTTATGGGGTTCAAAAGATAATGGAACTCAAAGTTTTAGGAGGCTGAAATTCGCGTTTTGAGACACGATTTCTGAGAAATGCTACCTTTTGCTCTATTGACCTATGATATAAATTGAATATATTTTGAGTAGTTTTGTATGCTGAGTATGATGACAGCCTCTAATCAAAATTCGCATAGCTACAGTACTCCAAAGTTTGGACTTTTTACATTTTTTGGCATTTTTCGGTCTGCACACTTTTTTCAGAGTATCCCATCTCAGAAACGACGTGACTCTAAAGCCAAATGTTCATTAGATGCAGAAGATCACGTTCAATGCAGGTATGAAAAACATTTTCAAAGCTCTTACTTTACATTTTTACTTTTATTTTTTAAAAATGAACCGAAAAAGTCATCTGTGGCTTTTTCTAGGCACGTTCACCTAGGATGCTGTAGAACTGTTTTCTTTATTTCTTTGGCTACTAATGTCCGACGGGCTGAGTTCAAATGTACCGTTTTGGAAGCTGTAGGTGTCTGCACATTCTGTAGGCTGGTACGAAAATGCTGTTTAATGCCATTATATGCCATTAAAGGGATGCAGGAAACATTAGACGAACAAAAAGAAAAGATGTGGTTCGAATCACTGGTAAAATTTCACTGATCAATTGACAATGGTTATGCAACGAAGTGTTTCAGGTAAGATGCAACAAAAATTTATCTCTTCAGTAATTTGTCTGAAAAAAATCGAAGCTGCGAGCTTAATGTTACAAAATAAATGCCCAGTGCCTGACTTCAGCCTATGTTATAAGCTGTGTGAAAGTGCTCTACAGTTGAAGGCACCCTGTTCCACACCACTTGGAGTTACAGTTACGAAGTTAGAGCAAATCATAGTATATTCCAGTGCCTTTCCAATACAACAAAGAGTATCAGAATACCTCTTGCCATTTATCTGTAAATGGACTTAAAACAATCACTCGATTGCTTAAATTTATTAAAAATTCTCGATTTTCAATTTTTCATTTGAAGCACATCCTTCAGAAACCATCAAACCTACACCAATGAAAATTTATCAGGACTTCGAGCCACACTTTTTCTTATAATTTATCAAGAAAGGTTTACCAGAACTTTATCGATTGGACATTAGTTCAGATTCACAAATTTTGTGGTGTGTGCTAATCTCTACTGCTCCCAAAATGGTGCGTGATGATGAAGATGTTACTTTTGTAGCTACTGTGTGAACTGAAAAAAAGGACAAAATTTTGATTAATCAAGGTGCTCGGGAGTGACTCTAAATACGATTTTTCTCCATTTTTGCTTTTCATTTTCGACTGTTCAAACTTTCTTGCAGAGTGTAAAATTGTCAAAACGGGACTTGTGTAAGGAATAAAGAGAATGAAAAGACCTGGTCAGCTACTTGCTAAATCACCTAATCAGGCCGAAACCTTGGGTAGAAATAGTGCGCAACAGTTCGATCTATCCCAATCTCAACAAATGATCAACTGCTTTAATTCTAATGAACTGCAGATGATCTGATAACTCCCTGAGCTCACGTAACTTCCAATAAACAGGTAATAACAAAAAGTCAGGCCGAGTATTGACTTGTAGATGTGAACTTGCATGCAAGGGGGTACTTCAGAAATCTGAGTCCTAACCTGCATTCCCTCCGCTGCAAGTCAAAATAAATGTCCTGGGGCCGGTTGCAATATTCCGGTTTAAGTCCGAGCTCATGATTATCTCCAGCAAAATAATCGCGAGCTCACGATCAGCAGTTGCAATAACCTCAGGATGATCCCAACGTCGCGATTATCTTGAGCTCGAGATAATCGCGAGCTCAGACTTAAACCCGAGCTCGAGCAGTGCAGTTGCAGTAAATTTTCTAGTCTAATTCTGATCGGGAGGTCAGTTTCTCAGTGGTACACAAACGTTAATTATCATCGGTAGTAGGTTTAGGCCTGAGGAAGTTATTGTTTTTTTATACTTTTGTCATAATGAATTTTTTGCGTTATCAACTAATTAATCGTCAATTGAATCGAGAACGAATTTCTCGCAATCATACGAATCCGTCATTGGACTCGATGAACAATGCAGAATTGTACGATCACTACAGATTTGATCGTGCATTGATCTTCCTCATAGTTGATTTGATCCGTGCAGACTTGAATCGATGCAATCCTAATCACGCCGTCCATCCAACTCAACAAGTAATTATTGCTCTGTGACTTTATGCCAGTGTATGTTTTAAAGAAATTTGAGGTGATTTGGTTGGTGTGAACAAATCGATGACAAATAGAGCAATATGGAGAGTTACGAACGTTCTTCTTCATTACTAGTCCAGATTCATCAAATTCCAAGAAAGCGATCAAATAAAAGCAAATTTCTACAGTAGGGCTACATTCCTAGGTGTTCTAGGCTGCATCGATGGTACACATGTCCGGATTCAGCAGCCCATCAAACATGAGCATCAATACCTAAATCGAAAGTTTTACCATTCTATTAATGTACAGTGTGTCTGCTCACCAAATGGGACTTTCAGTAATGTTGTTGCCAGGTGGCCAGGCAGTACTCATAATAGCCGGATCTTATGTTTGTCAAATTTTTACCAGCAATTCGAGAATCATGAATTCGACGGATTGTTACTGGGGGATAGTGGATACCCTTGCAGGCTGTGGTTAATGACCCCATTACGTGAGCTGGAATCTGACACCGAAAATAGATAGAATCGTGCACACAAAAAAACGAGAGTGTTCATTGAAAAAAACATTTGGGCGTTGGAAACGACGTTTTTACTCTATGCACAGTGAGTTGAGAATTCAACCTCGAAAAGCTCGCAGAGTAATCATGGCAACATGCATATTACATAATATTGCTATTGAAAGAAATTAACCAGATTAGGGAGAGCTAGAAGATGATGCTGGTGGTCTTGAAATCGCTGACTACAAAGGTCCAGAAACTGGAAATGCATATCGACAACACATTATACGTGAATATTTTGAAGAATAAAGTTATAAATCAGGAGTTGCTGCAAGAATAAATGTTGGCAATTCCATCAATTTTTATTCATCAGCTTTAAATCATGAAATTATACTTTATGCTCACATCATATGATAAGAAGATTTTGCTCGGCTTTTCAAATTCTTCCATTTAATTTTTATATCTTCCAGAGGCTTGCGGACGTCAGGATTTTGTGCATTGACTTTGGCTTTGATTATTCTCCAAATGTGGTCTTTTTCTTGGTCGTATCAGAATTTCTATGTGCTGAATCCAAAACTAATCGATATTCGAGACAAATTTCTTTCAAACGTAATTCTTCTTTAGGTGTCCAATTCGGCATTATAGGTGAAAAAATAAATTTTGCATGCCCATTTCCCCAGCAATGTCAGGTATGGAACAAATAGAAAACTTACAGCACACAACAATTGAGAAAAAATTTGTTTTTTGTATTTTGTGACTTTTTTTGTATTTTTATGATTTTATTTATATTTTTTGTATTTTTGTGAAAAATAAATGTGAAAAATTATATTTTTGGGCCAAAACTTTTTGTATGCTATTATTTACTTTTGCAGTCTGCCACCTCCATGCACTCCTCTGTGGCCTCACCCACGACCTCTATAGGGTCTGCAAACCCATCGGCTCTGCTGGCCACCTTCTCTACCTTAAGCCTGTGGTGCAGCACCTCTGCTGCACTCAGCTCCATGACCACCCCTGTTGGGGTTATGGAACTGAAATTGACCTCAGCCCAAGTTAATAATCTTTTGCACTTCTCCTTGCATACTCCATGGTGATTCTTGGCTTCCTTGGCCTGAGCTTGAGCTCTGCGGACCTTCAAAGTTTTGCCAGTTAGCCTTGCTAAATTTAGCAGAGCTTTGCAGGTCTTAACTGGTGGCTCTTTTGGCACTCATTACTCAGACCTGGTAATAACTACTCAACATCACCGATCGAAATGCCATTTTGAATTCAGCAGAGGTATCTTGGCTATTATAGGCCCTCAACAGTCAGTTGTTTGCCATCACAATTGCCCTTGCATAAGTGTTTCCAATATGCATCACGGATAGCTGGGTGCATTCCAACACGAGAAGCAGCATCATAACCAAGTACCTAGCCACCAAAAACACATCAGGCACTCATTCTCACTGGAGTCATCTGGGGATAAAGTCATAAATGACTCCCACACAGAGCTCTTCAGATAAATATGTGCGATTATAGAGAAATGCTCCCTGTATTCTAAACTGTTGTTCATAATCATGGTAAGTTTTCCTAAGGGTATAGTTCATCATGAATAAAACCCTTTCTGATTCAAAAATGCTCAATTTTTCAATTTTTTGTCAATTTCAGTTCCACACACCCAATAGGGGTGGTCATGGAGCTGGGTATAGCAGAGGCGCTGCACCACAGGCCTAAGGTATAGGAGGTGGCCAGCAGGACCAATGGGTATGAAGACCCTATGGAGGTCATGGGGGGCACACAGGAGCGCATGCAGGTGGCGCGCTGCAAAAGTAATTAATAGCAGCAAGAAGTTTTGGCCCAAAAATATCATTTCTCGCATTTATTTTTCACAGAAATACAGAAATTGAAAAAAATATACATAAAATCACAAAAATGCAAAAAAAACACAAAATACAAAAATTCAACAAAAAATTTTTTTGTTTGCTTTAAATTTTCATTCGTTTTGTACCTCATATGACCAGAAATTACATGTGGAAAAATATTTTTTCACTTGAGTTTTATCTTTCTGTCCCATCAGTTTTAGGGTTTTTAAAACCAATTTCTTGAGTTTTGGAGGGAAAATTGAAAGGTTCGTATCAGTAACCTGTTCAGCGCATAGGGCCGAAAAAATTTTTTTTGAATGGATATCCTAGAAAGCTGAAAACTGAATCTTTTCTACTTTTATTTCCTATACAGAAAGTTCAATTTTCAGTTAATTCAATGAATTTTTTTAATGGATAAACTAACATTTAAAAACTAGGCAAACAACTAAGAATTTATAGTCTGTTTTTCTTAAAATGCCTCCAAATAATGAAAGTGGAAAGCGAGTAGTATTTCAGATCTTTGTGATTTTCTGATGAACAAAATATCATGTAGGACTGGAAACTTGTGAGTGTACTGACCTAACCTTTAGCAATTTTTCGAGTGAAAAATTTTACAGTAAGAACTTTATGTAAACGATTTTGACAACAGTACTGATTTGTGTCACTTTTCTGTTTGGAAGCATTTTATAAAAAACAGACTATAGATTCTTCAACCAGCAAGAATTTTCATCATTGTCTTGGACTCAAAATTGTTTGATTGCATAGAATTCAAAATTTTTTAAAATTTTTTTGATTTTGGAAAAATGACTGAGAAAAATATTGGTTTTCATCAAATTCGTCAAAAAACTTTATTGGGTCAAACAATTATCTGTAATAGGTTGATAATTAAAAGCTATAAGCATTAGCTAGAATGTAATTTTCTAACTGCGAAGAAGAATAATATGGAAAAATTATAAATGAATTGAAATATGACGTGAGGCTCCAGAAAATTCTCACGTTTTTCCATTAACGCATAAAAATTTGTTTCCGGACAGGAAAACCTAAAACCTAATCAAAAGAACAGTCAGGCTTCAAGTTGCACTGCTGATAGAAAAAGTTTGGTCGCACAGCGCCAAATTTGGTTGCTGTGTGCAAAAAAGCCTGATGGCCGTAGTAACACCCTGACAATGAAATAGTAAAGAAAGGCCAGAAAATTGCAAAAATACATTTGTTCACACTCAGGATCATTTTTTTGCGCGAAGTGACTGCATCCATTGAATTCTCTCTGATTGAACACCCTTTAATCCCTGAAAATCCCAATGATGCTATTGGCTCAATTGAAACTGCAAGAAGTTCTGGCATCATTTTTCGAAGGCATAAGTATTATATAACAAAATTGCCGAATTTAATGGTTCCCGGGACTTTGGACCACCGTATAATTGAACTGAGGCCATATTTTAAAAAATCAAAAAATACATTTGAGATGCACCCCAAAACGCTTAGGCCAGAGTATGGAGCTTGGATATGGCACACCCATTGTGAGGCATGATGGAATTGGGGGCCCTTAAAAAGCGCATATTTTGCATGTTTGCGGACCCCACTGAGCACCACTTGTAGATAGAGGTGAAATGACACTAGGCACTCCATGATTTGTCTCTATACCCGATATTATGGAAAAAACCCAAGCATTTAGCTGGAGGGCATGAATTTCGGGGTTCAAGTACCTATGATGTTTACAGCCTACAATTGGACTACATTGGACAACCTATGAGGATTTGTAAGGAAGTGCAGCAAAACTGTCAAGCTACATATGGAAATAAAATATGGGTGTCCCATGAAAAACCGAATTTAGGAGTTTTTAATCTTTTTTTTGTCTTTGTTTTTTCTTTCTCTTGTTAGTAGTATGTTTAGGGCAGAATATTTTTTAGCAACAAAGTCCAAAACTGAACAAAATGAATATTTTTCGGCAATTTATCAACTGCAATGATCAATTCAGATGAGAAAAATCGGCTAGAATGGAGAATTTGGTAGGATTAGAATGGAAGTAGCTTTTAGTAATACACTTAAATTTATTGTAGATAAAAGCAAAATCAAGCTGTTGGGCGCCAGTTCAGGATTGCTAGGAAAAAAATACAAGAAATCTGAGTTAAGATGATAATTTTCCTCTGAGAAATCTGCAGTAATATGCATTCATACGCATTATAGTGAACTAATGCAGATACTAACAAATTACTCCGATAGACACACACTAACACTATTCCTTAGGCGAAGGCTTAGGGGCAAAGCGAAGCACCTGAAGGGCGGGAGAGAAGCTGCATAGGCATGTGCTAGACGCTCGTCCTATTAATTCAGTCATAAATGGCCAAATCTGCTTCAGAGAGTTCATCAGCTGTCGATATTTGAAAATTTGGTTTACACAATATACTTTACACTCTGGAACGTACAGTCAGGAAAAAAGTTTTCGGGGTGGGTTGCACAGGTTTACTCTGAACAATGTTTTTGAATACCTTTGCTAAGTGTATGATATTATGTGATAGACCATATACTGCAATTATTCCGAAAAATCAGCAGAAAGCAAGTTTAAGCGAAATTATGGAAATTTTTTAGTATAGTGAAAAGTATGCAAGTCATACAATACCTCGGACCCTGGCCACCCTCCCCTTGCATAACTTTTTTTTGTTTTTTTTTGCTCGCCCACCCCCTAACCCCTGGATAAAAAATCCAAGGAACCTTCTACTGGAAAATTCTTGCCATGCATGACGGGTACCGGTGTATTCCCATGTGAGCGATTCCCAAGTGAGCGATTCCCATGTGGGCGATTCCCAATTGAGCGAATTCCCAAGTGAGCGAATTCCCAAGTGATCGAATCCCACAGGGTTGTTCTTAGGATTTTAACGGCCTCGGGCGAACCCAGGTTTAGCGGCTCTCAATTTTTTCAATATTCATTGTACCCAACATCATTTTTAAGTAGATGATTTACATTGTACTGTTTGCATACAACAATAGATAATTTTATCAAGGGCCGCTAAAAGAGCATTCTTCTTTAAGGATAAATTAAAAACGTTTTAGCGGCCCTAAACTCTTAGCGGCCCTGGGCGACCGCCCAGTTTGCCACCCTAAGAACGACTCTGGATTCCCATTTGAGCGAATTACCAATTGGAAGATTCCAAACGAGTGATCGAGAATGTAGTAAAACTTTCTTCATATTTTCCTTCTTTACCTTATATGTTTCTTTGTATGTTTTTTTTCTTTGTTTTCTGTGTGTATTATCAATGTTTTCGTTGTATGTTTTTACGTTTTCATCTTTCGTCTCTGTTTTCTTTTACTTTCGTTTTTATTTTCATCTACTTTTTTCTTTTTTGCTCATGAAACAACAAATTACAATTCTTATTTTCAATTAGCATAGTCTTCCGTATAGTTCTTATACAATTCGGCACGCTCTATTTTCTATATAATTTTATCCATTGTGATTTTCCTTCATTATTTTTCATCTTAGTTTTTTGCTCTCAATCTCTCCTGATTTTTTCTTTTTTGTTCTTTTTCCGCATTCTTTTCTTTCTTTCTTGCTGTTTTCTCTACGTTGCTTCTTTCTTGCCACTGTTTTCATGTTTTCTGTCTTCTTTGAATGCTTTTCCACCTATTTTCACTTATTCTTAATGTCTTCATTTTTGTTGACGTTTCATTTCTCTTGATGTTT
Organism: Romanomermis culicivorax; assembly: GCA_963922205.1. Taxonomy (NCBI): domain Eukaryota; kingdom Metazoa; phylum Nematoda; class Enoplea; order Mermithida; family Mermithidae; genus Romanomermis; species Romanomermis culicivorax. The sequence goes on along the minus strand of CAWUHX010000055.1, from coordinate 1,350,766 downwards.
TGTTTGTTTCAGCATTCTGTTGTTTAAGTTTTTTATGAAGATTTTCACATGTACAACGATGAAAGACTCAAGCATATCGAACTGCACTAGAATTATACAGGAGACTACGGTTATTTAAAATGACAACTTGTAATGTGTTATTTCATGAGAAAGAAAGAAAAAAGTAGATGACAAGAAAAACGAAAAGGAAAGAAAGCAGAGACAAAAGATGAAAACGTTAAAACACGGAAACATTAACAATACACCCCGAAAACGAAACAAAAAGAAATATATACACAGAAAAATGTTAGATAAAGAAGGAAGGAAGTGTTATTACATTCTCGATCGCTCGTTTGGAATCGCCCAATTGGGAATTCGCTCAATTGGGAATCGCTCATATGAGAATCGTTCAAATGGAAATTCGATCACCTGGGAATTCGCTCACTTGGGAATCGCTCACCTGGGAATCGCTTACTTGTGAATCGCTCACCTGGGAATCGCTCACTTGAGAATCACTCACTTGAGAATCGCTCACTTGGGAATCGCTCACTTGGGTATCGCTCACGTGGGAATAGACCGCATCAATCTGCAAATTTTCAGATTATGAAAACGTTCTGCATTACTGAAATAAATGGGTTATAATGTGATAATCTACCTTTAGTTTCTTCTGCAGTGCCTCAATGGATACACTCCTTGGACCGCCATCCTGCTCGTGGTTCGCGACAGTGCCATTCTGGCTTGATAGTTCTTATAAATGGATCGTCCTTCACAATGATATGACCAGAACCGAACATCGTGATAGTTGTTATCTATAGCAGAATCTTATTTGAACCAAAACAGAGTAAATTTTTCAAATATGAGCGATTTTTCATAAAGAGTAAGCAACTGAGCATGGCGAGACATGATTTTATGAATCCTCTGTAATCAAAAACAGTTAATTTACATTTTTCTACTCTTGATTAAAAACACTGTAATTTTCCATCCAAACTCATCACCAGTTCAGAATTGGCTCACAATCGAATCAAAAATATCGCCAATCATGTTTTTTTATTGTAAGAACTGACACTACGCCGTGCAAATTTTAGAAAATACGAACAATTAAAAAATGGATGAAGAATCAAAACGGAGGGAATAGCTGGACAAAGAAAATGAAAAAGGAAGAGAAGTTCAGTATGTTTAAAAAATCAAATCCATGATATGGAAAAAATATAATGAAAATCATGAAAAACAAATTGAAACGTAAGAACGTAGATAGAGAAAGTATTATACGAATGAAACAAAAAACATGAAGAAAATCGGAAGATATGACAGAAACATACATTCTGTTTTTCATAAAATGCTTTCAAATAACAAATCTGGAGAGCGAGTTCTACTTTATGTTTCCAGCATTTTCCTCCAAACCGTACGTCACATGTTAATGAAAATTTTTGTGACAAAACTCAACTAAAGGGTCATTTATACTTGACTTTTTCGACGGAACGGAACGGAACCGATTGCCAAGAGGTCGAAACGTTCAGCATTAAAATCCACTTTCGATCGGAAAGGATAACTGCAATTTTATAGAAAATGACCGACAGTAACGTCCAAGCGAATCAAACGGAACGGAAATTTCCCTTTTGTTCAGTAATGTTGTATAGATTTATTTCCGTTCCGTTCCGTTCCTGCGAAAAACGCATGTATAAATGACCCTTAACAAATTTTTTTGAGGAAATAATTCTGCAGTAAAAGCTTCATGTACAAGCATCTCAAGTCACAACATTTGTGTGTCATTTTTGATTTTAGGAGCTTTTTTGTTGACTATCGAATATTCCTTCGATCATGGCAGTATGGTTCATACAGTTCATGTTTTTAGGACTTTTCGCAAGGCCTAAAAGCATGAACGATCACTAAATTTTCAGTTTATGCTATCTGTATCAGTTTGATTCATGACTTGTTTGATGGCCAAATTTTTGATGTTCGAAGCAACTTGATGATGAACAAACAAAGCCTTTAGGCCAAGTTAAAACAAGCCTAATAAATCTGTGTAAATATTAGGCCAAGGTTTCACGGTGTAGAAGCAATTTCATCATTTTGAAGCTTTCAAGTCGACTGAATTATGGAAAATAATTTCATTTCAAGCTTACTGTACGATTATCCTACACCATTGGACGAGACGTTGACCAGACATTTTGACGATAATGTCCACCTCTTCCATTGGCAGCCGGTTTATATGATTCATTTCTTCTTAAGTTTGTCATCGATGTTGATGTCCAGCAAATTTCAGACGAAATATGGCATACGGCGCGTATTTTTCACATGTTGGCGTGATGAAGGTATCGTTCGCCTAACAATACTGACCGAGAAAAAATTTGCCGGTGACCGATCGACTCAGAAAAGCATGAAGGTGAGAACGTTTAATTTAAAAAGCAAACCTGTCGCAAATAGATATATGTTGTCATCTGAAGAAAGGAAGTTCATGGAACTTTTATCAAGTGGGAGAGCGGACGGTTCTATAGATGACGCATTATCCAAGTATGTTGTAGATTTGTATAAAAATGAGCAAGCTTTGGAAGGTATCGACATCACCGAATATCCTGCCGATTATGCAGTATACACTGTTAATCAGGAGAAAATCTACAAAAATGATAAGCCTGGCCCTCACACGCGGATCAGAATGAAATTTTTACAGAGCGTGAGAAATCAGGATTTAAAAAAGAGCTTTCAAAACCTTCCCGTGAGATATGATTACTACAGTTTCACACATGATGTAAACTTTAATAAGTGGTATAATGTCATAATGCTCTTCACGGATGTAAAAATAATTTTACCAAACACTGATGCTAATTTTAATCCTGATGCACTTTTCAATCTCTATGAGCAGTATTACTCACACAAACTACCAGACGATGCAGCTGTGGAAAAATTCAAATCAGTGTTCACTGGCCCTGGTGGTCTTTCTGACTTATTCAAAGAGATGATGTTATCAGATGGAGTGCTGGCTGAATGTGCCTTCGCTCATGCGCCACTATTTTTGTTATCTTATTCCTACCCCACTGACATAAATGTGAACCAGCGACTTTCGTCGAGCGGCGATGTTTCCTCAGTAGACATGACAATTCTCACCAGACCGAAATCAACATATTCCAATGGAGCTCCAAACGACGTACCCATAATTTGCTCGTTCCGTGAAAGTCGCGCGGCTCCGATCAAGCCCGATGAAGCACCAAGAGGTCTATCTCTTACGGGGCATATTGGAGGAATGAGTGTGAGCCTTTTCAAAAAAGTGGTGGACACTAGCTTTGGCTCACAAACAGAGCGCTGCGACATAGTTCATGATTTGTTCCATGCAGTCCGAGAAGGAGTACCAGAACAAGTGGATATTGGGGAAAGAGCACCAGAGGAAGATATTGGGGAAGAAGCAGCACAACAGGCGGATATGCAGCCACAGTTTTTGAAATTAATTGAAGGAGAGTTGGAGAAGATAAGACCATCAAGCAGAGAATATAAACTTAGTGAACAAAATTATCTTAGTCGATATTTCGCTGGTTGGATAGCATCCTCTAACCACGAAGCAATTCGTTGCTCCCAGCTATTGAGCAAGAGCGGCAATAATGAAAGATCCAGGTTTTTCTTAGAAAATTATGGACAAAAAATGATTAGTAAATCCAAACTGAGGAATATTCTGTTGATTGTCAAAGAAGAGCAAATGCTGGAAAGGCACACTCTTCCAGAAGCAGAATTAGATGAAGCATACGACGTACGATACAAACAACTAAAAGATGACGATACGTTAGTACTGAATATTTACCAAGAATATGTGCATACAAAAGAGGAATTTGCTGTTGTGGACTATGATCAAGATTTTACGCGCTACAGAGTTATGTATTCTTTCACCAAGTCTGAGGACGTACTAAAATCACATGATGTTGTCCAAATTCCAACCACACCAGTTAAAAATATCCTTAACCATTTGACGGCACGTGAGATCAATGCAGCAGAAAAAAAACTGATTTCATTGTTCGAATCTGCTGCGCATATTTTGGAAACAAAAGCGGACTACAGGGCGTTTATTGACGGTCTTTTTTCCAGTGCTACTAGCGCTATAAGTATCGCCCAAGTGGAAAATATTCATGCAGATTTATTTTTTGTTACTTTGCTTCGAGATGGGCAAATATTAAGAATTAACTTCAAAGCGTTGTTAGACGATAATCCGAATCAAAAAATGATGGACATCGTTCGATCAGCAAACAACGAAATGCAGTTACAACCGAATGACCTGTTTTTCCAGTTTGTTGTCGCTAAGAACGATTATGCACTGAAAGGCCGGCTACTAGATAGAGAGCAATTGACAAAATGTGCATCAAGAGTGCGCAGGAGTTCTGCAAGTGTATGCGAGTCAGGCTGGACTGATGATGTTGAAATCATGAAAGTGATAAAAAATAAAGAAGGGCAGTTGGAAGTTGTAGGAAAGGGAAAGTACGGGAAATCGCCTAATCAAATGAGTATTGCTAAGGGGTCAATCTCACCTAAGGCTATCGAGTCACTGAAAAAAGTGTCCGAGATTGGCGGCTACTTTATGCTAGGCTTCATGGTGCGAGATATCGTTTCGGACGCAGTCAATAAGCACTATGGTGCTATGGCAAAGGATATAGGATTTCTGGTAGCAGCAGTTTCCGCACCGACCTTGGGCGAGCTAGCAGAAGTTTCGGGAAGTGCGTTGGTCGCAAGTGGGGCGGAAGTTTCTGGAAATGCCCTGAAATTTGTCGGCTTTGGTTTGAAACGAGCAATATCACTGTATGTATTTGCTGACTTTGTTGAGAACGCAATAGCCTACGCACATGATACGAATAATACAGAAGCCGCTATGAGTATGGCAATTGACGGTGCGTTTGTCGCTATAGACTTGCTAACAATAGCCGCGGAGTCTTTCGGAGTTTTGGCTTTCATGGGTCCGCTAGGAGAAATAGCCGGCGTTATCCTCCTCGTTGGATTGAATATTTACCAAACTGTAGAGAAAGTTGAACAGATTGAATCAATGATTCCGTTGTCTGCAGGAGAGTTAATAGACGAAAGTTTCAGGGCTTTTTTCCATCTAAACATTGAGGATTATGTGCAAGAATTGGCCACTGAAAAAATGGCCAACGATAAATTAATGAAGGATGTTGTAAATTACCTGAAAAATCAACGTCAGGTTGACACATTCATCACTGAATCTGTAGATTTCAGTACTCAAACTATGAAAGTGCATAGCGACAATATAATTGACATGCGTTATCATTTCACTCAAAGAATAAGCAGAGCATCTCCAGGAGTAAACCCTTCGATAATTTCAAACGATATGCAAATGGCCTGTTATCTCCATGAAGAAAAAATTGAAATACAACACGAACCTGGATTTTGGGAAAACTTTACTGGCTTTTTGAAGAAAGAATACAAAAAACTCCGATTAATAGACCGTATTCTTGCAGGTGACTACGAGAACGCTCTGCAGGTTGCTGGAGAATGTGATGACAACTGCATAAAGAGAGATACACCAACTTGTCAGAACTCTTTTGGAATATCAAAAAAATTTATATCCCAAGATAATGCTGCATTATTCAAGTTAGGCAGTGGATCCGATCTGGTTAATGGATATCAGGAAAAACCGAACATTTTCCAAATGGCTGATGGAGTAAAAAACATCACAGCTGGCAGAAAAAATGATGTGTTTATTCTGACACACGGATTAATCAATGGAATGCTGGACGCTTCAGAAGGCTTTGACGTTCTGGATTTATCGTCTTTGACTTTCGATTCTCTAGAAATCACAGAAAATATGCTCGAAATTATCACATTTTTCGAGAAGAATCATTTGCTCGTGAAGAATTTCGAAATGATAATTTTACCCCAACAGGATAATTTCAGGGGCAGGATTAATGTCCTGGTTGGATGCGAAATTCTTAAAATCGTTTCTCACGGAGAAGCTGATTTTGTTATTCCGGCTGACGACTGTGCTAACCGTGATTTAACTCTAGATTTGTCAAATCATACGGTGGTCTTCAGTGAAGCAAGAAAAGGCAACTTTATCTACATGATAACACAAAATACGAATTTTGATGTGGAAAATGTATCTTTGGCACTGATGGGAGTTTCACCAGCCAATCATACAATTTTTCTGAAGGAGAATTTCTGGAACATTCAACGTATAATCGAGGAGAATGGTGCGTTTTTCTTCACAACGGCAAACAGACGAGCATTCAGATTGGAAGTATCTCCAGTATTTTCAGAAAATATAAAACTTGCCTTCAATGATGGATCAATGGTCATGTTCAATGGTACCTTTACTGTATCTGCTACTTTATCAACAAATCTAACGATAAAAAAAATTGAGCATGTCTACACAGAAGCACTAGAACGGCTCGGTTTACTAATGGTGGCACATTCTTTCACTGATGATGAAACAATAACTATATCTCACGGTAAGATAGAAGTCTCCGGATCACCAATAAAAGGGCATATATTGCATAATTCTGTTGACCATAGTACGCACATGATGCTCAATGGCGGTGAATATCTCATTTTGATAAATACGAACCAGCAAGGTAAGATCGAGAAAACGACAATTAAATCAAGAAATGCTGCAAATATTACAAGAGTTGTCATTGATCTGAACCAAGTCATAGAATATTACTATCGAGAAAACGATTCTTTTGTGGAAGTTAGCGCCCATCTGCAAAGTCAATCCGACTTAATCATCGAGATTAGTCTGCATGAAAGTGGTACTACTGTTGAACTGGGCAATATTTTAATTCAAGACATATTTAGCCATAACCTTTACAATAAAATAAGCATAAGGAATTACGGTGAACTCATAATTTATTTGGACGATTCAGAAAGTTCAGTTGAGGAGGGATATAGTGATAGGAACGACGTTTTGATACCATCGCCCATTGCTTTTGGAAATCAGTCTGATGTAATAGTTTTGACACCATATAATGTGGAACCTTTCAATGAAATTATCCTCGATTTCAACGTAGTGCGATTCGATTACTACCACATTAACAAAACGACATTGGTAGTCACTAATGCCCGCTACAGCATTTTGAGCGGCACCGAAAATATGCTCACAGTATTCCTTGAAAGATTCTATACCATCGAAAAAATGACCACGTTGCAATTAATGATTGGCGATGTTCCGATGAAATTTCGACAGGATATGGATAAGATATTGGCGGCACAAGAATTTTCTCAGTTATGGGAAGATATGCCTTCCGCGGCGAAAGATTTGATTGCTAGCTAAATTTGGAATGTTCGATTATAAATCAAAAATTGAAAATTTTATTTGTAATCTTGTGGTTTCTGGTATTTTATACGTGGATTTTTTCATGTTCGATCTAGCAAATAATATTAATTAATGGTTGTTGAATTTTTTTCTGTCAAATAAATATAGGTTATGTCGTGAACCAGCCGATTTTTTCTGATATCGTAATAGCTGTTGATAGTTCTGTTAAACTTTTGACGCCTTGCATTGAATGCAACGGTTAAGTCAGCCAATTAAATTTAATTCACATATACTTAGAAAAAACTTTCAACCACTAATTAGAACAGGATGTCTCAATGTGTCGGCCCTGTTTCGGGCGCAAAAATATCTTCATGATGAACAAAAAATACATGCGTAGAAATAAATGATAGTTCACTGCCTGTTACCATTCTTGAAGCATCATCAAGACGCACGAATTACCGAGAGATGGGCTGGAGTGACATTAGCAGCATTATTGAAAAAGAAAATCGAAAAATTGGTTCTCTACATTATGCCTGCCAAAAAAAATATTTCACATATTGATTCTAATTGGAACTTTATCATCAGAAACTAAAATAATTATCTGTATTTAAGATAAAAAGTCGTCATTTTGATTGTTTTGAAGATACAGTTTTAATTCTTTTCAGAATGACAGTTTGATTTTCACAAACATTAATGTCGACTTTTTGCCGTGCATCCCCAAGTTTCTGCAATGCATCTTGGAAGCTGAGCATCATACTCAAAGGTAACAATTTTTCAAGTCATAACGAGCGTCAAAGTTTTTGCTAATGATTTTTGTTCCTGACGACTAAAAAAAGGTAAGAAAAATGCAGATTTCAATTATCAATTCTTGAATAAAGTTGGTAAAACTGGTGCAGATATCATTTCTGAAAAATCTGAGTGGAGGATCAAGAAGCCAATAAATTAAATTTTAAAATTTCATTATATATTGACCGATGCAAAAGATGAATCGGTCAAATTAGCCACACTAGAAAAAAACATCTTACACGTGTTGTAGTGTGTTTCCGCCAATTTTAGGATTTTTATATAAGTTTATCGATCTCGTGAAGATGCGTGCAGGTACGAGTTGGATCCGGCGAAGTGTACCAAATTGGAGCGTCAGTAGTATATAGACCCCCCCTTAGGCGTAAAATTGAGAACCGCCTGTGTTAAAGATAGCCCTTGTAATGCATGGGAGAACAGCTGGGAGCACACACGTGTTAAAGATGCAACGTCACGTCCATGTGCATAAATTTGGTCAGCTTGGCCAGCTGCGTCATGATTATAGTTAGCTATAATGAAAACTTTCCAGCATTTACGTCATCATCATTTTATCCTGCTAACTTGTCATAAACAAAAGCACTTTTTTATGCTACATAACTTTTTTAGCATCCAATAAACAATGCACAGTTAATCTTTCCAGCATGTTCATACGTCATCAGCTACTTCAGCTACTACTATCCAAACCCGAAACTTTTCTTGTGTATGACCCAATGCACAACACGGACACATTCTTTCCAAAAGCATGTACGATATAGTGCCCCGAGCACAAATCATACGTTGGCTTTTTTTCGCATATATTTTAATTGCAGCTTGGCAGCTGCTAGCTAAAATAGAGTGCACCCGTTCGCACTGGCCTTTAGGCCAGCCCCAGTGTCAGCCGCGAGGAGGCCGGTACACATGCGACACCAAAATTTTTTTTGGGATTTTTTATTTATTTACTTTTTTTGGTTTTTTCGATTTTTTGATTTTTTTTTTCTTATTTTTTATGGTTTTATAATTTTGAAACTGAACCTCCACATAGACCCGATAGAATAGTTATGGTCACAATGACTAGGTTCTTTTGGTCTTTTTATTTTAATAGCTGGTAAAGGATCTGGCCCTAGTTCTCGATAATGTCCAGACTGAACATATTTGCATAAATCGTAGTGAACATTATGCACAGGCACCTTTCCACAACGTTTACAAGGCATCATTTTAAAATAGAATAACAGAACCCAAGAGCTCAGCTCTTTATATAGGTATTTTCCTACAGTATTCTCGATTCTACTTCATTTGCATGCACTTGACAATCAGATTGCCTGATCTGGCCAAGTACAATTTGAAAGTTAGCTTGCAATTCCTTTATTGATTTAGCACCAGTAATGATAATTTTCCCTTTATGAAAAATCAGTGCACAAGGTCCTGATTTAGTGATCATGTATTTTAGAGCTGGGAATAGCTCTGGTGTGTAGTCACATTGCTTTTTAAAGGCATTATAAAAATTTTCCACATTTATACCATATATGGTAGTGTGGGATCCAACTATATTGCACACATTGAATTTTCTTGGTCTAGCCCTGTAACCTAGGCTGATTAGTGTCTCAGTGGCGAAATCTATACCACTCACGGCCTGATCAACATTTTTAATTCCCACACAAACTAGCTTCCCATTTTCATATAACAATAGGCAGCACTTGGGAGTTGCAATGTGCCAAATTAGGGATCTAAATTTCCCACTGCTTAGCTTTGTGTTATCCAATTTTTTCATAAGGGAATCTAAATGAAGTTTGCAGCCTAGCTCAGCTGTTACAGTCATATTTTGAACTTCCATTTTTAAAATATACTTCTTTTTCTAAAGTGTAGTTTGACTATAGTTTTTCCAGTCACAAACTCGATAGGTTTGTCAGTATCAGTTCTAATTGAAATCTCAATTGTTTCTATATCTTTTATCAAAAGTGGTATGTAATGAGGGGCGATATAAATCTTATCAATAATGTCTCCAAAGTTCCCTTCTATATTGACAATACGGAGCAGTGGTGCTAGAATATCACCAGCAATCTGCTGTTCAATAATATTGCAATAAACGTACATGGTCTCTAAGCCAGCCTTCATGTCTGCAGGATGCTTAGCAGCAATTTTTATCCGGTCAGGATTAACGGGGTCTTTTTGAAATTGATCCTTGTCAAAGCCTAACATGTACAACAAATGGTCACTCATTTTAAAGCTTTTAATCCTCGTAAGGTCAATTTTCAGTATAACTGCTCGTGCCAGCCTTCTGTATGAAAGGGCAATAAATTCTGTGTATGTGACCTTTTCCTGTTCACTCAAATAGCTTAGAGACTGTTGAATGGCTTCAACCAAATCAGTGATGGCTTCATAACGTGTGCATGGTATTTTGAGTTTATGACTCGTATTAGTTACTATATCATAAAACGAAATTATGTGGTCATCTGGAACTAAATTATACCAAGTATTTGGGTATATAAATTCGCAAAGGGCGCACTCCCACTCCCCGTGCAAAACGAGCCTATAGGGTAACCTTACAATAAAACTCGAAGCAGTGTTACTCGAGTCAGTTTGGGCGTTACTGGGTAAAGTAATAAAAAACTGTGAGGGATCCATTTTTTTTATAAAATTTAATTCTAAGCTCAATCAACTACTTTTATAGTTTCTGCTTAGCTGATCAAGGACAAAAGTATCATCTTGCACAACAGTATTTATCCTAAAGAGTTCATTAATGAAGCCAGTGACATATTCATCAGCGTAGCTTTGTTCTAAGCTGCCAACAATGTTCCGCATAGATACGTCCCTAACCCTCCATAGCAAAAAGTAGATGCACAGTTGACCACAGGAAGATGTAAGGTATTGTTGAACACACTTTCTGTTAAAATTAGAGGAATATGAGTTTTTCTTTATGAATTCCGATAGTGGCTTGCTCGGATATAGTCCGTAGCTATCAAAGTAATCACAGTTATGCCTTACGTCAATATATAATGCCACCCAGTGGGAACCAGGTTCATCGTGCTCATCTAAGTTTATGACTAATGCAGCTGGAACTGTATCAATGAAAGGCAAACAATCAATAGGGAACACTCCATTAAAAATCTGTCTCAGCGCTTGGTCACTGTTTAGTAGACTTGAAATCTGACTAGTATTCATGCAGTATAATCGTTAAAAATGTGTCTATTCTTATCAATCATTATTAAATTATCAAATTCTGCATATATTATAACTTCTATACCTGTGTCTGGAATTCTATTTGCAAAAGTCAGTTCAATGCTTGTTGTACCCTCTTTAATTAAATCCCAGTGCCCACTGTCATCTTCATCCGGGGTCAAATCAAAAGCAAAATAACATTGGCCATTTTTAAAATTACTTCTAGTTATCCCATTGCCCTTGTTATCCTTAGCAATGTCCAGGGTTTCAAAAAGTTGATCAAAAGCACGAATGTACTTATCATTGGCAAAGTCCAGCTTGAATGGACTGGCTGGAAATGTTTGTCCCCCGCAAATTATTTTAACCTCACTGATGCTATAGCATTTGAAATTAAATGGAGATTTTTTCAGCTCTCCACGATAGGCATCTGCATCAACACATGCCATAATCATTCTGCGAGGTAGCTGACCCGTAAATAATGTGTTAAGGGGTGTGGATTGTGTGGTACTCGCAATATGCAAGCTCATCACTTGCACCCGTCTCACTGGGTACTTGGCTGGTGTTTTGAGTATAGTCTTTTCTAGCGCCAATCCCACACTATCAAGGACTTCAACTTTTCTTATCAAAAGCTTCATTTGAGAAACTTCAAGTTTTGCATTATCTATATCACCAGCTGGACACTGCAAAACAAATGCATTGCTATTTCTAATCAGTTCTAACTTTACTTCTGTATTACTGAGTAAGTATCGGTCTTGCATAAACAAGTCGATATGGAGTGGGGCTGTCACCTCCACTACTTTTCCATTTTCAAAGTATTTTACCCTGTCTTTGAACCCTTCACAATCGGCTGTGTCAATTTTATCACCAGCCTCTGGAGTGTATAGAGAAGACTGTAGATGGCTGTTCTTCGCATCACTGCCGAAGTTGAGATCAGTCTCAAAAAAGGCTCTGTAAGCATACTTGTCCCCACTATCGTGGACAAGGCGACCATTAAGAAAGAGCTTCACTTGTCTGAAAAAGGTCTTTGCAATTAAATTGATAGGGGCAATTATTTGGGCTGCCCCGGGAACTGGAGCTGGAATAGTCAACTTCAAAAGCATGCACAAATAGTTTTTACTTAGTTGAATCATATGGGGATCTGGTGAAATCCGAAATTCGTAAGGTCCATCATTAGTAACTGGATTTATTGGATTTATTTCGTCCCAATAGCCCCGTTTTATAACCACCTGCGTTGGTGGCACAGTGAAAAAGTCCAGTTCGGACTTTGTGCTAACACTTGAAATTGAATCAATGAGAGACATTCTTTTTCTTTTTTCTGGTAAATATGTCACGTTTGTCAACTTTTATACCTTTCGGCCTGCTACCCAAACCCTCACCAGTTTGACGTTGTAGGGCGTGACCAGCTTTATGCGCTAATGTGGAGAGGGCTGATCGCCCATGTTCTTCAAGGGATTCTACTACTGGTCTTCCTTGCGCCAGGTCCCCCGCAATGTGGGCTCCGGTCGCCAAGGCTTGTTTTCCAATATGGCCAGCGGCAGATTTTATGACAGGCACCGCCATTCTAAACAGGGACCTAAAAAAGCTACCTAAACCACCACCACGTTGGTACGGGGTGCCTTTGAAGCCAATGAGCCGCCCATAGCCCGTCTGGTCAGCTTGCTCAGTATAGTACTGGAGCCAAGTTGCGTAATCTTCTGGATTAAAATACTGCCTCATCTTTTTAGTTTCTTATTCGCATAGGTAATTAACAACTTTTATACTTGCCCAAAATCTAGCCACCTCCCAATTCTTCTATTGCTTTTAGGGGTTTTTACTTTTTTACGTGCTGATGGTGGCCCAACTGGAGAGGCGTAAACATCTTCAGCGTCACTTCCAACATTTAATCTAGACTTGTTTACAAAAACATCCCTGGGAACATTTTCCTTAATCAAATTTTTTACAAATATATCTGCTCCCAGTGCTGGTTGTCTTTTGGACCCCATGCGTACAACATCAGAAATCAAATCAACAATATTAGTTCCCGTAATTTTGTTGCCATTAATAATCATTTCCCCCTTATCAGACCATTCCATGTGTGGATTATTAGTAGCATAGTCGTACAAAATATCAGCCTGACTATGCCATTTCTTTGGAACAATTTTCATGGTCTTTTGATAAAGTTCATCTTTCTCGGGCGAACTTTTTCCCGCATCAACCTCTTCTTTGCTAACTGAAGGGGTAGCTTGCTCCGTTAATTTTAGTTCAAAGGGTCTTGTTTGATCCTGTTCAGCTTGCCTATGTCTGTGCAAAACCTGATTATATAAAATTATTTTAGCATCAGAAGCTAATGCTCTGTTTTGTAGAATGTCACTCATATCTTTATCCAAATTTGACATTACACTGGTGGCCAGCTCTTCCCTCCGACCAATATCATGAGGAACGAGAATCATCTTATTTGTGTGCATCATTTTTTCGTAATTGCATCCGCAACTAGCTGTCCCACTATTCCTAATATAGGGGCTAACAAGACTGGTAGAAATCCTCCCTTCTGCTCTAAAATATCTTTTCTTTGTTTCAAGCTAGTTTTCTTATCAGCCAATGTGCGTAAATTTTTTTTATGAGAACTCAACTTGCTCATAGTGTTGTTGTCAACTTTTATATTACCATGAAGCAGGTTTAGGATGCATTCGCAAAGACAGAGAATCAAATCTTTATCAGCTGTGCTAATTAGGGCTTTTCTTTGTTTGGGTTTAGCTTTCGCCAACACCCTAACATAGTCAATATTGCGTCTTAGGCGATCATGTGCCATGATTTCTCAATAAACTGAAAATAATCAACTTTTATATTTTTGGCAAATAAACTGTAGGAAATTTTGAAAAAATATCAGTTCTGAGCCTAAGTTTTTCTGGAGTAGTTTGTGATAAGTCAATAATTATATAACTATAGGGCTGGAAAGTGGCGTCTTCGAAAGACTCTAAAAAGTATTTGACATTGTCTGGAAATAGTTGCCTGGATAAAGTTTTTACTTGCAATTTATCGGACGGATTCTTCATTAAGACTAGATACTCAGCGTTTATTCTAGAAGTACGAAGACCCTTAAAAAATACATTTTGTACAATATGAATAACAGAGACGTTAAGATGGTGACACCCTCTAGTAAAAAGCTCAACAAGTTGGCCATTGTTGCTCATTTCTTGCATAAGGTCATCGAGTACCAAGAGCTGAGGCTTAGGGGCCAATTCCCTGATAAAACTCATATCTGGTAGCCCTTGGAAAAAGGAGACCTTCCCCTCGAGCTCCTTGTAGGCTGGTTGTTTTTCACTAAAGTACCACCATACATGTTGAGGAATAGGATCAATTAGACACTCCATGTTTAACAATAAATTTTTCACAAAAGTGGTTTTGCCAGCCTTGGTTGGACCAGCAACAATGCATGTAAATGGATGCTTGAAACATAAACTCATTTTTATTTTATTTTTTAATTATATGCTAATTAACTTTTATATTTTGTGCAACACCTGGCATACACCAGAATCGTGCACTTTTTTTTTGTTTTTTTTTGTTTTTTATTTTTATTTTTTTTTGCTTTTTTCTTGTTTTTTGTTTTTTATTCATTTTTATCGATTTTTTCATGCACTATATTACACACAATCAATCCGTACAATCAATGCCAGGGTCATCATCTCTAAAAAATTCCCTTCTCGCTTCCGGGGTCAAATTCATCCAAATTTCGTACAATAATGGTTCTGCACTGAAGGTCTTTACTAGTCCTTCCAAAGCTTTGGCGAAATGCCAAAATCCAACTAGTTTTCTTCTGCCTGTCAGACCATCTCTATCATTAATAATTTTAGCCAATAATTTCCAATGACCCTTATAGCCCTCTGCCAAACGTTCCCAGAAGAAAGATGCGTATTTGGCAACATCTCTCTGCCTATAAGGCCTGTACAGAAAGGTACCCATTCTAAGGGCGAATGTGATAAAGGTGCACTCCATTTTTAAAAATACGACCAGTCAGCAGATTAGAAAGTTTAACAAATGAAGCAGCTTTGGTATTCAAAAAAAAATTCCTACTTATATACTAAATTTATGATGTAAAAACTGTAATTGTACTTGATGATCAAATATTCCTGACCTACTGTAGGTCTTGGGAGCCCGCCGCCGCCGCCGCTGCCGCCCCAGTGAAAGGCATCTGTGCACTTATGCGCTTTGCGCACCTGTGCATAGATGATTGAGTGAACAAGATAAAATTTGCATTTTTTTATATATATATTTTTTTGGGGGTTTTTTTTTTTGTTTTTTATTTTTTTTTTCACTTTATTTTCATTTTTTACAAAATTTTTTTTAATTATTCAATGATTCATCTTTATTTTGACCATTGAAAAATAATTTTTCACGTTCTTCGAGTTGTTTCCTTAGCATCGCCTTTCCAGCATCTTGCAAGGCTTGATTGTATTCCATACATTTTTGGCACATGCCTATCGTAAAATAGGTGTAACCATTTTTGGTTTGAAAGCATTCTTTTTCAGAGCTATTTTTCTGACAGAAATAACACAACTGTATCATAAGTGGATACATCGGTCTTGGCATATTTCTAGCGCACAATTCTATGGGAGCTTTGACTTTTTTCGACTCCATTGCAGCTAATCAAATTTACTGAATGAAGTACTTCAGTTTTCACCGCCTTATATACTAAAATTAAGAGCCCAGATCAGCCTATTTGATCTTGCAGATCACTTGCTGTATGGCGTACTGTAACTCACAGCTTAATCAATTCAGTTACCCAACTGTTGAATTTTTCTGGATATCCTCGCCACTTTACCAAATACTCAATCTTTCCACCTCTCTTTCTAGTTCTTACCACCTTTTCTATTATGCATACATCAGGGATCTCATCAATTTTTTGTAATTCTGGTTCGTAAAAAATTCCCTTTACCACTTCACCAAGCTGGTCCTTAATTACATATACTGGGGGCTGTCTGGCTTTCTTTTCGTGAACAATAAAAATTTCATCACTCCAATTTGGGGTGTACCCCTTTTCGAAGGTTCCCTTTACTTTACTGATACGTACCTTGTCACCAGGCTGTAGTTTATACTGGACGTGCATCTTGCATTTACTAAACAACTTTTCTACAATATTTGCTTTATTGGCATCATTCACTTGGTTAGGGGTCATTCCAATGGTTCTATGCTTACTGGAGTTGTAACCTTTCAGTAAATCTGGTAGGACGTCTAAATACCTATAGGTTCTGTTCTTTGTAAAGTGCCTCCACATTCTCTCTTTCAATGTCCTGTTGAAACGTTCAACAATGCTAGCCTTAGTCTCACTAGCTGTTGTAAAAAAATCAATATTGAGTTTCCTTAAGAGAGCCTGGAAAGATTTATTTGTGAATTCAGTACCAGCATCTGTTTGTATCTTTCGGGGGTTTCGACCAGAACCTAGAATAAGATTAAAAGCATCCAGAATAGAACTTCCAGACTTGTTCTTCAAGGGCACAGACCAGGCGAACTTTGATAAAACGTCAATACAATTTAGCAAGAACTTAAAGCCATCATTATACTTTGATAAGGAACTCAAGTCAGCAAGGTCCATTTGCCACTGCTCATCAATATCACTGACAAGCACTGCATTTCTGGGATATCGACGCCTAGCATACCTGTGTATTGTATACGTTGACTGCTTTTGTAGCCAATCCTTAACACTAGATAATTTTATTTTAGGGTCTTCAGCCCTAGCCCTCTTGTACAGATTTTGAACACTGCAGTACCCAGTGTGTGGGTTGTAATATATTTTTTCTAGTAGCTCATCCATTCTTACAAAGTTGATGATTAGGAGAACTTTTATTTATACATTGGCTAGATTAAACCTAGCATTATTCCTGGTATTATTTGATTCTTTACTAAAAAGCTTTTCTAGATGCTTTCCCAACAATTTTAGAAATGTCAAAATCGTCAAAACTGCTAATAATGCAATGCAGTACCAAATCTCGTGATAAATAGTCTTGCCGTTGTATCTTTCTAGGCAAGCTAGAAAATGTCCGATAGTTTTATTGCTATCCATTTTTATGCTTTTCACATATAGTGACAACTTTTATAAACAATCAATTTTCATTCTGCACAAGTCTATGCATAAAAACAAGCCTATGATGTTCAATACACTGGGTAATGCTATTCAAACTCAATAAGCTAACTGGTCAAAAAAAAATGGCTAGCTTATGCCTACGTCATAAGTTGACTGAAAAGATAACTAAAGTTATTTAGCTGCCTTGACCCTAGAGGTCAGCTGGCAATATCTGCTCAACTGAATTCTACAGTAACCTCCGGTCAGGTGATCCATAAGTTTGAGCTTCTGCTCTGCTTTGTTGATCCAATGATTTGTAACATTGTGCAATATTTTTTTTTATATATAAGACATACTAAAATTTCTTGAGAAAAGTGCATTATAGCTGCTTAGCCAGGCAATTTTCACAAAGTGATGATGTCATCATAGACAAAAGAAAAGGTAGCTAGCTAGAGAAAATGATGTCAGTAAAATAGCATCCAGTATGTCTGGGAGGGAATGACGGCAGCATAATGATGCTTCCAGAAAAGACAAAAAGTTTTTTATGTGTGCATTCCATATAAATTAAAATTTTAAAAA
Source organism: Romanomermis culicivorax (assembly GCA_963922205.1). Taxonomy (NCBI): domain Eukaryota; kingdom Metazoa; phylum Nematoda; class Enoplea; order Mermithida; family Mermithidae; genus Romanomermis; species Romanomermis culicivorax. Next base: position 1,332,995 of record CAWUHX010000055.1, on the reverse strand, counting down.
GATCAAAAAAAGAGATAAAGCATGAACCAGAAAAAACTGGATTTTTCCAGATATTTCAGGAAATTTTTGTGCAAATTTTTGTTGATAATGTCATGTGACAAGCAAGTAAGTAGCTGCTTACCCTTCTTACTGTAGTTTTTTATGTATATGAGGTATAGGACTCAAAAAAGTATAAAAGGAGAGAAAATTTGAGAAAAGTTATTCTTTAATTTTGTCAAACAAGTGAATGGTTGATTTGCTTACAAGCTCTCAATTATATTCTATTGGATTACTTAATAATATTAATCTTTGGATTTTTCGCTTTGGATTTTACCTTTTGGATTTAACTTTTTATTCATTGGATTAATTATTTCCCCAATTATGGAGAAAATCTCCTGCCTTGAATGTGGAAAAACATTTTCAAATCAAAGATACCTGGCTCAACATACAAATTCCATTCACCTTGGATTTAGATTTCGTTGCCCCCAGTGCAAAAGTGTGTTCAGTCAGGAGAACAACCTTAAACGCCATTATAATGTGAAGCATCCAGATGCCTTTGAATGTGCAATCTGCAATGCCATATTTACAGACTGCAAAAAGCTAATGTCAAATGACCATGTGAGCAGGTGCTTGCTTATTAAACCAGAAGCGCCTTCATCAGAATTAGAAGAAGCTCCCAGCACCAGCTATGAAATAAATGCGGATTTGGAAAGCCCAGATTTGGCTGATTATCCAGCTGAACTACACAATGAAATTTCCAACTATTGGCGATTAATTAAAACGCATAAGACAACAACAAATTTCTTAGACCACACCTACAACTATAGATGGAGTGCAAACAATGGAAATTTTCTACACATGCTTAGCGATATATATTTAAAAGAAAAACAATGCTTCAAGGTTGATGCTGCAGTCGGGTGCATTTTAAAAAATCAAGAAACTGACGAACTTAAATATTGGTATGCTTGCCAAAATAATTTTACTTTATTGGATAATCCAGCGCTGATCAAGAACAGTGATGACGTTGCAAGAATAGCCCAAGATTTACAACAAATAGACATTACTGAAAAATTTACAAGACCCAATACAAAATGGCTTTTGGCTAATGTGACAAATATTGAATTTTATGTTGTACCACAGACAAATTTTGTAGCAGGATGTCTGAACTTTAATTTGCCAGAGCAAATCGCCCATCAAAGACATAACATTCTGGCCATGACTCAAGATAGTAACCATAATAGGTTCAAAGACAATTTGTGCATGTTTCGATGCCTAGCACATTGTTTGGTAGGAAGCTTCGAAGATTCAAATTTTATTTACCAAAGCTTTACAAAATATTGTCAGAGCAAAAACATCCCAGCCATTGTTGACCAATTCAGTGGTGTACCATTTAATGACTTGGCTCTAATAGAGGACTTATTCAACATTGACATTCAAATTTTCCATACTGCTGACAATGGGGATGCTACATGCTGGCGAAATGTTATGAGAAAACATAGCAACCTAATGAATTTGGATGTTTGCCTAACAGAACACTCGCAAGCCCACTTTTCATTGATAACTAATTTGGATCAATATGCAAAGCGATATGGGTGCCTTAACTGTGGTCGTCTTTTCAAAAAAGCCTGGAATTTAAATGCTCATGTAAAAACTTATTGCCATAATGGACAGACGAGACACAAATTTCCCGGTGGAGTCTTCCAAGTAAAGAAGTCATTGTTCGAACAACTAGATGCATCGGATATTTATGTGCCTCAATCAGATCGATATTGCCCATTCATTGCTGTTTATGACTTTGAATCACTCTTGATAAAAAACACACAGCCAAATTCGGAAAAGCTAATCTACACTGCCGAACATACTCCTGTGTCCAGCGCAGTGGCCACCAATCTACCTGGCTTTGAAGAACCAGAATGTTTTATTGATGAAGACCCAGATTCACTCATACAAGCAATGCTCGATTATTTGGAATCAATAAGTGCTGCACAAAATGAAATTTTAACAAAGCAATTTGCCTCAACATTTGCTGAACTAGATCAACAGATTAAAGACTGCGAAAAGTGCATAGAAAACTTGGCCAAAAACAAAAAAGACAGCCGAAGGGAAAAAGGCCGCTTGAATTTTATATGTGGGCTAAAAAGTCGATTATCCAGATATTGTAGGCAGTTAACCTGTCTTGGATTTAACTCGGGAAAATATGATATAAACTTGATCAAACGAAACTTATTCCCTAAACTAGTTGATGCAGCAGTACGATCAGAGGAATTCACAATGTGGCCAAGAGCAATACTGCGTAATGGTTCCTACCTGTGCTTATCAACAGATACACTTAAATTTTTAGATGCAAGTGTATACGCTGCCCCTGGATTTAGTTTGGACGCTTTCATGAGGGCGTACAAAGCAAAATTGACAAAAGCTCACTTCCCATACGAATATTTGGACTCGTTTGAAAAACTTTATGAAGAACAACTTCCACCAATCGATTGCTTCTACAGCACCCTTCGCAAGGTAGGCATCAGCCAGGAAGATTATGAAGAATGCCAAAGATACTGGAATGAGGAAAATATGACCACAATGCTTGATTATTTAAAATTTTACAATTTGCGTGATGTAATACCATTCCTGGAAGCCTGTACGAACATGGCAGAAATCTACTGGTCAAACTTCAACATTGATATTTTCAAAGAGGCGATGTCCTTACCTGGAGTGACAGAACGTTACTTATTCAAAAGCATTCCAGATACCCATTTTGCTCTGTTTTCTGAAAAATCAAAAGATCTACACTACTCACTCAAATCGAGCATGCGTGGAGGCTTAGCAATGGTAATGAATAGGCTGGCAATCAAAGACAAAACATTCATAAGAAACAATCCAGATCAAATTGTCAAGTCAATTATTGGATTAGATTTCAATGCTTTATATTTATGGGCTCAAGCAATGCCAACTCCCACTGGGCATTTTGATCATTGGAAACCAACAGGTCACAAAGGCTTTAAGAAAGTGAGCTCATCAAAATCTGCTTCCATTGAATGGTTGGAACAAGAAAGTCATAAGTGTGGGCGTTTCATTCAGCATCTCGGCAATGGACCAGAGAAGAAAGTCGGCCCTCGCTACCTACCAGTCGATGGATTTTGCTCAGAACTGGCCATGATATACGAATTTTATGGATGTTATTGGCATTGCCACGGTTGCCCAATTGGTCAAAAGAATAAAAATAAGAATGCCCAAGAAGCAGCTAACTGGATCGTTGAAAAGGAGGCCTATATTAGGTCATTGGGTTACAACCTTATTACAACTTGGGAATGTCAATGGTATTCAGAACGCCGAAAATATATTGAAGAAAACAAGAAAAACTTACGGGCATTTTACAATCAACGGTTCATTACAAATTCCCAGATGGCAAATGCTATACTGAATGGATCAGTTTTCGGTTTTGCGAAAGTGGACATTTCAACCCCAGAAAGCTTAAAAGAAAAATATGCAGATTTCCCACCAATTATTAAGCATGCTAACATTGGATTGGATGATATTGGAGAACATATGAAGAGATATGCACAAGAAACGGATCAATTGAAAAAACCAAGACCCAGTCTGATAAGCAGTTATTTTGGCAAGGAAATCATGATGGCTACACCCATGATAAGATTCCTAGTAAACCATGGACTAAAATTAGAAAAAATTTATGAAGTTATTCAGTATGATGAAGGCCGCCCATTTGAATCATTTCGTGATAAAGTGACAAAACATAGGAGAGAAGGAGATCAAGACCCAGATTTAGCCATGCTGGCGGACACTTACAAATTATTGGGTAATACTGGATATGGGAAAACATTGACAAATAAAGAAAAGCATATTGATGTGTTCTACTGTGATAAGAAAAGAGCTGTGGATGCCAGTTACAGCCCTTACATCAAGAAAATCAAAAGCATATCTGAAAACTGTTTCGAAGTTCATATGCGAAAAGACCAAATATCTTTGGATCTACCAATTGTTGTTGGTTTATCGGTTTACAACTGGGCAAAGATCAAAATGTTGGAATTTTTTTACGACGTCTTGCAAATTTATTTCGACAAGTCAATGTATCAGTGCATGGAAACCGATACAGACAGTATTTATCTGGCATTATCCTGTACAAATTTATTGGACGCCGTTAAACCAGAGTTAAAAGACAAGTTTATAAAAGAAATATACCCTAAATGGTTTGTTATCAACAAGGAAGACAAAAGAACCCCTGGTCTTCTCAAGATCGAATGGCAAGGCACAGCCATGTGCTGTCTTGCAGCCAAAACCTATATCGGCATTGGTGAAGGAGAGACCAAAGTCAGTTGCAAAGGATTGATGAAGAAAATTAATGCCTTGAACTTTGAAAAGTATGCTTCAGTGCTCAATACCAAAGTCCCTCAAGGAGGTGAAAACATTGGTTTTCAAATGAGAAGTAATGATAATAAAATGTGGTCATATTTACAAAAGAAGCAGGGGCTGCCTTACCTGTACATAAAAAGAAAAGTGCTAGATGATGGCGTAACAACAGTTCCATTGGATATATAAATCACAAAAAGACGAAAAAAACCATAAAAATGTACAAAAATAGGCAAAGGAAAAAAAATTACCATATTTATGTTATTGTTTGTTGTTCACATTGTTTTTTTTTTTATTATTATTGCATGTTTATTTGTTATCTTTCTCATAATGCTTCTACAGGGTGTTAGGTGCATGGTGAGGAGCCACTGACGGCCTAGGGTCAGGTAGAAGCCAGCAGTGCAATGGCGCTAGGTGCATGGTGAGAAAGCCAATGACGGCCTAGAGTTGGGCATTGCGAGTCATATCTTTAGATATGGCGGGTATTCCTTGTAAAAGGTGGATACTTAAAAATTACACATATTCGTGCATATAAAAAAATCAAAAAATCGAAAAAACCAAAAAAAAAAAATAAATAAATAAAAAATCCCAAAAAAAATTTTGGTGTCACATGTGTACCAGCCTCCTCGCGGCTGACACTGGGCTGGCCTAAAGGCCAGTGCGAATGGGTGCACTCTATTTTAGCTAGCAGCTGCCAAGCTGCAATTAAAATATATGCGAAAAAAAGCCAACGTATGATTTGTGCTCGGGGCACTATATCGTACATGCTTTTGGAAAGAATGTGTCCGTGTTGTGCATTGGGTCATACACAAGAAAAGTTTCGGGTTTGGATAGTAGTAGCTGAAGTAGCTGATGACGTATGAACATGCTGGAAAGATTAACTGTGCATTGTTTATTGGATGCTAAAAAAGTTATGTAGCATAAAAAAGTGCTTTTGTTTATGACAAGTTAGCAGGATAAAATGATGATGACGTAAATGCTGGAAAGTTTTCATTATAGCTAACTATAATCATGACACAGCTGGCCAAGCTGACCAAATTTATGCACATGGACGTGATGTTGCATCTTTAACACGTGTGTGCTCCCAGCTGTTCTCCCATGCATTACAAGGGCTATCTTTAACACAGGCGGTTCTCAATTTTACGCCTAAGGGGGGGGGTCTATATACTACTAGCGTCTTACCTCTTTTTATCTTTATCATTGTATTTTTCTCTATTAGTCGCATCCCTCTGCATTTGCTGTGTTTTTCCAGCATGCAGGACATTCCCTTATAAACTCCGCCCACCACGGGGCATTTCCTTATAAACTCCGCCCACTATGCTTATCTTGTATAGGTTATGTAAGTTGCTTTTCTATTAGGTAAAATTTATAGGAGAAACTTCTCCTCTTTTAGTTTGAGCATATTGAGAATTCAAATTAGGAAACCAAAGGTTTTCTAATTTGGATTATTTTACTGTGGGGTTTAAGTACCTCAAGAGTTTAAGTTTTGGGTAAGCATGGGTGTTGGAAACACGTGCATTAAGGACGATCTGTGGACACTTCCTGCCTTCCCATCAGCATCTACGCCCCGACATAATTTTTCAAATACAACACATGCATAGCCGTAACCAGTTGTTGAACCACGTTTTTCATTTGTTATCATGGTTGCTAACTTAACCAGTTAGCATCTTTAAAGGACATGTAAAAAATTACCACAATTGGGTTGAGCTAGGTAAGTGAACCATATTTAAGTTAATCACAATACGGTTCTTCATATGTTACCGTAACCAATATAGCCATGATCAAGTTGTAAGTAACAAACTGGCTTCTGAGGTCGATTGCAATATTTGGGTTGAAGTTCGAGCTCGCGATCATCTCAAGCAAAAAAGTGTGCTATCAGCAGTTGCAATAACCTCAGGATGATCCCAACGTTTCAAGAGCACTCAAGATAATCGTGAGCACGGACTTAAACCTCAGCTCGAGTGGTGCAGTTACAATAAACTTTGCAGTCTAATTCTGATCGCGAGTCAGTTTCAGTTGAACACAAAAGTTAATGGTCATTGGTTGTCCGACAAAAAAGTTTTTTCTACACATTTTGGAATGAACTCGCATCAAATGAATTAAGAATCATGAGATACCTGTAACTGCGTTCATGAAATAGAGGTTTCTACAGTAATCAAAGTTGGGCATAAGATCCCTGGCTGACCCGCATTATTTGAGTTTTCTCTTAATTCTGAGTTTCCACACAAATCCTCATTACAGATAACCGAAATCAAGTTCTTTTGAATGCATATCTATCATATGTTTTTTTAAATGCTTATAAATGGAGAAACCGCTCACAAAAAGGTTTTTTGGAACCTTTAAAAAAAGTTGTTGAAGCTATTTCAGTTGACTGAAAAATTTGCAGCTCTATGACGTGTCGTTTTGCCGAAAATTACCAAGATATAAAATAATTCATTCACTCCAATTTATCTTCTAGAAGCATTATCAAAAAGGTTGGAAAAAGAAAGCAACTAGATTATTCTAGTTTATTAAAAAATGCACCGATGAGGCAGAAAAAAGGAAAATATACTTGCTTGGATAGTTGCCAAGCTAGAAAAAGAAGCGGAGTAGACTTTTGAGAACTTGAGTTAAAGTTCGAAAAAATTCACTTTCGTTATGTTGGATTTTCATTCTTTCTCAAAAAAATTTTCCACGTCTGTGAAAAAGTAAATTCTGCAGCATCGTGCATTTTTTCTTCCCCCTGACATCAACAACAGTAAAATTGTTCTGTACGAAAATTATATGCACATGACTTCAAATGTAGAGAAATGGTAAACCAATAGCATTTGAACTCCCGACCGATTCAAAACTCCTGCCTCTCACAAGCTGAAAAATGGTGAAGGAGGCATTTTCGGAATTATAGAGAACCATGAGGTTGGTTGCACTAACCCCACATGAAGATAATCTTGACATCAGGATTTAATTGTTGATTCTCAGTTTGACGTAATTGCAATGTCCAAATTATTGTCTTCCAGTGCACAAACATTACTCACTTCAGGATTACTGAGGTTAAAGTTCGAGTTCATGAACTGCAGACATTTTCATATTTATTTATTTTAGGAGATAAAGAAATATGCGAAAATGTTAGTGCAATCCTACAAGCTGGGGATAATCTCGACATTCAGCTTGTTATAATCTTGATGACATTCAAATTACACCGAACTTGAGATCAAACCGAGTCGCATTTTTCGAGATTATGTTGAGCTCGAGCTTAGACCCCTTTAATGCAACTGGATATTGGTTACAGTCATAGGGTACCGGTGTGCAAATGGGAGAACAGGGTAAAGCATACAAAAATACTTCTGATTCAGCCATGCCTATATTAGGGGTGTGAGCCAAATCCCGTGCCCAGTTCTCCCCCACTATACTCGCACTCGTTCGGCAACAGTACGAATTTTTTGAAAGCAGGACGGGAGCGACAGGGATGGGTGAAATTGCTTACAGTCTGACATCCCACGAAAAGTGCTCTTTCTGCAAATTTCAGTCTAAATCCAAAAACTGTGAAAGATGCTATTTTGTAGAACTTTCAACAAACACTTGTGATAACTTTGATTTCGAGTACCTATTGAGAGAATAAATTTGTTTATGGCTTGGTATCAGTAAACCTTATGGAGTGAATTCTATCCATTATGTTATATAAAATTGAACTGACTGAATTTAATATTGTGCTGCACAATCGATTTTGTTCTTAGAAGACTTTGTGGTGTAGCTTCTAAAAAACTAAGTAGGATTTTATGTGACACCTTCCCACAGTTGATTCCTGTTTTATTGACACTAAAATTAATAAAAAAGTTCAACATTGTTATGTTGGAAGCACACATGTGTGAGGCGGGACATAAGGGCACTGCATCAAGGGTTTTGAAACTGGAAAATTTGTTTTGGAAAAAAATTTTTTGGTCAATTTTTGAAATGCACATGTTTGATTGGAAAGTGTGTTGATGTACTGAGCTACAGAATATACTTTTTCACAGACATGGAAAAAAATTTTTGAGAAAGAATAACGAAAGTGAATTTTTCCCAACTTTAACTCAATTTCTCAAAAGTCAAGGCCACTTCTTTTTCTAGCTTGGCAACTATGCAAGCAAGTATATTCCTTTTTTTCTTACCCATCGGAGCATTTTTTAATTAACTGATTCACCTCTTTTTAGTGAGCCTTAACCATGCATGAAAACGCTCATAGAAGCTCATTGAAGTTTTAAATTTGGTCATCTTTACATCAAAGAAACAATAAAAAACATCTTAAAGCTACGAATTCTCACTTTCGGGAAAAGTAAAAGATGTGTAAACTGCATAGAAATTAAATCACGTTGTAAATATAGTGTAAAGTGACCATTTCCATTGAATTCCCCATGATCAGGAACCCGTCAAACCAAAAAACCGCACAAATACCTTTGTTTACACACGGAACCATTTTTTGTGTGAAGTGACTGTGTCCATTTAATTCCCCATGCCCCATGGCCAGAAACCTCTTCCCCCGAAAATCGCAGAAACACATTTGTTTAAACTTAATATAATTTTGTGTGTTAAGTGATCGCATTCATTAACTTCCCCCTTCCACAAAAATTCACTCAAATGCACTTGTTTACACCCGATATAAATTTTTTGTATAAAGTGACTGCATTCTTTGAATTTCCAATGGTCCAAAACTCCTTGCCTCAAATTAGCACGAAAATACGCTTGCTCACACTGGAGATAATTTTTTTGTGTAAAGTGACCGCATCCATTGAATTCGCTCCTGTCGAAAACCCTTAAATCAAAATATCCCAATAACGCTACAGGTTCGATTGAAACTGCAAAAAATTCGGGCACTGTAATGCTGCAAAAATTATTTTTTTGAAGCCGTAAGTTTAGATAAACAAAATTGTCAAATTTCGCGCTTCCTGGGACTTTGGGCAACTATATGATTGAATGGAGGCCATATTTAAAAGAAATAAAAAAAAAATCCCATTTGAGATTGCACCCCCAAGATGATTAGGCCGATGTATGGAGGTTGGATATGGTACAACCATATCGGGGCATGGTGGAACTGGGGGCCCTTAAAAAGTGCGTTTTTGAGCCCCACCGAGCGCCACCCACAGATAGAGGCGAAATGACAATTGGCACCCCATGGTTTGCCCCTATTTGGGGGCCAAGTATAATATAGGTTGACGCTAAAGCGCCACATCTATGATACTACAGTTCTTAGAAATGCCTTTTCATTGAGAATATTCCGAATTTGAATGAAAACATTTTCAATAAATTTTCAAATTGAATACGAGGATCAAATTGTTCAATCCATAAATCAACTACATATATTGTAAAAGACTCGATCGGAAATTTATTGCTGAAATATGTAAATTTAACAATCGCTTTTCAGCATTTTTACATCCAAACTTTACATTGAAAAACAGTAGATGGTTACGGAAATCTATCAAAATTGAGGATCTGTAAAGCTACCGAAAGCATATGTACATTAAATCCATTCAACTGATAAAATTGACAAGTGATTTTTTTCTGGTTCAAATGTTACACGATGTGGAATTTCTTTTGTGTTCAATGGCTCGAATGTACAATAGTGCACACTGTTGATAAATAGCTGAAAAATAAGGAAATTCATTACCTGGAGCAATCAATTTTTCCTCTGTTTTTGTAGGTTTTGCTGGAAGTCAACTCTTTGAAACAAAATTCATGCAAATGAGGTGATTTCCATGAGAAAACAACAATGATTAAACAGATAATATTTGTATACAAATTCTTTTCTTATCATAAACGTATCAGTCCTGTGACAACAAATGAATCAATACACGTTGAAATGATTGATGCACCAGCAAGATCGCAACCAAACTTTCATTTGAAATTTGGAAGTCTCCTTTACTCTATTCGATAAAACTGTCCTTCATGATGCAGACTCCTTGAGATCTTTTCAACCATTTCAAGATTATCGAAATTGATTTTCTTATCTCTAGTAAGACTGCATTTCCCAAAACTCTGACCACTGCATCGATCATTCCAAACTAAATGGAGTATAGTAGAAAATTGAAAATGTGATAATACCACGAATTAAGGTCAATCAGTAGGAAAATTTGAAAAATACTTTGATTTGTTTAAAAATCTACATTATGTTGTTTGGCTCACTTTTATGGGTTCTTCTTTTACAAAATGGAAAACTATCATTGCCACGAATTCGGGTCGGATTGGAAAATTTAATTTGTAGTCGTCATTTGTGAACTGCCCGTGGCTCATCTGCTTCATTTTGTCACCAGTATGAATGAAACACCCCAGCTGAAAAAAATCAGAAACACGGCTGAAGTTGCACAAGACTGAATGAATTTTTCTGTCTTCACCTCATATTTATGAATTCCACGATAGAATAGATGCACGAAAGCAAAATCTATCTTATTGTATTTGTCCCTGACACGAATATATATTGATCGTGCAGACGTCTCCCCTATTGGCCGAACAGTGATCATTAGTTTGCAGTAATAACGTTTGGCAAAGTCCGAAGGAACTCTCAACAGTTTAATACCCTGACGATGTTCATCTCTTTTTTCGGCCTGAAATATCTCCGAAATCTATTTATGTACTTGATTGATCATGACAATTATCTTGAGCTCAGTCATCAACTTCCAATCTTTAAGTTTAGCTAATCAGGATGCCAGGATTATCCTTCAGTTGCACCATTCACTTCTTTGAGCTTTTTTTTCTAAATGCATCTGAAACGTTACTTGTTTGCATGCATTTTTTATACATAAGGACAGCAATAAAAGAACTAGCATACTTCCTAATGCTTGGCTACCAATTTTAATGCATACCAAAAGATAGTAGCGAAAGGTCTATCCCTAAGTGAGCGATTCCCAAGTGAGCAAATTCCCAATTGAGCGATTCCTAAGTGTCCCAAGTGAGCGAATTCCCAATTGAGCGATTCCCATCTGAACGATTCCCAATTGGGCGATTCCAAACGAGCGATCGAGAATGTAATAACACTTTCTTCATATTTTCCTTCTTTACCTTATATGTTTCTCTGTACGTATTTCTTTTTAATTTCGTTTTCTGGGTATATGTTTTCGTTTATGTATGTTATATCAATGTTTTCGTTTATGTATGTTATAACGTTTTCATCTTTTGTCTCTGCTTTCTTTCCCTTTCGTTTTTCTTGTCATTTATTTTTTTCTTTTTTGCTCATGAAACAACACATTGCAAGTGGTAATTTTGAATAACCGTAGTCTCCTGTATAATTTTTGTACAGTTCGACATGCTTGAGTCTTTCATCGTTGTAAGTGTGAAAATCTTCATAAAAAACACAAACAAAAGAATGCTGAAATGAACAAAATGTTGGGGATGTGCTTACGGCAGTAGCAATCTCACATCTATGCAAAATTGGTGAATCGACAAAGTTAAGATTCCACCAAAAAAGGAAGAAACATTCATTCGTGTTTACCTTCCGCAATTTTGGTGTGTCGTGGGCGAGTCGCGTCCGTTATATATTATATTGTTCTGTTTCGCCCAATAAAGGCAACGTCGACAGCCCGACACCCCAATTTGCATATGGTTAATAATATTATTATTTACTATTTATTTTATTATTACTTGCGCAGTGAGTGGAAGGAGGGAGTCGCCTTACACGGGAGCCAAGCCAAGGTAAGGTCCCAGCTCCTTTGGATATTATTGAAGTGAGTTCTGTGTATTTGTGTAACCCTTTAGGAGGCATCTGGGGAGACCCTGAGTGCCCTTCGATTGCAAGAGTTAGAGTTTCCAGTTACTTATTAGTGACTGAAGGTTGTGTTTATTTCTGCTTAGGGACTGTTGCACTGTGTTCAGTTGATTGCTAATTGGAAGCTCCTTCGAGTGACCTACAGTAGTCGATTGAGTACAAGCCGATAGGACTTGAGTTATATTGCTGACATCTTCGGATCTAAGCAGAGAAGTAAACATAACAAACATCAAGAGAAAGGAAACGTCAAAAAGAATAAGTGAAAATAGGTGGAAAAGTAGAAAAAGAAAGAAAACATGAAGACAGTGATAAGAAAAAAGAAGGAACATCGGGAACGTGGCAAGAAAGAAAGAAAAAATGTGAAAAAAGAACAAATCAAGAGAGATTGAAAGCAAAAAACTAAGGTTAAAAAATGGAGAAAAAATCACAAAGGATAAAATTATGTAGAAAATAGAGCGTGTCGCGTTGTATTTTCTACAATGCGGGAGACTATGCTTATTGAAAATCAGAACTTGTAATTTGTTCTTTCAGGAGCAAAAAAGAAAAAAGTAGATGAAAAGGAAAACGAAAATAAAAGAAAGCAGAGACAAAAGATGAAAACATAAAAATATACGTAAACGAAAACATCAACAATACACACAAAAAACAAAGAAAAAAGAAATACATACAAAAAAACATATAAGATGAACAAAGAAAAATATGAGAAAAGTGTTACTACGTTCTCGATCGCTCGTTTGGAATCGCCTGGCTTATTTTGGAATTCGCTCAATTGAGAATCGTTCACATGGGAATTGCTCACTTGGGAATTCGTTCACTTGGGAATTCGCTCAATTGGGAAACGTTCACTTGGGAATCGCTCACTTTGGAATTGCTCAGATGGGAATACCCCGTAGCGAAAGTTTGCGTGAGCCTAGGTAATCCTTAATGTGTGCGGTCCAGCAGAAAGAAGCTACTCCACTAAAAGAACTGCATACCTATAGTCTGTATTTCTATGATAATTAGCACTAAAAGATCGCATAAATAGAAAATAAAATACTAGAAACCCGGTTGAAGGATACTAAATGAATATTGTTATTGAAATAATCTAATAGCCACTAGCCACACAGTTTTAAAATATATAAGTGAGGTCAACTTTTTGTTGGACATGGACGACACGCTCGGCTTATCCGGAAATTAGTTGAAAATCGCATTTTATTGCGTACTTTATTTCCAAATTTCACAATTTCACATGATGTGCAGGAATCGAACAAGCTCAAACACCAATTTGTGTTGCATTGCAGGCTCTAAAAAATTTGACATTCTTCAATTACTGCAGTGTATTTCAAGTCGCTAAAGTAGGTACTTGCTTCTAACACTTTCCAGAAAAATTGCATCCGAATAACAGACTATAGATGTAACTTTTCCACACAAAAAAATTGTTAGAATGAGAAACTTTTCAGTACAATCTGACAATTATCTCAAGTTAACTCGCGATTATCAAGTTGTAAATGATCACACAATCATCATTATTTGTGAAAGTTCACAATTAATTGCTTGAAATTGTCAAAACTTTCGAAGTTAACTATTTTAGTGCAACCATGCCAAGAAATATTAGAGCGAAATCTTAAAGTACCATCTTACGCCAATGTAAGCTTTTGTGATCGGCGCTTCTGTAGACGTCCTTACAGGTCGTCCAAACAAACCAACGATCAAATCAGTCGCCTGACGTACAAATGATGCGATATTTCCTATTACCGGTATATCACTGGACAAATGATTGTCCACATACTCAATGAACTCCATCCGTCTGTATATTCCAACTACATCAACCTGAAATTTGCATATTTCTACAATACTGTTCATGATTAAGCATCATTTTTTCATCACTCCCCTATGAGTGACTAGAAAATTTTTTCCAGGGTCTCTTCACTTCTGTCGGTAGCAGGCATGCACACAAAAGTTTTCCAGGCGGGGGTCCTTGGACGTTTTATCGAGGGAGGGTGGGGGTGAGTGAGCAAAAAAACAAAAAGCTCCATAAACATGTTTATCATACAAAATACGCATAAAAATAATAAAAAACTGTCTTTAAAAAAGTGTAGTTGACGATTTCTTTGAGCCTCGGACCAGGGTTTGTCGGGGTCTCAGGTAGGAGGATTTACCATCCCCCTATGTGCATGTATGGTTGGAAGAAACAAAGATGAAGCATAGCTATGCGTTGTAACGAAGATTGGAGCCCTTTTATCCAAGTACATGAATGAATGACTTCTATTTTGCTCCTATAGTCAATTCATTTCAAAGTGACAGAACGTAACGAGAATTAAGAAAAGTAAGTTCAGTTTGATGTTCCATTTCGATGGAGTGGAGAACTTCAGACTGTAGCAAAATGCTCGACTTCCTTACGACAAAAGCAACACAGAAATTATGAAACAATCAAGCTGCGTATTCGCTTATGATTTGGATAGAATTGCGTCCATTATCTGAGTAGTGGAGAATTCTTACCATTTCCGTTGTACTGCTTACTGCTCATGGATGAGAAATTTACTTTATTCATAGCTGTAATAAGCTTTTACCATTTGATCATAGTTTCATGGGATCACTGCAATTATGGAATCAGCATTTACAGGATCAATAATTTAAAGTAAATGGAGTATAGTTGGACTATGCTGGCATTTTTATTTATGAGCATTATTCAACAAACTTAACTAATCAATTTACTTTGAGATGAGATTTTTGAGTTGAGAAACTTCGAAAAATAAATTCGATTTGATACACTACTTTTAGGAATGAAAGGTACAGACTGATCATGCGGACGCCGAAATAAAAAAAAAGACAACGGTGCCTATCTACTGTTCATTTGTATAAAACTCTGCCTGACATATGAGTCATTTGGCCTTTTTTGAGAAATTTTCCTTCGAGAAATTGAGAAATTGTGGTCATTCAGCATGCCAGAAGAATGAAATTTTCGACTGCTGTAATGATCGCTGTTGGCGGACAAATTTTCTCCGTTCGCTAGCGTAAAAAACTTTGAGAAATTTTTCGTGTTGAGCTAACTTTCATGAAATAACTGCACCGATCATTTCAAAATGAATGGAGTATAATTTGAATTATGAAAATTCTCATTACATACAGAATCGTCAACTGTTGAAATCCTTTTCACAATTTTACTTCACTATAGATTCCGATACAGTGCGCATTGGTAATCGCGACGTCACCATCCACTGTAATAAACCTAGTCTTCGATATAGAGTCAGGAATAGTTACGTTGAACGACAAGAGTTTGTCTGTAACGAATCTCCCGACTTGCTTGACCTAAAACTTTGAAGACAAAAACTATCAGAATTTACCAGAATATGCTCCCTGAAATTTCCAAATTGGGATTTTTCATTGCGACCTACAAAATCTTCTTGGATAGCTCTGCTGATCGACCTAGCAACACGACTGGAGTGAGATCCTATTTTACACTGATATACAAAATTTTTTAGATGAAAATCATTTCTATCGGTAGTTGCTTCACCAATTCACCTGGATTTCACTTGTCCAACTCCAAGCACAACTTACCAGGATGCTTTTGCCACTCTCATCGAGAGAGTGAATCCTCAAAGCATGTAAACATGGCGGACGGAACCATTTTGAATTCAGAGAATTGGTCGTAGGGATCTGGGTTTGCCATTTATTCTTTCGTCTGTATATAAATATGCCGCTGAAAAGTTTTGAAAGGTTGTTAAAAATAACTTCAGCGATTCTTTTGCTTCATATAACAATTGGATAGTCGGAAATCCGACACTTATGCATTTCATGGCCTATCGAATTTTTTGTTTTATAACGCAGTGTCGCTCAAAAATCTAGCTGCACCCAGAAAAAACTACATCTTTGTGAATTTTCAAGTAATGTTTACTCATAGATATGTGCGATTGATTTCCAGTGTTTATATGATGCAACTTCTTTGTAAAATTACATTTATCGACTAGATTCATCATGTTTTCACTCTTTTAGATTCATTTAATTATAATTTAAATGGCCAAAGGAAAAGACCTTTCACCCACAAAATGCATCAAAATTGTTATGTTATTCAATGAATTGAAGCCTAAGTAAAAGACAAATAACTCGTTGTTTGCAAATGGACGAAAACGCAGTTAGAAATGCTTTTAGAAGATTCGAGAATGGCGATGGTTCATGAGCTTGGTTTCGCCATGCTAAAAGATCTGAAAGACTGAAAAAACTGACGATTAGGGAAGAACATTATTTAGAACGATCAAGCGAGTCAGATGTCTAGCGAATCAGCTGACTTTCATTGTTCTGACTCGCTTGATTGATAGTATGATAAGTGAGTCAAAATTCAAGCGAATCGGCTCACTTTTATTGATCTGACTTGTACTAAATGACGCTCGTCCCTAGTACTCAGTTTTTTCTACTCCTGGAAAAGTATATTGTAAAACATGATTTTTTTCCTTGAAGCAGAGAGAATACCCAAGATTCATGCCTATTGAGATTGATTAGGTGATCAAATTGATCACTGGATGGGTGCTGAAAATCGATTCCAACTTCTTTCCAGACAAGTGGTGCAATATCACAAAATCGAGCAACAGAGGCTTGTTCATTGAGAATGGAAAGTATCAAAAAACAGAAAAAGACGATGTTGAAGCGGCCTGAGAGAGTATTCGAAATTAATAACAAACAGCATTTAGTTCCTGTCTGCTTATTCCAACAACTCTAACCATACCGAAGAATACTAAATTTGCATATTTTTACTTGTGTGGTTCAATGGTATCGTGCACTTCTCCTAGCGAGTCTGTTCAATATAATCTCTCAATTAGAAGGAATGATAACTATTTTTACTTGAATCTACTTTGTGTTCAATCTTGCAAGAGTAATCTATCATAAAATCATTAAAGTCTGAAAGAAAAGCTGCATAAACAAAAACAAATGCAATACTATCGAGAAAACAAAAAAATAAAATCTCAAGTCATGACTTCCCGTTGATGTTGTAGGACATCAAAATGAAAGAGTCATGTACCATAGTTTGAAGTGAAATTTAATATAAACAGTAAGAACTATCAGAATCAGCACAATTTATTACTTGAACCAGAATTTTATTACAATCAAAAGCGAAAAACTTGATGTAAAAAACTTTTTTGAATAAAATGAAGAAAAAAAACAAAATTGTTGGCTGAGAAAAATCCAAATTTCTCGAAAATGAAAATTCTGTTCATAAAAAGCACAGTTGCCATATATCCTTCCTACTGATGTTGCCAAACATAAAATTATCCATTGGTAAAAGTCAAGCTCCGCCTACTTTTCAGCCAATTAGAAATTTGATGTTGTTGAACATCCCCGGGAAAGGAAGTGTTTTAAATAGGGCCTCCATTCAATTATGTGATTGTCCGAAGTCCCGGGAACCGCAATATTTCACAATTCTTGTTATAAACTTACGGCTTCAAAAAAAAAATTTTGCAGCATTGGTGCCAGTTTTTTTGCAGTTTCAATTGAACCAGTAGCGTTATTAGGATTTTTTGGTTTAAGATTTTCGACCGAAGCGAATTCGATCGACGCAGTCACTTTACACAAAAAAATCATCATTGATGTAAATGAGGGTACTCTTGTGAATTTTAGAAGGAAGAGGTTTTCCACCATTGGGAATTCGATGGACGCAGTCACTTTACGCGAATAATTATTCCGGGTGTAAACAAGCACATTTTTTTAGGAGAGGTTTTCGACCATGGGGAATTTAATGAATGCAATCACTTTACACAAAAAATTATCCCGGGTGTAACCAAGCGTATTTTCATGATTTTTTGGTGGAAGGGGTTTTCGACCGGAGCGAATTCAATGGACGCAGTCACTTTAGACAAAAATTATTAATGTAAAGGTACTCCCGCGGGCCTTTTTGGAGGACGGGTTTTCGACCATTGGGAATTCGATGGACGCGGTCGCTTTACATAGAAAATTATCTGGGGTGTGAATATATGTGGTTTCGTGATTTATTTTCGTGGAAGGGGTTTTCGACCACGGGGAATTGAATGAATGTGGTCACTTCATACAAAAAAAATTTATGCTGCGTGTAAACAAGCGTATTTTCGTGATTTTTTTGTGGTAGGGTTTTTCGACCACAGGGAATTTAATGAATGCGGTCACTTTACACAAAAAATTATCCCGGGTGTAACCAAGCGTATTTTCGTAATTTTTTGGTGAAAGGGGTTTTCGACCAAAGCGAATTCAATCGATGCGGTCACTTTACACAAAAATTATTGATGTAAATGAAGGTACTCGCGCGACTTTTTGGAGGGAGGGGTTTCCGACCATTGGGGATAATTCGATGGACGCGGTCACTTCACACGAAAAATTATCTAGAGTGTAAACAAGCGTATTTTCGTGACTTTTTGGGGAAGGGGTTTTTACCCACGGGAATTTAATGAATGCGATCACTTTACACACAAAATTATATTGAAAGCATACAGATGTATTTCTGCAATTTTCGGGGGAAGAGGTTTCTGATCAAGGGGAATTTAATGGACACAGTCACTTCCCACAAAAAACATTTTCCGCGTGTGAACAAAGGTAATTCTGTGGTTTTTTGGGTTGACGAGTTCCTGATCATAGGGAATTCAATGGAAACGGTCACTTTACACTATGTTCACAACGTGTTTTAAGTTCTATGCAGTTTACATATCTTTTACTTTTACAGAAAGTGAGAATTCGTAGCTTTAAGATGTTTTTTATTGTTTCTTTGATGTTAGGATGACCAAATTTAAAATTTCAATGTGCTTCTTTCGAAGGTTTTCATGCATGGCTGAGGCCCACTAAAAAGAGGTGGACTAGTTCATTAGAAAATGCCCTGATGGGGCAGAAAAAATGAGAATATATTTGCTTGGATAGTTGCCAAGCTAGAAAAAAAGTGGACTAGATTTCTGAGAACATGGGTTAAAATTGGAAAAAATTCACTTTCGTTATATTAAATTTTCATTCTTTCTCAAAAAAATTTTTCCCTGTCTGTGAAAAAGTATATTCTGCAGCTGAGTGCATCAACACACTTTCCAACGAAAAATGTGCATCTCCGAAATTTTGAGGAGGATACAGGGTCGGACGTTAGTTTTTTAGTGTTTTGGAAGACAAAAATTTAAAAAAAAGTTGACCGAAAAAATTTTTTTCGTAACAAATATTCCAGTTTCAAAACCATTGGGGTAGTTTGTACCCCCATGTCCCCCTCACCCATGTGTGCTTCTAACTGCGTTGAGCTTTTGTTCTAAATTTAGTGTCAATAAAACAGGAATCAACACTGGGAAAGTAACTCATGAAATTCCAGTCAGTGTTGTTTAGAAAAGGCTACAGCACAAAGTCTTCTCAGAACTTAATCGATTGTGTAAGATATGTTTAATTCACTCATTTTATATAACATATCATATAGAATTCACTCTGTAAGTAACCAAGGCCCAGTTGTACTAAGGGGGTCTAACCTCGAGCTCAAGATAATCTCGAAAAAAACGACTCGGTTTGATCTCAAGTTCGGTATAATTTGAATGTCATCAGGACTATAGCGAGCTCAATGTCGAGATTACATCTATAATATGCCTCCCTCACCATTTTTCAGCTAGTGTGAGAGGCAGAAATTTTGAATCGGTCGGAACATAGAATGCTATTGATTTACCATTTCTTTACATTTGAAGTCATGTGCGTATAGTTTTCATATAGAAAAATTTTACTGTAGTTGATGCCCAGGGAAGGACAAAATGCACGATGCTGCAGAATATACCGTATTTATTTGAATAAACGCCGCGGCGTTTATTTTTTCAATGGTACATTTGGTGCGGCGTTTATTTAAGGGCCGCGTTTATTGAAGGGCGGCGTTTATTCAAGGGCGGCGTCTATTTAATTTTTGAGTTTAACACCACAAATTTTAATAAAATTCTTACTTTTTCAACAATAAATGCATAAGTATTAAGGTCCTGTCATACTTCGCCGCGCGGTGCCGGTTGTCCTATTCATACTAACAGACGGCGCCACGCGGTACCG
This sequence comes from Romanomermis culicivorax, assembly GCA_963922205.1. Taxonomy (NCBI): domain Eukaryota; kingdom Metazoa; phylum Nematoda; class Enoplea; order Mermithida; family Mermithidae; genus Romanomermis; species Romanomermis culicivorax. The sequence goes on along the minus strand of CAWUHX010000055.1, from coordinate 1,312,960 downwards.
CGCGGTGGCTTGTCATACTTCGCCGCGCGGCGCCGTACGGCGCCGCTTTTTTACTTTTGGGTTTTGCTCTTCTCAAAAAATGTGTATTGGTTCAGTTGAAACCTGATGGGGTGCCGCGCGGGGCCGCAAAAATTACAAAAACCTATTCATACTTCAAAGGCGGTACCGCGCGGCGCCGCTTTTTAGTATGAATAGAACAACCGGCGCCGCGCGGTGCCGCGCGGTACCGCGCCGTGAAGTATGACAGGGCCTTTACTTATTAACAAATTTTTATAAAAGCAGCTGATAATGGTATAAATTGGGGAATTTCAATTGTTACAATTTCGTAATCTGAACTTAATTCTAACTCATCCAAATATAATGATTTTTCCATTGATAAATCAACCTACTGCAAAGTGTTACTTATTTTTTCACTTTAAACTAAGGATAGTAAATCCTCGAATAAACGCCGCGGCGTTTATTCCTTTTTTTCGAACAAAAGTGTGGCGTTTATTCGAGTGGCGCTTATTTAAGGGAGGCGTTTATTCAAATAAATACGGTACTTTTTCACAGACATGGAAATTTTTTTTTTGAGAACGAATGAAAATCCAATACAACGAAAGTGAATTCTTTACAATTTTAGCCCAAGTTCTCAGAAATCTAGTCCACTTCTTTTTCTAGCTTGACAACTATCCAAGCAAGTATATTCGCATTTTTTCTGCCCCATCGGGGCATTTTATAATAAACTAGTGGGATATATAAAAACACGCCAAGTGTAATATAGTGTAAACTGATATTAGTGTAAAAATGACCATCCGGCCCAAAGTAACGTGAGCTACAGCTTATTGCCTGTTATTTACCAGGGTGCGGACATCTTCAAAATAAAATCCATTCTGATAGCTGTGCACAGTGTGTACAAGGATGGATGTTTTTTCTGCATTTACTGGTTTACACATCCTATTTTGCACTTTGATACTTATAGAGTCAAAAATATTTTTTAGGGTAGGTTGATGTTGGTGTGCAAGGAGGTGGGAAGACACGTTGAGACATACACACTGTATATACCTTGCACGTTATAAAACTTGGAAAAAATTCGATAAGCCAGCACCAAAAATCCTTAAGTCTGCTTTTCTTGAAATGCTTCTAAATTATGAAAGTGGAAAGCAAGTACTGTTGTAGATTTTTAAAATTTTCAGCTAAACCCTTCATCGCGTGAGATTGAAAATTTGTGAGTTTATTCAATCAACTTTTAAAAATTTTTACAGTGGAGAATCTCACTGTGAAAGCTTCGTATGGGCGATTTTGACTGCATAGGTGATTTTTGTCTTTTTCAATTTAGAAGCATTTTATAAAAAACAAACTATAGTCTGTTTTTTATAAAATGCATTTAAAATGAAAAATTCACAAATATGCGGTAATATGAAAGCCTTTTATTTTAACCTTGCAGTATAAGATTTTTCCTTCAAAAAATTTGTGAGTGTCGGTTGAATGTTGTCACAAGTTTTCAGTTTCATAGGTCGAACGGATTGGCAGGAAATGCTGAAAGTATTAAATAGTACTTGCTTTCCAGATCCATTATTTCGAAGCATTTCAAGAAAAACAGACTATATATGTTCGAAATCTGTCCCAGTTATTTATGTCATTTATTTCAGATATTTTGCAACCAAATAACAATAGTCTGGTTAGCAATCGAAACACCTCAAGTTGGTCATTGGCTAAAATTTTTGCAGCAAATTTTCCTGACTTGCCAGTGAAGTGCTAGTGATCTGATCACCTGACATCAAATTACCTTGGGTGGACAAACGTGATGTTCAGCAAAATATCGCCATCGCTGTGGAAGTCATCATTAACGGAAAAACCAATAGAGAATTGTTTGCCGCAGCCATCTGGGTCGAGTTGCAAAAACTCGTTCGAAAAGTTCTTGACATCAAATGTGAAAGGTAGTTTCTGAATTGAAGTGACAAAAGGATATGAAATTTGGGAAGTATTTCTGCAAGGAGAACGTGCATTAGAAAAATTGGTAGTGATGCAATACTTACCATTCTCTTTTTTCGATGCAAGTGAACTATAGAAATGATCGAGAAAAGAAAAATTGATAAATATTCTTCATCTACACGATCAGACTTTTAAAATTACATGAATAATATTGCATAATCGGTATTGAAAAAATATGTACAATTGAAAGTCAAATTTCTCTGTTACATGCTGCTAAAAACAACTGCTGGTTACATATAAAGTTAAGGAAACATAAAGCTGATTGAGATACTTCGATCCAGTGAGCAAAGGTGAAACCATTCTGGAATGAGTTTAAAAAGAATTCCACGTGATAAAAAATCAATAAACATATCAAAACATACAATTCTTTTGGGCACTTTAGATGATTGGCATTCCAAAGGAATACTATTATTTAATACATCTGTAACGACGTGTACAGCAATAATTTTCCAAGAGGAAGGGTCCCCGGACTTTCATTGAAGACATGGGTGGTCAGTCAGCAGAAAAAATTTCTCAACTAAAAATCTAGATGAAGATATACTTGAAATGAAATACTTGGAAAATTCGCAGATTGGACTATGCTATTCTGCACTCGTGCTTCCCTAAAATCAGAAACATTAACATATCTTTTTACTCGCTGTTTTTACATCCTTGTCATCTTTGTTTTTGCGTTAATTAACACATTGATCAAAGGAAGATTTTCGACATCAAACGTAAAGAGCAGTTCTTCAATTGAGGTGACGATTGGACACAAAATTTTGACAGTCTTGCTCATGAGAGAAGGGATATAAGAAAAATAAATTGCGCTATAAAACTTACCATTATATTGTTGGGATGCAACTGAACTATTGAAACCAGTAATATGCACATAAAAATGTGGCAGATAATCATCATGTCGGAATATTAGCGAACTATAGGAATCGACTATAAATATTCTAGTTTTTGCTAATCTAGAAACCGTATACAAATTTATCGGTATTGAGATAATTTACTTCGTTGAAAAGTTCTGTTTGTCTAAAAAAACTCATGCTTATGAAAAACAAACTAAATTCATAGCAGTGCCCTAGCTGTAATGGAGTTAAATCCGTTTGGGGTCATTTTTGGCATCGTTTACGTTATTGAGAAAAATCTCATTTACAATTTTATGCGCTCCTATGCGCCCTTATATAATCATTTCACTTTTGTTTCATTCTTACAATTTTAAAATGTCATGAAAAACATTTTCATGTCGCATTATAGAGCATTGTTTTAGGCATCTAATGCGTTTTCAGCGATCAAGTTTCGTCCTTCGCCGGTTGACATATCTGAAATCTCGTTACAGACTGAAAAACTTCAAAACTGTAAAACATAAAAATTTTGGGGTACTGTAATTATGCGAATGTGGTTCTTACCCTGATATTCAACATTGGAAACTTTTCATACACGTTTCATTTTTGAACTTCATCAATTTGTAATTTTTTTACAATGGTGTTCAAACTCAAAGTTCCCTAGCTTTACATCATTTTCGTGAAAAAATCGGAAAATTTTGCACATAGAATTTGACATTTCAAGAACTGTTGTATTCTCAAATATGCACTCAACACTTTCTATTTCCGCAATATACTGTAACCTAGGGCTTGAATCGGGCCTGACATTTCCGGCCGGGCCCCGCCCGCAAAATTTTTTTACAACCCTGGACCCGGCCCGGTATGAAATCAGACTTTAACCTTGAGACCCGATTCTGCTCAATTAAAAAAACAAGGCCCGAAGCCCGACCCGAAAGTCCGATTTTAAAATTTTGTGTATATGCAGTTTCGTCGGGTATTTTACTATTGCTCAGCATAGCACTTTTAGTTAAACATGATACAGCAATCAAGGGCTAGTCACATCAAATCGATATTGCCATGCATGCACGTGGGGGTTTTGGGGTGGGATTTTGACCCCCAGCAGATTTTGATTGACCCCGGATTCTTGCTGACCTCCAGCAGATTTGACCCAACCAGCAGTGATTGAGAAGATGACGAAGGAGAATAAGCAAAAGAGAAGAGAAAGTTAACATAAAAATGGAGATAATGCTGTAGTTTACCAATTTTTTAAAACAAAGCATACTTGATTCCAAATAAATAATATTAAAACTTTAAAAAGTGATGTCCAAGCAAACAATTTCACATATCTGACTTATATAGGTTAAAGAATATGCTGCTTGGACGCAAGAAGAGCTTTCTAAGACCGTTCTTTTAGTTATCAAGAACGAAAAAAATTTCTATTTCACCCCTGTACTGACTGACCCTTAGAGTAGAATTTCTATGCTGTGCATGTATGGATATTACTCTTCAAAAAATTAAATTATCAACTGCCTGAAATTAAAATTATAAATAAATCATTAAATTGAACTGACAATTGACTAATAAATAAGTTAGTGAACCATTCAGTGACATAAAATGCTAAAAAGAGTTGGTCCAAGTCCATGAGGGAGGACAAAGAGCAAAAAATGGAAGGAGAGAGGGAAGAGCGTGGGTTAAAAGCACACTTGGTCGGGCCGAGCTTTGGCTACTTTGTTAATAGTTTTTATTTTAAAAAATTGAAAAATTGATAATCTTTTGGTTTTCTACAGGTACATTGAAAAAACTAGGTGTCACGAACAAAATTTTTTTGATACAGTAATCACAACGAACATGATGAAAAACCATACGCTGTAAATGAAGTCCTTCGGAAACAATAATTTGTGTAACATTACTCAGCTCACTATGGGCTATAAAACTGCTCTATATAACATGATTCATTCCCTAATTTTAAATGGAAACATTTTCAAAAACTTTTTTTCAAATTGAATATGAGGATCAAAAGGTCGAATCGATAAATCGGCTATATATACTGTAAAATTTTGGAAATTTATTGCTAAATTCGGAAATTTATTACTAAAACATGTAAATTGAACAATCACTATTCAGTGTTACGTCCAAACTTCACATCGAAAAACAACAGATGGTTACGGAAACCTATCAAAATTGAGAATGTGTAAAGCCACAAAAGGCAAATCCATTCAACTGATAAAAATGCTAAGTGATTTTATTCTGGTTCAAATGCTACACGATATGGAAATTCTTTTGTGCTTAATGGTTCGAATGTGCAATAATGTACACTATTGATATGTTGCTGAAAAATAAGCGAGTGATTACCAGAACTCCTTCCCTGCGTAAGTTTTGCAGGAAATAAGCACATTTATGACATCAGAAAAAAACCATACAAATCGGGCTGAAAATAGCATCAATCAAACAGACGATACTCATAAATGAACTCCTTCACGAACGCCTCAGTATCGTTAAAACAAACGCACCAATACAATGACAAGTTGAAAATTCAAAATAAGATAATGTCAAGCAGTTTGGCAATTTGAAAAATGTTCTGATGCATCTGAATTCGTCCATTATATTATTTGGCTCACTTGAATAGGTTCTTTTTCACCAAAACAGAAAACTATCATTGCCACGAATTCGAGTCGAACAGGGAAATTAAATTTGTGGTCCTGTTTGAAGTGCTCCTGGCTCATCCCTTTCGCTTTACCACCATCACTGTGGGTGAAACATCCCAGCTGAAAAATTATGAAAATTATGAAATTGTACAAATGCACGAATTTCTCCTTCACGTAATATTGCTGATAATTTACAGCAAAGAATAGATGCACCGGTGCAAAATCCATCCTATTATATTTGTCGATGATACGAATAAATACTGTCCATGTGTACATCTCCCCTACGGGCCAAAGCATGATTATCAGTTTGTAGTAATGACGCGTGGAGAAGTCCGCAGGAACTCTCAACAGTTTGATACCCTGATGATGTTCTGAAATGCCTCCAATGGTCTATTTATGCGCAACTGACCATGACAATTATATGGAATGTTCCATCAAGTTTCAATCCCTGCAAATTGTGGAGATGTGGAGAAGGCATCATTAGGTGGGCACGATTGCCTCTAGAAATATTATATATGACGTGTTATGATCATTTTCGAAATTTACTGTATATTGTGCCAGCCATGGCCGTTTAATTTTGTTATTGTTATTTTATACCAGTAAAGTTGGGTGGCCAATTGGTGTTTATTTATCGACTATTTAGTGGCCGGATTTATATTGGGCCATATATTCTTCTACAGTAGCATCTCACATTCCCAACTTCTATGAGGACCATTGGGTAAGGCTTTCTGGTGTACTCTGGTAGTTTTTCGAGTGTAAGCTGTTGGATTCCGGCTGCTGAATAGCGACTGAAGGTTGTGTTTAGCTCTGCTGAAGAACTGATGCACCGTATAAGCTTTTACTAATGGGAAGCTCCATCAAGTGACCTGCAGTAATTAGTTGGATACAAGCCAATAAACACTTGAGTTATATTGCTGACGTATTCTGACCAAAGCAAAGAGGCCCATCAACTTAACATCCTGAGGTTTAGCCAATCAGGATGCCAGGATTATCACGTAGTTGCACCACTGTACCATATAGTTTTCAACCTCAAAACTCAATGGAATCCACTTATTTCTCAAGCCTCATCTTTTCTATGATCATTCGTAATTTATTCATGTATATTTTCTATTTTGTACAGCATGTTATCTATCAGAGCTCTTCTATTATTTGTAATTACAATTCACTTACCTGTAAAAGTATGGTTTGGTTTTTTTGTCGCTTTTTTGACAGCTCTTCTTTCTCCCTTTGTGGTGGCTACTGGCCACATTTCTGGTGCTTATGTTTTGGTATTTAATAAACTTGTGATTCTTGATTGGTAGCATTTGGCATAGAGCTGATTGTTACCATGGCCTGACCACTCATTTTCGTCCTCTCTTCCCTCATTGTTTACTCTGTTATATTTTATCCTGTATTTTTCTCCCATTTATTTATGCTTTATCTATTTTGTTCTAGCCAATTTTCCATATACAAATGTGCAACCTATCATTTTTGACATTTGTGTCAGTCCTCAACTGTGTTCATCTCATCACCGATTCCCAGTCATTCTACACATTTAGTGACACACCTTTAGGCAACAAAATTGGCACCATACACATTTTTCAATAGTATGTGTTTTTGCTCCCAACAAAGTTACATATTAAATTCGGTCATTCTACAGTAGAAGCAAAAAGAATCATTAATGCCGAAAACAACTGATCGACTCTAATGCTTATTGTTGCTGATTCGAACGTTTGATTATCAACATGTTCACTCACAGTCATTGTCCAAATCACAATTTTTTGGCGTCCTTGATCAATTTTAGACACCTAATCAGAATTTGACACCTGTTTTACTCGAATTTTACACTTTGTCATCAAGATTTAAGCTATTATTGTTAAAAAAAACGGTGTTTATACTTCCTCTCACATTGACACCCTTGTGGGTCCACCTGTCTATTGAAATCCAGCCCTCGAAAGTTGCACAACATGTTCGACATTATTGATGCTCAGGTCTCAGGTTCACCAGAGAGCTCTTTATCAGGGGGAAAATTTAACAAGTTACGAGTCCCGTGATAAGAAGACAACAAATGGCTGTCTCACCAAAACTCAGAGTTTGCGAGCAGGGGATTACGAGTGTAGGAGTGCGACGAGTGACCATTTCATCAAAAAATAATCCTTATGAGTACGGGTCCACGAATTATGAGTTTTAGGAGTGACAGTTTTGGATAACTTATGGCTGTTCAGTGTCACCAAATGAGTCACCCATCATTATGATAATGAAAGGACTCATAAATTTGATGAGATTTTCATGAACCAAGAGTGTGTCCGTAGGACCCATAGCTTAGTGGTGTTTGAGCATTTCTGTCTGTCAATCTGACAAAGAAATGCTAACTTGGATTCTTTTCCAAAATTACTGCATTTTGGGCGAAAAACAGGCATTTTGACATTTTCCTGAGGAAGCCCCAAAAATAAAAATTTTTATAAAAAACCAATATGTCCATCAGACTGCCTGTGCAGAATAACCCTCTCCCCTCTTCCATCCTCCTCTGGTAAAAACCAAGGGTGCCCTCTTCCAGCAAGCCGTGATTTCAGAAATCCACTTTGAAGGGTTCCTGTACATAATATATAAAGGGGCGAAGCAACACCTTTGATTGGCTATTTTCAGAATTGTGCCGCCCATCTCGATTTCTTTTCAAGATAGGATCTTGATTTTTGTTTCAAAATGTTATCTTAATTTTTTCCAAGTTGCCATTTTGATTTTTTTCAAGAAGCCAAATTTTTTTTCAAGATTATATCTTGATTTCTTTCCAAGATTATCTTGAGAAAAATGCGATACATTTAAAAAAATTGTGATGCACTCAAAAAAATCGAACATCGGAAAACTCTTAGATCTTGATTTTTTTGTGATGCATCTTGAAATTCTTGCGACGCATCTTGAAAAAATGTTGTGCATCATGTTCGAAGGTAACAATTTTTTTCAAGTGGTAACAAGTTTTTTCAAGTGGCCCTTCTAGTACTCTATACGAATAACGAACAAAAATGAATAATCTGCAATGATCTAGAAATTTTTCACAATTTTTTTGCATGTTTTTAATAAAATTGACTTATCTTCACAATGAATTTAGAAAATTCTTGTAAAATTTGCGAATTTTCAAAAATGTGATGAAAACGATTTTCCGTAGAGATTAAATTTTTTTCAAAATTGTTATATGATGTTTCAACAAAATCTAACAAATTTTCACAAGAATTGAAAAAAAAATTTTCAAGATTTGTTGAAATTTCAGAATAATTTGGAAATTAATAATTCTGAACAACTTGAAAAGCTCTTGGTATTTTTGTAAAATCGTTCACACAATAGTTTGGCATAAAGATTACAGCCTGTTTCTGAAAAGCTGTCAGTAAAGTTACAATAATCCTGTTTCGCGAAAACTGTTATTAGGCTTAAGATGCATATTCATATTGAGAGAGAATGAAAAGAAATCAGAGAATATGCAAAATTATTGTTTCACATAAACCTGTACTCAATGGTTTGGAAATAGTACCATCAGATCAGCTAGGTACCACCACTGTAATTAAACTTGGCCACCTATGCGAGACAGTCAATCTAGCCTCATGCGACATCATTTCAACAGAATCGATGCAAAATTCACAACAAACCGAATGAATTCCTAAGAAATTCCAAAGTCATCACAGAATAATCAAACCAAACAAACCAAATATTTCCCGATCTGATTACAACATCCGATTATAAAAAGATTAGAAATTCCCATATAACAAGGACAAAAAACACCTATAAAATGATCATTTTATGAGTCCTACAAAAACATGGTGAAATACTTTTACTAGGGACTCATAACTCGAAACACGTCGCCTGTAGTGCAAATGGCGCCTCTCTACCTTGTTGTCCATTTCCCGTAGGTTGTAGCTCGTCACCTGTAGCATGAGTGAAGCTGGTGAAACTCATTAACTCCTAGAATTCAACACTCGTAGTACTTGTCAGACTCATAACATTGTGGTGAAACCGGGCCCAGTGCATCAATGACAAGAAGCTGAGTAATGTCTAAAAGAACTATATCTTGAATAATCACCTTGGAGGTGAAGCAACTAGATTTTTCGAACATTTTCCAACCATGGTTCAAATCAGAACAACAATCCATGCAGATTTTCAAAAAGCTATTGTTGAAATCAGGCTTTTTTAGTGATTCTAGGGGCCTGGGCCCCTAAAAGTTTGGAAATGGCTCCTGAAATTTTAGGTCTAGGAGCCATTTTGGCTCCTAAAATTTTCACTTATTCACTTATATTATGGTGAACTGTGGTTATTTCCATTCAATTTTAGATTTTAAGTGTGTTTTACAGGCTCCAAAATCATAAAACATCAAAAATTTTCAGGCGATTCCGCGCTGGATCTCAATATATAATTTTTCAAATTAGTCTATTCACTGTTTTTCTACAAGTCAAACTTTCTAGGAAAGAAAATTTTCGACAAGGGAAAAATACGGGGGACTGACATGGAAAAAACGAATTTTGGTGCATTTGATGCAAAAGAATTTTGGTGATCAAAATCTCAATTTTTCTGTTTTTTGTAACTATTATTTTGAATATGAAGCTGAGTTTTAATTCATGATCATAATGGAGGTGATTTTCATAAATTTCAAGTTTAATTTGAATTCGTCAAACTTTTGAAAGCATGAACATAGTTTGTAAAATGATATAATACATATTTTCCAACCTTTTATGTTGATCGAATGAGTTGAACTACTTGCGATGCCTGCAAAATAAAAGGCGGGGTTTTGAATTAAAAAATTTCCGGATAAATGTTTGGGCTTTGTTTGAATCTTTTTCAAATTCCATATCAACAAAGCTATTCCACAATGACTAGAACAAATAATAATCTGATGGTGCAATATTTTATGAATATGGTGGATAGAGTAACAACTCCCAGTTTATTTCCTGAATTTATGCTTGGACAATGGCAGTGGTATGTAGATAGGCATTATCATGGAGCAGAAGTACTCTTTTGAAGTTTATGAATGCAGGCTGCTTTTAACTCAAGGCATTTTGTACACAATCACGCTGATCTTCATAGACTCCAGCAGTGATGGTCAAACAAGATGGAGGCAACTCAAATTGGACGACTCCCTGGCTTGATCACCATACACATAACGTAACCTTGTTCGGTTGTAGATTGGGCCTTGGCACTTGTGCTGGTTTAGAGCCTTTGCCGACCCATTGTGACTTCTGGATGATATTAACATACACAACCCACTTTTCATCTCCATTGATGATTCAATCAAGGAAAGGCTCAATTTTGTACCATAGAAGTAATGAAATGGAAATGATAACATGTTGTTGCATAGCAAAATCACTCAACTTGTGAGGCACCCATGTTTGGAGCTTGCAAACTTTGTTCATCTGCTTCATTCGATTTTCAATAGTAGTGTGGGTAATGGCGAGGACTTCTGCTATTTCCCTAGTATTTGCTTTTTGATCAATGTCCAGCTGTTCGTGAATGTCTGCTTCTGATACTCCACCTGGTCATCCACTATGAGGTTCATCTTTGATGGTGCACGGACAATTGAGCGCCGGACAATTGAGCGCCGACAATTGAGTGCCGACAATTGAGCGCCGACAACTGAGCGCTGGACAATTGAGCGCCGTGACAACTGAGCGCCGAAAACTGAGCGCTGACAACTGAGCACCGGACAATTGAGCGCCGACAATTGAGCGCCGACAACTGAGCACCAGACAACTGAGCGCCATGACAATTGAGCGCCGTGACAACTGAGCGCCAGACATTTGAGCACTGACAACTGAGCGCCAGACATTTGAGTGCCGACAACTGAGCACCGACTATTTAATGCATTATAATTGAGCGTTTTTTTCATTTACTGAGCGCTACGGAATACTAGCATTTCAGTGATTATCTACCGTAATGATTATCTACCATAATGTATATATGTCCATACGTCTAATATTATGAATCAAACAAATATGGTCATTTTTGATTCGTATGACGAAGCCTAAGCCTAAGCCTAAGCCTAAGCCTAAGCCTAAGCCTAAGCCCCTAAGCCTATGCCCCTAAGCTTAAGCCCCTAAGCCTAAGCCCCTAAGCCTAAGCCCAAGCCTAAGCCTAAGCCTAAGCCTAAGCCTAAGCCTAAGCCTAAGCCTAAGCCCAAGCCTAAGCCTAAGCCTAAGCTTAAGCCTAAGCCTAAGCCTAAGCCTAAATGCAAAATAGTTACTTCAAACTCATTGGGTTATTTATCTGACATTAAATAGTCGGCGGTCAGTTGTCGGCGCTCAGTTGTCGACGCTCAGTTATCTGGCGCTCAGTTGTCTGACGCTCAGTTGTCTCGGCGCTCAGTTGTCGGCGCTCAGTTGTCGGCGCTCAGTTGTCGGCGCTCAGTTGTCGGCACTCAATTGTGGGTGCTCAATTGTCCGGCGCTCAATTGTTGGGTCACGATCTTTGATACTGTGGGTGCCATACCTGAACTTTGCAAACCACTGTTCAACTGCACATTTAGACATGACAGGTTCTCAATATGCTTGCCATGTATTCCTTGCTGCTTCAGCTGCAGTTCTGCCCAAATCACACTAATACAAAATGCAATGATGAGTATGGTCGAAAGGTAAAGCTTTGTTTTAGGTATCAATAAAATGGGCAGTATGAGCCAACTGAAAACTGACCTGACTTTTCGAAACAATAATGCTTGCTCTTCCAAATGAACAATCAGCAACCCAATTTATTTGGCTGGATTTTTAGAAAAAAGTTGATTGATAACACATGACCAAAAATCAACATTACTTTCTTGCAAACCCAATATATAGAAAATATAGATAATGAATCTGGAAAGTAAGTTAAATTTTATGTTTTCAGCATTTTCCGCCAAGCCGTTGAAACTCAAAATTTATGGTAACACTCAACTAAAACACATGAATTTTTGAGCAATATGCCGTTCATGTAGGAGATTTTTGAGAGACTACGTATTTTTGTCATTTTTTGTTGTAGAAGCATTTTGTAGGAAACAGACAGTAGTCATATAATGTAGTAGACACCATTTTCAACATTTTACTTATGTATAGATTCGAGTACAGTGAGCACTGGTGATTGCGACGTCACCATCCACTGTGGTGAATCTTGTCATTGATATAAAATCCAGAATGCTTACATTGAAGGAAATGAGTTTGTCTGTTATGAATCTCTCCACTTACTTGATCTAAAAATTTGCAGACAAAATTTATAAGCACAAGCTATACCAGAACAGCTTGCATGTATGAATATATACAATAGCTGATTGAGCTGTTAAATTTTGAGAGAAAAGGTAGATAGCTTGAAGATTTCAAACCTTAGTCCTACCTGAAATCCGAGATTGGGATTTTTTCAATACTACCTGCTGGATCTTCTTGGATACTCGTTTTAGCAACACCAATGTAGTAGGATCATATTTTGAAATGATGAACAAAATTCTCTGATGAAAACAATTTTTATAGGTAATTACTTCCTCAGAGTCCACCAGCCTAATTCCGAACACAACTTACCAAAATATTTTTTCCACCCTCATCCAGAGAGTAAATGCTCAAAGTATGTAAACATGGTGGACGGAACCAATTTCATTTGGGGATATTATTTGTAGGGTTTTTCGTTTGTATTTTATTCTTCCGTCTGTATATAAATATGCCACTGAAAAGTTTTGAAAATTCGTTAAAATTAACTCCGGCGATTCTTTTGCTTCCAATAACACAATTGGATAGCTGGAAATTCTTTGTTTGAAATCAACCTTAGTTATTTATTTAAATTTATTTAAGATCTTTTGCAACCAAACCACAATAGTACGGTAAGCAATCGAAAAACCTAAAATTGCATGACCCGACAATTGAGCGCCGGACAATTGAGCGCGGACAATTGAGCGCCGACAACTGAGCGCCAGACAACTGAGCGCCGTGACAACTGAGCGCCGACAACTGAGCACCGACAACTGAGCGCCGACAACTGAGCGCCGACAACTGAGTGCCAACAACTGAGCGCCGACAACTGAGCGCCGAGACAACTGAGCGCCGACAACTGACCGCCAACTATTTAATGTCAAATAAATAACCCAATCAGTTTGAAGTAACTATTTTGCATTCAGGCTTAAGCTTAGGCTTAGGCTTAGGCTTAAGCTTAGGCTTAGGGGCTTAGGCTTAGGCTTAGGCTTCGTCATACGAATCAAAAATGACCATATTTGTTTGATTCATAATATTAGACGTATGGACATATATACATTATGGTAGATAATCATTACGGTAGATAATCACTGAAATGCTAGTATTCCGTAGCGCTCACTAAATGAAAAAAACGCTCAATTATAATGCATTAAATAGTCAGTGCTCAGTTGTGGGCACTCAAATGTCTAGCACTCAGTTGTCGGCGCTCAAATGTCTGGCGCTCAGTTGTCACGGCGCTCAATTGTTGGCCCTCAATTGTCTGTCGCTCAGTTGTCCGCGCTCAGTTGTCGGCACTCAGGTTTCAGTGCTCAGTTGTCACGGCGCTCAATTGTCCAGCGCTCAGTTGTCGGCGCTCAATTGTCGGCGCTCAATTGTCCCGCGCTGAATTGTCGGTGCACCCTAAAATTGGTTATGGGCTAAGATTTTTGCTGCAAAATTTTACGACTTGTCGGTCAGAGCTAGTGATCTGGTCACCTGACTTCAAATTACCTTGGGTGGACTAACGTGATGTTCAGCAAAATATCCCCATCGCTGTGGAAGTCATCATTAACAAAAAAATCAATAGAGAATTGTTTCCCGCAGCCATGTGGGTCGAGTTCCAAAAATTCATTCGTCGAAAGGTTCTTGACATCGAATGTTAAAGGTGGTTTCTCAATTGAACTGACCATTGAATATGAATTTTGGACAATCTTGCCCATCGAAGAAGGCACATAAGAAAAGGAGGTTGTCCTGCAAAAAAATTGCCATCCTAAGCCTCAGATGGAACTGAACTATTGGAATAATCAGCATGTGAATAAAAATGTGGCACATGATCCTCATATCGGAATGAATGAAATATAGCAATCGACTATCCACATTTTTCGCTTTTCTAGAAAAAATATAAGATGTTGTGGGTATTGAGGTAATTTATTTCGTGTAAAAGTTCAGTTTGTCAAAAAAAGAAGAATTCATGCTTATGAAAAACTAAATTTATAGCAGTGCCCTGGTCGTAATATAATATGTCTACATGAGTTAATTTTTTCATTGTGTGCATTATAAGATGCCGTGTTCATAAAATAGACAAAAAGCCTGCACAATAATGTCATTTTCTTAAAAATTCAATAATGGGTCGATTTTTGTTAAGCGCATTTTTTGAGCTTAAATTTTTATTATTAAGCTCAATGAAGGACAATCAAGCATTTGAAGTTTGACAATGAAGAATCTCGATTTCCGCCGCATAACACTGAAGTAAAGAGAGCTTTGGTCAGACTCATGCATGCACAGCGTAGAAAGTCTGCCGGGTGTCAAACCCCCCCCAAGCCTCCCACGTGCATGTATGGTCACACTTACGGTTGTTGTCTGTACCCTCATTCAAATAGTTAATTTTATAGACGAGCAGGAATTCTTACGCAAAATATGCATATCAATAAGTTTACCTCAAATTTTTTATGCATTGTAACGTAGCTGCTAAAGCAGTACTGTAAATATGTAGCATACTGTATGTGATAGACATTTATTAAATATTATTAATTTTCACATTTTATCGTCTCAAGGGTGTCTGGGATTCACACCCAAACATTCCTACAAAATTACGTGAAGTACTTTATTTTGATCCGTTCACACCCCGGTAGCCCAATTAAGATGCCCCAATTAATTTGCACAAACGGCAGCTGTTCCCCTAGAACCTACACTAAACTACACATTCCCCAGCTACCGTAATCCTCAGTAAAAATCGTAAACAACACCTGCACACAGTAAAATGCGTAGAAGCCCCGCCGTACAGTAGTCTCAAGTGTAACGGTAGCGGCGGCCCCACAAAACATGTGTATACAGAGAAACCGATACAGGAAGCATGCACAGAAGCACAAAGGTGTGGCCAAGCCCACCGTAGAAAGCAAGTGAAGCACAGAAAGCATACAGTACCAGAAAAGCATTAGAGAGGCGTAATTAAGAAAGCATAAAAAGCGTAGCAGGAAACGACGATTGGTGGAAGAAGATGGACAGAAGCTCGACCTCCCGCGACGCCCAGGGAGTGGCCAAAATCGCCGTATAAAAGAAGAAGCAAAGCGTGATTTTATTCATTCTTGTATCGTTCAATTTTTCGACCCCGCCTCCGTATTTGCAAGCATCATTTTGAGAGCGAGTCTCATTTTTATTCGGAAGCAATTAAGCCGTGTATACTCGCCGTGTTATCGTATCATTGTCGTATCGACGTCTGAAGCAGCCATCGAGTATTGTAAAGCCGTATATTATCGCCCCCGTCCCGTTATTTGTCCCGGCCGTATCGACCGATTGGTTAGAAGTAAAGTACCTCACACAAATCTGGTCGTTACATATTTTGGTGACCGTACCGTTACGTTAACCACTGGAACTCCCTGCCCCCAATTAGGTGTACTCTTATCCGGGCATTTAGAAGCATTAGATAATACAGTAGTAATCATTTCCTACAGTAAGACAGTATTCCTAGAAAGCAAACTGGAAATCCCCTCCAACGAGACATTAAGCGATACATTTAAACAAATACAGCGTGAAGCAAAAATTGAAGCATTTAAGCAGAAATCCCAACGTAAACCAAGAATGACCCACCAAACGCAAGATCATCTAGGAGAAATCGTTAGAGAGCAGATAAACGATTTGTTTTCAGAACATTTTTGTACCCTACGCACACAATTGAATCAGAATACAGTAAACCCTACCCTAATAGACGATCTAAGAACAGCAAACATTCGTAATAACATGGCAAACAATTTCTACGCGAAACCTACAGTATTCACGGGCGGCGTGACCCAACATTTTGGTGAATGGAACAAAAGGTTAGAACAATTCATGGCACTCCAAGGCATGAAAGATACAGACGTACAGTTAAAGTTGGCATGTTTAGAGATTCATTTAGGAGGAGCTGCGTTAGCAAAATTCAAAAGCTTAGCCAATTCCGAAAACCCTCCCCACACATACGAGCAGTATAAAGTCGCATTACAGGCATTTTTCCCAAACAATAGAGATAATGAGCTACATCAACAATTCTTATGCGAAAGAAAACAAAAGCGATCAGAAACAGTAACGGAATTCTTATTTGATCTAGAACATCTCGCAACCCTCGCCTACCCTAACTTTAACACAGACGCACGAGAAATGATCATAAAACCCCTCTTTGTAGAAGGCATGCAAAACGAAATCAGGGAAGCAATTAAGTATAGAAGGTTCGCAACTCTAAAAGAAATGTCAGACGAAGCAGCTTACATTGAACAGCAAATTCTTAGAAATGAGTTAAAGTCCAACGCCCTTCCCTTCATACCCCCAAAACCCGAACCCATCTTTTCCCTAACCAAAAATACAGACCAACAGGATCTTTTGCATCAGTTAGAACAACAAGTTAAAGATTTACAGTTGCAGATCAAACAAAAACCCCAACCCCCACAACAGAGTAGCTACAACAATTTCAGTAACAATACTTTCAGCAGGAATAATGCTTACAGGAACAACACCACCCCTAGGCAACCCACATGCTTCCAGTGTGGACAAATCGGACGCGTAGCTCGTAACTGTAAATCAGTAGGTACCCGAAAATCATGTGAAATCTGCTTCCCTAATAATCACAGTACACGTGATTGTAAAAGCTGATGCATCCACTGCTCCCAAACAGGACATAGATCAGATAACTGCCTTTCGGAACCCTACTCCAATTTTCAATGTTTCATATGCAAGCAGAGAGGTCATACAAGCAGGTATTGTCCAAATCAGCAGAGTCGTAATATTCAAAATTGCATTGAGTACAGGCAACCCCAACCCCACATGGACATTGATGACCCCGCATTTTACTCAAAATTACCCGCCATAACTAACGGCCCTCAGACTACTTTAGGAACTATCATGCCCAACACCCACCGCCGTAGTGACGAATACGTCCTTGATCTGGACGTACCCGATTGGTGCGCCATGTCACCACCCCCCACGCCTGAAGCCGCAAAAATCGAAAAATCGCCGCCCATCATCCCCGTAGGCTACAAGATCCCCCGAAAGCAAGACACAACGCCGCCCACTGCCCCCCAAACCCCGTCGAAGACAGGCCGCAACTTGTTATCCCTTCTCCATGGCCTGACCCCCGAACCCTACCAATTTGGCCCCCGCCAAACAATACTACCAACCCCCACAAGTAAGCAAGTCCAAACCTCATCCCATAACTCAACTTCTAAAGTTTTACAGAATGTTCAGATTTCAAACAGGCCACCCCCCCAGTGCAAAACTGCAAAACGACAACACCAAAAGCCTCAACACCAAACCGGCCACAACGAAAACATACAGTGCCCCGCCGCCTCCACTAAAACATTCTATTGGCCGATGTTTTGTATTTTTCTTTGTATAATAATCCCCACATCGTGTAGTGCCCAATTTCAGATGTGTGGAACTTCATTGAGCGGTCACTCAGTCAGCATACCAAAAGTTGTATCATGCATGCCCCCTTCCACAGTAGACAAACCCATACAAACATTCGGAAAAATCTATATCCCCTCCACTAAGCCCTACATTACAGACGCATACAAATGCAGTGTTCGCAAACGCAAAATTTGTACTAATACAGGATTTTTTGGATCAAAAGGTATTGTCTTCGACCAAAGCGAAATGCAAAATCTAACCCCACATGTTTGTAAGGCAATCGTTATAGACAAGGAACACAACGGTCAAAAATTATACGAAACCCAACCAGGATTTTGGTCAACAAATAACTCCTTAAGCGTAGAATACACATGGTGTTGTACAGACCATTGTACCTCGGTCACTAACATCATCATAGAAATAGGACAAATAGCATCTTGGAATGGAAAATCTATGACAGGTACATTAGGCGACCTAGGGTCATGCAAACCGACATCAGGTCATTGTGTCACAGCCGACGGATCCATTATCTGAAATGAAACAGCATTTGAAAACTTATGCCCCTTCGAATACAAAAATACACATCCCATAAAACTCACGCCAACCCACATGATAAAAGAAGAGCTACAAGGTGCATTTTCGGTTAAAAACACACTCTTTTCAAACCCCAATTGCCCAGAAATCCAAGACAGCATTCTAACCGAACAAGGCATTATTGTACAATTAGACAAAAGCACACCACATCGTAACACATTTTTAACCCCAAAAACCAACGAAACTCATACTACACTATACGATTTTGATGATTTTGAACCCATCAATGCAAAACTAAACTATCTAGCAGACAAAATACAGGAATTCGAAATTCAAAATTTCAAAAATGTATGGAATGAATTATGCAGACAGGCACAGCGTCACCTTGATCTCGTATGGCAAATTTTACGTCTTGATGCAACCCTTGGAGCGCGTGCATTCCTACAGCGAACGGACATCATAGCAGAATTCACAGGAGAAGCCCTCACAGTCTGGCCCTGCAAGCAGGTAAACGCATCCAAAGTCTTTTACAACCATAAAATCAACCAAACATGCTTCAAACTTTTGCCCATTCTCGTAGGAACTGAACTCATGTTTTCAAATCCAGGTGGCAACGATTTGACCCCTTTCTCACAAACCGTTGACTGCCATCACATGCATGTAGCCCTTTACAAACAGAATAATACATGGGTAAGTGAAACAGGATCCCCGCATGTCACAAATTTACCTTTAGAAATCGTCTGGAACCGAAATTTCTCCCTTTTCCATTTTAATACACCCGCCATTTTTCATGATCAACTTGCAACTATTTCAACCAACTTACTCTTTTTGAAACAATACATTTACAAAACCCACACACTCAAAAACATTGTCAAAAAACTCGTCAATTACACCGCCCAAATGTCTCTCAATTCCGATACAGTTTACAACATGATCTCAGGCACTGGCCAAGCACTCGGAAATACACTCTCTGGTGCCGGTCAAGGCATAGAACATGTAATAACCGGTACCACCCAAAGTCTCACGGACGGATTAAACAATTTACTCAAAGGACCCCTGCAAATCATTATCAATCTCGCCGTTATTACTGTAGTTATTGCAGGCGTCTTTTATTCGTTTCTCGTTCTTCGAAAATATTTCCCCTCTCCAAAGCATCATGCCACAAAGGAACATGCATACGAAATACCATCAAACACCAGACATTTACATGAGACCATTCCCCCATCATTCTGCCATGCTCTCTTAGAATTAGCTAATCGTCGTGGGGCACAAACACAGCAGAAATACGTCCTTGTCGATATTGATACCCCCGAACTCCTGCAATCGAACTCATTAATCAAATTCACCAATCTGCATCAAATAAGCCACCCCAAAACGTACCTGAGAAACATACCCCTCATATTCCAATCACACTTAACAGCAAATTAATGACAAAAGGCATGATTGACACTGGTGCAGTTTACTCACTTATTGATTCCCGAATCGCTCAAATCCTACAGTTAGACATGAAACCCCCGCTAGTCCAAGCAAAAGCCGCAAATAATCTTCCGATTCACTTTGTAGGGACCACTTTTGTCACAGTGACAGCCCAAACAATCCAGGAAACAATCATGGTCCATGTCCAAAAAGATTGCACAGCAGACATCCTTCTAGGCAAAAACTTTCTCAGTCGATTTTCGGAATACACTATCAACAATCAAAAATCACAGGTCAAATTTGGCAATGTTATACTACCTTGTGATGGCCTAGAATATAGCCCTCTTTCAACTCGTGGTGGAACTTATTTGGATGAGAAATTAGAATTACCACCCCGTACAGTAACCGAATTTACTGTCCCCTTGCCCAAATCGTACTTACAGGTCAAACAGCTTGAATTCACCCCGAAACCCAAACAGAACTCTAAAGTCCATTTCGCAGCTTGTATATCTGAGAATCAAAACAGTCGCATACGCATATCCGTCCTGAACACACAAGAAACAGCTCAAATTCTTTATCCTGGAACATGCATTGGTACAGTCTCATGTTACATCCCAAAACAAAATGCTCCCGTTAACATGCCCCCCTCCACGCAAAATCAGCCCAACCGTTTTGATACATTCACATGGTTAAATGAGAATCTTAATTTAACCCCCAGTGACCTCACAGAAACCGAGAAAATGCAACTCCTACGCGCCCTATCGAAGTATCCTACATTATATGCTAAATCCAAAATGGACGTAGGTAGAACCACCCTCGTTTCACATACAATTGACACCAATGGCTCCCAACCCGTACGTAGACAACTTTATCGGACCTCCCCAAAAGAAAAGCAAATCATACGAGCAGAAGTTGAGCAACTCGCAGCAGCAGGTGTCATAAGCCAAAGCAATTCCCCATGGTGTACCAACACAGTTTTAGTCCCAAAAAAGACGGAGGCCATCGTCTCTGCATTGATTTTAGAGGCCTCAACAAATTCACCAAAAAAGATACCTACCCCTTGCCTCGTATAGACGAAATTCTAGACACCCTCCGAGGAATGAAATATTTTACGTCCCTTGACCAATCCAATGCATACTATTCCATTCCCATAGCACAAGCAGACAGAGAAAAAACGGCCTTTAATTGCTCAGCCGGCCAGTATCAATTCAACTACCTCCCCTTTGGACTCACCAATGCCCCAGCCACATTCCAAAGGTTAATGGATGTTATTCTTTCGGGTCTGCAATGGAACACATGCCTTGTATATCTCGACGATGTCTTGGTATTCGCAGACTCCCATGCCCAAATGCTGGAACGTTTAGACACTATTCTTGCCCGATTCTCACAAGCAGGCCTCAAGCTAAACATACAAAAATGCAAATTCTGCCAGCCCCAAGTCCAATACTTAGGCCACGTCATTTCTCAGCAAGGCATTTCACCAGACCCCCATAAGGTACAGGCCATTTATGACATACCCACGCCCAAAAGCTCAAAAGAAGTTAAGTCATTCCTCGGCCTACCCTCGTATTATCGCAGATTCATCCCAAATTGCTCTCAAGTTTCTAGCCCGCTCACATCGCTACTCAAGAAGAATTCGGAATTTTCCTGGGGCCCCGAACAGCAAAATGCATTCACTAAGCTCAAAGAATTACTCATCCATGCCCCAATACTACAGCATCCCGATTTCACAAAACCGTTTATCCTGCAAACTGACGCCTCAAAACTCGGAATTGGCGCCATTCTCAGTCAACTCGATAGTAAAGGTCAGGATCGCCCCATTGCTTTTGGAAGCCGAACACTAAAACCCGCAGAACGCAACTACCCGATCACTGAGCTGGAAACCCTTGCAGTAGTCGAATTTGTCAAGTATTTTCGCCCTTATCTTTTCCAGCAACATGTTATTGTACACACTGACCACACAGCAGTTCAGGCAGTCTTACAAAAGGAAAACCCGTCCCCTCGCATTGCCCGTTGGGGATTAGCCCTCTCTGGTATTCAACTCGACATTCGACCTAAGAAAGGCACTGCTAACCGCAACGCAGATGCAGTTTCTCGATTCCCCTCACAGACAGCAAAGCTATCCTTTGATATTGAGCAATTAGAAACCCGTCCCGAAATATCCACTATCAATTCTGTTCTTGAGGCCGAAGCAACTGAACAAGAAGAGCAACAGAAAAACTTCGCCGAACTCCAACGCACTGACCCCAACTGTCAAGAGTATTTTAGCAAAAATCGCCCAAAAACACCCCCTTACCCTTATCAAATTCGCAGTGCATCAAAACATTCTCTTCCGTATAGTCGACAAACAGGCAAAACTATACATTCCCAAGTCGCAAGTCCAGCATCTCATCCCCTCACATCATGACAGCAAGTTCACAGGTCATTTTGCGGCCCGGAAAACATTACACTTGCTCAGACAGAAATATTTTTGGCCCCAAATGAGCCGTGATATCAAACGTTACTGCAAAACTTGCCACCCATGCCAGACACAGAAAGCCCTCCGACACAAGGTGCATGCAAATTTGGTACCAATTCAGCCGACTGGCCCCTTTGATCGAGTTGGTGTTGATTGCATGGGACCGTTACCCCTCACTGAAGACGGCAACCGATTCATTGTCGTTTTCATCGATTATTTCACAAAGTATGTAGAGGCATTCCCGACCCCTGACATCACTGCAGCCACTATTGCCAAGCTATTCGTAACCAAAATTGTTTGCCGTCATCCATTGTGATCGTGGCTCCGATTTTGTATCCGATCTCTTCTCACGGATCACCAGTTTATGCAATACTCAGAAAATTCACACTACCCCATATCATCCCATTGCCAATGGGGAAGTTGAGCGTTGCAACCAAACCCTAGCCACCCGTATCCGCATGTACATCAATTCAAATCACACTGATTGGGATACTTATCTCCGGTATGCCGTTTTTTCGATCAACATTCATAAAAATGATAGCACTTTGTATCCCCCATTTGAATTACTCCATGGTAGGCAAGCTAATCTGCCATCAGACGCAGCCTTAAACTTTTTCCCCACGTCCTACATGGTTGATTTAGACGATTACACCCTTCGTGTAAAATCACATTTTACAGAAGCACTTTCAACCGTGCAGAACAGTTTGCAAAAAGCCCAAGCCCACTACACCCGTCAGTATAACAAGCACGCTCAGAACATACATTACAAGGCAGGTGATCTTATTCTGTATAAAAATCATTCGTGTAAACAAGGGCTGACTCCCAAATTCCTCCCTCGCCAAAACGGACCCTATACAGTTACGAATTTCATGTACCCCAACGTTACACTCAAACACCCCCATAAGAATATTACATTTACGGTGCATGTAAATGAGACAACCCCTTTCTACCCTCGGAAAGCAACTATCGAATCTACCCCCATCCCTCCTCAACCTCGAAAGCCTTGAACGAGGATGTTCAACTCTGGAAGGAGGGAAATGTAACGTACCTGCTAAAGCAGTACTGTAAATATGTAGCATACTGTATGTGATAGACATTTATTAAATATTATTAATTTTCACATTTTATCGTCTCAAGGGTGTCTGGGATTCACACCCAAACATTCCTACAAAATTACGTGAAGTACTTTATTTTGATCCGTTCACACCCCGGTAGCCCAATTAAGATGCCCCAATTGATTTGCACAAACGGCAGCTGTTCCCCTAGAACCTACACTAAACTACACATTCCCCAGCTACCGTAATCCCCAGTAAAAATCGTAAACAACACCTGCACACAGTAAAATGCGTAGAAGCCCCGCCGTACAGTAGTCTCAAGTGTAACGGTAGCGGCGGCCCCACAAAACATGTGTATACAGAGAAACCGATACAGGAAGCATGCACAGAAGCACAAAGGCGTGGCCAAGCCCACCGTAGAAAGCAAGTGAAGCACAGAAAGCATACAGTACCAGAAAAGCATTAGAGAGGCGTAATTAAGAAAGCATAAAAAGCGTAGCAGGAAACGACGATTGGCGGAAGAAGATGGACAGAAGCTCGACCTCCCGCGACGCCCAGGGAGTGGCCAAAATCGCCGTATAAAAGAAGAAGCAAAGCGTGATTTTATTCATTCTTGTATCGTTCAATTTTTCGACCCCGCCTCCGTATTTGCAAGCATCATTTTGAGAGCGAGTCTCATTTTTATTCGGAAGCAATTAAGCCGTGTATACTCGCCGCGTTATCGTATCATTGTCGTATCGACGTCTGAAGCAGCTGTCGAGTATTGTAAAGCCGTATATTATCGCCCCCGTCCCGTTATTTGTCCCGGCCGTATCGACCGATTGGTTAGAAGTAAAGTACCTCACACAAATCTGGTCGTTACAGCATCTATGTGTTTTGATTAAAATCTACGATCAATTTTTTATAAATTGCCTCCAAATTGAAATGCGACGAAAAATTGTAATATCTCGAAATCGTTTACTCACAGCTCTCGAGGTAAGATTTTCCGACCAAGAAAATTGCTACAAGTCAGCTACAAATATTTGGCTCGATTATCGCTCGGCAGAACATTCTAAAAATGCAGTTTCAACTTCATTATCTAGAAGCATTTACCAAAAACAGAGTATAGTTTTTTTGATTTTTTTAGCTGCAGTAATGATGAGTAGTGTACCAAGAGGGGGTGTTGTTATATTTTTATTTATTTACAGGCTACCAGTCCCGAAATGCATAAAAATACATTTTCATAATAAAATCAGCATTGTATTATCTTCGACATGCCATGGACAAGTTGATTAATTGAATAGCGAAATTGTCACACGTTACAGCATAGGGATATGTCACCGGTGAAAAATCAAACGACTAGAAACGGTCAATATCCAAAAATTGTGATTTAAAAATCATATGATAGGTTACTTCGCTTGGGAGCCAAGCGTTTTTCAAAGTGCTATCTTGATTTTGTCAAGATAATCTTCAAAACATTGCGAATCATTTGGGAAAACTTCGATGCACTTGAAAAGGAATTCATATCGAAAACCTTTACATGCTTGATTCTACGTGATGCATCCAGCAATTTTTGCTTGAAAAATTGTTGTACTGCATGTTGGACTCTAACATTAATTTTCAAGTGATAAAAAATTCTCAAGAGGGCTTTCTCATATTTCGTACCAAGTAGCATTAATTTCTAACCAATACTGGCAAAATAGCGAGCTAGGTTTATAATATTATTTTAATCCACTGCATTTGTAGAACATTTGAAAAAGAGCGATCTGAGAAAGTATGACTAAATGCAAAATGATTTAAACAAATAACTGATTGAACTACACAGAATCCATTATCAACATATAAAAGTTGAATAATTAAAAAAATCATCTCTCCAAGCTTCTTCAGAGGTTGAACACAAAACTTACGCAAATTGAGATATTCCCAGAAAGCGTAATATAGCAGTTAGGCTGATTTGAAGTATTTTCGCATTCATTGTTTTTGCCCAACTATATGTACTGTGTACGATATTATTTTTCGTTTTGATGTAATTACCCATAGTCTGTTTTTCTTGAAATTCTTCTAGATAATGAAAGTGGAAAGCAAGTAGTATTTCAGATTTTCAGGATTTTCTGATAAACAGTATATCATAGAGGAATGGAAATTTGTGAGCATACTGACCCAACCTTTAAGAATTTTTCGAGTGAAAAATTTTACAGTGAGCTCTATGTAAGTGATGTTGACGACAATGCTGATTTGTGTCACTTTTCTATTGGAAGCATTTTATAAAAAACAGACTATAGTCAGAATTTTGTGGAATAAAAAGAGACCATCAAATTATTTTGTTTAATATATAAAAACAAAAAGTCCATAAAAGCGGCAATCCATGCATATTGCACAAAAAATAATTCATCAATCCATGATTGAACTGGAAAGCAAAAAGAAACCATCCTCATTAATGCCGCATTAAAACTGTAATGGTAGGAGCGGATCTGATAGGCTATACGTATTATTAAATCCATTCTGCAGATAAAAGGGCCAAGTGATTTTGTGGCTGTTGGAATATAACACGATGGGGAATATGATTTGTTTTAAATGGCTCAAAAGTACAATAGTGAACATTGTTGATATATAGCTGAAAAAGGAAAGATTCGTTTGTCAACACCTGCAAGCACATTCTGGGCTGTTGGAAATAAAGGGAATGGTATTTGGGAAAATGATTTGGCAGTTATTATTTAGCAAATTAGCAACCTCTAGAAGTGAGTTTTCATTCTCAGTTGATCCTACAATAATGGTGTTCAATCAGCTAAATAAAATAGGGGTTATACTTCTCCTCATGTGGTTGCTGAAAATTCTTCGAATGAGATCTGCTCACGTCATTGTATATCTATCATTTGCTGAACTCTGTCGGTAATAGGAGATCCTGATGCTATCTTAACATTTTGTTTCTGGTTCATCTTCTATCAGACGTACAGTTCACTGACCATTGGTTCTGTGATTTAACTGTTTTTAAACAACTGAAGATGTTAGTGCAGACGAGTAATGATTTTTCTTTAGTGAAATAAAGAGTAAAGATTTCTTTTCATTTTCTTTCTTTTTCAAAGGCTTTTAACCTTATTTTCACTTACTCTTAATGTCTTCAATTTTTGTTGACGTTTCTTATCTCTTGATATTTTGTTTCTTCCAGCATTCTTTTGTTTATCGCTCCTAGGGTAATCGATCCCATGAGAATCGCTCAATTAGAAATACGCTCACATGGGAATTCGCCCAAGGGGAATCATTCACATACCAATTGCTCAATATAGACATTCGAATTTTGTTCATTATGGGTGAATTGTGGGCAGCATTTTTCGTGGACATGAGATATTACATTTTATTTTCAAATAACTGCACAGGTAGGAAGCAGAGGGTATGTGAGCCATACTGCACTACGACTCCATTTCATTAGCGTTTACCGAATCAGCAAGCAATCAGACTGGAACTTCCGACAACTAGAGATTGTTCAGACCTTATGAGCCACAAACACATCACCTGCATAGAGAATGGTATAAAAGTTTTTGAATACACAGCCGAAACATTCAAGATGAGGTGTTGAAAAGGGAAAAATCAAAGAACAATAAAGTGAGAAGGGAGCAATCGACCGTGTTTCAATGCCCTGGAAGGGGTTGAATAAAAGACTTGTGGAACTAAAATGCACACGTTGACGAAAAAACACATTGTTTCTGGATATAAAAAACATTATAAAAATTTGCCATTATCTTCAACGACTTGTAGGCTACAAGTTTTTCATGTGTCAGACGTAGAGTTCAGTTTATAGACCCACTTGAATAGGTTTATCTCTTTCAAAGTCGAAAACTATCATCGCCACAAATTCGTATCGTACAGGAAAATTGAACTTTGATTTGTCACCCATGAACCATGCATTGCCAATCTCTTTTAAACTGCCATCAGCATCTATGGTGTTGAAACATATAATCTGAAAAAACGCGAGAATATGAACACTCAATTCTTTTAGAAGAGACTATGAGTTCTTGAACAATGTGTTTACTCCAAATTTCTAATGACTTCACCGTGTCTTACAATTCGAGTGAGACAAACCTGTGTTACCTATCTTGGGCTTGATGCTTTCACCTTACAAATGAATCATTATTTTGCTAAGGATAATTCGGAAAAATCTTCCTCGAAAAGCAAAACTAACCATGACAATGCATCCTAAGTCAAGTCCTAATCACGACAGTCAATCTGAGAAAAGCATAATGCTCGATGCTATTCACATTTTTATTTTCTTCCCTCATTTTCGAAATGAAGTAAAACATCAACCTCTTTACTTGATATTGATCTGTTGTTTGATACATCAACGTCAAAAGGGCCAAATCCACCTTGTTGCTTTTATCCTTCACAGCTATAAATGCTAAGCGGTCAATTGTCACATATAGTGGCCGAACTGTGATAATCAACTTGTATCGAATGCGTTCGGTGAAATCTGCAGGAACTCTAATTATCTTGATGCCTGGCTGACGTTCATCTTTTTTTTCAGCCTATAAAACTATGTGGTTGTACTCGTATCAGAATTTTTCAAATGAATTATACTCATTTACACTAATATAAGGGGTTGTGATGGGACTTTCTGTTGTTGTGATAGTCGGGCGAGTAAACAAGTTGAAGAGAAAATGGAGCGGGTGAAATAAGTAGTTGTCGGGTGCGGATGTGGGTGGCCATTGATAGATCTAGAAAATAGAAAGAAAACATTTTTTTGCCGATATGTGTTTCACTTGTCAGATAATTTGCATAATTAAAAGATTTAAAAAATCATGCTCATTTTAGGGTAATTTTGAGGAATGGTTGGAAAGAGCTGGGCTGGGAAAATCTGATGGTGTATTTTGTTTTGTGTAAAAATGACCTGGTGTGAAGTAATGCGGTTTTATAAATGTGAAATGTTAGCCATGGGCATTCACTTAAGAGGTAATATGATGATATTTTTTGGTATGTGTGTAGCTTGAGGGAATGCTGAGAGACGTTTTTTATGCGTTTACTTGGGAGGTAGCTGCGAGGTCATGGACATGGGCAAAAAATGACTAGTTTAAAAATTTGGCAAAATTGAATCAAATTAGTATGGTTGGGTAGAGTTCATAATTGTCAGTCTATATATATGCGTCTCGACACTTGGTTGTAGGATGCAGCTAGTTGGATGCAAGGCTTTTTGAGAATCAAATTTGTGAATCCGGTTCAGAATTTTTGTTATACCTTCAAAGTCTAATGACATATTTAGTATATTTCGATTTAGAACATTTTTCATACATTGTCCTTGAGGGGCTTCAAAAATGAAATGTGTACAGTAAAATATGTTCAAGAATTTACTTGAAGGAAAAAAGGTCGTGAAATATTTTATCATTCACATCTTATAATCATAGCCATTATAGCTTTATTTTTGAAATCTAAAAACTGGTAATTTTGGTGAAAACATTTTGTTCTGACATTATGACTGAAATAAACACTGTGGCTAAATTACTTATCCAAAGAGTGAAACAAAATTTTATCAGATGCATCCATGTACTGTAAATAAATGCTGTAAGTAAAAAAAATTCATATTGGCACTATAACCAGAGTTTCAGACCATAGTCACTTTGGATTACTATAGGCTCACATAGGCCACCCTTGTGGCATCAAGAAAGACTCAAAAACGCCTTTTCTCTTAAGGCCGGTTCACACAGCGACATTTTGTGCAACATATACCCGACATACATGTCACCACACACACACCACATACATATGTTAAGTAAAATCGTCAGGTGTGAATCGCTCAGCCGGCTATTTTAGCCGACATACAGTGGGACATTTGGTACCATTTGTGTGCTTGGTGCATGTAATCGTGACAAGCGCAAAAAACTCGTCTTTCAAAAGTAGGAAAAGGCCAAGAACGGCAACAGACTTTCTTTTCGACACTGAAAAATAATTCTGAGGTGGAAAATGTCGCAGTGTATGTCGCACGTGAACGTGTATGTCGCACGTGTGAACATCATATATGTCGCACGTGTGAACATCTTAATGTCATGACATTTTTGGAAAAAGCATATATGTTGCAACATGTATGTCGGGCGGAATGTCGCAGTGGAAACTGGGCTTTAGTTCTTTTGTGTCACATATTCATAATCGCCTACTTTTTGATGTTTACCTTCCTCTACTTGCAAATAGGTTTCCAGGTCATTTTTACCGAGTTTCAAGAATACCGATTTGTTTCCTATTGGCAGGTAAAAACAATATTTTTCCTACCTATAGGTAAGCTGAAACTGTGGGTAATTTAATGAATCTATCTCAAAAGATTGGTTACTGAACTCACTTTTCTCGAAAATTCATTAGGGCTTATGTATATAATTTGCCAAAAGGCTAGGCTTGATGCAAACTAGAAGCCGAGGATCGACTTTCACCGTTGTCATTTTCTGAGTGTATTGAACATAGCAATTTTGGATATGCAATACTTCTATACTCGAACTTTCGATTGGGTAGCAGATCCGCTACCTAGTGCACATCCGCTACCTAGTGCACATCCGCTACCTAGTGCACATCCGCTACCTAGTGCACGACCGCTACCATAGTCACATCCGCTACCACACATGAAACAATATGAAAAAGATTTTGCCGTCATTTTCATGAGGGTTTTCCGAATGAAAAAAACATTAAAAGAAAACGAAAACATGAATGACGGTAGGCAGTCTGTGTTGTGACAAATATTTCTTTTGTCACTTTTATGGAACTGTGCGCAAAAATGGTTGAAAAGACCTAATACTAGGGCGAGTCTACCGAAATATAAGTCACTAATGAGTAAAGGAGTGTAATAAAACCATCAAAATAACCACACAGACACATTGTAACGAGTAAAAAATATAAGTAACCTATCAAAGTGACCACACAAGCATCTCGGGTCACAGAAAAAACAAGTCCACATTTCACAGAAAAAACCAGTCCACATTCTGATTATATTCAGCAAACGTGGATCCATGGCCAGTTCCCCATTTCCATGTGGAGTCATTGGGATAACCCAGGGCCAAGAACAACAAATCATGCTGAGGGTTATCATAACCGTCTGAATCTGGCAGAGGTTCGTGACATGCATTTGGCAGTACGCAACTTCTTGCATTTACTTCAACCAATGCATAATCGCGACCAAATTCGTGTTAGAAATCTAAGGCGTGGCGCATACATGCCAAAGCAACGACATGAAGTATATAGTGCTTTGGACGATAGAATTCGTAATTTATGTAACACTTTCACAGAAAATACGGGTAATATATGGCAAGTAGAAAATTTTGATGCAAATGTTTTGCAACCGCAGTTTTCCAATTTTTAATGAATGAAATTCAACATTTTTTACGGTATATGCGTCATCTAATTGGTAAAAAATCGCGAGTCGTTTTAAATGAGCCTAATAATTTGTAAATGCATACTGTATGTTTTCTTATAATAGAATCTTGCCCACGTTATTCGATGCAAAAGTAAATGTGACATATATTCCTTTGCAAAAAGTAGCGGATGTGCACTAGTAGCGGATCTGACCAAGGTAGCGGATGTGCACTAGGTAGCGGATGTGCACTAGGTAGCAGATGTGGCACCGACCCGAACTTTCGTTGCTCGATGTTAAACATTTCTATTCTCAAGAAACACAAACCTCACATACTCCAGTTCCCACAAATTACTTCAGTATAAATCCCGATGCAATGAGCATTGGTGATTAAAACGTCTCCATCCATCGTGAGGAATTTTGCATTAGATATTGCATCAGGAAGGATAAAATTTATTGACAAGAGTTTGTCTTGTGTAAATTTATTGACCTGCTTGATCTAAAAAGATTTGAATGAGATTAGATTTTCTATTTGTTCAACATCTTTGAACAAATTGTGAGAGAGGTAGCAGGCACAACTTACCAAAATATTTTTTCCACTCCCATCTATCATGTGAATTCTCAAAGGATGTAAACATGGTGCACGGAACCAATTTGAGTCCTGTGGATTGGTAGCTGAAATTTTCTCTGATATTTTATTCTTTCGTCGATAAATAGATAGGCCACTGAAAATTTTCAATACAGTTTCTGAGAAAATCCATCTTCTCATACACATTTGTGAGAAGTAAAAAAATTAACCGTACCCAAAAGTCCCACATTTGGTGTAACTTGATGCACTAGAAACGAAAATAATATTCATTTTGTCTCAAAATCAAAACTTGCATAGCAACACGAGGATAAAAGTTGCAATTTTCGATGTATCCGATTCAATCACTTCTTTCAACTTTTGCAAGTTTAGGTGTCAGGTCCCACATTGCTTTCTGAAAATTTACCTGATATTAAGCTAATGAATGGGCCACAATTTACTGTAGGATTTGATTCGTTTTTCTGTCAAAAATCTTCATATACCCTGCTAAAGCTCAGAAGCACCAAAAAATTCCTTATACAATAGATAGTTTACGATGTCTTTTATCTGCCATTGAAAAATTATGGAAAATCATGTACTGCTAGAATGTCACACGACTTGAAGTAGTAATACTATCTTATAATTACATTTTCTGGTAATTGCAACCCCTATCAATGAAGAATCAAAAATTTTTTAATGTAATGCGCACTTTACATGAAAAATAAGATTCACATAGCAAAATTACCCCAAAGTTAAAAATATCAGTGTTTTTCAACATTTTTTTCTCTGTTTACGAGACTTGAGATGTGTTGACCTATGCATGACCTAGCTTTATGGTTGAAAATTCAATGGATGTGAAATACAATGCTCCACAGTGTGATGTAAATCTTTTTTCCCAGTTTTGCATTTTACACTTTCAGCAGGTTTTGAAATGTTGGAAATAAGATGACAAAAGTGTTAAAAAAGCTGGTTTTTACCACAAAAATGGCTATACCCACTACTGAAGCTCAAAAAGACTGATAACCTGGCTGTGCAGTATATAGTTCCCAATGCTTTTGTATCCTTTTTCCATTCGGTTTATGAAAAATTGTCTCCTGAAACAGAGAAAAACATGTCCTGAAAACAATGCTTAAGCATTGAGAATCATCAAAAAACGTGTCCTGAATACATAAAAAATGTGTCCCATACAAATTTTTGTGAAAATTTTGTAAAAAATGAGTAAAAACAATAGATCATTAGATTCTATGATCCTCAGGTGTTTTTTTAAATTTTTCCAAGAAAGCAGGACAAACTGACCAGTATAGTCAACAGTTATAGTATTGATTTCATCGAAAAAATTTACATTTCCAGTGAAATCTAATGTTTCTACAAAACTTTTGTACAATTAGATCGTTAGATGCTACTTTCAGAATCTAATGGTATTACACATTTTTCCCTTGTTTAGATTGTTAGATCTTGTGCTCAGACTCTAAAAATCGAATTTGTTTTTTGT
This sequence comes from Romanomermis culicivorax, assembly GCA_963922205.1. NCBI lineage: Eukaryota > Metazoa > Nematoda > Enoplea > Mermithida > Mermithidae > Romanomermis > Romanomermis culicivorax. Next base: position 1,280,206 of record CAWUHX010000055.1, on the reverse strand, counting down.
GATGAAACCGTTAGATTATTAGATTCTATGTTCTAATGCTTAGAATCTAACTTGTCTTACAACATTTTAATAAGTAAAACAACTAGATATATTCCTTAGGCATTTAAATTTTTTTTTTCAGAAACAATGCAAGACAAACAAACCATTTGACAAAGCAAAAACTGTCAAATTGGATCATTGGTCAAAAGCTCATGCACCAGACTGTATCAAATTTCCAGACATACTAGATAGTATAGATTTTTCAGAAAATTTTACAATTTATTTGAAAGACCCCTTACTTTTCTGAACCTAATGGTTCACTCGTTTTATATAATAATGGCATACAACTAAGGTTTTCCAAGATGAGGCAGGACAAACCAATCATTCGACAAACTATTAAATAATGGGAATGAAATATTGTAGACTATAGTTTTAGACTTACTGTATGCAGCATACAGTACAAATCGACCACCCAACCATAAAACCATTGAAATTAAAGTTATATAGACATAAACAATTTCAATAATGTTTACTAAATTGAAACCAGATATCAAATTACACCCAAACCAGACATTTTCATATCAAATTACATTCGTAACATGGCAAATATCATAACTTATTAGATCATAATTATTAGATCATTTTACATAGATCACAATTATCAGATCATGTTATCAGATCATAGTTTTTGTTTACCTCTATTCATTATAACTTAGATGCCCTAAAGTTGGTTGCCAAATTGTTTCTCTCTTCATTATTTTACACACAATATGGACTTTAGAGGAGGGCAGCAGCACTTGCAATTACAACCGGAACGGCTGCAAGCTGAACATTCACAACTGGAGCAGGGAAATCAGAATAAATGCGAGCACAACCTTGGAACCAAATCAGATGCAATCAGAACATGCAGAAGCAGAACAACCACAACTGTTGTATTTTAAAATGTGTTGTCAGGACTTTGGATGAAGACAGGCAGGAGTGGATTCCAGAATTCGTCCTTAATGCATGTATTTCCAACACCCAAGCTTACCCCATTAATTACTTAATTAACGTACTTAAACCGGACAATGCTTACCCCACAAATTGAGAACTTAGTCTCTTAATTTGGCTTCCTACAACATAACAAAAGAGGAGAGAGTTTTCTCCTTACTTTTATCCAACACAAAAAAAACACTTACGTATACAATCAATGGGTTGTCGAGAGAACATGAAAAAGTCCCTCCTGCTGGGGAAAAACAGTATAATGGTGCACAGGGATGCATACCAGTAGTAAACATATAACACAACCATAATGAAGAGCGAACCCAACACACGCGTGCCGAATTTGAGCTACAGTAAGACGCCTCTCGATGGTCTGCGTAGCTCGCTACACTTTGGACTTGCCTGCCCTTCATACAAATGACAATTTTTTAGAAAAATCTTACAAATCCGCGAAAACACACTACAACACAACTGGAGCAAGCGCAACAAGTACAGCTGCAACAGGGACAGCTAAAATCAGAACAGCTGCAACTGGAATGAGGAAAACTGCAGATGCAGCAAATGCAACTAGAACAGCTGCAACCAGAACAAGCCCAACTGGATCAGCTGCAACCTGAACAGGTGAGACCAAGCTGGCACTAATGCAGCCTGTCCATCTTTAAACTATCTGAAGTACCATTAGTGGCGCATAAATTCCATTTAAGCAACAAAAAAACACTGCTTGTGATTACTGCTCAAAAAATATGTCAATTTTGTCGTCTCACAGATATCTAGAGATGAAGGGGATTTGATTGGAGTAGATTTCAAATTGATCCTATCTCAGTACAATAGGCTCTGCTACACTGCTGCTTGCATATCTAAGGATTCCTACATACATGGAGTAGTACTGCTGTTATACATGTTGGTAATTTATTGATAGGTGTAGAAATGCTGAATGCATTCTTGATAGAGCAGTAAAACTAATGAAACAATTTGCTAAACTAAGAAAAATGCATTTGTCTATTTTGAGAAGTTTCAGTGTTATATAAGCTTACACATGAAATAGAAATATGGGATCAATGAGAGCTCAAATTATCGTACAGTGTAGCATTACGAAAACGAGAATCACCATTCGATGAAGATGCTGCGCCAATAGCTAAAATCAAACATTCTATAGTTACTTCAACTGAGACAGATTTATTCAATTATGACTATTCCCAAACCAATTACATCAAATCATTCCCCACATCTTTAATTTAAAAATTGATGGTGAATTACGAATTATTCATCCTAATATCATTAGAGCTGAAAATTTTGATATTTTGTACTGAAATTGTTTTATAAAGCATTTATGAAGGCATCTGCATCTATTTTGATTGCTATTGCAAAATAGGCCTACATAATGGACCCCATTTATGTCCTGGACGTCAATCCATTTACTATCACAATATTTCTTTATCTACATAAAAAATTAAATGCATGATTGATTGTTTCTGTTATGCATTAAAACAAATAAAGAATGAGAAAAACTATGAATTTGGTGACAAAATGATTTTATTTCAACATTATTCATTTTTTATGAGTTGTGGTCACAATGCAATCAATGAAATTGTATGGCGTCTTATAGACAATAACTTCCATAATGATAATAATATTGATGAAGAGATGCTTGCCTTAAAATATTTGTAAATTTGTACTGAGATATAATTAGGTACACTTTTTGTATGTAAAAAGCATTTTTTTTACAAAAAAATAAAAGAGGTGCGGTTTTGCATCTTGTAATATCAAAAAGGCAAAAGAAAAGGCACTCAATTTTACGCAATTTACAATGAATGACATGCTTTTTTCCATTGCAATATAGTTTAGGGGAATATCGTTTTAATTGTGGGATAGTGGCTCCTACTAAATCCAGAAAAATGGAGTTTGTAAAGAAACTAGTGCTCTTCTCTAAAGATTTAATTATGCCTCGACCTATCAAGATTTTCTGGTGTTATTCTCGAAGCGAACAAGCATTTTACATTATGGTAATGCATATGACATGAAAAATTCATTTTTGAAAAAATGCAGATAATATGTTCTGGCTCTAAGGGTTTTGACATAACATTTATCCAAGGGCTTCCCGATATTGACAATCTTTAGAGTACTAAAAACATTCCCAAATGGTTGATTCTAGATGACATATGAAAGATGTGAAAAATCATTTTCATGTAACTCAACTTTTCATGAAAGGATCGCATCATTGGAATCTTTCTATCACACACATAGTGCAGAATACAATTTTTGATGGAATGCACACTAGTAGAATTAATGCTCAGTACCTTGTTGTATCAAAAAGCTTAGCCATAAGTTACATGAAAGCTCTTGGCGGTCAAATTTTTCAGACATATCAACACTTTTTTGTTGAAGCCTATGAAGATATTACAAATCAACCATAGGGTAATCTATAAATCCATTTAACGCAAACATGTCCTGAAAAAAGCCGACTTAGTGCATGTATTTTCCCAAATGATAAACCTAGAACACTGTATATTACAAATTGAACAAGTTTATCGATTCGTTTTATCATTCAATCATTTCAACATTTTTATGCTTAGTGAAAGCTTGGTTTATGCATGGCATCTGCTCTTTGCGATCATTTCCACGAATTGAATGTATTAAAAAACTACACATCAAAACAGCATTTCAAAAACATTTCTCACTTGAACTGATTTGCTGCCTTTGCGAAATTTGTTACAGTTCTCCACTTGGATATATACATTCAAGTACATCATCAAGGAACAAAATTTCACAGCATAAAAGGTTGCTACGTTCGTTAGCTCGCAAAGGTCAAGGTAAAAAGTGTGAAGATTTTATTCACAAAAGAGAAAAATAATACAAAGTGGTGGAAACTTTTTACATTTATTTCTAGCACCTCTATTGTCAACTAATGCAAATATTTTTACTGAAAAGCTTCTTGAGTAACGAGTTTCAGGGACAAGTACACTTTGGCTCCATCTATGAACTTGTAAGGATAATGAGGATAATGAAACAGAAGCTGTGAAATATCCCAAGGTATGATCCAGATTTGAATACAGGTGGTGATTTATTGCAAATCGACTGCTTTAATTATAATGTTTTGTTTTTTCTTTACGTCCACTCTAAGTGCTTTAAGATCATCTAATCTGAAATGTAAAATTTCGAAAAAAGCCTCTTCTGATCAAGAATTGAAAATCAAAACTTATCAACTAAAGAAGTTCGCTGTTTTTTGTAGATTCAACCTCATAGTCACACATGAAGTTTTGTCATTTTTCGTTGGCAACTAGGAGACCTCGTGAACTATCCACTGCATGGGGGAAGTTCTCGGTTCTTTCGAGCTCGTCATTTTTGACGAAATGATCAGCTTTTTAACCCCTTTTATTCTTTCATTTGCAACATTTCAAATCTTTTAGAAAAGTTTAAAAAGCAAAATAGAAAAGAAAATTTATACCACATTATAGAGCACTTGAAGTAAAATTCTAGAAGTCGATATTCAAAAAGCACTTCCTTGTATTCTTACTCGTTTTTTGATTTTTATACCACAAAATTAATTAGACTGCTCACTACTGTCATACAATCTGTTATGATTTTCAAATACCTTATACCATTTGTGGAATGAGTGAATGTGACGTTGAGTAAAACATCACCGTCAGTGCTCAAATCATCATTGATGGAAAATCCTATGGAGAATTGATCCCCGCAGCCATCTGGATCGAATTGTAAAAATTTGCCAGGCGCAAAGCTCTCGATATCGAATGTGAACGGTATTTTCTTAATTGAAGTATCGATTGTATACGAAATTTGAGCATTCTTACCACGTTGATAAGAAAGCGAAACAGAAAAATAGAATGAGCCGCAGAACTTACAATCTTAAAGTTTGGATGACGGTTTGATAATGTTGAAGTAATCAAGATGCAAACATAAATATAAACTATGATCATTATGTTGGAATACTACAGAAGCTAGGAATTTCCTATGTGCTTACTTGCATTTCTGGTAATCTAAAAAATTGAAAATTTATCTACGTTGAGATAATTTAATTCCTTTGAAATTTCACGTTGTCTGAAAAAATAAAAGTCGTCGTGTTTTTTCCGACATTGGAACCGTGTGTGGGAGTATATTTTCCAATGACCCAAAAGTGACTTCTATCACTGTTTATACTAAATCCGAGGTAAATATATATAGTCACAGGCTGCACTTGAACGTTTGCACGACCATGTTACCCTTCACCACTTGATTGGTGCAGCAAGATTAGAAAACATTCTCGTTGTTTCCATGAATCAATTATCGTACACTTTGTGGGCTAGAATTATTCATTGAGTTGCGATCTTCTAAAGGGTCAAAGAGCTGCACAGATCTGATAAGATCTGAGATTGATACTGTTAACTGTTATATTTGATTTTGAGGGCAGATCCAAATTTGACATGTTTTCGATGTAGTCTCAGTCGATTTCTCGAATTTTTTGATGAATATTGTGTTGTTGTGAAATGAATTCATTTTATAATGAGTTACATTTCTGGTATTTTTCACTGGTTCATGTGGCACAATTTGCAGTCGCAAGCCATCAATTCAGTATAACATTTCACTATTGAGAACTGATTTTATCTAAATTTTCAGCTGCAATGCATTTGCATGGCCTTTATTTTCATCGAGATCATCAGCAATCATTATCACAAGTTTTTGAAGTTGATCATCCTGTTCAAAATGTTGGGGTGTCTCCAGGTGCACGTGTTCAGCTTCCGGCGTCGGTGCGCAGGTGGTTGGACGCGGCGAAAAGTGGCGAAAAGAAAATGATAATTTGCATAGATTTATGCTGCCACTGTTTCGCGATTTTTGTGTCTTTTTATCAGTGTTAAAAAGATTCGTTTTATGGAGCGACGCCGCCATCGCCTTTATACAATATTTTTGTTTATTATTGTTTGTTTGGCGTCGCCACTCATCACCCAATAAATTTTGAACCCGTAAGTGTATTGTTTTGTGAGCGTAGGGGTTGGAGTTTATAAGGTCAGGATTGGAGACTTGGGTAGGATCTCCTGAGGTACGTGCCAAGGTGTTCTGCCTGAGGTTTGGTGAAAGTTCTGGCGAGTATCTGGTGAAACGTCTGGGAGAGTTTTGTGTTTCTTGTTGTTGTTAGCCTGTGGTCAGAACTGTTGCATCGCTTTGACCCCACAGCAGCCTAACAAAAATATGTACAGGTTTGAGCTTGATATGCCTGGGCTACTGCTAATAATCTTGCTATTGAGCAATCTTATAATTCAATGTAGCACAAGATAACACTGTTCTCGGCAGCAAATGTGAAAGGTTGTTTCTTAATTGAAGTTACGGTTGAACATAAATTTTGAACAGTGTCCCTCAGAGAAGGCACATAAGAAGAGTAGCTTGTGCTGCAAAAATTACCATCCTAAAGCTCGGATGGAACTAAACTATCGGAATAATCAACAGGTAAATAATAATGTGGCACATTAATATCACCTCGAAATGAATAGACTATATCAATCGATCATAAAAATTTTTGGCTTATCTGCTTATCTAGAAAAATAAAAGAATTCATTGGCATTGAAATAATTCACTTCATTTAAAAGTTCAGTTTTTACAAGAAAACTAAAACTCCGTTACAAAAAACTGAATTCATAACAGTGGCCTGGTCATAAAATATATCCGTACTAGTTTATTGGAAAATGCCCCGATAGGGCAGAAAAAAGAAGAATATACTTGCTTGGATAGTTGCCAAGCTAGAAAAAAGATTGAACTAGATTTTTGAGAACTTATGTTGGAGTTGGAAAAAATTCAATTTCGTTATATTGGATTTTCATTCTTTCTCGAAAAAAATTTTCCATGTCTGTGAAGAAGTATATTCTGCAGCATCGTGCATTTTGTCCTTCTCCTGGCATTAACTACAGCAAAATTTTTCTGTACGAAAATTATATGCACATGATTTCAAATGTAAAGAAATGGTAAACCAATAGCTTCCTAACTCCCGACCGATTCGAAACTCCTGCCTCTGACACTAGCTGAAAAATAGTGAAGCAGGCATATTATAGTCATTTTCAGAACTATAAAGAAACCTGGGGTTGCTCGCACTAACCCAACATGAGGATAAGCTCAACATCAGGATTAAATTACTTATCCTTAGTTTGAGCTAATCGCAATGACCAAATTATTCTCTTCCAGTGCACAAACAATACTCACTTCAGGATTAACTACTACTGAAATGTAAGTTGGAGTTTGAGAATTGCAGACATTTTTATATTTATTTGCTTTAAAGATAAGAAAATTATGGAAAAATGTTATTGCAACCCTACAGCTCGAGTTGGGGAGAATCTCGACATTGAGCTCATTATGATCCTGATGACATTCAAATTATGCCGAACATAAGATCAAACCGAGTCGCTTTTTTGTTCGAGATTACGTTGAGCTCGACCTCAAACCCTTTTAGTGCAACTGGGCTTTGGTTACAGTCATTGGGCACCAATTTGCAGATAGGCGAACAAGGTAAAGCATACAAAAATGCTCTTGGTTCAGCCGTGCTTATTAAGGGTGTCAAAGCGCGTATGAGGCCCACAGGTAGGAAGTAGAGCGAGCAACACAGACCATTAGCAGCCGTCTTCCTGAAGCACACGTCGGTACGCGTGCGCTGGTCTCTCTCTAGTATTATTGTTTCACCACTCCTCGCCTCCCACCACACAACATTCCTTTTTCTCGTCCAAGTGCATGGGAGTTGATCATTATTTCTCTCGCCCATTCTTGTTTTGTATGTAAGTTTTCTTTGTTTAATTGCTTAATATAAAGGTAGAAGATTCTCTCCTTTCGGTTTTACACAATTAGGGAGACAATTAAGGAAAACACCTTTTCCTTAATTGGTGGGATATTAGTGTCGGGTTTAAGTACAAGTAACTAAGTTGATCGGGTAAACGTGCATGTGGGAAACAGGTACATTAAGGACGAATCCTGGAATCCCAATCCTGCCGGTGACTCATCAACTGCCGAGGGGGAATCATTTTGGCTTCTCCGATTACCCGCCAGATGATTGTTATGACCACTGGCAACTAGGATATGAAATGCCATGCACGTCTCACTGCAAAGATGATAGCCGCATCAAATCAATTGTTGACAATATGCACCCCTTTATTATTGACAGTGCCGCGACTGATAAACGCCTATTAGGCTTCTTCATTTGTCTGGAAAACGAGTTTGGATAAGACGCCTCCAACCATGTAAAGATGAGCGCACTCCACCGACTTACCTGCAATATGTCGAGCTACATGATCCAAGACATGATGCGATATGAAGACGCCAAAAATTTGCTCATGTTCCAATTAGCCCCGGATTGCAATCAAATGACTCTCAAATGCGAGCTTGCGTCAATCACCCCCGAAGTCGGAGAGGAACCCACCGCGTTTTTGAGTAAGGTCATGACTTATGTACAATTATTGTATCAGCATGAAAACCAAACCTTTCGGTACAAACAAGTAATTGACACCTTTTTGACAAAAATGCCTGTTTTCAATCAAACAATTGGCAAACAAGCAAAAAGTTTTATGAATGTCGAACAATGGGCCCATGCCACAGCTAAAGCCCGTAGTGTCCTCAATGTAACGAAAGCCAAAATTGGAACTGCGGAATGACCCATCCTCATTAACCAAGTCGACCCGGAAGTGCAACCACGGACCTCGCCGCAGCCATTTGACTGCCATTTTGACTGTCGCCGCAGCATGGACAGCCCTCAATACTGCTATCCTGAGCGCTCCCTTTCAACCGACCGCAGCCCTCAAAATTCAGTACCACCGCCCACTAAATTTGTCTCTTTCCAACCGCAGCCGCTCGAACAACCTCTGCAACCACCATCGCGTATGGAGCTGCTTTTAGAACAATTGATTCAAAGATATGATCGCAACTACAAAGAACAAAAATCCCACCAATGCCCGGAGGAAACTTTACCAAGCAACTGGCAACAAAGCTCTAGCCACCAACCTCAACCCCGAGAGACATACACCAATCGCTTTGACCACTCCCCCAGCCGAGATTGCTCTCGCACCGCGCAACCCACAGGTCTTTGGTGCGACGCCCACAAATCCTGCACCCACAACACCAAAGATTGCATCTGGCTCAAGTGGCAAAACACTCAACAAATAACTCAGCAAGAGTCCAACTGTCCAATTTACACCGCCCATTCATGGCAAACCGATTTTTGGACCAACTCCAATGATATTTGTGGCCAACGCGATTGGAGACACCGCCGCGGAGCACCGCCCCAAAGAGGCACAAACTACTCCCGCGGCGGGCGAAATTATTTTTATGAAGGTAACTCTATACAGCACCCAAATGATTTTGTTCAGAACACCTATGCCATCTACCCGAATCAGCAATTCCCGGCGCCATGGGAACAACACATTCACTACAATGCCATGCCAGCCGCATACGTTACAACACCCACAGATTCATCCCGCACCAGTTCTCAGTCCTCCGAGCTACAACTAGCCTTACCCGCGTTACCACCACCCACTGCCGTATCAACGCCCACCCTCAAAATGCACGCTATCAATCAATCGACTTCTGCCGCTAATATGGTCATCCCCTCTAAAGAAATAGCATCCGCCGCACCGATTGTGAGCCCCGGGATAGTCTGTTTTTCAAGATCCCTGCCACATCCGCTCATCCGTCTGCCAAATCAATAATCTCACACCGTCCTCAAAGACTTTCATTCGCAAATACGCCTCTACAAGAGCCTTCCAAATTCCCATCAAACTCGAAGCCGTCAAAGCACACGCGCTCATCAACACCGGTGCCCAATGCTCCGTATTGTCTTCAGGATTAGTCAAACGCGCTTTTGACAAGCAATTGCTTCAACTCCCGATTTGCAAAAAAATCAAAGTAGCCGATGGTACTGTCATCAATGCTCATGGCCCAGTAGTCGTTAAAATGGAATCCCCGTTCAGTGAACATATGATCAAGTGTGTAATCCTCGACGACGATGGAAACGATCAATGTATCATTGGCACCGATTTTCTCCCACACCCAGATATTCAAGACATTTTGAACTTCAACCAAAATTACATTGAAATCCAAGATGTAAAGCTAAAGCTCAAAGTAATCCCTTCGGTCCACTCTCAAATGGAATTTTTCCTAAACCCTGCGAACAATAACGTTCTCGAAGAAATTCCTGAAGAGGAGCGAGTAAGCTTCTACGACGGCAAATCTGACCTTTTCAGCCAACCAGAAGAAATCGAGGCCAAACAACCAATCCGACAAGCTCAACCTAGTCCACACCAACCGCCCGCCCAGTGGCTGGAGGTTACCGAGCTGGCCGAACCAATTTTCCTGGTTGCCCAAGTATCAACTTCGATTTTGCCACATTGTCGGAAACGGGTTAACAGCACCATTTTTCCCACAACAACGAACATTCCAGACGTGATCATACAACTGCTAGCCACTAACAGCGTAGCTGCCGAATTCCCAATTGAAACTGCAATTGTCAACGTCACTAATGGTCACTGTCCGCTACTTTTCATCAATAATACGCCGAATAGCATTAAACTCTGCCCCAACCAGCTCACTGCAATGGCAAAACACACACTAGGTTACGCCGAACCCTAGGCCGATTGCCAGGTAGCAACCGCCATCGCCGACCGCGACTTGACCGACCACAAACCTGCCGCCCTCGATAAATTGTTCCCTTGTCACACTGCACAACAAAAATTGGAGTTCCCCTTGAACAAGATGACGGAAAAGACTAACGTCAATGCCGCACAAAAGAAAGAGGCCCTGTCCATGCTTCGCCAAAACTACGACGTTTTCAGCCTCCCCAGCGACAAACCCACTATCACTAGTGAATTGACTGTCAGCATTGACAAAGCCCGTATCACGTCATTATTACTGCGCCGTGATGGAGCAAAGACCAATAGTACGCCGCCACATCCAAGAAATGCTCGACAACGATTTTATCGAACAATCCCGCTTGCCCTGGGCTGCGCCGCTATTCCTCGTGAAGAAGAAAGATGGCTTTTGGCGACCTGTTGTCGACACGGCAGAATAAATGACATTATGCCCAGGGACAAATTTCCGATCCCGCGCATTGACGACTATTTGGACGCAATGGGACAAGCAAATTTTTTCACCACGCCCGATCTCAAAGCCAGGTATTGGCAGGTACCTCTCGACAATGATTCCCGCGACAAAACAACCTTCATCTGCCAAGAAGGTTTGTTTCAGTTCAAAGTTTTGCCGTTTGGTTTGAAAAACGCACCCGCGGAATTCCAATGTTTAATGGAAAAAATTCTCCGCCCCTACATCTGGAAAATTTGCCTCGTTTTTATCGACGATATTATAATTTTTTTGAACTCGTTCGAAGAACATTTAGAACATCTACAAATCGTTTTCGACGCCCTCCAGGCGGCCAACCTCATGCTTCGGATAGACAAATGTGAATTCCTGCCGCCGCAAGTCAAATTTTTAGGACATCTTCTTAGCGCCCGTTCTTAGCGTTTGCTGATCCAGAGAAAGTTAAAACTATCACCGAATATGAATTTCCGAAGACCAAAAAAGGTATGCAAAGTTTTCTAGGCTTAGTCCAATGGTGCAAACGATTCATCCCGAACTTGGCAACCCTGTACAGTCCTTTGTACGGACTACTAAGAAAAGACACCCAATCTATTGCCACGAACGAACACCACACCGAGTTTGAAGGTATCAAATCAGCCCTTAAATCCTCACCTTTTCTCCGCTACCCAGTCTACAATGGAAAAGCTCAATTCATTATCCAAACTGATGCCAGTACGACCCCCATCGGAGCAATCTTGTATCAGGAAAATGGAAACGATCAATGGGTCATGGCCTACAACAGCCGCATACTCACCGATGCCCAAACCTGCTACAGTACAACTGAGCGCCAATGCCTCGCCATTGTCTATGGCTTCAGGATGTACCGCCACTATGTTTATGGCCAAAAGGTAATCGTTTGCACCGACCACAAGCTGCTCGAATGGCTCAAAGATGAAAAGCACCGAAATTTGCACCTTCAACATTTCCCAATAAGCCTCCAAGATTACAATTATAAGGTTGAATAGGTCAAAGATAAAGACAACGCCTGTGCCGATTTTTTGTCCAGGAAAGACGACCGCGACAAAACACCAATCCCGACTACTGACAATTTAACCGCCAAGATTTTCCGTAAAGATTTTCACCCTGCTGGTGCAATTACGGGGGCCGACTTAACGGTACCTGGTATACTCCCAGCAGAGGCTACACCGCTCACGGAAGTCGAGGCGGATGTTAATGCCGTCACTGGTGCAATGACCAAAAGGACCATCAGTCAACCCACACTCTCCGATTCTATGCCGTTAATCACTGACTACGCGCCGTCTCCATCTGAAGCCATAGCAATCGCTTCCCGCGAGGAAGTGAAGCAGGCACAAGCCCCAGATCCCACCATCGCCAAAATCATTGCCACCCTCCAAATGGAAAACGCCGCAAAACATCCCCCAGTTTTCTTCACGGAAGATGATCTCCTGTATCCCCAGATCAAAGACACCTGCCAGCTAGTGGTCTTGGCATCTATGGTCGACCAAACCCTTCACCAATTCCACGGCGCAAAAATTTTGAACCACCAAGGATCTAACCACACACTAGCAGGGATCAAAGCCCATTTTTGGTGACCCCGCATGGAAGAAAATGTTCGAGGTTGGATAAAAACCTGCAAGATTTGTCAAATGACCATGCTGCGAATGTCACCGCCCCCCCCCCGCTGTTGCCGATACAACCAAAAGATCCTTTTGAGATTGTGGCGACTGACATTGTCAATATTTCGTCGGTAGGTGAGAAACGCCCATACATTATTGTTTTTCAGGATTATTTTACAAAATGGGTTTCCATGCATCCAATACCTGACCAAAAGGCCTCAACAATTGTGGAATGTTTCGTGAACAAGGTCGTCCTAATGCACGGTAGCCCGCTTGTCCTTCTCTCGGACCAAGGTGGATGTTTCACATCAAAGCTCATGCAAGATATTTGGGATCTACTCAAAATACAAAAAGTCAAAACGACAGCATACCAGCCCCAGTGCAATGGAATGGTCGAGTGTTTCAATCAAACATTGATCGCCCAACTGAAAAAGTACACCGCTGATGATCCGGACAACTGGGAGCGATACCTGCCATACGCCGTGTTCACCTATAATGCCACGCCGCATACAGCTACACCCCATTCGCCTTTCAGCTTATTATGAGGCTACGAACCGCACATTACCTTTGACTACAACTGCGCACGCCGCCTCACGTTGCCGCTCGATTACGACGCTTATCAGCATATTCTCATGCAAGCGCAACTCAAAATGCACAAGAAGATAAAAGTGAATCTCGATTCAGCAGCCGCAGTCAGTAAAGAATATTCCGACCGAAAAGCCCGAAAACGTGATTTCGCCGTCAATGACCTTGTTCTTTTGACCAATACACGCAAGGCGAACAAAATCCAACCCCACTTCATTGGACCCTTTCTCATCACGGACGCATCTCATGCAGCCAAAAATGTAGTCACCATCAATTCACTCGATGGGCCCGGCCAACCACAAACCATTTCCATGACGAGTTTGAAACCAAAGCACTCGAAGCAGGAAGACCGCGTCTGCATCACACTTCGAACTTGAAGCAGGAGGACCACGTCTGCCTCACACTTCCCGCCGCCAATAGTTTGCTTCGAAATTTTTCTTTTGTGATACGGCGCTCATCTGAATTGTACATAATTTTCGTGTCTGTTTAATTTAGATCATGGCGACCATGTTGATGAGACAGCGATGCAGATCACATGTACCCCGAGCCATAGTTTCCCCTCACACTGACAATCACCAGCAAACACTTTATCAACTTTACAACATCACCCTACAATCTCCCCCAATCCTATACTTTTACCGTAGGAGGGGTTTTTTTCTTTAATGTTAGGTTCTGTTCAGTGCGAGGCCATTTGGTTTACTTCCGCCCGACCCTGGCCGCTATCACTCCCATAAGACTAATTGGGAGAATTTGATTTTAGTCCCCATTCCAGACTCACGCTACGATTTCCGGCTCCCCTGCCATTTTTCAACAACCTGGCGACATTGTTCCTGCAATCGGACGTCCTTGCCTACAGGGCCCTCGACACCTACTATCCGCTATTATTATTCTTGGCTTTCGGTCATTACAGCTTCATCCCCGAGGTTTACAATGCACCGGCATTGTTTCCCCATGACTCATTGGACGCCACCAAAATCGACCACCTTGCCCAGACAATCATTGCCGCCTTTCACAATGTCCCGTTGTCGCATGTTTTACCCCCCGACTCCACCAATCGAGTGTATCCCACTATCTCACAAGTCGCTCTCCCCGCGATTATGCGAGACGAAGTTCTTTCCACTTATAAATTTTTCATGTAGGATTGCACATCGTCCGACCATGGTCGGTCTTTTTGTTAAGGAATGGTGCCTAATGGTTTCCACAGCATCAAAGTTTTGATGCCTATGACTCATCCAAAGTTGCTCACCGCCCCGAAAGTGCCCAAGAAAAAGAAAAAGAAACAGAAAGATGAGTGGAACAAATCACAGGACGTCTCCGATGAGGAGGATCTGGCCCTCCAACCGCGATCAGTATTCGATGACCCAAAACCCTTTCAAGCAGCCGTCACCTCGGCCATGAAGAGTAACCTTACCAACTGGATCATAGAACTTCTCAACTTCCCGGTTTCACCAATGTACAAACTGGCTATTCAAGATCGACTTCAATACAATGACACCGCATTGCCACCGATTCCGCACGAAGTTGACAATGTGTGCATTGAATGCATTGCCGCCGATCAACCATTGCACGAGCCAACTTATCAGGGTACTCATCTTTATCACCCCTCCACCATTCTTAACTTTTTACAGGTGGATGGCCATTGGTTCGGACGGCTAACTTCATTCATGCCCTTGGCCACGCTGTTGGCTTCGCCATGTTCAGCCAATGAATATGCCTACGTTAACGACTTGTTGCTTCGCCATGCCCAAAATATTAATTCCGATATGGGCACCGCCTTCTATGACTGAATGTGGTACCCTACAGACGGCAACCCTCGATCGCGGCTCATCGATTGGATGAATCGCATCCCTGAGCGGGAGCTGTCTTTCGCCAGGGACCCCGGAATGTACGTCTGCAACTGGTTCGCATTACACCCGATCATCTTCAATGAGGAATTCCATATGGAAACAACTGTTGAAGAAATTGAAATCGATGAATCCGATTACATGGCCAATCCCCATAGCCGTTTCCACCTTTACTCAACATTCATAACCATCATTGACTTTCAAAATCGATTTTCATTCCCCCTGCTGGTGTATGCGTACCCCATGCTGACTACGGCTTTGGTGCACATGCTCACCGCCGAGGAACTGCTCGACTGCCCTACTGGTGTCGAAGTGGAACCAGCCGACGAAGAGCTCTTGAACACGCCAATTTTGGATCCAAACATAGCAAAGTTGCCGCTGTCAACCGATGCGTCGGCCCTTCCTATGCTCGCTGCGCCATCGGATATTACAGCGACGGCTACGCAAATCACCAATTTTTTGAAACTGACCCTCGACAAAATTTCAAACATCGCCCCAGTGCCGATGGATGAATCTACCCCCATCCAACCTGCCACCATGGATACCGAAACGACCAGGACCACTGATCAAATGTTGACAGACATTCCTGAAGAAAGCACTGTCGATCAGTCCACCTCAATGGACGTTGTTCCTATAGAACCCGCCACTATGATGCCCGTATTTGGCCACTCCGGCAGTTCTATTTGGCCACTCAGGCAGTTCTATTTGGCCACTCCGGCAGTTCTCCCCAGACCTCCGATCAAAGCCACCATTGCCGCTGCCAGGTATAGTGCTCCTGTTCGTTTCTCGCAACATATAATTTCAGATACTCAATGGAATGCACTAGCCGCAGCACTCACCGTGTATCACTTTCCACCGCTACCACCCAGTATGTTGTTCCCTGAACACCACTGGATGGACTATCCCGATGCGCTTAAGGAAGAGGTACAGCGCATTTTACTGCCACCAACGACGTTGGCAGCCCCGGTTCCTCAAATCGCTCAAATGGCTCCGGTTATTGCTCAGATGACCGTACAACTGCTGGTCACATTACCCCTGCTGATCACCTTACTGCCGGCGCAACAACCACTGCAGCCTGTGACTCTATTGCCGCTTACGGCACCTGTGGATGTTCAAATCCCACAGGCCACCAGCACGTCCGCACCCGCTCTAGATCGCCATGGCCAGCTTATTCGAAAGCCCGGCCGTTATGAACACTCTGTAAAGTGCAAACAACACCTTCACGAAGAGGCCAAATATCGCAAATCCCACAAAACACGCACGACGGATGAACCCCACACCAAGCGAACGCCGCCACCCAGTACCTCCCATGCTGAGCACGGCAAAACGCCTAGCCAACGAACAACCGGTCGCCGTGAGCAATGCAAAAAACAAAAAACCCATGAAGAAGCTGGAAAATCTTCACAGACAACTTTGACGCCATTACCGAAACCTACGTCCACAAAAACCGCAGCATCGGCAAAACAACCCCCCCCTGCTGACAAACCGGATAAACACCGCTCACGCCATGAGTCACTCAAGCCACCAGCCGCGATAGCTGTCAACATGAAGGCCGCGATGATGCACCGCAGCACCGCACTCAGAGTGCACTCGACTGGTTTTTACGAAGAAGCGTACCAGCGCGGTTTCCACTGGTCACCACCAAAGTTGATGGATTACATCAGCCCATTGCACAGAGACGCCAAAATTCAAAGACGTATGGAGGCCTTAAAAACCCACTGAAAGATGTGTTCAAGGCTCCGCTCCCGCCACCGCCCCCTATGGACGTGAAACCTGCCACGTCATCCGCAACTTCGATTCCCCCTACAGCCATGTCGCAGCTGCCCACTGCTCCAACATCCGCTACGACAACTACGGTAACTCACACCACATTGCTGCCGCCTACGGCCATGACGTCGGCTCAGAGTACCGCGCAAGCCCAACCGCCATTGGTTATAGCAATTAGGCTGGTTCTCAGAGTCACTCCACCAACTAGTTCTGTGCCAACTGTCGAGCCAAAATTGCCCAGCGAAGCAACCCCATTGCCCAACTATACGCATTTCCGAACCACGGATTGGCCACATTGTATTACACTATTGATGCCTCGCCACCCGCTGCATATCGATCTGGCTGTTGAGTTTTTCACACTGTGCACTTTGCACGTAATGGTTTTGATCAACTTCTTCGGCCGCCTTGGTATTCGCATCACTATGGCCGTTCACATTCGCGCAACGAATGCTTCGCTCGCTTTGTACCAATATTTTCGCGAACACTATCACCCCTCGTACTGAGAAAAACAACCGCCCCTCTCGCATGATGTGGCTGCATGGATACTGCCATGGGTCGCTGGCCTGTGGGCTGAGGAGCTCGGCGTCATTGATGCCATTCACATTGCCTATTTGGCCCTCTTCCTCTACGAAGCTCGAGGATTGCATAACCCGTCGTGCTTATTGCAGGCCTACAACACTGCTGTTGGCCTGATCAACAGCTGGATGGCATACCCGCAATATGCGCCATTCCCGCAACTGCCCAAAATTGCCGATATTCAATGCATTTACCTGCAATACCATAACGAAACGGATCGCCCTGCACCCCTGTTGGGCCGGCATGATTTCTCGGCCTGATGGAACTTGTTGCCACTGGGACCACTGCCACCAACAGGTTTGCCTTCTGACCGCCCGTTGTTGGTGGCTATGCAATTGCAGCCCCCCAGTCTGAATTCTCTTTCACCACTCCGATCGCAAACATACACCTCGTCCTTTTGCTGCCGTGACAACACTGATCACGGTCGCAATTGCAACCCTCGCTCTGTTCGTTTTGATGGCCATGTTGATCCTTGTGACCCCCACAGTTATCATAACAACCACTACTGCCAAAACAATCGCAACCGCCGCGATTATCAACAACAACCTTGATCTGCCTCGGATACTCGCCAACATCACCACCATTGAATCAAAGCTTCTGTGCAGTAATTTTCGTTTTTTCTTTTCGTTTTGTTTTTGTCCTCATTTAACCTCGCCTAATACCGGTTGTTTTCTTTTTCTAATCTCTTTTGTGTGTGCTTTATTTGTACTAGTTTCTCCCAGTGCACGTGCAGCTGATGCTAAGACCACGCAGTAAGAGGACTCTCAATGTTCTACCGCCACAGGGCCCCACTTGCGCCCTCTTTGTCCTTTCCGCCTCCGCTGCCATGTACACGTTTTGTTGTCGCCCCCGTTGTAGTGGCTGACCTCACCCTCCCTTCTGTATGGCGTCGTATGCTGGTGCGCTCCAGTATATCAGTGCGGATGGAGTGACAACACGAGCTGGGGCGTCCCCGAACTTACGGCCTCGCTAGTTGCAACTGGGGTTGGGAGGTCTCACCCTACACACCGCCCAAAATCCGCTCAAACAACCCCAACGACTCCGTCGGCCCCACTGTGCGATACCAAAGACCGCTTTGGCAACCCAGGTGACAGCCTGTAGTGGTGGTTCCCTTCCCCTTGCATGTTTTGGTTATTTCTTGAAGATCGCTTAGGGCGATCTACAGCAAGGGGGGGTGTTGTAGTGTGTTTTCCGCCGATTTTCGTTATTTTGCCAAAGCACATATGAATCCCGCAGGTAGCAAGTGGAGCGAGCAACACGGACCATTAGCAGCTGTCTTACTGTAACGCACATCGGTACGTGTGCACTGGTCTCTCTCTAGTATTATTATTCTTTTATTATTGTTATATGTTTTTGTGTACTAAGTGTGTGCCCCGCCGGCCACTATTATTGTTTCGCCACTGGTCGCCTCCCACCACGCAACATTCTTTTTTCTCGTCCCAGTGCGTGGGAGCTGATCATTATTTCTCTCGCCCGTTCTCGTTTTGTACGTAAGTTTTCTTTGTTTTATTGCATAATATAAAGGTAGAAGATTCTCTCCTTTCGGTTTTACGCAATTAGGGAGACAATTAAGGAAAACACCTTTTCCTTAATTGGTGGGATATTAGTGTCGGGTTTAAGTACGAGTAACTAAGTTGATCGGGTAAACGTGGGCGTGGGAAACACGTACATTAAGGACGAATCCTGGAATCCCAATCCTGCCCGTGACTCATCAACCGCCAACCCATATGCAAACGCAACACGCCAAATACTGTACTCGGTTCTCCCCGAATCTACTCGCACTCTGACAGCAACAGTACGATTTTTTTGAAAGCAGGACGGGAGCGACAGGGATGGGTGAAATTGCTTCCCGTCTGCAATCCCACAAAAAGCGCTCTTTCTGCTAATTTCTGCTTAAATCTAAAAACTGTGAATGATGCTTTTGTTGAATAGTTAAATAGAAGAAAATAAATTTGTTTATAGCTAGTAATCAGTAAAACTTATAAAGTGAATCCTATGCGATTGGTTATGTAAAATGAGTGAATTGAACATATCTTGCACAATCGATTTAGTTCTAAGAAGACTTTATGATATAGCTCTATTTCCAAAAAAGCTGAGTGGAATTTCACGTGCCATTTTTCCACAGTTGATTCCTGTTTTATTGACACTAAATTTAGCAAAAAAGTTCAACACAGTTAGAAGCACACACGTGTGAAGGAGGAGATGGGGGTACAAACTAACCCAAAGGTTTTGAAACTGGAAAATTTGTTATGAAAAAAAAATTCTGGTCAACTTTTTTTGAATTTTTTGTCTCAAAAAACGCCAAAAAATAAAGGTACTCTCCTCGAAATTTTAGAGATCTACATGTTTCGTTGGAAAGTGTGTTTATGCACTCAGCTGCAGAATATACTTTTTCACAGACATGGAAAATTTTTTTTGAGAAAGAATGAAAATCCAATAAAACGAAAGTGATTCTTTTCCAACTTCAACCCAAGTTTTCAAAAGTCTAGTTCACTTCTTTTTCTAGCTTGGCAACTACTCAAGCAAGTATATTCTTTTTTCTGCCCCATCGGGGCATTTTCTAATAAATTAGTCTCGAAATCGCTTGCTCACAGCTGTCGAGGAAAGATTTTCCGACCAAAAAAATTACTACAAGCCAGCTGAGTATGCTCACAAATGTGTGGCTCAATTATCGCTCGGCAGAACACTCTAAAAAAGCAGTTTCAACTTCATTATTTAGAAGCATCTACAAAAAACAAATTATAGTTGTGTCGACTTTTTTATCTGCAGACGTATGTTGATGAGTAGTGAACCAAAAGGTGTTGTTATATTTGTTGCTTTTTATGAACCAAGTCGCGAATTGCGTAAAAATAACCATACTGAAATCTGCATTGTTTTATCTACAAAATGGCTTGAGCCGGTTTCATTAAAGCGACTTAAGCTCCAGCTGAGCTGCAGTTTAACTCTATATGTTATACCATTGTCGTTAAGCTGCAGCTCAGCTGTAGCTCAACTCTAACACAAAACATGTCGAGAAAGTTAAGCAACAGCTGAGCTGCACCTTAACGGCAACGCTATAACATATAGAGTTAAGCTTGAGCTGCAGCTTTACTTTTCGTTTGAAGAAAATGTTTCCATGGTGCATTGCCCGGATTTTTTCCGAAAAATTTCCGTTCGATTATCGATCTTCTTCACAGTCATTAGTACTTGTTTATCGACCAGAAAAAATTTCGCTCTGTTGGAACTCTGCCAGTAGCTTGCACAGGCAGTTTTGGAAATTTGTTGAACTATTATTTATGTTTATATGTCAAAATCAACCAAAAAACGAACGAACTAATGAAGTGCCAAAACGCTCATCCCCGAGTTGCCAGTACCGGCGAAGTTCGAACAAAAGGCGGTATTTTTTCTAATCGATTGAAAAAATCGATAGTTGAAGGAAAAGTTTTCGGGTATAGTCCGCGCAATGCACCATGGAAGCATTTCTTTATACGAAAAGTTAAGGTGCAGCTCAGCTGCACCTTAACTCGTACACAAAACATATCGAGAAAGTTTAGCTGCAGCTTGCTGTAGCTTAAATCTATATGTTATAGCATTGCCGTTAAGGTGCAGCTCAGTTGTAGCTTAACTTTCTCGACATGTTTTGTGTACGAGTTGAGCTACAGCTGAGCTGCAGCTTAACGATAATGATATAACATATAGAGTTAAGCTGCAGCTCAGCTGGAGCTTAAGCCGATTTGATGAAACCGGTCACTGGACAAGTTGATCAATTGAATAGCAAAACTGCCACACGTTACATTATAGGGATATGTCACCAATGAAAAACTAGAAATGGTCAATATCCAAAAATTGTGATTTAAAAATCATATGATAGATTACTTCCCTTGGGAGCCAAGACCTTGGGAGCCAAGCCTTTTTTCAAGATGCTATCTGGATTTTATCAAGATAATATTTAAAATATAGTGAATCATTTGGAAATATTTTGATGCACTTCAAATGAATTTAAATCGAAAAACTCTTACATGCTTTATTTTACGTCATGCATCCAGCAATTTTGGCAATGCACCTTGAAAAATTGTTGCGCTGCATGTTGGACGGTAAGAATTATTTTCAAGTAGTAAAAGTTTTTCAATCTGGCGTTCTCACATTTCGTACCGAATATCATTAATTTCCGACCAATACTCACAAAAAAGGCGAGCAAGGGTTATGATTTTCATCATTTTAATCCACTGTATTTGTAGAACAATTGAAAAAGAGCGATGTGAGAAAGTATGACTAAATGCAATATGATTTAAACAAATGATTAATTGAACCACAGAGAATCCATGATGAGCATCCAAAAGTTGGATAATTAAAAAAAATCTCTCCAAGCTTCTCCAGAGGTTGACTACAGAACTTACGCAAATCGAGATATCCCCAGAAAGCGTAATATAGCAGTCAGACTGATTTGAGGTATTTTCGCACGTGACCCAACAATTGAGCGCCGGACAATTGAGCGCCGACAATTGAGCGCCGACAACTGAGCACCAGACAACTGAGCGCCGTGACAACTGAGCGCCCACAACTGAGTGCCGACAACTGAGCGCCGACAACTGAGCGCCGACAACTGACCGCTGACTATTTAATGTCAGATAAATAACCCAATCAGTTTGAAGTAACTACTTTGCATTTAGGCTTAGGCTTAGGCTTAGGCTTAGGCTTAGGCTTAGGCTTAGGCTTAGGCTTAGGCTTAGGCTTAAGCTTAGGCTTAGGCTTAGGCTTAGGCTTAGGCTTGGGCTTAGGCTTAGGCTTAGGCTTAGGCTTAGGCTTAGGCTTAGGCTTAGGCTTAGGCTTCGGCTTAGGCTTAGGCTTAGGCTTAGGCTTCGTCATATGAATCAAAAATGACCATATTTGTTTGATTCATAATATTAGACGTATGGACATATATACATTACGGTAGATAATCATTACGGTAGACAATCACTGAAATGCTAGTATTCCGTAGCGCTCAGTAAATGAAAAAAACGCTCAATTATAATGCATTAAATAGTCGGCGCTCAGTTGTCGGCACTCAAATGTCTGGCGCTCAGTTGTCGGCGCTCAAATGTCTGGCGCTCAGTTGTCATGGCCCTCAGTTGTCTGGCGCTCAGTTGTCGGCGCTCAATTGTCGGCGCTCAATTGTCTGGCGCTCAGTTGTCGGCGCTCAGTTTTCGGTGCTCAGTTGTCATGGCGCTCAATTGTCTGGTGCTCAGTTGTCGGCGCTCAATTGTCGGTGCTCAATTGTCCGGCGCTCAATTGTCGGTGCACCATTTTCGCATTAATTGTTTTTGCCCAACTATATGTATTGTGTACGACATTATTTTTCGTTTTGATGTAATTACATACTCAGAGTTTTGTGGAATAAAAAGAGACCATGAAATTATTTCGTTTAATGAAGAAAAAAAATCTTAACAGCGGCAATAGTCACATATTGCACAAAAAATAATTCATCAAACGTTTACTGAACTGGAAAGCAAAAATAAACCATCCTCGTTAGTGCTGCATTAAAACTGCAATGGATGAATTGGATCTGATGGGCCATATTTATTATTAAATCCATTTTGCAGATAAAAGGGCCAAGTGATTGTGTTGCTGTTCGAATATAACGCGATGGGGAATAGGATTTGTTTTAAATGGCTCAAAAGTACAATAGTGAACATTGTTGATATATAGCTGAAAAAGGAAAGATTTGTTTGTCAACACCTGCGAACACATTCTGGGCTATTGGAAATAAAGGGAATGGTATTATTGGAATCATGATTTGGCAGTTACTGTTTAGCAAATCAGCAACACTTGGAAGTGAGTTTTCATTCTCAGTTGATCCTACAATAACGATGTTCAATCAGCTGAATATGATCGAGGTTATACTCCTCCTCATGTGGTTGCTGAAAATCTTTTTAATGAGATCTGCTCACATCAATGTATATCTATCGTTTGTTGAACTCTGCTGGTAACTCAAGCCCCGATGCTATCTCAATTTTTTTGTGGTTCATCCTCTATCAGAGGGTCAATTCCTTGACCTCCGGCTCCGTAAATTAACTATCATTGAAAAACTGAAGATCTTGATGCAGAAGAGTTAAGATTTTTCTTTAGGTAAGTATTTTCGTACCAAGACACGCGTGCTTATAACACTTTCTAACCTGAATTCTTCGGCTCGTTTCAATGTCTTTTCATAATTAATTATTATCTATTTTGCGTCCAATATGCCCAGTGAGGATATAGTTAGCGTTGGTCAAATTGGGGTATTCTCACGTTAGCGACCCCCAAGTAAGCGAATTCATAATTGGGCGATTCGGAATGAGCGATCAAGAATGTAATAACACATCCTTCACATTTACCTTTTTTGCCTTCTATATATTTTTTGTATGTATTTCTTTGTTGTTTCGTTTTCTGAGTGTGTTGCTTATGCTTTCATTTATGTATTTTTCATGTTTTCATTTTTGTCTCTGCTTTCTTCTATTTCATTTCTTCTTGTCATCTACTTCTTTTCATTTTTGCTCATGAAACAACACGTTACTAGTTATCATCTTTAATAAGCACAGCCTCCCGTATAATTCTGATCCAACTCGGCATGCCCTATTTCCTTTTTAATTTTATCCTGTGCGAGTTTTCCTTCATTCTTACTTACTTCTCATCTTACGTTTCTCCTTTTACTTCTATCCTGATTCTTTTTTTGGTTCTCTTTTCACGTCATTTTTTCTTTTTTTCTTGTTGTTTTTTCTATGTTACTTCTTCCTTCTCGTCAATCTTTTCGCATTTTCTTTCTTTTCCTAGTCTTTTCCCACCTATTTTCACTAATTCTTAATGTCTTCATTTTTTGACGTTTTCTTCGTCTTGATATTTTGTTCCTTCCAGCATTCTTTCGTTTATGTTTATCATGAAGATTTCAACACTTGCAACGATGAAAGATTCAAGCATGGCGGAGTGAGACTATGGCTATTCAAAATGATAACTTGAGACGTACTGTATCATGAGCAAAAGAGAAGAAATTAGATGACAACCAAGAAAATGAAAGAAAGCTGACACAAAAGATGGAAACGTAAAACCATACATAAAGGAAAACATAAGCAACACACAGAAAACCAAATGAACAAAACAAGGAAAAATATAAGGTAATAGGAAGAAAGTGTTATCACATTCACTATCCCTCGTTTTATAATTGCCTTTGGGCATTCACTCAATGGGAATCACTCACATACGAATTGTTCAATGGGGAACCGATCACTTGGGAAGAGTCAGTCGAAATCCGTTCATCATGTGTTAATTGTGGGTGACATTTGTCGTGTTTGTAGACGTAAGATATTACGTTTCATTTTGGAAGAATTACACCTTTTTTAGACTGGAGAAGTGGTAAGTTAGCTGTTGGTGTATGGTTTATATTGCATCAGGGTGTCTGCCACTTTAGTGCACCCAATAACAGCATGTAGGAAACTGAGGGTTAACGACCCATTCTGCACATAACCTTCATTTCATCAGCATTTATCAAATCAGGGAAGCAATCGGACTGGAACTTCCAACAAATACGGATTGTTCAGACTCTATGCGCCACAAACACATCACCTGCATAGAGAATGGTATAAAAATTTTTGAATACAGGGCTGAAACATTCGAGATGAGGTGTCGAAAAGAGCAGAGCAAAAAACTGGGGGCGGAGCAATCGACCGTATTTCAATGCTCTGGAGGGGGTTGAATAAAAGACTTGTGGAACTACAATGCACACGTTGACGAAAAAAACACATTGTTTCTGGATATAAAAAACATTATAACAATTTGCCGTTATCTTCAACAACTTGTAGGCTACAAGTTTTCCATGTGTCAGACGTAGAGTTCAGTTTATAGACCCACTTGAATAGGTTTCTCTCTTTCAAAGTAAAAAACCATCATTGCTACAAATTCGTATCGTACAGGAAAGTTGAACTTTGATTGGTCACCCATAAACCATGCTTTGCTAATCTCTTTCAGATTGCCATCTGCATCTCTGGTGTAACACATAATCTGAAAAAACACGAGAATGAAAAATATGAACACTCGATTATTTTAAAAGTGACTATGAGTTCTTCAACAATGTGTGTACTCCACTTTTCTGATGACTTTACAGTGTCTTAATATGCGAGTGGGACAAACGTGTGTTACCTATCCGTGGCTTGATCCTTTCATCTTACAAATGAATCATTACTTTGTCAAGAATAATTCGGAAAAATAGGTTAGCAACTAGTCTAATGTCAGATGCCTACATGTTATTACACTGGCGCTTTTAATGAGCCTCGAAAAGCAAAACTAATCATGACAATGCATCCTAAGTCAAAATTTTCTTTTCGAATCGGGTCCCAATCACGACAGTCAATCTGAGAAAAAATTTATTTTCTTCCCTCATTTTACGAAATGGAGTAAAAAGTCAACCTCTTTACTTGATATTCATTGGTTGTTTGATACATCAACGTCAAAAGGGCCAAATCCATCTTATTGCTTTTATCCTTTACAGATATATATGCTAAGCGGTTAATCGTCACATACAGTGGCCGAACTGTGATAATCAACTTGTAGCGAATGCGTCTAGTGAAATCTACAGGAACTCTAATTATCTTGATGCCTGGTTGATGTTCATAATTTCTTTCAGCCTATAAAGCTGTGTAGATGTATCACAATTTTTCAAATAAAACATGATTCACTTACACTAATATAAGGGGTTATAGTGGGAATTTCTGTTGTTGTGGTAGTCGGGCGATGAAACGAAGTGATAAGATCATAGACCGGGTGAAATATGTAGGGTTGGGGTGCGGATGTGGGTGGCCATTGATAGATCTAGAAAATAGAAAGAACACGTTTTTTTGCCGATATGTGTTTCATTTGTCAAGTAATTTGCATAATTAAAAAAATTAAAAAATGATGCTCATTTTAGGGGAATTTTGAGGAATACTTGGAAAGAGCTGGGCTGGGAAAATCTGTTTCTGTTGGTGTATTTTGTTTTGCGTAAAAATGAACTGGTGTGAAGTGATACGGTTTTTAAAAAAGCGAAATGTCAGACATGGGATCTGCATTCTCTTAAGAGGTAATAGGATGATAATTTTCGGTATGTGTGTAGCTTGAGGGAATGCTGTGAGACAATTTTTTATAAGTTTATTTGGGAGGTAGCTGCAAGGTCATGGACATGGGCAAAAAATGACTAGTTCAAAAATTTGGCAAAATTGAATTAAATTAGTATGGTTGGATAGAGTTCATAATGGTCAGTCTAAATATATGCGTCTTGACACTTGGTTTTTGGATGCAGCTGAGATATCAAGGCGCAAACTGTGAGTGATTATGATTACAAAAAGCTTTTGTTGTAACATAATGTGAAGCAGGTGTAAAGTTATAAATTTCTGAGAGTCCATAATGAATATTTTTATGGTTATCATGTAGAAAAATTAGGGTGATCCATGAAATTTTTGTTGAGCAGGAGATCACCGTTTGATGACCATTCTTAGGTGTTAAATATGATTTGGGTGTAGTTTGATCTGGAACCGTTTTTATCACATGCGAACTATTTGCGGTAATGGTCATCTTTAGGGGCCGTTTGGCTGGGAGTGTTGTGGTAGGGGATTGAGTGCGACAACTTGTGAGTAAATAGATGGGATGTGGAAGTGTGCAGTGTGGAAAACTATAGTTTTGTGAGCTTAGTGGGTGAGCATCTGGCGGCCTTTGGTGGCATCTAAATCTTGTTGAAATTTAGGGGATGCAGGTAGGAAGTACAGTAATCATTCCAATAAACGGAGCACCGTTTATTTTTTTGGGTCCATTTGGTGCGCCATTTATTAGAGGGCGCCGTCTATTCGATGGCGCCGTTTATAAAAATTTTAGGATTCATCAGGCCAATCTTGTTTTTTATTTTTTCATGGAATCTCAACAATAATGTTTCATCATCAAACAAATACTGTACCTCTCTACACCAATGAAAGAAAAAGAAAACAAAAACAAAAAGGAAAAAGGGAGAAAACAGAAGTAATGAAAGGAAAACAAAGGAAAAATAAAAACAACTAATGAAATCAAAAGAAAAGCAATGGAAAATAACACCCTGGATTCTCTTATTTTGAGGCGGCTAGTAACTGGACGGTTTTTTTTGCTGCTGCAATACTTCTTACCTTGAAATTCAAACTGTACTTCTTTCTATTTTCTTGACTTTTAACGTATTTGTCAAAGCATTTCATAGAAACATTGCAAAAAATCAATAGAAAACACTGCAAACCACTGCAGTAAAAATGGACTTTCCAGGAGTGAAAAATCCTAAGATTTTTGTCCTCGACTGTACTTCTGAATGGGGCTTAAGGAATGAATAGAATGAATAGGCAATTTGCAGAAAGTTCAATTCAGAGGTGAAAATATCCTAGGATTTTTGTCGCCGACAATCGGCAACTGCATCTCTGAATTGGGCTTTATTCCTCTAATAAACAGCGCATATCAAGTTTACATTAAAGGTACTCATGATTTTAATAAATGGTGCGCCGTTTATTATTTTTTATATGGTAAAAGGTGCTGCATATATTAGAGGGCGCCATTTATTTGAGGACACCTTTTATTCGAATTAATACCATATACAGAAAGAGTGGACACCGAATGAATTTTTTAATGTAGTGTAAGATGGGGGTCTTGCACCACTATGTGAAAAACTGGTGCGGAACCTGCTTGGGAATTGATGAATTGAAACGTTTGTTGTGGATTTGACATTTGGGATGTGATGGTTGAGCCATCAGGTTGTGAATTAATTATTATATAAATTTATTGTGGGGGGGGGCTTATTATGTGCAGCTTAACTCGTACACAAAACATATCCAGAAAGTTAAGCTGCAACTTAAGCTGTAGCTTAACTCTATATGTTACAGCATTGCCATTAAGGTGCAGCTCAGTCAAGCGTGATAAGTTAAAAATTAATCATTCCTCAAAAAACATAATTTGTATAGTTTTTTGCACTGAACCACATGCCAGTATTCTTTGATCTAAAAATCAAAATTCACATTCTAACATCAATCCGAAGGTTCAAATTTTTTTTCAATTTTCGAAATTTTAGATCACAATCATTGGAGGCCTATAAGAAATCAGCTATGAAATGTCGATCAATAAACCATTGTCAGTGAATGTAACAATCTTTATTGTATATGCATGACACATATAGATATATGTAGCACCAAAATTATAGTTCACACTACACTTTAAATTCCAATTTTCAGTAGTTGTCAATGATTCAAATTCACACATTTTTGTACCCTGTAAAGTCAAATAATGAGTGTCACTGATTAAACTCCAAAATGTTATGGCTGGACCTCTTGGCCACATACCCACAAGGTTTTATAAAAATAAGAAAACCATTGAGTGTGCCACAGTGAAACAAGTAGAAGCCATTTTTGAATCAAATTATTACATTTTTTGTTTAAAAATGCAGTCATTCACCCAAAATTCTAATAATCCAATTAAAACTTTTACGAATTGCAGACTGACATCTTGACTATATACCCGTAAGGTTTAGTCGTAATATCATTACCCTTACATGGGAAATTATGCAAAGTAAAACACATTCTTGATACTGTTCAAAAAACTTCAGGTGCAAATTGGTGCTCCATTTAGTCCGAATATTGTTAATTCTAGTCCAAATCGACTATATTGCAGTCACAGTATGTGGCTACATACCCACCAAGTTGCATCATGTTAAAAATTAGAAAAGCCATGTTCTTCTGGTTATCTATAGGATGAAAGATTGTTCAAATCTTTAGCGGAAACTGATAAGGTAATGAACCAACATATACTTTTTGGATCTTTCTCAGACAAATAGGACCCACATGGACACAAGAAACTATATCAAAGCTAAAAGAAGCAAAATTGTATTTAAAAAGTGATTAGCGACTCCACATAAAGCTAAAATCCCATATTTCTGATTACTGTTCATGGCATAGTCTTAGTGATCCAATCCAGCCAAAATTACAGGAGAATTTCACAAATCACATTCATGGCATAAAATGTGGCAATTGTGAGCAGTTAAAGAAGACACTGAACGACATCAAAGAGGCGTGGACTCAATTCCAATTTGCAAACCCAATTGATAAAGTTGAAGCTGAATATTTAGCTGATGAAAGTATCAATAATGTATTAGAATGGCATCAAGACCAGCTTTTAGATCAATGCACTAAAATGAAGCATGGAAAGACATCAATAACAACCTCCAGGACAATTATGCTTACCCCCAGTTTGATTGGGCAATGAAATTTCTGCCTACCAGTAGATGGAAACATTGGTCAAACATTGGTATGTGTGATTTGCCATGGCACATCACATATGCCCTTGTTATGAAAAGTGATTTCTACACCACCACACATTTGTCCATTGCTTGCACAAAACAATACTGACTGACACATTGACAAAAATCAAGGCAGAACAGCCCACAATCAACACAGCTTTTGTGTGATCTGTTAATGCTGGATGTTTTCATGGCTCCCCAATCTTGCTCATGGTGCCAACAATATCTCAGAAAACAGGCATGACTATAAAGAACTAGGACCTCTCTGAACCTCAATTTGTTGAAGGCCTATGTGACCAAATGGCTGCATCAATCGAGAGGCAAGTTCAACTGTTTGTAAATGAAAACAATCGATGAAAAACTGCTGAAGATTTCATCAGGTGTGCTACAACATACAGAAAGGTCAAGAGAACATCATTCATCACTGGCAATCTCAACATCACACAGGAAGGTGGATCTTAAAGCAGTTGGTATCAGGAGCCATTTTAATTTCCCATTCACATCTACTGAAATCAAGGCAACTAAAACTTACAAGGTTGGTACTGGAACCATATCCAAGATGAAAATATTAAATTTCGAACAGTTACCAAAGCTTGGAATCCCTCATGTGATTAATAAAGACTAGCCAGAGGTTTCACCCCTTCAAACATCAAAGTTCTGGATTGCTATTGATCCAAAAATCACAATCACCAACTTTGAAGAAGAATCTGAAGATCTTCCAGCCCCCACTGATGAGCCATATAAAATGGAAAGCAGTGCCTTCAACTGTCCTGATGAAAGCTCCACAAGCCAATGCCATGGCGAACAAGTTTACATGATATGGCAATAAAAAGCTATAGTAGAACACTACAAAGTGTTTGCTTGACCCCTGGCTTGCCTGAAGTTCAAGAAGCTCTTCAATGGTTTTATGAAACTGAGTCGCTTGATTTGATGGAAAAGAGTTGCTTTAAAGATGCATAAGATATGCCCTTCCTCCACCAAGGTGAATACTTGCTGGAAAAATACAACAGTGGCATTGTATATCATCAAAAATTCAATGCTGAAGTTGTCACTGAAGAAATGAGCAGCAACCCATCTGTTGTCAGACTTGACTTTCTCACACCACAAAAAATTACTGGATTCTGGGCTAGGGAAGCCAGCCATTGTCGGGAAGAACCTACTACATTTCATAGTAGCAGCTTGAAAGAATAAAGTGGTGTTGAAGACAAAGAAGAACCCTACGAGGATTCAGTGATGTTTGATCCTCATTTAGAATATGAAAGTGAACTACTGAAATCAGATTGTTTTGAATAATTGTTTCAATAAATAGTATGTAGATCTGACTCTTTAAAAATGTAATCTGGTTTAGAGCAAATCTTTTTATCAGATCCAAGGGTTTTTTATGTTGTGCTCTTATGATCTGAAAATGATCCAGAGTTCGTCAGTTTTTGCTAAAAATTTGAACAATCTTCCATCTAATAGTTAACCAAGAGAACATGGCTTTTCTAATTTTTAAGACGATGCAACTTGGTGGGTATGTAGCCACATGCGTTGGCTGCAATGTAGTCAATTTGGAATAGAATTAATAATCCTTCAACTAAATGGAACACCAATTTGCAGCTGAAGTTTTTTCAACAATGTCAAGAGTACCTTTTACTTTGTGTAATTTCCCATGTAAGGGATAAAGATATTATGACCAAACGTTGTGGGTATATAGCCAAGACGTCAGCCTGTAATGCGTAAAAGTTTTGAATAAATTGTTAGAATTTTGGGTAAATGACTGCATTTTTAAACAAAAAATGTAATAATTTGATTCAAAAATGGCTTCCACTTGTTTCACTGTGGCACACTCAATGGTTTTCTTATTTTTATAAAACCTTGTGGGTATGTGGCCAAGGGGTCCAGCCATAACATAGTGGAGTTTAATTAGTGACACTCATTATTTGATTTTACAGGGTACAAAAATGTGTGAATTTGAATCATTGACAACTGCTGAAAATTGTAACTTAAAACATAGTGTACACTATAATTTTGGTGCTACATATATCTATATGTGTCATGCATATACAATAAACATTGTTACATTCACTGACAATGGTTTATTGATCAACATTTCATAGCTGATTACTTATAGGCCTCCAATGATTGTGATCTAAAATTTCGAAAATTGAAAAAATTTGAACCTTTGGATTGATGTTAGAATGTGAATTTTGAATTTTAGATCAAAAAATTACTGGCGTGTTGTTCAGTGCAAAAAACTGTACAAAATATTTTTTTTTGAGGTATGATTAATTTTTCACTTATCACAACCTTGGTCAAGTCTTAGAGAGATTGTGTCTTATGTCACTTTGATGAAACCGGCCCCAGAAATATTTCCAGCATTCAGTGGCAGAGTGAGAAGTAAAAGCAGTTTCAAAGACGCAGAAGATTTTGGGTGAAGTCAGAAATTTTTTTTTAGTTTTGTTGTCATGAGGGAAAAAACTTAGATGAAAAGTAAATGTTGGCTGTAACCAGTTCGCTGGGGTAAGGGTGAAATTTGTGGGTTGGTATATGTAACTTCGTCTTTATTGATTAATGGTTATCAAACATTCCCTTTTAAAATTGGTAGAGGAATCAGGCAAGATTTTAGACAGAATTAGGCACTTTCCGATTTAATCTATGTTTTGGTTTCTGATAACCTTGTAATTTTATTAGAAGAGATAATTTAATTAATGGAATAAAAATTTCAAGCCAATCAGTAAAACTAAGCAATTATGCTGATGACACATAATTCTTTGTTGGAAATTTTCAACCTGTACAATGAATCTTTCAAATATATGAAATATTCCAAAATATTAGTGATGGAACTCTAGAAAAAAGCAAGGACAAAAATTTTACTCTCTGGAAATGCTGTAAATGATAATGTTCCTGATACTTATAAGGATTTTATTGTAGAAAAGATTAAAATTTATGGAGTCTATTTTGATAAACTAGGCACAAGTAGTCTAGAAAATCTTAATAGTATTTCTCACAAATTTGAGAAGATTAAAACAAAAACTATTAGTTTCAACATTTCCAATAATGCACAAGCAAAAATAATTGATACATATTATCTCTCCAAGTTATGGTATGTATCCATTTTTTGTAAGGTCTCATCAGGTTTCGTATAAAACATTGAACGATTCTGCAAGTTTCATTTGGGCAACATCTAGCCAAAGGAGTTTTGTTGCAATTAAAACCTTGAAACTACCAGTAGAATTGGGAGGCATAAATCATACTGATGTTCCTGTAAAAATTGAAGCCATGAGCCTGATACTTTCAGGTAGATACAGGAGGTTCAAAATGATGGATATGCAAATTTTTGAATACTTTTGTGAAAAGGTTAAGAATGCTTCTAAATGGCAACTGAACACGCTAAATGTTCCAGAATTGTACAAAAAAATAGATTAGCAGAAATTAAAAATGGTCTCAGGCACACAGCTAAAAATGAAATTATTTTGAATAATGAAGTAATCAGTTTGAATAAAATAACCACTAAATTGCTGTATTTTCATCTTATAAAATGGAATCTGACCAATGAAATACCAATGTTGTATTTGGTAATAAATTTGAATGAAAGGTTATTGGATATAAACAAACTTTTAAGCTTATCAAAGGGCAAATTTTTGGACTGTGGTACAAGAAATCTTCATTTTGAAATTGTGCACCAGTTTTTTTCTGAGTATATTTAAAATTAATAGCACATAGCACAAACAGTTGGAAAAATTTATAGAAATTTCAATGTAAATATACTCAATTTTGTCTTCAGTTTGAAATAAGATTCTTGTAGTAAGGAACAATTTACTGTGGCCAATATTATTTTATATATGGCACAAAATTATATGTGACTGAAGAGACAAGGTTACAAAAAGAATGATAGATTGGTAGATATTTGGGAATTGCTTAGGAAAAATATGCAAAAAACTGTTCTTAGACTTTTTGAAATCATGGACCATAATGCTTTTGAGAATTACTTTTTAACACAAAAGGTTGTCAAAATCAGTAGGCTTGATAAACCTGTGATTAATCTCAGAATTAAGAAGCTTATTTTCTTTTATATATATTTTTCAGTTCACATAAAATGTATTTTATATTTCGTTTGTTAATCATTAGTTAAAAATTGGATTGTGCTTTATTCAATTGCATAATTTCACTTCCAGTGTAAAAAAAGAAGTAAAGTGAGTTGTTTTTTCAACACTATATGAGTGAAATTTCTTTGCATGCATATTCTACATTGAAGATTGTTGGGTATTGTGTTATAGACAGTGGTATTACATTTAGGTGGGACGGTTTACAGTGCTGCAACTATGTTTATTCTGGTTGTCTTTGGCAGAAGTTGAAAGCGGATTGGCAAAGGAAAAAAAGGGTGGGATGCTTACAATTATTGAGCATACCAGAGGCCCTTTATTTGGATGATATTTTGTTGCATTACACTGCAGGTGAGTTTTGTATACTTGTGCTTGTTACATTATTTGGTAAAGGAAAGACCTTCCGAGTTAATGTCTATACATTGAGATGAGCGTTGGTTCAGTTATTATGGGCATTTGAAAAAATGGTACAGTACAGGATGATCAGATTATATTAGGAAGTTGGGTGTAGGGCTTGAAAAACTTAAGAAAGGTGTTCAGTGATGGTGTAATAAGTAAGTGGAAGGAATTTGCTGGTGAAGTTTGTAGATTTGTGAAGTAATGTTCCACATTCTTCTACTAGAGGGTTTCACATTAAGAGTTTATATTTTCAATTGCTCGGACTTTCATGGGAGCATTGCTTAGTTTAAAAGATTACAAAATGATGTGAATAGTTACTGGAAGTGTGAACAAAGAGTGAGATGCTTTCATCTCATAACTTCACTGGTTCATGGAATCATATTCATATTGCTGTTTCAGGCTGGTTTATACAGCAAGTTTATCATTCATGTTGCTAGACTGTTTCTTAAAATCTATAAGACTTCATGTTGGGTTTGTTATTTCGGAAACATCTGTTTTATTAAAACTGATTAAGAAATGGTATAGTTTTTGTCATCCAGAATTTGTTGATGGAAGAGTATGCAAATTTTTCCTAGTGTTAGGTATATAGTATTTTAGGACTGTCTTTGAAACTCCATTTATTTTCAAATTGTTTTCGTAATACATACATCTGTATTTTCCAAAATATTATTCTGTTTGTGTTCGGATTTGGTGATGAGCATGCATGTGTAGTGACTGATTTTACACTGTTGATCCAAAAACTTTGCATTACTTCAACTTCGAAAGTGAAACTTGGACAGCTTTTGGAAAGAGCAGATCTCAGAACAGATTAGTTTCTGCAAGTACTGCTGAAAATCAATCCACCTGGATATCTTGGTTGCATGTCTTTCAATGGTTACAGTTACCCTTGGAGTTTGAACTTATTTAACAAGGAAAAAATATTGTGTTAGTCATCCTGGAGGATACTAGCTTTATCAAGAGAATTCCCTGGTCAGGGCACAAGAGAAAGGTAATTAAGATTTCAGAGGATACATTTTTGTGTTCCACTTGTTGAAAAAATGCTTTTTTTATTCCAGTAAGAAAGCCAAACCAGTAAAAGTTGGATACTAGAATTAGCCACTATAACACATAACTTATGAAGAAGATTTTGCTGCACTAATATTATATTTGTCCCTTTATCTAAATACTCCTAGCAATTTTGTTTTTTTCACCATATTTTTTGTGAATGTGAACACTGCATTTAGTTACTTTGGACTGAGTCTGAGGTATTTTATTGTTTTTTTCTTGTTTTGCAATATGAAAGAAAAGCGAAATTTTGCTGGCCCTTCAACACTGGTGAGGGTACCAGGGGGCCCCCTGTTGCTCCAAGGGGTGACGGATGTTGTATGGTAACATACAACATTCCACTCCTAGGATTGATGTTGTAGCCAATCCAGGGGTCCCGTATCCAGCCATTTTTGTTGAGCCCTGTTGAGGATGGTTACACCTACCTGGACATTGGCCAATGGTGGGACAGCTACGGCGCCACCCAGCAAGCCCTTCAATATGAATTGGTGAAATTTATCGAGTGAATATTTGCAGAAGTATGTGGGGGGAAAAACAACAAAATTTCTAAATGTTCTTGGAGACAGGGATGATATGATTTTAGTGCAGTGCAGCAAGATTTGTTTCATAAATTGTGTGTTATGGTAGCTGATTCTAGTATCCCCCTTTTACCAGTTTGTCTTTCTTATTGGAATGAAATTAGCCTTTTTATAAAAGAAGAATACAGTGCAACAGTTTCTAGCAGAATGAAATACAACCTTCAGTCACTAATCAGTAACTGGTATAACTAAAGCTTGCAATAAAAAAACAGACAGGGTCTCCCCAAATGCCTCCTGAAGGCTAACACAAAATAGTAGGAACTCACCAAAGCAACATTCAGGTAAGCTTAGTCCTGCCTTGGTATCCATTTCAGTAATATAGCACCCCTTTCCACTTAATGTGCAAGGTTACATGATAAGCAATTATAATAATAAATATATCAAAAATATTTATGCAAATAAGGTGCATGCTGTTGAGGCTCCATTTTTTGGATGGAAGTAAACACAAAATATGAAGTTTATTGGGGATGCAACTGGCACACAACCTGAGGAAATATAACAAATGATAAATTATTCATTTCTTGGTTCTATTGTTGCTTTGCTCAATTCACCAATTTGGCATAGATGTGTGATGACAGCTAGGCTAAGTATACCCCAAACAGGATGTCTAAAACAATGTTTTTTCCTTGTTAGTAAAGTTCAAAGTTCCCCAGTAAAAGTAACCCTTCAAAGCCATCATCCAGAAAGATCCAGGTGGATTGATTTTCCACAGTACTCACAGAAAATAATCAGTTCTGAGATCTGTTCTTTCTGACAGCTGTTGAAGTTTGACTCTTAGTTGAAATATTGCAAAATTTATAAATTAACTGTAAAATCAGTCCCTAGACATGCTGGCACCAATCTCCAAAACATAACACAAACAGGATGATATGTTGAGAAATACAGATATTTGCACTGTGGAAACATTTTGAAAATAAATGCAGTTTCAATGAAGGCTTTATAATAATATCTACATGAAACTAGGAAAAATTTGTATAATTAACACATTCTGGATAGAAAAAACTATACCACAACTCAATCAGTTTTTTTGAAATGTCAAACTGAACAAGAAGTCATATAGATTTTGAGAAATATTTAGCCTGCATTCCATGGACACCTCTGATATTCTCATGTTGATAGTTTCATTAACAGTAGATGTTTATTTTTGTCATAGTAGGAGCTAGTTAATATGTTGAAGGTTCATAATATGATGCTATGTGTGTATTGAGTGGTATGAACGTATGGTAAGACCTACCATCTACTGTAGTAGCATCTGGCTTGCTACTGTTAGCTTTTAGGATACTATGGCTCGCTTCATAAAATTTGATAGAAACTAGCTTCAGACAGAAATTTCTGACTCCTGAGTACGTCTGGCTGATCATAGAGTTGTGCATAACTAAACAAATTTTATTATGTTTTTAATACTGCATTCAGAAGGATAGATTCATTAGAGCATCAAATTACAATAACCAAAGGCAATTTTGAGAAGCCAGTTTTTCACATTTGAACAAAAAATCAAATGATTTTCACAAATCAGAATTTTTTGTTTCACATTCAGGGTCCAGAGACTTTTTGAGGATATATCGATTTAGAACGTTTTTCATAAATTGTAAATGGAGGGCTTCAAAAAATAATTACAGTATAATATGTTCATGAATTTACTCATAGGGGAAAACTCCTAAAAATTTTAATCATCCACAACTTATAATCATAGCCACTATAGCTTAATGTTTGAAATCCGAAAACTGGTTATTTTGGTGGAAAAATTTATTTTGACATCATGACTGAAATAGACTACTGCTGCTAATGAAAGAGGATTATAACTTATCCAAAGAGTGAAACAAAGATTTATCAGGAGCAGCCATTTACTGTAAATAAATGTTGTGTGTAAAAAAAGTTATTTTGCTGCTATGAACCATAGTTTCAGTCTGTAGTCATTTTGGATTACTCTATGCTCACAGAGTCAACACTTGTGGCATCAAGAAACACTCTGAACTGCTTTCTCTTTGAGTTCTTTTCTGTCACACATTCATAATTGCCTACTTTTTGATGTTTACTTCTTCTACCTGCAAGTAGGTTTCCAGGTCATTTTTACCAAATTTTAGGATTACAGATTTTTTTCCTATTGGCAGCTAAAAACAACATTTTTCCTACCTTTAGGTAAGCTGAAACTGTAGTTAATTTGATGAATCTCAAATGTAGGTTACTGAACTCACTTTTCTCAAGAGTTTATAAGAGCATAAGTGTATAAGTTGCCAAAAGGCCAGGCTTGATGCAAACAGGAAGTCAAAAATTGACTTTCACTGTTGTCATTTTCTGAGTGTATTGAAAATATCAATGTTGTATGTGCGATACTTCTATACTTAAAATTTTGTTGCACATGGTTAAACATTTCTTTTCTCATGAAACGTAAACCCCACATACTCTGGTTCCCACGAATTACTTCAGTATAAATCCCGATGCAATGAGCATTGGTGATTAAAACGTCTCCATCCACTGTGAGGAATTTTGCATTAGATATTGCATCAGGAAGGATGAAACTTATTGACAAGAGTTTGCCTTGTGTAAATTTATGGATCTGCTTGATCTAAAAAGATTTGAATGAGATTAGATTTTTTATTTGTCCAACATATTTCAGAGAATTGTGAGAGAGGTATCAGACACAACTTACCAAAATATTTTTTCCACTCCCACCTACCATGTGAATTCTCAAAGGATTTAAACATGGTGCACGGAACCAATTTGAGTCCTGTGGGTTGGTTGCTGAAAGTTTCTCTGATATTTTATTCTTTCGTCGATAAATAGATAGGCCGCTGAAATTTTTTAAGACAGTTTCTGAGAAAATCCATCTTCTCACACACAGTTCTGATAAGTTAGAATTAAACTCAGCTGAAAGTCACACATTTGGTGTAACTTGATGCACTAGGAATGAAAATGATATTCATTATGTTTGATAATCAATACTTGCATAGCTACACTAGG
This sequence comes from Romanomermis culicivorax, assembly GCA_963922205.1. Classification (NCBI taxonomy): domain Eukaryota; kingdom Metazoa; phylum Nematoda; class Enoplea; order Mermithida; family Mermithidae; genus Romanomermis; species Romanomermis culicivorax. Next base: position 1,241,482 of record CAWUHX010000055.1, on the reverse strand, counting down.
ACAAAAGTTCCAATTTTTGACCCTTTCAATTTTTACATACACTTCTTTCAACTTCAGCAAGATTACACATGTCATACATTGCTTTCTTCAAATTTACCTGATATTAGGCCGATGAATGAGCCACAATTTACCTTAGGATTTAATTCATTTTTCTTCAAAAATCTTTATATAACATGCTAAAACTCAGAAGCACTGAAAAAGTTTACCATGTCTTCTATCTGCTGTTGAAAAATACGGAAATTCGTGTACTGCGAGAATGTCACAGGACTATGGATACCATGTTATAATAACATTTTCTGATAATTGCAAGCTTTTTTGCACGAAAATCAAAACTTTATAATTGTAATACTCAATCCACATGAAAAAAAGATTCCAATAGCAAATATACCTCAAAGTTAACAGTTTCAGCATTTTTTGGCATTTTGCAGTTTGCCTGCTGCTTATATGCTGTGCTGCAGTTTTTTCCTATCCAATGCAATATGTTTCTTTCATATACTTTGTAAAGCATAGCCCAATGTGTGAGTAGTTAAGAACCTGAACCTCAATACGGAAAGATAGTCATAATAATATTGTAATATGGAAAAAAGAATATTTTCTATCACAGGTCCATAAAAAGAGTAAAATAATTTTAATATCTTTAAATTATATTTTTATCAATCAACATTTTCCCAATTAATACAATAACCAGAATGCCACAGAGAAAAGAAAAAATTAGGCAATTCTTTTGTCAAATTATGAAAGTTTTGGGAGCAGAAAAGATCAAGCTTCAATGGGTTGGCATTTTCCCATCTAGGAAAGATCAAAAACGAGTCCAAGTTAAAATCGACTTTTTACACATAGACAATAAAACTCAAGTGGAAACCAACATTGAACAACTAATCAAGTTCAATTAGAATCGTAAACCAGAAACAAATTGGTGCAAGAATATGACTGACAAACAAAGAAAAGAAGAAAAGAAAAATCAGCAGAACAAAAAAATAAGAAAGATGTATTTTTTCCTTTTGTTCTTTCTAAACACGCATGCTGTTATGAATGTATTGTAAATTTTGTGTTTTTGTTCACAACAAGTTATAAATAATTTGTTAGTTATCAATAACTAGTGGAATAATAACCTGCAGATATGCTCACAACTTGCAACTTTAACCAAGACTTGACGTTTGGGCCGTGTCTCTGAACCTTTAGGGCTGTAAGTTTGTTGGCTGATTAAAATAATCCAGGATTATGTTAAATCCTGGCTTATGTAATCGTCAATTAAAATTTAATGGTCGATTAAAATCATCGGTAAGTTTGATTGCCGATTGAAAACTGTACAACGTATGCTGTCTATAGTGTAGGTAAACAGCTTTTCCTTTCATCATGAATTTTTCGTTATCAATTTTTCTCGTGATATCCAATTCAAAATTCACGTGTCCCTAGAAAACCACTAATTTTGATTCTGAAGAAATTGAATTATTTTTAAGAAAATTAAATGAAATCACTGTTGGGCTTAAATTTTTATAAAAAAATTTTTTATAGAATTTTTATTTAAAAAACATCGTTTTTAAATAAATTTTCTTGTTTATTTTTTTTTATTATTTTTTTACCCAATTAGCTCTTGTGCACTGTCCTTACATAATTTAAATCGTCGCCAGAACTTCTGATTTTAATATGCTTCAATCGGATTTGATCTGTCTAGGAAATGACGAATTTGTACTTGATTTTCTGTTTCATTCTCGTTGAAACTTGATTTTCTGCTTCATCTTCATTTAGGTCGTCCAAAAAATCAACAACAGTTATTTTTTACCTATTAAAGCGACTATGCAATCGCAAGAACATATATAATCGGCCTTTTAAACCTGGGGTGGGGTATAATTGAAAACTCAGATTATTTTAATCAATGATTATGATAATCCAGCTTTAATTGGCTGACGAACTTACCAATTGTTTTAATCCGGGATCAAATTAATGGATGTTTAATTGGTCGACAAACTTACAAAAAAATTTAATCCTGGATTATAAGTGACATTTAATCGCCGATTACTATAATCGGCCTTTAATCCGCCAACAAACTTACAGCCCTTAATCTATGTCCCTTTCTGCTCTGGCAGAATAGGGACCCTGCCTTGGCAGACCAATATAAATTTACATAAAACAATTCACACAAAATCAAAAAATTTGATGGAATTATAAAATGTAGGAGAAGCTATTGGTTTTGTTTTTATGGCCTATAATTTGAAATGTACTTCTTTAAATGTAAAAGGATCGAATAAAGATACCAAGAGGAAAACAATTTTCAATTACGTAAAGCAAAGCAACTATAACATAATTTTTTTGCAAGAAACCCACTGGTTAGAAAAGCAGGAAAAGAGACTACTAATGGAATGGGGGTTTGGATTGAGTAAAAAAATGATTATCTTTTCTTAGGGGACTTCAAATGCGAGGAAAGCAAGTATTTTGATAAATAATACAGTAAATTGTGAAGTTTATGATACTTTGGAAGATCTAAATGGTCATTATGCCTTCACAAACATAAAAATTGAAGTAACTGTCTTCTTATTGGCAAATCTGTATGCAGTTGTTAGAGAAAAAGAACAAGTAAAGTTATGGGCTGGAACTGATGAAAAACTAAATTCTTTTCAAGACGACAAAATGAAAATCTTCCTGGGAAGTGATCTGAATATTGTTTTTGAGAAAAAGATGGATGAACAAGATGGCAGTGTCCTATATCTAAAAAAATTCAGTAAAAATCCTGAAAGCACTCTTTGATAAATATGACTTGGTTGATATACAGGGTGGCCCACTTATCTATTTCCAATTTAAATTTGTTACAAAATTCGAAGTTTTTGTGCAAACACGACAAAACTTTCACAGAATGCAAAGTAAACATAGAAATTTTATCAGTAAAAGTGTAATCATTTTATCTTGTGTATTGGAAAAATTGCGTAACTTTGTTCATGGCCTACTCAATTTTGGAACGTGCAAAAGTTGCTGCGTGGTTTGAGTGGACTGGAAGTGTTACTATGGTCCAAAGAAAGTTTCGAACTGAATTCCGATATGATGCACCAACAGCCCCTAGCATTCGTAAATGGCACAAGCTTTTAATTGAAACTGGATCAGTTTGTGATGTGAAAAGGAAGAGGAGTCGATCAGCCAGCTCTGTCGAAAATTCCCATCGTGTGCAGGAACATTTCACAGAAGACCCGCATTCTTCTACTCGACGTGCTTCAAATTCATTAGGAATTAGTCGAACGACTATTCAAAGGATTTTAAAAGATTTAAAATGGCACCCCTATAAGATTCAAGTGGTGCAAAAAATTACAGACGAGGATAATTATTGGAATATAAAGAACGTTTGTACAAAATTATTGAAATTCATGGTGCTCATGTTGAAACGCGTGGTTGAACGCATAGTGGTGCTCTTATCATGAAATTTTTTTTCGAATAAAAACTTGGATGTATGAAGCTTGTTTGTGAGAAGTTTCGTGGTCACATCACAAAAATTGCCAAATCTATATAAAAAATAAATTGGAAATAGATAAGTGGGCCACCCTGTATATATAGATTCAGAAACCAAACAAAGGGGGTCTACGCATGGTCACAGAACACTCATTTTCTCATTTTGGAGGAGATAGTTGATGAAAGTTCAGAATGTGATATAGTTCCAGGCCTCTCCACTGAGTCAGGATATCTGGAAGGGCAATGGCGTTCCGATAGCTCCCTGACAAAGAACAAGAAGTATGAAGACAAATTGCTAGAAATTGTAAACATATCCTCATATGAATCAGAAGAAAGTGCTTTTGATGCAGGCAAAAAATGGGAATATATAAAGTATAAAATTCGAGATACGACTATTGAATATTCCCAGTCCAGAGCAAAGCAAAAAAAATTTATGAAAATGAACTAAGGTCAGAGCTACTGTGTATAAGAGAGAAAAGTGACAAAGATTTATCAGATTTCAAGCAGGAAAGTGAGATAAAAGCCCAAATAAACAGAATGATGCAAAAAAAGCAAAATTCATGATGGAAAAATCAAACATAAGATGGTCAATAGAAAGTGACAAACCAACAAAGTATTTTCTAAGCATGGAAAAAAGAAACTATAACAAAAAGCTATATCTACATTTTTAAAAAATAATAGAGAGATAGAATGATGAAGAGAAATACTTGAAAAAATACGATTATCGTGAAAAAATTTATTCAAAAGAAATTTCTAATGTTGAAATAAAGAATTTCTTTGAGCAAGAACAAATAACACTTCCCAAACTGGAGCCTTTCGAAAATGAAAGTTTAGAAAAACCAATAACATAAAAATGGGTATAAAAAGACTGCATTCACTATGGCGAACAACAAATCACCTGGTGATGATGGTTTAACCTCTGAATTCTACAGATAGTACTGAGGAATAACACAAAAACCGAGAAAAAAATGCCAACTTCCAGGCTGTACTTTGATAGAAACAGGGGTCAAATTGACCCCTTTCTGTGAATAAATACTTGAAATAGTTCAACTAAGCAAACAAACCAATATTCACAAAGTCCTCTCGCCAATGCAAGTAATTGCATGAACAATAAATAACAATGGATTTATTAAAACAGCTGGACAACGTTTTCAGAAAGGAGCTGAAAAACACAGAATATATCCATATTTATAACTGGCTTTGAGAAAGTTGGAAGATAAAACCATAGAAGGAACTTACGCCAAGTGAGGCTACTGTAACATGGTTCCAATATTTGACAATACAAAGTGCTATTCCACAGGACTGGAAGAAAATGCTAAAAAGCTGAAATTTAACAAAATCAGAAGTCCAACTTGACCCTGTTGAAGCTATTCAGCCAAGTTTTGAAAACATAAAGGGAGAACTAATTGACAAGGCTTATAGTACCCCCAAAAAAGGTGAGAAAATGGACAGCAATAATGAAGATAACATCAGAAGAGTTTGTGAAAGCTTGGAAAACATGGAAAAAATGTCAGTTACAAATAAGATATCAGAAGTTCAGTTCAAAGTGTTACACAGAACCTTAATAACCTCCCCACTTTTAACAGAATACAAGATAAAAAAATCAGCAGATTGTGCATACTGTGGTCTGGAGGAAAGCATAGAAAATTTGCTATGTTCTTGTCTGGAATCACAAATATTATGTAAAAAATTGAGAATAAAAGTAAAAAGAAGATAGATATAGAATGCAAAATAAATGAAAAAACAATTATATTGGGCATCACAGAAAAGACAATACTAACAATTGAAACACAGAATCTGATCATCTTATTTACAAAATGGTACATATACAAATGCAAAATCTCACGAAAAAGAACTAGCTTCAAAGCACTTATCAACTTTATTGTCTCTCCAATTCCATTAGGGGAACACACATGTAAGTACAAAAATACAGGCATCCCCATACTGTCAGAACTATTCACAGATGTAAACCCAAAGATCAGTGCCTCCCTTTTTTTGTTGAAATTGAAAAATTGCAAAATATGATATCTCTTCTCTTGGTATTATTCAGAAATATAGCAGATGTATTTTCATGTGTGAGGTGGTATTTTTATGTTAGTTTTACATGTGAAAAAATTGGAATTTTTCTGTCTGTTTACAAGACTTAAGATTTGTTGACTTTTGCTCGACCTAGCTTTATGGTTGAACATTCAATGGATGTGAAACACAATGCTCTAAAATGTGAGGTAAAATTTTTTCCCAGTCTTGCAATTTAGACTTTCAGCAAACCAACCACTTTAACAGCTATGATATTGATTTTTTAAAAAAAAATTACATTTCCAAAATCTAATGACTCTACAAAACTTTTGTACAATTAGATCATTAGATCCTGCTCTCAGAATCTAATGATTTTACTTGTTTTTTCTTTGAGTAAATCTTTTAGATTTTTAGATCTTATGCTCAGACTTTAAACATTTAACTTGTTTTTTGTGAATAAAACCATTAGATCTGATGTTTGAACTTTTAGAATCTAATTTATTTTGCAAAATTTTAATAAGTGGAACTATTATATATATTCCTCAGGAATTAAAATTTTTTTTTCAAAAACAACACGACAAACAGACCATCTGACAAAGCGAAAACTTTCAAAATGAATCATTGGTCAAAACCTGATGCACCAGGAAGAATCAAATTACCATACAAACTAGACAGTATAGATTTTTCCAGAAAATTTTGAAATTTATGTGAAAGACCTCTTACTTTTCGGAACTTAATATTTTAATTCTTTTATAATATAAAAGAATTATGGCATATGACTACGGTTTTCCAAGATGAGGCTGGACAAACCAATCATTTGGCAAACTATAGAACTATGGAAATGAAATATTGTAGACTAGAGTTTTAGACTTACTGTATGCAGCATGCAGGACAAATAGAACACCCAACAAATCATAAAACTATAGAAATCAATTTTATAAAAATGTAAACAATTTCAATGTTTACCAAGTTGATCCCACATATCAAATTACACACAAACCAGACTTTGGTATATCAAATTACAATCGTGATATACCAAATTGCATTACTTCTTAGAATTTTTATTCACCTCCATTCATTTTAACATGGAAGCCCTGAAGTTGGTCACTAATTTGTTTACGTCTTCCTTATTTTTCACATAACATGGACACTGTAGGAAAGCAGCTGCACTTGCAATCACAACTGAAATGGCTACAAGCTGAACATCTACAACTGAAGTAGGCACAACCAGGGCAAAAGTGAGCAGAGCTTTGAAACCACATCAGATGCAATCAGTACATGCAGAAGCAGAACAACTACAACTGGAGCAGGCACAACAAGTACAACAAGAAAACGGATAGCTACAATCAGAGCAGCTACAACTGGAATGAGGGAAACTCTAGCCCCCACAACCAGAACAACTGCAACCAAAACAGCTGCAACCAGAATAGGTGAGACCAAGCTGGCACAAATGCAGCCAATACATTAGAAACTGTTTGAAGTACCACTAGTGGTGCATAAATTCCCTTTAAGCAAGAAAAATGCATTGCTTATTATTATTTTTCAAAAGAAATATGTCAATCTCTGATATCTAGGGATGAGGGTGAATTGATTGAAGTCAACTGTAGATTGATCTTATCTCAGTACAATTAGCTGAGCTATGCTGCAGCTAGCACACCTAAAGGTTCCTACATACATGGAGTAGTATGCTGTCACGTCAATTTAGGGGATGGAGTAACAGTAGACAGCTGTCATACATGTTGATGATTTATCAATAGGTCTAGAAAGGCTGAGTGCCTTCTTGATAGACTGGTAAAACTAATGAAATGATTTTCTAAACTAATAAAAATGCATTTGTCTATTTTAGGAAGTTTCAGAGTTGTATAAACTTAAAGGTGAAATAGAAGAATTGGTTCTATGAGAGCTCAAATTATTCTCAGGTATAGCATTGCAAAAATGGCTATCACTATTCCACAAAGTTGCTGTGCCAATAGCGAAAATCAAACATTCTATAGCTACTTTGACTGAGACGGATTTATTCAATTATGATTTTTCCCAAACTGATTTATACATAAAAATGTATAAAGAATGAAGAAACCTATGGATTTTGTAACAAAATAATTTTATTCCATTGTTATTATTTCTTATCAGTTGTGGTTGCAATGCAATCAAGGAAACTGTATGTTGTTTCATAGACAATAACTTCTATTATGATAATAATATTGATGAAGAGATGGTTATAAAAATTGGTAAATTTGTACTGAGACATAATTGAGTACACTTTTTTAATGTAAAAAGCATTTAATTTTTTTACAAAAAAAAGAAAAGAAGTGTGGGTTTGCATGTTGTAATGTAAAAAAGGCAAAAGGGAAGACACTTCATTTTACATTACTTCCAATAGAAGAAATGATTTTTTGCTCAGCAATATAGTTTTTCAAGTTGAGCATATAAGTTGCTGGTTTATTGTTAAAATAGCTGGAAACCTATCTTTATGGGAATATTTTATCAACTGTATCTAAGCAGCCCTCACTAAATCCTGAAAAACGAAGTTTGTAGAGAAACTAGTGCTCTTTTCCAAAGGTTTAATTATGCTGGAACCTAGCACGATTTTCTGGTGTTATACTGAATGCTAACAAGCATATTACAAATTAGTTCAGAAATGTTTGGACATAACATTTATCCAAGGGTTCCCCAACATTGACAATCTTCAGGGTTCTAAAACCATTCCCAAATTGTTGATTCTAGATGACATGAGGCAAGATGTGGAAAACAATATTTATCTAACTCAACCTTTCACGAAAGAATCAAATCATTGGAATCTTCTGCCATACACATAGTGCAAAATGCAATTTTGGATGGAATAGGTACTAGTAGAATTAACAGTCAGTACTTTCTCTATTAAGAAATCCTAGTGATAAGTTACAAATACAAATTCTTGGCTGTCAAGTTTTTCCAAAATGTTCAAAATTTTTGTTGCAGCTTATGAAGATGCTGCAAATCAATTATATGGTAATCTATTAACTGATTGAACACAAACCTGTCCTGAAAAAAGTCGACTTGGAGCATGTATTTTTTCGAATGATAAATGTAGCGTACTGCATATTCCAAAATGAAAAAAGTTTATCGATTCCTCTTAGCATTCGATCATTTTAAAATTTTTTATGCTTGTTGGAAGGTTGGTTTATGCATGAACTCTGGTTTTTGCAATCATTTCCACGAATTGACTGTATTAAAAAACTACACATCAAAACAATGTGAAGCATTTTTAGAACATTTCTTTCCCAAATTGATTTACAGCATATAGAAACTTGTTTCAATTTTTTAATTGGATATATACATTCAAGTAGATAATTAAGGAACAAAGCTTCACAACATAAAAAGTTTCCATGTTCATTGGCTCTTAAAGGTCAAGGTAAAAGGTTACAAAAGCTGAAAAAATACAAGGCAGTTGAAACTTTTTACCCTTACTTCTAGCATCTTTATCCTCAACTACTGCAAATATTTTTACTGAAAATGTTCTAAAGTAACAAATTTTGGAGATAGGTATGCTTCGACTCCACACGAACTTGTAAAAATTACCCAGTATGCTAGCTATGGAGAATCAAAAGATGGGTGTAGAAAAGCAGGTTGAAATTTTTCAGAAAGAGTCGGAAGGAATCCTGACATATACTGCTTTAGCACCAGAGGAAAAACACAAAATGAATTCACAATTATTTTCGCGACGCCTTACACAAGAACATAACAGCTTCAAAGCACCTACAGTATGCTTCGAACCAGCATATGCTAATGGAAGTGAGGAAGAAGAAAGTCTAACTAATACTAAAATGATAAATAATCATAGGTGGCGCGACAGCGTCAACATCATAGGTGGCGCGACAGCGTCAACCTATAAAATACTTGGCCCCCCAAATTTCATGCCCCCCTAGAGCCAAAACGGTGATAGCTAGAACCTTCGGGTTTTTTGCATAATATCGGGCATAGGGGCAAACTATGGGGTGCCTTTTGTCATTTCGCCTCTATCTGAAAGTGGTGCTCGGTGGGGCCCCAAAAACTGGTAAAAAACGCACTTTTTAAGGCCCACCGTGCCCAGCAATCCGTGTGCCATATCCAACCTGCATATTTCGGCCTAAGCATCTTGGGGGTGTAATCTCAAATGCGAATTTTTTTTTTGAAATATGGTCTCAATTCAATTATATGGTTGTCCAAAGTCCCGGAAAACGCCAAATTCCCCAATTTTGTTATATAATACTTGGTGCACCGACAATTGAGCGCCGGACAATTGAGCGCCGACAATTGAGCGCCGACAACTGAGCGCCGGACAATTGAGCGCTGTGACAACTGAGCGCCGAAAACTGAGCGCCGACAACTGAGCGCCAACAACTGAGTACCGACAACTGAGCGCCGGACAATTGAGCGCCGACAATTGACCGACAATTGAGCGCCGACAACTGAGCGCCAGACAACTGAGCGCCGTGACAATTGAGCGCCGTGACAACTGAGCGCCAGACATTTGAGCGCCGACAACTGAGCGCCAGACATTTGAGTGCCGACAACTGAGCGCCGACTATTTAATGCATTATAATTGAGCGTTCTTTTCATTTACTGAGCGCTACGGAATACTAGCATTTCAGTGATTATCTACCGTAATGATTATCTACCGTAATGTATATATGTCCATACGTTTAATATTATGAATCAAACAAATATGGTCATTTTTGATTCGTATGACGAAGCCTAAGCCTAAGCCTAAGCCTAAGCCCCTAAGCCTAAGCCTAAGCCCCTAAGCCTATGCCCCTAAGCTTAAGCCCCTAAGCCTAAGCCCCTAAGCCTAAGCCCAAGCCTAAGCCTAAGCCTAAGCCTAAGCCTAAGCCTAAGCCTAAGCCTAAGCCTAAGCCTAAGCCTAAGCCTAAGCCTAAGCCTAAGTCCAAGCCTAAGCCTAAGCCTAAGCCTTAAGCCTAAGCCTAAGCCTAAGCCTAAGCCTAAGCCTAAGCCTAAGCCTAAGCCTAAGCCTAAGCCTAAGCCTAAGCCTAAGCCTAAGCCTAAGCCTAAGCCTAAGCCTAAGCCTAAGCCTAAGCCTAAGCCTAAGCCTAAGCCTAAGCCTAAGCCTAAGCCTAAGCCTAAGCCTAAGCCTAAGCCTAAGCCTAAGCCTAAATGCAAAATAGTTACTTCAAACTGATTGGGTTATTTATCTGACATTAAATAGTCGGCGGTCAGTTGTCGGCGCTCAGTTGTCCGCGCTCAGTTATCTGGCCCTCAGTTGTCTGGTGCTCAGTTGTCTCGGCGCTCAGTTGTCTCGGCACTCAGTTGTCGGCACTCAGTTGTCGGTGCTCAGTTGTCGGCGCTCAGTTGTCGGCGCTCAGTTGTCATGGCGCTCAGTTGTCTGGCGCTCAGTTGTTGGCGCTCAATTGTCCGGCGCTCAATTGTCGGGTCACGATAATACTTATGGGTTCAAAAAAATAATTTTTTGCAGCATAATGCACTACTAATTTTTTAGCCGTTTCAAATAAGCCTGTAGCCAGCCTTATTGGAATTTTTGGGCTGCAAGGGTTTTCGACCATTGGGAATTTGATGGGCGTGATCACTTTACACGAAAAATTACCCTGGGTGTAAACAAACGTATTTCCGTGATTTTTCAGTGGAGGGAGTTTTCGACTGCGGGGAATTCAATAGACGTCCTTACTTTACACAAATAAATTATCCACAGTGTAAACAAGCGTACTGCCGTAATTTTCTTGTGGAGGGGATTTTTGACCACGAGGAACTCAATGAATGTGATCACTTAACACCAAAAATTATCCCGTGTCTAAACAAACCTATTTTCGTGATTTTTAGCTGCAAGAGGTTTTCGACCACGGGGAATTTGATGAATGCGATCACTTTACACAAAAACTTATCCCGGTTTTAAACAAACGTATTTTCGTAATTTTCTGGTGGGTGGGGTTTTCGATCACGCAGAATTTGATGAATGCAATCATCTTACAAAAAAAACTATGGTGGCTGTAAACAAGCGTATTTTCGTGATTTTTATGGAAGGGGTTTTCAACTGCAGGAAATTCAATGGATGTGTCACTTTACACGAAAAAATTATTCCGGATTTAACCAAGCCTGTTTTCGTGAGTTTTTTGTGGGAGGGGTCTTCAACCACTGGGAATTTGATGAAAGTGATCACTTTACATACTAATTCATATTGAGTGTAAACAAATGTATTTCTGCAATTTTTGAGGGAAGATGTTTCTGACCATGGGAAATTCAATGGACGGAGTCAGTTTACACGAAAAAAGTCATTTGTGTAAACAAAGGTATTTCTGCGATTTTTTGGGTTGAAGGATTTTAAACCATGAGGAATTCAATAGATGTGGTCACCTTTCAGTATCTTTACACCGTTTTTAAGTACTATGTGGTTTACACATCCTTTACTTTTGCTGGAGGAGAGAATTCGTTGCTTGAAGTTTTTTTCATTGTTTTTTTGAAGTGCAGATGACCAAATTTAAGACTTCAATGTGCTTCTACGAAAGTTTTCGTGCATGGTTGAGGCCCACTAAAAAGAGGTCAACTAGTTTATTAGAAAATGCCCCGATGGGACAGAAAAAGGAGAATATACTTGCTTTGACAGTTGCCATGGTAGAAAAAGAAGTGGACTAGATTTTTGAGAACTTGGGTCAAAGTTGGGAAAAATTCACTTTCTTTATATTGGATTTTCATTCTTTCTCAAAAAAATTGTCTATGTCTGTGAAAAAGTATATTCTGCAGCTGAACACACTTTCCAACCAAGCATGTGCATCTCTGAAATTTTTTGGAAAGTACAGGCGTGGACCTTGGTGTTTTAGCATTTTGTAAGACAAAAAATTCAAAAAAAGTTGACCAGAAAATTTTTTGCATAACAAATTTTTCAGTTTTAAAACCCTTGTGGAAGTTTATACCTCCATGTCCCCTCTCACACATGTTTGCTTCCAACTGTGTTAAACATTTTTACTGAATTTGGTGTCAACAAAAGAGATCAACTGAGGGAAAGTGGCACATAAATCCCATTCAGCTTTTTTAGAAAAAAGAGCTACAGATCAAAGTCTTCTAAGAACTAAATTGATTGTGCAAAATACGTTTCATTCACTCATTTTATATAACATATCCTATAGAATTCACTCAGTAAGTTCTACTGATTCCAAGCTACAAACAAATTTATTCTCTTATATTTAACTATTGAACAAAATAGCATCATTCACAGTTTCTGGATTTAAACTGAAATTTGCAGAAAGAGCGCTTTTTGTGGGATTGCAAATGGGAAGCAGTTTTGCCCATCTTTGTCGCTCCGATCTTGCTTTCAAAAAAGTCGTACTGTTGCCGTGGGAGTGCGAGTCGAGTCGGGGAGAACCGGGTACGGGATTTCGTGCCTACTCTTAATATATGCAGGCCTAAATCAGGTGCATTTATGTATGCTTTACCCTGTTCTCCCATTTGAAGATCGGTGTCCAATCACTGTAACCAAATCCCAGTTGCACTAAAGGGGTCTGAGCTCGAGCTCAAGGTAATCTCGAACAAAAAGGCCACTTGGTTCGATTTCAAGTTCGGTATAATTTGAATGTCATCCGGATCATAACGAGCTCAATGTCGAGATCATTCCCAGCTCGAGCTATCGGGTTGCACTAAAATTTTCGCATAATTTTCTTATCTCTAAAGCAAATAAATATACAAATTTCTGCAATTCCCAAACCCGAACTTAAACCTCAGTTTTATTTAATCCTGAAGTGATTATGATTTGTGCATTGGACGAAAACAATTTGGACATTGTGAATAGCTTGAACTCAGGATCATCAATTTAATCCCGATGTTGAGATTATCCTCATGTTGGGTTAGTGCAACGAACTTCAGGTTCCTTTATAGTTCTGAAAATGACTATAGTATGCCTACTTCACTATTTTTCAGCTAGTGTCAGAGGCAAGAGTTTTGAATTGGTCGGGAAATAGAATGCTATCGGTTTACCATTTCTTTACACTTGAAGTCAGGTGCATATAATTTTCATATAGAAAAATTTTACTGTAGTTTATGCCAGTTGAAGGACAAAATGCACGATGTTGCAGAATATACTTTTTCACAGACATAGGCAATTTTTTTGAGAAAGAATGAAAATCCAATATAAAAAAAGTGAATTTTTTCCAATTTTGACCCAAGTTCTCAAAAATCTGGTCCAGTTCTTCTTCTACCATCGCAACTGTCGAAGCAAGTATATTCTCCTTTTTCTGCCCCATCCGGGCATTTTCTAATAAACTAGTAATAAATGGTTGGATGACAAGATACTTGAGCAAGTACCTGAGAAGTTTAAACCTAATTTGGAACTTTTGTTGGACTATATTTGAAATAATACTGCTATAGAAATTGATTCTAAAGGATAATTTGTGGTAGATTCTATTCCTCTTGAAGATTAACATATTATTGATTCAATCGGCACTTTCATATTGTCCTACATGCTTAAGGAAATTGGGATCATATAACATCATCAACTATACTTTCTACACCCCTGTATCACTTGACATGTTACACTAATTTGGATCATCAGCTAGACCTTCTACACCCCCTGTATTCCCACACAGTTAAGGCTGCAAGCTTTGATATATATGCTATGTACAGGGTTATATTTCGTGTACCCCCTGTATTAGCAGGTATAACTACTTATCTTCTGTTTGATATTCCTCATGAAAATTGTCTGTTTCAGTAAGATAGTAGCAGGTTTCTCTGTGCTCAGGAAGGCGACTATACTTTTTTCCATAGCCAGAAACTTGCAACTTATAGCACTGTTAGAAACTCCTGTTTGGAAAACTCAATTTTGGCACACAAGTCTCATAATCATGTCAGCATCAAGCTTTAATGCTAGATAAATTCCTTTCTCAATCTTTCCTGCAGAAACTGCTTCTGCTTTTTTGAACATTTTACATGTCTTTTGAGTGCCTACCTCTTCTAGAATGCTGGATGTCTGGGTCAGCTCTGGATTAAGATTGTAATTTTCACTCCATGAAGAGCCAATGGTAGTGGAATGAACTTTATTGAGTTGGTGTATTTATAATGAAGCATTTTGGTAGGTGCCATTAATTCCACATCCTCAAGAAGCATTCCGAGTATTCCACACTACACTAAGCACCAATATTTTAGGATATGGAGGAGAACTCAAAAGTCAAAGAGCATGTAAAATGCTCATGTCACAGCAAAAGAAGTTTCTGCCAAGAAAGTTTGATAAAGGAATATGTCTCAAACAATAGTTCGACCCTGAAAATATATTCAGTAATGCACAAAAAAAGGACACTTTCCAAAGATGAACTAACAGTGCAACAATTTGCAGATTCCTGATCGTTGAAAGCAAGTCGTCTTTGTGAGGACCAATGAGCCCACTGCTACTATGTGGAAGCAAATGATTTATGTGAGGATGATGAAGCAGAAGCTATAAAATACCCCTAGCTATAACCCAAATTGGAATATGGAAAGTGATTTGTTCCAAAGTGACTGCTTTAAGTCTGGTGCTTTGTTTTTTCCTTATGTCCACTCCTAATACTTAAAGATCATCTAATCTGAAACATAGACTGCATTTAAAAGGCTATATGTGACATGTGGGGATTATTCTCAAAATTTTATGTATTTTGTGCAAGCAACCTGCCAATATTTTGTTATTATCATTTTATGCCAGTATAGTGGGATGGCCAATTGGTGTTTGCTTATCGATTGTTTAGTGGCCATGGAGTTTTATATGGAGCTACATATTCTCCTACTGTAGTGTCTCCCATTCCCGACTATTAGAAGAGCCATTGGGTAAGGTTCTCTGGGGTACTCTGGTGGTTCTTTGGGAGCAAGCTGTTGGATTCCAGTTGCTGGATAGTGACTGAAGAATGTGTTTATCTCTGCTAAAAGAACTGTTGCGATGTATCAGTCTTTACCAAAAGGAAGCTCATTTGAGTGACCAATGGTAGCTAGTTTTATACAAGCCAATAAACTCTTCCGTTATATTGCTGACATCATTGGACAAAAGCAGAGAGAGACCTCTAAACATAACAAGCACCACTCTACTATTGCTTCATAGTTTACGTTAATAAATCATACAGTAATCTGTGGTCTGTTCATTAGCCTAATATTGGGTAAATTTTCAGGGCAAGATGTGTGATGTACCTAAACCTGCAAAAGTTGAAAGAAGTGTATGCTAGAAATCGAACAAATCGAAAATTTCGACTTTTTTCCTTGTGTAGCTATGCGAGATTTGATTTTCAGATGAAATGAATATCATTTTTGTCCCTAGCCCATCAAGTTACACCAAATTCGTGATTATCAGGTATGGTATCAAAACTAAGTTGAATTCCCTCAGAAATTATGTCCTAAAAGGTCGACATATGCTGACCGTAACGACTCTTTTGCTTCAAATAAAAAGACTGGAATTGCAATCACATAATTCACTTGAAGTAAAATTCTAGAAGTCGATATTCAAAAAGCACTACCTTGTATTCATACTCGTTTTTTTTATTTTTATACCAAAAAATTAATCAGACTGCTTACTACTGTCACTCAATCTGTATATTTGATTTTCAAATACCTTATACCATCTCTCGAATGAGTGAATGTGACGTTAAGTAAAACATCACCGTCAGTGCTCAAATCATCATTGATGGAAAATCCTATGGAGAATTGCTCGCCGCATCCATCTGGATCGAGTTGTAAAAATTTGCCAGGCGCAAAACTCTCGATATCGAATGTGAACGGTATTTTCTTAATTGAAGTATCGATTGTATACGAAATTTGAGCATTCTTACCACGTTGATAAGAAAGCAAAACAGAAAAATAGAATGAGCCGCAGAACTTACAATCTTAGAGTTTGGATCACGGTATGCTAATATTGAAATAATCAATATGCAAACGTAAATATAAACTATGGTCATTATGTTGGAATACTGCTGAAACTAGGAGTTTACTATGTGCTTGCTTACAATTCTGGTAATCTAGAAATTTGAAAATTTATCTGCATTGAGATAATTTATTTCCTTTGAAATTTCGCGTTGTCTGAAAAAAATCGCTGTGTTTTGTTTGACATTGGAATTGTGTGTGGGAGTATTTTTTCCAGTGACCCAAATCTGATTTCCATTATTATTTATATTGCATTCGTTGTAAATATAGATGGTCACAGACTGAAGTTATACATTTGAGCATGAGTATAATGTCAACATCGAAATGAAATTACTGATCGTCAATTTGATCTTAATCGCAATGCTCAGATTATTTTCTTCCAGTCCACGAACAATACTCACTTCAGCATTAACTAATACACTGAGGTTTGAGTTCGAAATTGGAAATTGGAAACTTGTTCATATTTATTTGCTTTAGAGATAAGAAAAAAATTAGGCGAAAATGTTTGTGCAACCCAACAATTTAGGATAATCTCGACATTGAGCTTCCTATAGTCCTGATGACATTGAGATTATACCACTTGAGATCAAAATCAACCACCTTTTTGTTCGAGATTATCTTTAGCTCGAGCTAAGACCCCTTTAATGGAACTGGGCATTGGTTACAGTCATCGGGCAGCATCTGAAAATTGGGGGTAAAGGATACAAAAATGTCATTAAAAAGCTAATGGTTCTGTCACGCCTTTAATAGAGGTTTGCGCCAAATCCAGTTCCCGCTTCTTCCCCACTCTACTCGCACTCCCACAGCAACAGTACGACTTTATCAAAGCCAGAACGGGAGCGATAGGGTTGTGTAAAACTGATTCCCGTCTGCAATCCCGTAAAAAGCGCTCTTCCCGCAAATTTCAGGCATCCAAAAAATGTGAATGATGCTATTTTGTTGAATTTTTAATAAGAACTTGTGATAACTTGATTTCGTGTACCTATATTGAGAGAGTAAATTTGTTAATAGCTTGCAATGAGTAAAACCTATGGAGTGAATTCTATCCAATATGTTATATAAATGATTGAATTTAACTTTATGCTGCACAATCGATGTAGTTCTAAGAAGACTTTGTGCTGTAGATTCTAAAAAAACTCTATGTCACTTTCCCACGGTTGATTCTTGTTTGATTGACACTAAATTTAGTAAAAAGTTCAAAGCAGTTGGAAGCACGCACGTGTGGAGGGGGATGTGGGTGGTTCGAACTTTCCCAACAATTTTGAAACTGGAAGGTTTGTTGTGAAAAAAAAGGTTTTTGATCAACTTTTTGGATTTTTTGTCTCAAAAACGCCAAAAAACAGGGTCCACGTCATTTACTCTCCTCAAAATTTCAGAGATTCAGATGTATGGTTGGAAACTGTGTTGATGCACTCAGTTGCAGAATATCCTTTTTACAGACATGGAAAATTTTTTAATGAGAAAAAATGAGAATTCAATATTTCAAAAGTGAATTTTTTCCAACTTTAACCCAAGTTCTCAAAAATCTAGTCCACTCTTTTTTCTAGCTTTGCAACTATCCAATCAAGTATATTCTTCTATTTTCTGCCCCATCGGGGCAATTTCTTATAAACTAGTCCTCTTCTCTTTACTGGGCCTCAGCCATGCATGGAAACTTTCGTAG
Source organism: Romanomermis culicivorax (assembly GCA_963922205.1). Taxonomy (NCBI): domain Eukaryota; kingdom Metazoa; phylum Nematoda; class Enoplea; order Mermithida; family Mermithidae; genus Romanomermis; species Romanomermis culicivorax. The sequence continues at coordinate 1,223,517 of CAWUHX010000055.1, read as the reverse complement.
AAGCACATTGCAGTTTTAAATTTGGTCATCTTCACATCGAAGAAACAATAAAAAACAATCTTGAAGCTACGAATTCTCACTTTCGGTAAGATGTGTGAAGCGTATAGTACAATACATTGTAAACAGAGTGCACTGTGACCATATACATGAAGCACCCTCATGGTCATACCTTGACGCAAAAAATCGTTGAAATACATATGTCTACACTCATGATAGTTTTTATGCAAAGTTACCGCATCCACTGAATTCCTCATTGTCAGAAGCTTTTCCCCCAAAAATCGCAGAAATACGCTTGTTTACACCCGAGATAATTTTTTTTAATGTAAAGTGACCGCTTTCATTAAATTCCCCGCTTACGAAAGCCTATTCCACCAAATAATCACGAAAATACGCTGGTTTTCACCCTGGATACTTTTTTGTGTAAAGTGACCGCGATTCATTTCCGGCATTTTCCTAGGATCAAATACCCTTTGCTAATGGAATCCCTGTTTCTTATATATGTCAACAGTTTTTATGTTTTTATCAAAAATTCTTATTTTGAATCTAAATAATGCATAATGCAAAATTGTCAAATTCAGGAGTTTTTCGAACTTTAAATTCTCATAATTTGACCAAGTCGATATTTTCAAAAAATCTGGAAGTACTTCGATAGGTCACCTTGTAGATGAATGCCTCAAAATATTAAACTTGTAGATCAAATACCGAATGTGGAACCCAGAGGTACACAATACCCAAGAAGGGCTGTTTTTCGCATGTTTCTGGCCACCATTTGAATATAGAGCCCAAACGACCTTTGACAATTCCAATTTTTTAAATTATGCCTAATATTATGTAAAAAGCCGCATCCCTCCATGTGTAAACGTTTTGGCTCTAGGGGGAGGGGGAACCCTGAAAAGGTGGTCCAAGTAAGACTATGATAAGTTGGTCCTACCGCACCACCTATACCAAAAAAAAGTGCGTCTCTCTACGCCTCTCAAAAGGTTGACCACAAAACTTACGCAAATTGAGATATTCTCTGAAAGCGTAATATAACAGTTAGGCTGTGCATCGATTGAGGTATTTTCGCATTCATTGTTTTTGTCCAACTATATGTATTGGGTACGATAGTATTTTTCGTTTTGATGTAACTACATACTCAGAATTTTATGAAATAAAAAGAGATCATAAGATTATTTCGTTTAATATATGAAAACAAAAAATTCATAAAAGCGACAATTCGCGCATATTGCACAAAAAATAATTGATCAATTATTGGACTGGAAAGCAAAAATAAACCATCCTCGTTAGTGCTGCATTAAAACTGCAATGGGAGGATCGAATCAGATAGGCCATTTTGTTATTAAATCCATTCTGCAGATAAAAGTGCCAAGTGATTGTGCTCCGGTTCGAATATAACGCGGTGGGGAATAGGATTTGTTTTAAATAACTCAAAAGTGCAATAGTGAACATTGTTGATATGTAGCTGAAAAAGGAAAGATTTGTTTGTGAACACCTGGAAACACATTCTGGACTGCTAGAAACGAATCGCATTATTGGGATCATGATTTAGGGGTTATTGTTTAGCAAATCAGGAAAACCTGCAAATGAGTTTTCATTCTAAGTTGTTTTTACAATAGCGGTGTTCAATCAGCTGAATAAGATAGTGGTTATTTTTCTCCCCGTGTGGTTGCTGAAAATTCTTCTAGTGAAATCTGTTCACATCAATGTATATCTATCATTTGCTGAACTTTGCCGGTGATCCCCATGCTACATGTTTACAACTTTCCTCGACGAGAATTCTTTAGGTCACTGATAGTAATTTTCGTAATAATGTTTCCATTATTTTTTCGTTTTTTCATAATTAGTATCCCTTTCCAATGTGCCCAGTGAGGAGCTGTTTGCGTCAACCCAATTGGGATATTCTTATGCGAGCGATTCCCAAGTGAGCGAATTCCCAATTGGGCGATTCGAAAAGAGTGATCGTGGATGTAATAACTCACTTCATATTGTCCTTCTTTACCTTGTATTTCTCTTTGTATATATTTCTTTCTTCTTTCGCTTTTTGAATGTGTTTTTTATGTTTTCGTTTTTCTATTTTTCGCATTTTCATTTTAGTCTCTGCTTCCATCTATTTTCTTCCTTCTTGTCATCTCCTTTTTTTGCACATGAAACAACACGTTACGAGTTATCATCTTTAATAAGCATAGTCTCCATTATAATTTACCCTACTCGGTACGCTCTATTTCCTTCTTAATATTATCCTTCGTGAGTTTTCCTTCATTCTTACTTACTTTATATCTCACTTTATTGCTTTCACTACTCTCCTGATTCTTTCCTTGGTTCTTTTTCCGCATTATTTTTTCTTTTTTTCTTGTTATTTTCTCTATGTTGCTTCTTCTTCTTTTCACTTTTCCGTATTTTCAATCTTTTTCTAATCATTTTCAACCTATTTTCACTTACTCTTAATGTCTTCACATTTGTTCACGTTTCCTATGTCTTGATCCTTCCAGCATTCTTTCGTTTATGTTGTTCATGAAGATTCTCACGCTTACAACAATGAAAGATTCAAGCATGGCGAACTGAGACTACGGCTCTTTAAAATGATAACCTGGGATGTATTGTATCACGAGCAAAAAAAGGAGAAATTAGATGACAAGGAAGAAAATGAAAGAAAGCAGAGAAAAGATGAAAACGTAAAAACATATATAGTTCAAAACATAAGGAACACAAACAGAAAACAAAATAAACAAAGAAATACGTACAAAGCAAAATATAAGGTAAAGAAGAAAAATATGAAGAAAGTGTTATTACATTCACTATGTCAGAGGGTCAATTCCTCTGACCTTTGGTCCTCTAATTACATCATTTCATTTTCTAAAGTTTCTTTATTGCTAAAGTGTTTTCATTTATTCTCAGGTAAACAAACCGATAAAACGGTTTGTGTCACTCATATTTTTGGTCTAAAATAAACAAATGGTTGGCGCAAATGTTTTGCATATCACTTGCAGGTCGATGTTAGACGCGCGCCAGCGTTTTTATTCATTCTTAGTTTTTCTTATTATTATTGTTGTGACAAATATTGTCGTCCGGAGAATCGCCTCTCCCTTGCGTAGTATTGGCGTCCCACCGTAGTTTTCGGACGCTGTGTTGTTTTTGACGACGGTGACGGAGGAAAGGCTCGTCGTTTTGTTTATTTGTATTTCGTGATACGCGCCGCGGGCGAATTTTGAGTGATAACGCGGCCTGAGACGTTTTCGACGTTCCATTTTGAGGAAAGGAATCGGTGAGTGGTTGTTTGAGTCAGTTCACTTATTCTTGGGAAAGTTTCAGCTTAGGCCGTGGCCTGAGAGATCCCATTGGCCCTGTGGCTCGCTGCTCAGGGACAAATTAGAAGGATCAGCCGACTAGGGAGGTTGTTGGCGTCAGTGTTTATATTTTCGGCACTCTGCACCTTTGTTTCGTACTTACATTCCTCATTGTATTTTCACTACCTGTTGTGTTTTGCTCACCAATAAACGTTCACGTACATCAAGTCTCAACTCACTGCAGTAGGAGTGAAACTAGTACCGGGTTAGCGTCAGGGGCCGTGCCAGATTGGATCTCCCACGAACCGCAGGTAGGCAGCCGAGGGCATACGACCACGTTAATACGACATTGGTGACTTGTGCAGCTACAAAGGTAAAAGATGAAGAAAGTATCGAAGCCGAAATTAACGATACGGAAGCAACCTGGACGACGGCCGAAAGTAACATTATCGCAAATGGAATTGAATAAAGAGGATCACGATGAACGGATGGCAAATATGGAAGCAACGATCGAACAAGTAGCAAAGAAATTTGCGAATTCACCCGATGACAGCAACAAAGATCAGACTATTGACGCAGAGACATATGATTATGCGGATCAGGGGATACAGACGTCCTCTGGTTCAGTATCATCCTTCGAAAAGATTAATGTAACTCCAAAAACGAATGTGGTATCATTTCATAATTCGAAATACACGCCTACAATACCGGAAATCGACGCAAAAATTGGTATCGAAACGAAACCGAGGAATGAAACCGAAAGACCGATGAAAGGGAATTTGCAGGATGTGGCCACTTTAGCCATCCTGGAATCAATGCAAAGAGCAGTCGATAAATCAACAAATGCCGTTAATGTGGAAAGAACGAAAGCAGCGCTCCGGGAACAAGAAATATTAGAACAACTTATGCAAGAAAGAGCAGAGAGAAAATTATTGGAGGAAAGGTTACGAGAACAGGATCAACAAAATGCGAGGAAGATAATGGAAGAGGTCGAAAAACAAATGCGGGAGTTGATGAGGAAAACGGATAAGAAGTTCGAGGAAAGAATATCAAATTACGAAAATACAGAAATACTTCAGTCTGAACCAGGTAAAGACCATTTAGACAGAAGTTTAGAGAAGAAATTGAATTGGTTCGAAAATCATCTCGCCCAGGCACAGGCTCAAGGCGCACAATATCGAAGGATGGAAGATGAAATACCAACAACGTCATGGAATCGCGGAATGGAACAACCTATATCTGGAAGTATCCCTCGAAATCAGCATGATTATGGACGATATTGCGAAGATCCTGAGAAAAGAATAAAGATAATTTTGGGTCGAATGAAGAACAAAGAAATATCAGATAAAATGGAGGCCGCAGAAATACTCAATTTTTTCGCCTGTTTGGAAGGCACATTCAAGCCTGAAGATACGGAAGATCTTAGAATTGAAGTACTTTGGCGATGTTGTGATTTTGAAACTTCGACATACGTGGATAAGAATAGTAGCTATGAAGAAGGAAAGGCAAGCGTGATAAGAATGATTGCTCCCAAAATGGACACTCCTGCACTTAGGAGGGAGTTACATGATATGAAAAAACGAAAAGGGGAAACGACTAAGGATTTTTTACGCCGAATAAAAACTTATGTTCATTTATTAAATTACGAAAAAACCGAAAATGAACGAAATCGTATTGTCATCGAAACATATTTTCACAAAGCTCCAGTTTACGTCCAAACGCGAATGGAAGGTCGGCTGCACGAATTCAAAAATATCGCCTCTTTGGCGGAATTCGTAAACAAGTTGAAAGCCGATATGACGGCCTGGAAGGAATTCAGCGAGGACCAGGAAGACGGCGAGGATGATCGGTTGAATCGAGTCTATGAAAATAAAAGATTTAATAATTTACAATTTCGTCCGCAGGATAGTAATATAGGTCAACAGCAACAGATTATACGGCCTCAGCAAATTTTCCCGCCACCACCAGCATTTCAAACTCCTTTGTCTCAACAGGATATTATGAAAATGGTTAATGAAGCAATTAGGAGTCAGGGCCCTCCAACTCTTAATCGTTGGGGAGTCAATAATAATCCTAATAATGTACCATATAATAACAATTCACCTGGTAGAATTTTGGGAAATCCGTATCGTCGACCATATTGTACATACCATAAGTCGAATAGTCATTCGTCTGAAAATTGTTTTATCCTGCACCCGGAATTGATCCAACCAACGGATCAAGGGAGGTCGTGGAATCGCGGCAATAATTTTTATAATCGAAATTTTGACCATCGCGGCGGCTTTGTAAATCGTGGAAGAGCAGGATTTGCTAATTTCGGCCAACGGGTGCCATATCACAATAATAACGTCGAACAGAATCCGAATGTGGCATATTATTACCGCCAAAATAACGTCCCGCAGCCACCACCAAATATTGTACCCGCAACAACATCGCAACCGGTGAATAACCCTCCGAATAATTCCGTAAATGTTATAAATTCACAAGAGGCTAAAAAACAAGATAAGCCGGAAATTATAGCATTAGATGGAGTTTTGATAGAGAATTACGAGTTAGGCTTGGGCAACGTTATCAATTCTACTTCAGAGACAAAGCCTAGACTCGCCAATGATAACGAGCACTTATTTTTGGAAAATTTTCGCAAATGTCAACCGTTATTGATACCCGTTAGGATACGCGGAGAAGAATTTAAAGCCCTAATCGATACAGGAGCGCAATCTAGCTTTATGAGGACAGATACAGCGTCGAGGCTACTGAATACGCCTAAAACAAAATTCCCTATCCTAAATTCAGTCGTAACAGCTGTCGGAAAACGAGTGACAACATATGGTCCTACATTTGTGTACGTTGGAACCGGTTTTGGGAATTTTTTGGCCAGATTCGCGCTACTAGACAACCTAAATGAAGGTATTATATTGGGTCTAGATTTTCTAACCCATCCTAGTATACAGGCGTCTATCGATTTTCGAAACGGCCACATACGCCTAGCAAATGTGCAGAAACAAATTATTAGTGAGACATTATTCGACGATGCGCAAATACCGTCCCGGTTACCGATCCCTACGAATCCAATGGTTCTGGATTACGTACCTTTACAAGAGGAAGTCAAAGAAGAAGACCTACCTGAATTAGAAAGTGACGAGGATCAAGAACAAGTGATGCGAATTACTGAAATGAACGAAGAAACCTTTATTTGGACGAAAAACGGGACATATATTCCCCCAAATACCACTTCTTTTGTGCAAGCTGTGGTTTGGCCACAGAAAGATTGGGCAAAGGGTCCAATAGTGGTAGAAGAAACGGGGAAAAATACCTTATTTGATGTTGATGCCTCAATCGTGGACGCTAGAGACAACAATTTTCGTATCTTACTCATAAATGAGACAAACAAAGGAATCAAATTGCGTAGCAACGAGTTGATAGCCAAGTCAAAAACGAAGTTTGTAGGGCCAGAATTTGACGAAAGAGTACATCAACTGCAATCAGAGCCCCAAACTCAATGGCAAACCGAACCAGAATTCGTCAAAATCGTTACGCAGTTGGTAAAAGAATCGAGTGTCGATAGAGAAGGGCAACAACAGCTCATGAATGTCTTACTCAAGCATAGGCAGGCATTTAGCATGAAGAGCGATCCTTTAACAATCACCCATGAAGCGGAGCATAAGATCGATACAGGAGATGCGCTACCTGTTCAAAAACACTACTGGAGAGCGCCAATTATGCAAAGAGATATAATTCGAGAACATGTAAAAGACATGATGGAAAAGGGTGTCATCGAGCCTTCTAGAAGCCCTTGGGCTGCGCCATTGTTTTTAGTAGGCAAGAAAGATGGCACATGGAGACCAGTAGTCGACTACAGAGGGATCAATCAAGTGACGAAAGACGACAAATTTCCAATACCTCGAATAGATGATTATTTAGATGCGCTGGGAGGAGCACGGTACTTTTCTACTTTGGATTTAAAGTCGGGGTATTGGCAGGTACCCATGCACTCCGAATCAAAAGAAAAAACAGCATTTATATGTCAAGAAGGTTTGTTCCAGTTCAAGGTGATGCCGTTCGGTCTAAAGAATGCTCCCGCGGAGTTTCAACGACTCATGGAACGAATTTTGTACCCATACGTATGGAAAATATGCCTAGTATATATCGACGATGTCATAATTTTTTCAAAAACCGTCGAAGAGCATATAGAAAATTTAGAGACAATATTTCGATGTCTAACAAATGCGAACCTCACACTAAAACCTGACAAATGTTCCTTTATGCCAGCCAGTGTGAAATTCTTAGGCCACATATTGGACAAGAACGGAATGTCAGTGGATCCACAAAAGATAGAAGCGGTAAAAAATTTCGAAGTACCCAAGTCCATCAAGCAGCTGCAAAAGTTCTTGGGATTAGTGCAGTGGTCTAAACGTTTCATTCACAATTTAGCCTTTATCGCCCAGCCCTTATTTAAAGCCCTCGCAAAGAAAAATAGGAAGGAAAAGTTTGAACTTTCAGAGGAGCAGTTAGCAGCTTTTGAAAGTGTAAAGAATGCCCTAATGACGGCACCCTTCCTCCGATACCCAGTATTTGACGGGTCGGCAAGATTTGTAATTCAAACAGATGCCTCAGGAACGGCAATAGGGGCAATTTTGTATCAAGAAACGGAAAATGATCGATGGACAATAGCCTACTCGAGTCGAGTTTTAAACGACGCGGAAACAAGGTATTCAACGACAGAAAGAGAATGTTTGGCGGTAGTTTACGGGTTCAAGCAGTATAGGCACTACGTGATGGGGTTTAGGGTCACAATCAGGACAGACCATAAACCACTCACGTGGCTCTCCGCGGAGAAGCAGCAAAATCAAAGGTTGTTAAAATGGGCTTTATATCTTGGTCAATTCAATTATGCATTCGAATACGTAGCCGGACGTGAAAACGCCTTCGCGGATTTCTTATCACGATCCGAGGAAAAGGAAAAGATTCGGAATAAAAAACAAAAAACAAAGGAAGAAATCGAAGAGGAGAAATCGACTACGGAACCCGAATGCATGGCGGTTACGAGAGCCATGACGAGGCAAATGCTTGAACCTGAGACTCAGGAAACATTCATTGATCCCCCACCGCCGACCCAACAAGAAATAGATCAAACACCGAAGGAAGTAAAAAAAGATACCGAATTGTTTTCCCTGGAATTAGTTAAGCAACAACAACAATTGGATCCGAAGTTGGTGGACATTTTTCGGAACGTTGCTGAAAATAGTTCGAAAAAATACTTTAATAGTTTTCACTTGGAAAACGGAGTATTATACCGTGAAAATGCCCATGGAAAAAGCCAACTAGTGATCCCATCAAGGCTTAGACACATCATCTTACATCAATACCACGGCGATACGTTAATGGGGCACCAGGGAATAGATAGAATTATCGCCGCGATAGGAAACAAGTTTTGGTGGCCAAATATGGAAAACGACATTATTAAATGGATAAAATCCTGCGTCGTTTGCCAACTGTGCCGCCCCATAGCAAATCCGATCCAACCACTTAACCCAATACCCGTCTCGTATCCTTGGGAGATAGTAGCAACCGATGTGGTCAGTATTTCGCCACTTCGAGAAAAAAGACCATACGTTATTGTATTTATGGACTATTTCACGAAATGGGTCGAAGCAAAATGCATCCCAGATCAAAAGGCCGACACAATAGTGAAGGCATTTATGGAAAAGGTCATTTATACGCACGGCACACCGAAACACCTGCTGAGTGACCAAGGCTCAGCATATATGTCCGAGTTAATGCGCAACGTGTGCGATCTCTTAAAAATAAAGAAAATAAATACAACACCATACCACCCGCAATGCAATGGTATGGTGGAGAGATTCAATAGAACGTTAATAGAACAAATTAGGAGAGTCGCGATAACCGACCCAGACGATTGGCCACACTATCTCGAGCAAATTTTATTTGCATATTGGATAACGCCGCACAAAACAACGAAAAATTCCCCCCATAGCCTACTGTACGGGCACGAGGCTAGGTTTCAATTGGATAATGAGATAGCGAGGCCAATAATTATCCAGAATAATTACGATACCTACAGATACATGTTAACGGAGCACCTCCTTAACACGTATAAAATCATAAATGAAAACCATAAAAAATCCGCAGCCGAAAGGAAACTACAGTACGATAAGAAGGCTCGCGAAAAAACATTCCGAACGGGAGAACTTGTTCTCTACCAAAAGGGAATTATCAAAGGAAAGGCCGATACAACAAACGACGGTCCGTACGAAGTAATTGAGACATCGAATTTAGAAAAAAATGTCATTAAAATACGTCGCGCTGGGAAACCAGATTCGCGCGTACAAATAGTTTCTGTAAATCGCGTAATGCCTTTTGTTACGCGAACGCCCGATTTTTACTGTAACTAACAATTCATTTTTATCGTTTTCGTTGTGCGTTTTGTTAGGATTCATTTTATGTGTATTTTCTAATGCCCTATGTATTATATTTTTTCTAACCTTTTCCCCTTTCTCCTTTTTCAATTTTTAATTGTACTGACTTATTTTTGGCAACTTTATGGCAAGTTTTAGGCATTTTCCAAAAAATTACGACGCCGGAAAATTTTAATGGGCGAAATAATATTTTTTCACGCGCTCAGTGTGAAAAAATGAAATCTTTATAAGTCCCGGGAAAATCTTCCCCGAATCATTGAAGTCGCGAAGCCGAAGAATTATGGAATTATTTTTTAGATTTCATTTGCAAAGCGTTAGTGTATTAGTAATTTTCGTCGATTGGAAATTTCAAGAAATTCGGATCCAAACGCGATATGGCAACGTCCACTATCGTCGAAGTTGATAGCACCTTCGGGCAGCCGCAAGATCGGCAAGATAATACGAATTTTCAACTCAGTAGTAAGTATTAGAAAGGTAGAATGTATGTTGAAATTTTTCGGAATAGGACTCTAAGTTGACCGGCCGGCAATTTATATGCCGAGGATTTTGGGTGTTTGAGAGCCTGATCAACTCCCCTTCGTCCAAATTTATTCTTGTGCATTTGAGTCGTTTTTGTTTCGAAATTATTGTTAAAAATTGTAGTTAGAAAATTGTGTGGAAATTTTAAGATTACAATGTTCGAAGATTAGTGCGTTCAACGGATATTTCAAATTATTTCACGTCGTTGTTCGGTGTGCCTCATGCGGCCATCGAAGAACCATTATTTTTGGCGCCCGAAAATTTGAAAGCATTTATTAGAGCGATAAACAATTCGAAGTTTCGAGGACGGATAGTCATAGCGCTGGATACAGAAAGTGGGAGGAAGCCAAAAACCCCAGGATCGAAGCCTAGTGACGCATTGCGACTTTTAACAATTTCAACCATGTGCGGGAAGAACTTCATAATCGATTTGAAATTTTGGGACAAAGAACATTTCCACAAAGTATATGGAACCATATTTCGCCGCGAAAACATCATCGTCGGTTTTCATATTCGAGAGGATATCACGTTAGTTTTGACCAAATTCGGATATTTGGATCAAGAAAAAGAACTAGTGCGGAAAAGACGGGACAACATAGATTATATTTTATCGTGCTGCGTTTACGATTTGGAGATTGTGTTGGCAGAAATGAAGGACAAGCCGAAAGCCAGAATAGTCGGAATCAGCCCCGAAGGTCTCAATTTGAAAGCCCTCATGACGGAAATTTTGTTTTTATGGGCCGATGCCTTCAAGATTTCGTGGGGACAGTTGAGTTCCCTGGAGTTTCGACAGCTAATGGAGGCAGATAAGCTAAACATAGAACTTTTGAGATACGCGACGCTCGACGCGCGCGGGTCGCTTTTATGTTTTCTAGCGTTACTTCGATATGGATTCGCGAGCGATATTCAAAATTGCTTTCAATTGTACCCACACGACACAATGGAGCCGGAATTGATCTCCGATCTAGCACGAAGATTCAGAGATACGTTCGAAGGTAGAATTGCTGACCCAGAGTGGAAAGGAGCATATGGAGTGGAGGAAGTAACAGATAACACCAACGCGTTGTATTTCATGATGCGTGGAGAAGCTATCGCGACGTATAAATCGTCGGAAGAAATGGCGCCCGGGACTTTTCATTGTCCTCCGCATTTCTCCAATACCGATATTGAGCCACAGCCAGTACCAAACGGTTGGTTCCCGTGGATAGAGAGAAAAGTGAAAGCGTCAAGGAAAAGAAAAGATACTGACGATTCCGAAGAAGCACCGGCAAACGATTGGGATTTAGAGGATATCTTGGCTGCACGACAGTTCGGACGGCCAATTGAACCCCGGGAAATGGAAATGAAAAAAGGAAAATGGCCTAAGGATGTGGTCCAGTTCACTAATGTTATACGAGAACAAGTTTCGGCACTCAAAGACCATTATCACTCCAAAATCAACCGATCAATCGTCCCCATAGTCAAAGAGTTGTACGAGAAAAACGTAAACCCGATCATTTACTTCTTGTGGCCTCACTCGGCGCAAGAATGGAAATCCTGGGTTCCGGGATTCACGTCTGGTATGTGGGCCTCTGTGTGGAGAAATGAACAGGAACGGGTTGAATTTATGAAGTGGATGGGCCAGGATCTTTTGAACGACAAAATTACCGATCAGATGGAGCAGATGATGGAACGGTATCCGAAGATACGTACGCCGAAATCCATCCAGAACACTTTTTGCGTACTACCTATAAGATGGATACCGCGATCCTGCAAAGAACCTATCCAAGAAATAAAGACCAATTTGCGCGATAATTCTATTTATCATATGAATTGTAACTTTTATAACTTGTTTCATTTTTTGAATATCCATGCCGCGAGTCAGAACCTCATTTACTGGAATGTTTCCGCGTCCATATTCGAGGCTAAGGACCTATGGGCCCCTAGCACCTCTGCGACTTTTAAATCTGTAGATAAGTGGGACGATTCAGATCTGTATCCGCAAGTAGAAGTTGTGGTTCCCGCTAGGCAGGGCCCTATGGAAGAAACTTCGAAGGAGCAGACTGTAACAGTACCCTCTACAATAGATAATTCGAATGTTTCAGGTACCGAGATGGAGCAAGAGAAACCCGTAGTTGTGGTCATCACGGATCCCCCTATCGCCAGTACACCCGCTGAGGGGAGTACAGGTGTTGAAGAGGAGGAGAAACTCATGGAAGTAGTCGAAACTGAAAAAGAAACCCAACCCGATTTCGAGAAATTAACCGACCAGATAAAAGAAATGAAAGAAAAAATAGAAGTTTTGGAAAGAGAAAAGTACGGCAGGGCCGCAATCGAATTGGCAAAGCAATTAGAAGATGTCAATCCCGAGGAAGAAGAAACGAGCGAAGAACCCTACGTGGAGGTGGTATCAGAGATTGGTAGCGATGACGAAGAGATTACGGATAACGTTTTGCCCACGCCGCCGGTTTATGCAAAAGCCGGTGGGCAAAATGTAGAGAATATCAAGAATCCGGACAAATTTGCTAAAGTGATGCAATCGAAAAGACAGGCTACAGAGAAACGGATAGGTCACGAAGAAAATAAAGCCGAACTGGACAAAGTAAAGAGCGGACAGTTTCAACAGCCAGCCGGAAACCCGAATGATAAAGTCAAATATCGACGAGGCCTCGGCAAACGGGGGCAAGTTTTGAACAAGGCGTTGAAAGAAGGAAAGTACGTCGTTGATTTCCAGTATGGAAGAGTATCTCTGTCGAATCCATGTGTCCAAAAATATCTCGCGCACATGGATCCGACTTTAGACGAGGAGGTAGCTCTAATGGCGACGGAGTTGATAAACCGTGTGTACGACGAAGCCGGGATCGAAATCGAAACTATACGATATTACGAACTACAGTTTCACGTTCTACAGGCGAATTTGCCAGAAAAATTGTGGAGTATTTTCGAGCTTCAATTAACGGAATGGAGTACTACACGGTCTGCGGAGAAAGCCTATGAAGCCGCCGTATGGGCTTGTGCGTGCTTATTTATGAAATTGTCAAGATTGGGTAGGATTCCCCAAAATTTCGCCGGATTCCATTACCAAGCCCATGCGTATGTTACAATGAAATTGCGCCGCGAGTTCAACGCTAGGCAAGGAGGAGCAGGGAGCAATTTTCATAGGTTATACTCCTCATGTCAGGCAAAGGCAGCGGGGTTAGCTTATACGATTGCCAAGGCCGTGCTTCAAGACAAGAAAGACCCCGAACCGAAATATGCGAACATACAAGTTTGGAAAAAAGAAACAGACAATACGGACCCCAGAATACGGTTTTGGGAAGTTATCGATCGGAAGAAGGCTCACGATATATTGGAAGTTCAAAAAGCCTTAAAGAAAAGAGTGGGATACCGAGTCAAGCATGCCCACGCTAGGCCTGCGACCAGTAAGGTATCCAAACGATGGAGTAGAAAAGAAAGTGATACGCAAAGAACGGAGAAATCGAAAACGCCCGAAAACGACAGAAAAAGAAGGCACGAAAGTCGACACAGAGACGAAAGTCGTCACGAGAAGTCGATGTCGCGGGAAAAGAAACGCAAGGAAGCGGAAGAAGAAAGTTGGCGCAAGGAGATCGATGACTACGAAAAGAAATACGAAAGGAAGGAAAGAGAAAAAAGAGAAGCGGCAGAACGTAAAGGTAGTAGAGAGTCTCGAAGTAGGAAAAGAACGGCCGCATATTACCAACACGATGATAGAGTGGACGTGTCCTACTCCAGTCGAAGGACTTCACTGGACAGGTCTAGGGCCACCGAAACAACTCAGCAAGGAGTGTCAATGGCCGATCCAAACGCGATGATGCAAGCCCAGCAGCAGCAGTTACCTTATTTACCGCTGAATTATCCGGGATTGCCGATGGTGGGTGTTGATTGTATAAACCGCCCTCTTTTTTCAGGACAATTATTCCCGAATACAATGGTGCCGCCGCCGGCACAGTTTCAAGTCCCGCAGTTTCCGGTCATGCAATTCCAGGCCGGGCAACCCCAATTTTACCACCAGTTCTTAGTTCCGCCGGGAATGCAGATGCCCCCGCCTACAATGATTCCGCCGGTGCGTAATGCGCAAACGGAGGAAAGGATGGACATCCCGGGGACGTCGACGAGTACGAGACCGCCGTCGACTGAAAATCCCGATTATATTTCGCCGCTTAAACGGGAAACCGGTATTGGTCAACCGGGACGTGACCATAGCGGTCATAGAAGGAAGTAAATTTTTTATGTTTCAGATGACCCCACTCTCCGTGAGGTCATTATAAAGATAATTATTTCGTTCTGTAAAATTTTTTTTTCGATATTCCAAAAGTTACCTATTTCTCTGTTGTGAGCGTCTGTATTACAAAATCGAACCGGTTGTGCCACCTTTTTTATGCCTTAAAGTTGCCTCTTGTACTAATCTCAAATTGTTTCATTTATTTTTTTTTTCGTTGGTGTTTTGTTCGAGATCTGCACGGGAATATATCGTATTTCTTTTTTGCGAATCTGGAAATTATTGAGCAATTTTTTGTATTTTCTTAAATCTCGGGTATTTTGTTCCTTTCCGACAAAGTCATAAAACTGGCATCGCCCAAGGATAGCAAGCTTTGCGCTGCCATTTTCATATTTTTTCCATCTTTTTTCCAAAACACATTTTCATTCTAAAATTTTTTTTTGGTGGCACAGACCGTGTTATGGGTTTAAGTTTACCTCTTAATAAGGCAAATTCACTTTACCAATAAATACCTTAAATATTTTTGGTTCAAAATCTAGACAGCCAAAGGGCCAGAGGATTTGGTTTTCGGGCATCCTTTCTCCCTGGGGGCAGATAATACCAAAGGCGTCGGGGGGGCCAGTGTCCGGCCAAGGGGCCAGAGGAGCAACGGCGGCGGAATTTGGAAAGTCTTGCGGGCTCTCCACAGCAACAACCCCCCCTCCGGAGAGGACGGAGACGAATGCCACAATCCGTGATGGAGGAGCCGCCGATACGAAATAAATCGACGGCAGTGGGGAGCAGCCCACAATCTAACTAGGGCACCGCGGGGGTCGCCGCCGATAAAACGTTTTTATTTTTATCTTGATCAAAATTCGGCCCGAGTGCCGCGAACGCTATTCGTTCGAACATTTTTTTATTCTTTTATTCGGGACCACGAGCCCACGGGGCATTTTATTAGCGAACTTTGTAGCGTCGGGTAGCATCCGGCGCAATTGGCCCAAAGTTGTAACGATACCGTTCGATACGGACATTTTATTTTTTATTGTTTATAATTGCGTCAACGGCGCGTAGCGTCGTTGGTTGGAACAGTTGGAGGCGTCGATCGTCGGCGTCGAGGGTCTGGGGCCCTTGGGGGACCTCCTGACTTTTCCCTTCGCTGGCGGGAAAAGTCTTGCCTTTGGGGGGGAGGGATGTCAGAGGGTCAATTCCTCTGACCTTTGGTCCTCTAATTACATCATTTCATTTTCTAAAGTTTCTTTATTGCTAAAGTGTTTTCATTTATTCTCAGGTAAACAAACCGATAAAACGGTTTGTGTCACTCATATTTTTGGTCTAAAATAAACAAATGGTTGGCGCAAATGTTTTGCATATCACTTGCAGGTCGATGTTAGACGCGCGCCAGCGTTTTTATTCATTCTTAGTTTTTCTTATTATTATTGTTGTGACAAATATTGTCGTCCGGAGAATCGCCTCTCCCTTGCGTAGTATTGGCGTCCCACCGTAGTTTTCGGACGCTGTGTTGTTTTTGACGACGGTGACGGAGGAAAGGCTCGTCGTTTTGTTTATTTGTATTTCGTGATACGCGCCGCGGGCGAATTTTGAGTGATAACGCGGCCTGAGACGTTTTCGACGTTCCATTTTGAGGAAAGGAATCGGTGAGTGGTTGTTTGAGTCAGTTCACTTATTCTTGGGAAAGTTTCAGCTTAGGCCGTGGCCTGAGAGATCCCATTGGCCCTGTGGCTCGCTGCTCAGGGACAAATTAGAAGGATCAGCCGACTAGGGAGGTTGTTGGCGTCAGTGTTTATATTTTCGGCACTCTGCACCTTTGTTTCGTACTTACATTCCTCATTGTATTTTCACTACCTGTTGTGTTTTGCTCACCAATAAACGTTCACGTACATCAAGTCTCAACTCACTGCAGTAGGAGTGAAACTAGTACCGGGTTAGCGTCAGGGGCCGTGCCAGATTGGATCTCCCACGAACCGCAGGTAGGCAGCCGAGGGCATACGACCACGTTAATACGACAACTATCGCTCCTTTGGAATGGCCTTTGGGCATTCACTCACCTGAGAATCCTCTCACTTGGGAATTCGCTCAATGGGAGTCATTTACATACGAATTGTTCAATCGGGAATCGCTCACTTCGGAATAGACAGTCGAATTTTATACATCATGTGTCATTTGTGGTTGACATTTTTCGTGTTTGTAGACTTGAGATATTACGTTTTATTTTTTCAAAGAATTGCACCTTTTTTAGACCGGAAAAGTGGTAGGTGAGCTGTTGGTGCCTGGTTTATATTGCATCAGGGTGTCTGCCACTTTGGAACACCCAATAACAGCAGGTAGGAAGCTGAGGGTTTAGGACTCATCCTCCACATCATCTCCATTTCACCAGAATTTATCAAATCAGGGAAACAATCAGACTGAAACTCTCGACAACTACAGATTGTTCAAACTCTATGAGCAACAAACACATCACCTGCATGGAAAATGGTAGACACATTTTTGAATGCACAGCTGAAACATTCAAGATGAGATGTTGAGAACGGCCCGTCCAAAAAACAAGAATCTAAAGCCACAGCAATCGACCTTATTTCAATGCCCTGGAGTGCGTTAAATAAAATACTTGTAGAACTACAATGCAAAAGTTGACGAAAAAAGCACTTTGTTTCTAGCCATAAAATAGCATTAGAAAAATTTTCATTCATCTTCAACGACTTATAGGTGCCTGACGTAGAATTCAGTTTATAGACCCACTTGAATAGGTCTCTCTCGTTCAAAGTTGAAAACTATCACTGCCACAAATTCGTATCGTACAGGAAAGTTTAACTTTGAATTGTCATTCATGAACCATGTATTGCTGATCTCTCTTAGATTGTTATCAGCACCTCTGGTGTAACACGTAATCTGAAAAAACAAGACAATGAAAAATATGAACACTAGATTCTTTTATTAGTAACTATAAGTTCTTCTACAATTTGTCCACTCCAACTTTCTCATGACTTCACCATGTCCTACAATGTGACTTAGAGTCGGACGAACGTGTGTTACCTATCTCTGGCATGATCGTTTCACCTTACAAATTAATCATTACAATACTAAGAATAATTCTGGAAAATAAGTAAACAAGTAGATAGCCTATTACTGGCGCATGTTTTGACATATAGTCTCCTTTCCTGGCCATTAATTTTTAAATGAGCCTCGGAAAGCAGAAATAACCATGATTATGCATCTTTAGTCAAAATTTTCTTCTCAAGTCAAGTCCTAATCACTAGAGTCAATGTGAGAAAAACAGGTTCTATGTGTTCTATTCCCTGTACATCTTTTTTTCTTTACTTTTCTGATTTTAAAAAATGGAGTTCAACACTAGTTTCTTTACCTGATATCGATCTGTTGTTCGATACATCAAATCCAAAAGGGCCAAATCCATCTTATTGCTTTTATCCCTAACACATATTGATACTGAATGTTTAATTGTCTCATATAATGGCCGAACTGTGATAATCAATGTGTAGCGAACGCGTTTGGTAAAATCTGCAGGAACTCTGATTATCTTGATGCCTGGTTGACGTTCATCTTTTTTTTCAGCCTATAAAACTATAAAGTTGTATCACACTTTTTTCAAATGAAATATACTCGCTTACACTAATATAGGGAGGTGCGATGGGAGTCTCTGTTGTTGTCCTGGTCCAACTGGCGAACCATTTCCCTACCATAGAGAACGAGTAGGGGTTGTTGCGAACGGGTTTGGATGCAGTTTGTCGCCAATGATAGATCTCGAAAATACAAGAACATGTTTTTTTGTCGATATGTGTTTTAGTTGTCGAGTAATTTGCATTAGTTAAAAAATTAAAAAATGAAACTCAACCTGGAGGAAGTTTGAGGTATCGTTTGGAAAGAGCTGGGCTGAGAAAATCTGGTGGTGTATTTTGTTTTGTTTAAAAATAACCTGGCGTAAAGTAAATCAGTTTTAAACAAGTGAAATGTTAGCCATGGGATATGTATTTTTTTAAAGGTAATAGCATAAGGATTTTTGGAATGTGTGCAGCTTGAAGGAATGCAGAGAGGGAAAGTTTTTTGTTTCTGAAAAGTTGATTCTGGAGACAGCTGGGAGGTCAGTAACATGGGCAAAAAACGAGTAGTTCAAAAATACAGTAAATTTGAATGAAATTAGTATGGTTGAATAGAGTTAATAACTGGGAGTCTAAATATATACGTCTCGACACTTAGTTATTGGATGCGGCTGAGATATTAAGGCCCAAGGTGTGAATGATCATGATACAAAAAAAGTTTTTGTTGTTGCATGATGGGAAACATGTGTAAAGTTATAAAATTTTTTAAAGTAGCCGGAGAATATTTCTGTGGTGATCATGTTGAAAAATTGAGATGATCCATGAAGCTGAGCAGCAGACGGCCGCTTTTTAGCTATTTTCAGGTGTTTTGGGTGCAGTTTAGTTTGGAACAGTTTTTATCACACTCGAATTCTTTTTCCTGTTAAGGTCATCCTTGTTGGGCATTGGCATGGGTTACGGTTGTGTTTTTTGAATGATGACTTATTGATTTGAAGTTTGAGTGAGTAATGTAGTTCAATGTGTTTTTTATGTGATGTGTTTGCCCAATAGAATATCTTGTTGCAAGAAATGGTTGCAACGTTTTTGTACTTCCTCATCAGTATAGTGTTTTTATAAAATGCTTCCAAAGAGAAAACTGACACAAATCAGCGCTGTCGTTAAGATCGGTTACATAAAGCATTTACAAAAAAGTTTTTCACTCGAAAAATTGTTAAAGGTTAGGTCAGTATGCTTACAAATTTCCAGTCCTATATGATATACTGTTAATCAGAAAATCGTAAAATTCTGAAATACTACTTGCATTCCACTTTCATTATTTGTGTCACGGACAGCATACCTTTAATGTCGTACGGTATACTCGTTTGTTATTGTATTTGCACACTTTGATGTTCGCTTCTGGCTATTTATGTACTTGACAAGCGACTCTAGCAAACACAGTTGGTGTCCCTCCAGAGATTTTTTTCTGTGCCTCTACAGGAACACTCTGACCTCTTCTTGCCAAAGAGAAGCCAGCTATTTTTGGCTTTATTTCACCTCGACCTTCTTCTCCTACAAGAAGCGTCGACAATTACTGTAGTCACCAGCTCCCACCGTACTCAGGAGCTACTGACACTCCTACTCCCACTAGCATGAATACCGAGTTTGTTTCACTGAATACGTATTTGATACTACGGAGCCCAGATCAACTTGAAGCGCCTTTACGTCAATGTCGTGTTTTTTATATTAATAAAGAATTAATTTGAATGGTGTTTTGGTAAGTCTTCTCCAAAAGCTACATGATTGGGATTGGGCCCCAACTCTCTCTCTCCTACTCCTTTGTCGATTTACCCCTTCAGTCTTCAATTGTGTTTCTCCTTCCAGGGACTTCCCATTAGGACTAAGGTTCCAGCTCTCCATGAGGCCCTTTCCAAGACTAGGATTGCTGACGTCTCTCTCATCATCCACGGGCAGTTACTCTATGTGATAGGCTCTGTGACGTACAAGGTGGAGGTAATAAATAGCATTTCTACCTACAGTACGTTGTGACTCTCGCAGCATCCTTTCGCTCTCACTCATGAGGCCTCGCTACTTCCCTACTTCATCCCTCTCCACACCTCCCCTAACATTACATTTAGAAGCATTTCAAGAAAAACAGACTATAGAAGCAGTCACTTTGCCACGTTACCGCATCCTCTGTTGTGTGGATGTCGTATTGGACAATTGTTCAAATTTGCATTTGTTAGCAGCAAATGTTCTGCTCTCAGAGCAGCCAGGAAAATTTCACTCGAAGACACCAAATTTGGAAGATCTACAGTTGCAATCATTCATTAGACTGGGAGTTATTATTAGTGGAGAAGAAGGAAGCAGCTATTGAAACTATAACATATGTTGTTGAACATTTGGGTTATTCACACGTATTGTGTTCCCGAAGTATTTTTTACAAGGCTCTATT
Source organism: Romanomermis culicivorax (assembly GCA_963922205.1). Classification (NCBI taxonomy): domain Eukaryota; kingdom Metazoa; phylum Nematoda; class Enoplea; order Mermithida; family Mermithidae; genus Romanomermis; species Romanomermis culicivorax. The sequence continues at coordinate 1,203,073 of CAWUHX010000055.1, read as the reverse complement.
GAAATGTCAGTCTACGAAGCATTTAAGAAGGGTGAAGAGATTGTTCATCGGGAGGAAGGTTCCAGAGGAAGAGTTGTTACACTGGCGAATGCAAGTCTAGTGGCAATAAAGCATGCATGGATTTCATATCATTTTTAATTTGCCTATATTTTTTTAGCTGTGATGTGAATGTGGAATTTTATGGGTTACCATCATTTTACGGTCAAGTGTTTTAAAAACATTGCATGTAAAATAGTTGTTGCATTTTTTGTTTTAATATAGTTTCATTTGTGAATGTTGATTTGATTGTTAGACAATCCAGTTTTTGGGTCGGAACAGTTTTTCGAAATGCAATTTGATATGCTTTCGCCTCAAATTGAGCAAGTCTAGGTTGAATTTACTGTCAATGGCAATGCTGAAATCTGTAAATGGTGATGTTTTTTTGGTGTCTGAAATCAGTGTTTTCGGCAGAGAGGATACATAAAAATTTTGATATGTTTGATTAATAAGCAGGGAAACTTTTTTTGGATGGGGGTTGCAGGTCAGGAAACGGTGGTTTTGACATATTAAAGAAGTTGTTTATTTGAACATTTCTACTGGTTTGTGCTGGTGGTAAATGGTAATGCTAATTGATCACTTGGTATAATTGTTGTATGTGTGGGATGACAGCCTTAATATGCCGATTTGAGTTATTAGGTTCAATAATGTAGGATCTGTGTGGTGTACCATTGTCGCTTTGGGGCAAGTTTCTATTTATGGATTTTTTATTTTGGAGAATGGTTTTAAGAGGCTAGAATTTTGCTGAGAGATGGTTTTTAGAGACTAGAATTTTGAGGAATTGTGTCTAGAGGAGGTGGGATTGTGCAGTTTTTGGCTGTTGCATGTGTGCTTAGTTTTTTGCAGGTAACCTAAGAAGTTATTCATGTGTTTTACTGGTATTCCATGAATATCAATTTGTATTGTGGTGTGCGTTTCCCAGTGATGGGATGTTTTTTTGTTTGAAAGTAAGTTTGTTGATTGAATATTGTCAACTAAAAAATCAGGTTCTGTTTGCCAGGTTGAAAGGTCAACATATTAGACGTGAATATTTGATTGTTGTATAATTTTATGCTCATTTGTTTTCAAGGTGAACTTACAAAGAGCGTTAGATAACATACTAATATTTTACACAATTGCATCTGTATTAGTGGATGCATTATTCAATTGGACGGTAGTTTTATGCTTGAAGTAAGATCGAATGTAACTGTTGTCATTTTCTGAGTGTATTGAACATATTAATTTTGTATGTGCAATACGCGTCTATACTTGAACTTTCCTTGCACTTGGTTCAACATTTCTATTCTCATCAAACACAAAACCTACATACTCCAGTTCCTACAAATTACTTCAGTATAAATCCCGATGCAATGAGCATTGGTTATTGAAACGTCACCATCCACCGTGAGGAATTTTGCCTTAGATATAGCGTCTGGAACGACAACGTTTATTGACAAGACTTTGTCTCGTATAAATTTACCAATCTGCTTGATCTAAAAAGTTGAACGAAATTAAATTTTTTATTTGTTCGACGTAGTTGGGAGAATTGTAAGACAGGTAGCGCGCATAACTTACCAAAATATTTTTTCCACTCACGTCTGCCATCTGAATTCTCAAAGGATGCAAACATGGTGCACGGAACCAATTTGAGTCCCTTGAATTGCTAGTGGGAATTTTCTGTGATATTTTATTCTTTCGTCGATAAATAAATACGCCGCTGAAAATTTTTAAAACGTCGGGATATGCTTAGCCACAACACTCTTTTCCCTCAAATAAAACGACTGGAATTTCAGTCGTTAAATTCACTTGAAGTAAAATTCTAGAAGTCGATATTCAAAAAGCAACACCTTGTATTCTTCCTCGTTTCTAGATTTTTTTACGGGAAATTGTTCAGACTGCTCTCTACTGTCATACAATCTGTTAATTTGATTTTCAAATACCTTATATCATCTCTGGAATGAATGAATGTGACATTCAGTAAAACATCACCGTCAGTGATGAAATCATCATTGATCGAAAATCCTATGGAAAATTGCCTGCCACAGCCATCTGGATCGAGTCGTAAAAATTTACCGGGCGCAAAATTCTCGATATCGAATGTGAACGGCATTTTCTTAATTAATGTGTCGATTGTATACGATATTTGAACGTTCTTACCACATTGATAAGAAAGCAAAACAAAAAAATAGAATGAGCCGCAGAACTTACAATCCTATAGTTTGAATCACAGTATGCAGACGTTGAAATAATCGTTATGCAAACATAAATATAAACTATGATCATTATCTTGAAATACTACTGAAACTAGGAATTTACTATGTACTCACTTACTTCTCTGGTAATCTAGAAAATTTAAAATTTATATGCTTCGATATGATTTATTTTGTTTGAAATTTCACGTTGTCTGAAAAAAGTCGCTGCGTTTTTTCCGACATTGGAATCGTGTGTGGGAGTATGTTTTACCCAGAAGTGACTTCTATCAATATTTATGCTAGTGGTAAATATGAATGGTCACAGACTGAAGTTATACATTTAAACGACGATATTACCCTTCTGGTGCATTAGTGAACATTCTCGGCGTTCCGAAAAATCAATTATCGTACATTTTGTAATCTAGAATCAAGGAGATGCAAAGATCTGATAAGATCTGAGATTGGCATCTTTTACTTTGCTATATGTGATTTTAAAGGCAGTTTCAAATTTGACATGTTTTCGATTCAGTCTTAGGCGATTTCTCTAATTTTTCAATGAAAATAGTGTCGATGTGAAATCAATTCATTTTCATTTCAGTTAGATACATGGCTTTTTTCAACTGCTCCATAGGAACTTCATCCAGTAAAATTTGCAGTCGCAAGCCATCAAGGTAAAATAAAATTTGCGAATCGGGAACTGATTCTTTCTGAATTTTTAGCAACCATGCGATTGCATGGCCTTCATGTTCATCAAGATCATCAGGAATCATAATGACAAGTTTCTGAAGTTGATCATCCTGTCCAGAATATATATAGGTTTAAGCTTGATTAGGCTACTGATGACAATATTGATATTGCACAATATTATAATTCAATGTTGCACAGCACTACGCAGTTCTCTGCATCAAATCTGAATGGTAGTTTCTTAATTGAAGTTACGACTGAATATCAATTATGGACAGTCTTGCCCCCGGGAGAAGGCACATAATAAAAGTAGGTTTTGCTGCAAAACTTGTCATCCTAAAGCTCGGATGGAACTGAATTATTGGAATAATCAACATGTAATTAAAAATATGGCATATGATCATCTTGTCAAAATGAATAATATATCGCAATCGACTATTCACATTCTTTGCTTATCTAGAAAATATATACGAATTTATGGGCATTGAGACAATTAACTTCGTTTAAAAGTTCAGTTTGTCCAAGAAAAGTAGAATTCAGCTTATTAAAATCTAAAATTATAACAGTGCCCTTATCGTAATATAATATGTCCGTATCAGGTCGTTTTGTCATCGTGTGCATTATGAATATCATTTTTTTATAAAATGCTTCCAAGTTGAAAAGCGACAAAAAGTAGTAATATCTCAAAATCGTTTACTCAAAGCCTTGCGGTAAGATTTTCTCACCAACAAAATTACCACAAGTCAGCTGACTATGCTCACAAATGTGTGGCTCGATAATCGCTCGGCAGAACATTCTAAAAATTAGTTCCCAATTCATTATTCAAAAGCATTTACGAAAAACAGAAAACATAGTCTGTTTTTTCTGAAATGCTTGTAACCGAAAAAGATGGAATAAAGTATACATTGCTTGTCAAATCATTGCTTGTCAAATCATGCCCGCACTATGCTGTATCACGGAAAAAACACAGCAATTAAAATTTGACCGAACTGAAGGCCATTTGTTAGGAAAAAAGTTGGAAATGAGAAAAAAATTTTTGCACATGGTCTTCATTTAATGGAAAAAATTGGGAGTTAAGATTTGGTGTGCCTTGGAAAGTTGAAATCTCAAAATTCGATGCATCGCGCCGCAGCGCTGGTTATTTGTTTAGCTTTTTCTGCTGCGCAGAGCGAATATTTTTTGGACATTTCTCGCACTGGCTGCACATTATATTTGAACGAGTTATCGAGTTTAGTTAAGCGTTTAGTCACAGATTACCGCTGCCGGTTAATCGATTCCTAACATTCAGTCAACAGGGATATTATATCGGCACGAAATTCTGCATGCGTACTTACTTTCGAAGCACATTGAAGTTTTGAATTTAGTCATCTTCGCATCAAGGAAACAATAAAAAACAATCCTAAAGGTACGAATTCTCACTTTTAGTGAAAGTAAAAGATGTGTAAACCGCAGAGAACTTAAATTAGGTTGTAAAAAGAGTGTAAAGTGACCATTTCCATTGAATTCCATATGATCGAGAACCCCTCAACCTAAAAAACCGTAGAAATACCTTTGTTTGCTCACGGAACAATTTTTTGTGTGAAGTGAATGAGTCCGTCGAATTCACCATGGTCAGAAAGCTCACCGTAAAAATCGCAGAACATTTTTTTACACTTGAAGTGATTTTGTGTGTAATGTGATCGCATCTATTAAATTCTCTGTGGTCGAAAACCTTTCTCACTTTCGATAAGGTGTGTAAACCGCATAGTACTTAAAATACGTTGTAAACAGAGCATACAGTGACCATATCCATGAAGCTCCCTCATGTTCACGAATCTCTTGACCCAAAAAATCGTTGAAATACATTTGTCTACACTCAGAATAGTTTTTATGCAAAGTTACCATTGAATTCCTCATTGTCAGAAACCTTTTCCCCCAAAAATCGCGGGAATACGCTTGTTTACACCCGAGATAATTTTTTTATGTAACGTGACCGCATTCATCAAATTCCCCGCTGTCGAAAGGCCACTCCACCAAATAATCACGAAAATACGCTGGTTGTCACCCTGGATACTTTTTTGTGTAAAGTAATCGCGATTCATTTCCGGCAATTACCTAAGATCAAATACCCTTTGCTAATGAAATCCGTGTTTCTCATAGATATCAACAGTTTTTGTGTTTTTCTCAAAAAAATTATTATTTTGAACCCAAATGATGCACAATGCAAAATAATGAAATTCAGCGGTTTGTCGGACTTCGATTAATCATCATAGGTGGCGCGATAGCGTCTACCTATAATATACTTGGCCCCCAAATTTCATGTCCCCCTCTAGAGTCAGAATGGTAAGAGCTAGAACCTTCGGATTTTTTCATAATTTCGGGCATAGGGGCAAACTATGGGGTGCCTTTTGTCATTTCGCCTCTATCTGCAAATGGTGCTCGGTGGGACCCCAAAAACATGCAAAAAACGCACTTTTCGAGCCCCCCCCCCCAGTTCCACCATGTCCAGCAATGGGTGTGCCATATCCAACCTCCATACTTCGGCCTAAGCATCTTGGGGATGCAATCTCAAATGCAATTTTTTATTTTTTTGGAGTGTGGCTTCGATTCAATTATATGGTTGTCCAAAGTCCCGAGAACTGCGAAATTTGGAAATTTTGTTATATAAATTTAAGGCTTCAAAAAATAATTTTTTGAAGCCTTAAATCATCATTGATGTAAATGAGGGTACTCCTGTGAATTTTTGAAGGAAGTTTCGACCATTGGGAATTCGATTGACGCACTCACTTTACACGAAAAATTATTCTGGATGTAAACAAGCGTATTTTGTACTTTTTTGGTGGAAGGAGTTCTTGACCATGGGGAATTCAATGAATGCGGTCACTTTACACAAAAAAATTATTGTGGGTGTAAATAGGCGTATTTGCATGATTTTTTGGTGGAAGTTGTTTTCTACCATTGGGAATTTAATGGACGCGGTCACTTTACACAAAAATTATCTGCGGTGTAAACAGGCGTATTTTAGTGATAATTTTGAGGAAGAGATTTTCGAACACAAGGAATTTAATCAATGCGATCACTTTACACAAAAAATTATCCCGGGTGTAACTAAGCGTATTTTCGTGATTTTTAGATGGAAGGGGTTTTCGACCGAAGCGAATTCAATGAATGCGGCCACTTTACACAAAAAAATCATCATTAATGTAAATGAAGGTACTCAAATGACTTTTTGGAGGAAAGGGTTTTTGTCTATTGGGAATTTGATGAACGCGGTCATTCTACAGGAAAAATTCTGTCGGGTGTAAACAAACGTATTTTTGTGATAATTTGGGATAAGGAGTTTTGCACCACGGGGAATTCAATGAATGCGGCCACTTTACATAAAAAAAATTATACCGGGTGTCAACAAGCGTATTTTCGTGATTTTGAGTGAAAGGGGTTTTTGACCACGGGTAATTTAATGAATGTGATCACTATTGAGTGTATACAAATGTATTTCTGTGATTTTTGGAGGAAGCGGTTTTTGCCCATGGGAAATTCAATGAACACAGTCACTCCACACAAAATAAGGTTCTCTGTGTAAACTGAGGTATTTCTATAGTTTTTTCGGTTGACGGGTTCTTGATCATGGGGAATTCAATGGAAACGGTCACTTCGCACTATGTTTACAATGTGTTCCGAGTTCTATGTAGTTTACACATCTTTTACTTTTACCAAAAGTGATAATTCGTAGCTTTAAGATGTTTTTTATTGTTTCTTTGATGTGAAGATGACCAAATTCAAAACTTTAATGTGCTTCTACGAAGGTTTTCATGCATGGCTGAGGCCCACTAAAAGGAGGTGGACTAGTTTATTAGAAAATGCCCCGGTGGGGCAGAAAAAAGAAGAGTATACTTTCTTGGATAGTTGCCAAGCCAGAAAAAGAAGTGGACTAGATTTTTGAGAACTTGGGTTAAACTTGGAAAAAATTCACTTTCGCTATATTGAATTTTCATTCTTTCTAAAAAAAATTTTCCATGTCTGTGAAAAAATAATATTCTGCAGCTCAGTGCATCAACACACTTTCCAACCAAACATGTAGATCTCCGAAATTTCGAGGAGAGAACAGGGCCGGACCTTGGTTTTTTGGCGTTTTTTGAGACAAAAAATTCAAAAAAAGTTGACCAAAAAAATTTTTTTCATAACAAATTTTCCAGTTTCAAAATTCTTGAGGTAGTTTATACCCCCCCCCCCATGTCCTCCCTCACACATGTGTGCTACCACCTGCGTTGAAATTTTTTGTTGTTTTTAGTGTCAATAAAACAGGAATAACTCTGGGAAAGTGACACATGAAATCCCTTTTTGGAAAAGGCCAAGTCTTCTTAGAGCTAAATCGACTGTGCAAAGTATGTTCAATTCACTCATTTTATATGACATATCGTATAGAATTCACTCCGTAAGTTCTACTGATTACAAGCTATAAAGAAATTTTTTCTCCTCTACTTAACTATTCAACAAAATGACATCATTCGCAGTTTTTAGATTTAAACTGAAATTTGCAGAAAGAGTGCAGACTTTTTGCCGGATGGCAGACAGGAAGCAATTTCACCCATCCCTGTCGCTCCTGTCCTGCTTTCAGAAAGGTCATACTGTTGCTTTGCGAGTGCGTGTATAGTGGGGAGAATCGGGTAGGGGATTTGGCATGTCGTATTGGGTGCTCGTATGCCCTCAGCTACCTAGCTGCGGTTCTTGGGAGATCCAATCTGGTACGGCCCCTGATGCTAACCCGGTACTAATTACAATCCTACTGCAGTTAACTGAGACTTGATGTACGAAGATATTTATTTTGAGCAAACGAAAAGTGTAGTAGAATACAACAGTGAAAGTAAATGGGAAACAAATATGCAAAGTGCCAAAATACCTGAACACAAACGCCTGGCTTCTCCCTGCTTCGCTGATCCTTCTATTCGTCCCTGTGCACAGAGCCACAGGGACTTCAGGATATCTTAGTCCAAGGCCTAAGCTGAAACTTGTCCAAGACGAAAACAATCTACCTGACTCCAGAACAACAACTCACTACTTGTCTTGATCCAAATTGGGCGTTGAAAACTCCTCAGGCCGCGTAATCCCTCAAGGCTGATCCGCGACATGAAACCCTAAATACACAATAAACGAAAGCGGCCAATGCGACCACGTTCCTTCCCGAGTCACCGCGAATATTCACAAAGCGTCCGATCCTTTGGATAGGACGACAATAATATGCAAAAGGAGACACTTCTCCGACGACAATTAAAAACGACCAAGAATAATAAGACGAATAATAAGAATGAAAAAATACACTGAAACACGCCTAACATCAACTTGCAAGTAGCATGCAAAACTTTCACGCCCACCATTTATTTATTTTAGACCAAAAATATGTGTGACACAAACCGTTTTATCGGTTTGTTTACCTAAAAATAAATGGAAACACTTTAACAACAAAGAGACTTTAAGAAAAGAAAATGAGGTAATTAGAGGACCAAAGGTCAGAGGAATTGACCCTCTGACATCCCTCCCCCCCAAAGGCAAGACTTTTCCCGCCAGCGAAGGGAAAAGTCAGGAGGTCCCCCAAGGGCCCCAGAACCACGATGCCGACGGCCGGCGACTTCAAATGTTCAAAAAACGATGCTACGCGCCATTGACGCAATAAAAACAAAAAAATAAAAAATAAAATGCCTGTATCGAACGGTATCTTTACAACTATGGGGCCGATGGTGCCGGATGCTATCCCCAGCGCGAAAAGTTTGCCAATAAAATGCCCAGTGGGCCTGTTGACCCCAATAAAATGAATAAAAAGTTTGAATGAATAGCATTCGTGGCGCTCGGGCCGAATTTGACAAAATAAAAAATAAAAATCGTTTGCGCGGCGGCGACCCCTGCGGTGCCCGTTTTGGGTTGTGGGCCGCTCCCCACTGCCGTCGATGTGTTTGGTATCGGCAGCTCCTCCATCACCGATTATGGCCTTCGTCTCCATCCTCTCTGGAGGGGGGTTGTTAAATGTGGAGAGCCCGCAAGACTTTCGAATTTTCCGCCGCCGCTGCTCCCCTGGCCCCTTGGCCGGACACTGGCCCCCCCAACGCCTTTGGTATTTTCTGCCCCCAGGGAGAAAGGATGCCCAAAGACTGAATCTTCTGGCCCTTTGGCTGTCTAGATTTTGAACCAAAATATTTATGGTATTTGTTGTTAAAGCGAATCTGCCTTATCAAAATGTAAACTTAAACCCATAACACGGTCTGTGCCACAAAAAAGTTTTGAAATGAAAATGTATGTGTTTTGAAAAAAGATGAGAAAAATTTGGAAATGGTAGCGCGAAGCTGCCTAAAGCATGCGTGACATTAGATGGTGACCAATTTCGGAAAGGAAAAGAAAAATCAAACTTTGCGGAAATACAAAAATTCGATGATAATTTATACAGTTTCACAGAAAAAGGAATAAAAGTATTTTCGTACAAATTCAAATAAAGCAGAATGCAAACGAGAAAATAGACAAAACAAATTACTGAGATTAATAAAAAGAGGCAATTTTAAGGCATGATAGTTGTGGCACAACCGGTTTACACTTTGAAATACTAATGCTCGGAAAAATAAGTGAATTTTGAAATATCGGGAAAATTACACAACGAGATACTTATTTCTATGGTGACCTCACGAAGAGTGAGGTCACTTTTAACATGAAAATTTACTTTTGTCTGTGACCACTATGGTCCCGCCCTGGCTGACCAATTCCAGTTTCTCTTTTCAATGGTGAAATATAATCAGGGTTACCCGTCGATGGAGATCTTTGGGGCAGCTGCGTACCCCTCGAGGTCCCGGGGATGTCCATTTGCTCCTCGCTTTGTACATTACGAATCAGCGGAATTATCGTAAGTGGCGGCATCTGAAGGCCAGGCAGAACCAAAAATTGATGGTAATATTGTGCTTGACCCGGCTGAAATTGCATAATCAGGAATTGCGGTACTTGGAACTGAGGTGGCGGGGGTACCACTGTATTTGGCAATATTTGGCCTGAAAAAAGAGGGCGACTTAAACAATCAACTCCTACCATCGGCAATCCTGGGTAATTCGGCAGCAAATATGGTAATTGTTGTTGCTGTGCTTGAATCATCGCGTTCGGGTCCGACGTCGGTACTCCTTGTTGAGACATTTCATTGGCTCTAGCCCTATCCAGTGAGGCTGCTCAACTGGAGTAGGACACGTCCAATCTATCATCGTGTTGGTAGTAGCCCAGTGTCCTCTTTCTACTTCGTGACTTTCGACTATCTTTGTTTTCTTTCGAATCTCTTTTATCTTTCTGCTTTCTTTCGTAGGCTTCTTCGTACTTTTCGATTTCTTTGCGCCAGCTCTCCTCATCATTCTCCCTTCTTTTCTTTTCTCTCGACATCGATTTTTCGTGGCGACTTTTGTCTCGGTGCCGACTTTCGTGTTTCCATTTCCTATCTTTATCTGGTGTTTGCGATTTTTCTTTCCTTCGCTCATCGCTATACTTTTTACTCCATCGCCTAGGTACCTTACTCGTAGCAGGTCTATTGTAGGCATGCTTAACTCGGTACCCAACTTTCTTTTCCAGATTCTTTTCCACTTCCACTATGTCGTGGGCTTTTTTCCGATCAATAACCTCCCAAAAACGTATACGGGGATCGGTGTTGTCGGTCTCTTTTTTCCATACTTGGATATTGGCATATTTCGGCTCCAGGTCTTTCTTATCCTGCAGGATGGCTTTGGCGATTGTATACGCTAGTCCCGCTGCCCTAGACTGGCATGAGGCGTATATAGCGTGAAAATTACTGCCTAGCCCTCCCTGTCTTGCGTTAAATTCGCGTCACAATTTCATCGTAACCTAAGCATAAGCCTGGTAGTGAAATCTGGCAAAATTTTGAGGAATTCTCCCCAAACGCGATAGTTTCATAAATAGACAAGCGCAGGCCCATACTGCAGCTTCATATGATTTCCACGGAGGTCGCGTCATAGTCCATTCGGTTAATTGCGCCTCCAAGATGTGCCATAATTTCTCGGGCAGGTTCGCTTGCAGCACGTGAAACTGCAATTCATAATATTGTATCATTTCTATTTCAATTCTGGCTTCATCGTATATCCCATTTATCAACTCCGTGGTCATGAGGGCTACCTCTTCATCCAGCATGGGAACCATGTGTGCGAGATACTTCTGAACACATGGGTTCGAGAGAGATACCCTTCCATATTGATAATCTACGACATATTTTCCTTCTTTCAGGGCCTTATTCAAGACTTGCCCACGTTTTCCAAGGCCTCTTCGATATTTTATCTTGTCATTCGGGTTTCCTGCTGGCTGTTGGAAGTTTCGGCTCTTTACCTTGTCTAATTCCACTTTGTTTTCATCCTGGGCTATCTGTTTTTCCTTTGCTTGTCTTTTGCTCTGCATTAGGTTCGCAAATTTTTTGGGGTTCACAATATTTTCCACATTTTGCCCACCAGCCTTAGCATATACTGGCGGAGTGGGCAAAACATTAGCTCCAGAATCTTCTTCGTCACTCCCGATTTCGGACATGACTTCAACAAACGGCTCCTCACTAGTGCCTTCTTCCGCGTTCATATTCTCTAGCTGCTTTGCCAATTCGATTGCTGCTTTCCCGTACTTTTCTTTCTCCAATATCTCTATTTTTTCCTTCATTTCATTGATTTGTTCAGTTAGCTTCTCCAATTCAGGTTGTTTCTCGCTTTCAGTTTCGACAATTTCCATTAACTTCTCCTCCTCTGCGGCACCCTTACTCCCAGTAGCGGGTGTATCGGGGATAGGAGGGTTTGCGATAATTACCACTTCTGGCTTTTCTTGCTCCATTTGGCTACCTGAAACATTCAAAATATCCATTTTAGTGGGTACAGTTTCCATCTGTTCCTTCGAAGTTTTTTCCAGAGGACCCTGGCTGGCGGGGACCACAACTTCTACTTGAGGAATCAGATCAGAGTCGTCCCATTTGGTTACTGATTTAAAAGTGGTCGAAGTGCTAGGGACCCATAGGTCCTTAGCCTCGAATATAGATGCGGAGACATTCCAATAAATCAAGTTTTGGCTAGCGGAGTGAATGTTCATGAAGTGGAAAATGTTATAAAAATTACAATTCATAAAATATACCGAATTTTCGCGTAAATTTGTATACTGTTCTTCCATGGGCTCTTTCAAGGATCATGGTATCCATTTTATCGGTAGTACGCAAAAAATATTTTGGATCGATTTTTGCGTACGTACCTTTGGATACCTTTCCAACATCTGTTCCATTTGATCAGTTACTTTGTTGTTCAATAGATCTTGGCCCATCCACTTCATAAATTCGATTCTTTCCTGTTCATTTCTCCAAACGGAGGACCACATACCTGACATAAATCCCGGTACCCACGCTTTCCATTCTTGCGCCGAATGAGGCCACAAGAAGTAAACAAGAGGATTTACGTTTTTCTCGTATAGTTCTTTGACTATAGGCACAATTGATCGATTAATTTTAGGGTGGTAATAGTCCCTCAGGTGCGATACCTGGTCTCGTATGTTATTCGTAAATTGTACCACTCCTTTCGGCCATTTTCCTTGCTTCATTTTCACTTCTCTGGGTTCTATCAGCCGTCCGAACTGCCGCACAGCCAAAATGTCTTCCAAATCCCAGTCATTGGTGGGCTCGCCTTCCGAACCTTCTGTACTTTTTCTTTTTCTTGGCGTCTTTACTTTTCTTTCCACCCACGGGTACCAACCGCAGGGTACTGGTTGTGGCTCGATGTCGCTATTCCAAAAATGAGGAGGACAATAAAAAGTCCCTGGCGCCTGTTCTTCCAATAATTTGTACGTAGCGATGGCTTCTCCACGCATCATAAAATATAACGCATTAGTGTTACCCGTCATTTCTTCGACATCATAAGCGCCTTTCCACTGTTGATCTGTATATTTATCTTCAAATGTTTCCCGAAACCTTCGTGCTAAATCGGCAACCAATTCGGGTTCCATAGTAGGGTGCGCATATAATTGGAAACAATTTTGGATGTCCGTAGCAAATCCCTAGCATAGTAACGCTAAAAAACACAAAAGCCATCCACGCGTGTCGAGCGTTGCGTATCGTAGGACTTCCATATTGAGTTTATCTGCTTCCATAAGCTGCCGGAATTCCAAGGAGCTCAATTGCCCCCACGAGATTTTGAAAGCATCAGCCCACAGGAACAATACTTCCGTCATTAGAGCTTTTAAGCTTGGGGCTTCTGGGCTTATCCCGATCATTCGTGTCTTTGGTTTATCTTTCATTTCCGCCGGTACGATTTCCAAGTCGTAAACACAACACGATAGAATGTAGTCGATATTATCACGCCTCTTTCGAGCTAACTCTTTCTCCTGATCTAAATAACCGAATTTAGTCAAGACTGGGATGATATCTTCCTGAATATGGAAACCGACGATAATATTTTCTAGGTGAAAAATTGTCCCGTATATCTTGTGGAAATGTCCCAAAATTTCAAGTCTACTATGAAATTCTTTCCGCACATAGTAGAGATTGTTAGGAGCCTTAATGCATCGCTGGATTTCGAACCTGGTGTTTTCGGCTTTCGTCCGCTCTCCGTATCCAATGCTATAACTACCCGTCCTCTAAATTTCGATTGATTTACTGCTTTGTTAAACACTTTTATGTTTTTGGGCGCAAGAAACATGGGTTCTTCAATGGCCGTGTGTGGCCCACCAAACAACGATGTGAAATAATTAAAAATATCTGTTGACAGCACCAATCGTCGAACATTATAATCTTAAAATTTTCACACAATTTTTTACCTACTCTTTTTTGATAATAACTCTGAAACAAAAATGACTCGAATGCTCAAGAATAAATTTGGACATAGGGGAGTTGATCAGGCTCTCAAACACCCAAAATCCTCGGCATATAAATTGCCGCGAGGTCAATTTAGAGTCCCATTTCAAATAACGTTTCTACTACATATTTTACCCTTTTTAAAACTTACTACTAATTAGAAAATTTGTGTTATCCCGGCGGTCTTGTGGTTGCCCAAAACTGTTATCCGTTTCGATGATACTGGACTTAGCCATAACGCGTTCGAATTTGGATTTCGCGAATTCTCCAATCGACGAAAGTAATCAATATACTGATATTTTGCAAATTAAATCTGAAAAACAGCTCCATAACACCTGGAAATTATGGAATTTATAACTCTGGGAGGACTTTCTCGAGACTTATAAACATTTTGATCCTTTCACACCAAGTGTGTGAAAGAATATAATTTTGCCCATTAAATAAATTTTTCCGGCGTTGTGACTTTTGATAAATGCCTAAAACTGCCATAAAATTGCCAAAAATAAGTCAGAACGATTAAAAAATTTGAATGGAAAAAAGGGAAATAATGGGAAAAATACAATACATAGAACATTAAAAAAGACACATAAAATAAAATTCGAACACAACGCACAAATAAAACGATAAAAACAAATTATGAGCTACAGTAAAAATTGGGTGTCCGCGTAACAAAAGGCATTACACGATTTATAGAAACTATCTGTACTCGCGAATCTAGTTTCCCAGCACGGCATATTTTTATGACATTTTTATCTAAATTTTGTGTTTCTATCACTTCTTAGGGGCCGTCATTCATTGTGTCGGCTTTCCCTTTTATGTTTCCCTTTTGGTAGAGCACAAGTTCACCAATTTGGAATGTTTTCTCGTGAGCCTTCTTGTCGTACTGTAATTTTCGTTCGGCCGCCGCTTTTTTGTGATTTTCGTTTATAGAGTTATACGTGTTAAGGAGATGTTCCGTTAACATGTATTTATATGTATCCTAATTATTTTGTACGATTATTGGCCTTGCAATATCGTTGTCTATCTGAAATCTAGCCTCGTGACCATACAACAAACTATGTGGGGAGTTTTTTGTTGTTTCATGGGGCATAACCCGATAAGCAAATAAAATTTGTTCCAGATAATGAGGCCAATCATCTGGATCGGTTATCCCCACCCTCCTAATTTGTTCAATTAGGGTTCGATTAAATCTTTCCACCATACCATTGCATTGCGGGTGGTATGGTGTCATATTTATCTTCTTTATTTTCAAAAGATCGCAAACGTCCCGCATTAATTGAGACATTTATGCTGAGCCCTGGTCGCTCAGCAAATGTTTCGGCGTCCCATAGGTATAGATGACTTTCTCCATAAATGCTTCCACTATGGTGTCCACTTGCTGGTCCGGGATACACTTGGCTTCGACCCACTTAGTAAAATAATCCATAAATACAATTACATATGGTCTTTTTTCCCGTAGAGGCGAAATACTGACCACATCAGTAGCTACTATTTCCCAAGGGTAAGAAACGGGTATGGGATTGAGTGGTTGAATCAGGTTTGATATGGGGCGACATAATTGGCATACGACGCAAGATTTTATCCACTTGATAATGTCATCCTCCATATTCAACCACCAAAATTTATTTCCAATTGCGGTGATAATTCTATCTATTCCTTGATGTCCCATCAAGGTATTGCCGTGGTATTGATGTAAAATAAGGTGTTTAAGCTTCGAGGGGATTACTAATTGATTTTTTCCGTGGATATTTTCTTGGTATAATACTTCGTTTTCCAAGTGAAAACTGTTAAAGTATTTTTTGGAACTATTTTCTCCAATATTCCGAAAAATATCCACCAATTTTGAATCTAGTCGCTGTTGATTCTTAATCAATTCCCGAGAAAATAGTTCCGACTCCTTTTTCGCTTCCTCTGGTGTTTGATCTATTTCCTGTTGGGTCGGCGGTGGAGGGTCGATAAATGTCTCTTGTGTCTCGGGCTCAAGCATCTGTTTTGTCATGGCTCGTGTTACCACCATGCATTCGGGTTCCCTATTCACATTCTCGTCCTCAATTTGTTCGTTCTTTTCCTGTTTCTTGTTTCGAATCTTTTCTTTCTCCTCAGATTTTGATAAAAAATCTGCGAAGGCATTTTCTCGTCCGGCTACATATTCGAATGTGTAATTAAATTGTCAGAGATATAAGGCCCATTTCAGCAACCTTTGATTTTGTGGTTTTTCCGCCGAAAGCCACGTAAGTGGTTTATGATCTGTTTTGATTGTGACCCTAAACCCCATAACGTAATGTGGATATTGCTTGAACCCATAGACTACGGCTAGACATTCTCTCTCTGTTGTGGAATATCTTGTTTCCATGTCGTTTAAAACTCTACTCGAATAGGCTATTGTCCAGCGATCACTCTCTGTTTCCTGGTACAAAATCGCACCTATAGCCGTCCCTGAGGCATCCATTTGAATTACAAATTTCGCTGATCCATCAAATACTGGGTACCGAAGGAAGGGTGCCGTCATTAGGGCGTTTTTACACCTTCAAAAGCTGTTAACTGTTCTTCTGAAAGTTCGAACTTCTCCTTCCTATTCTTCTTTACCAGGGCTTTAAATAAAGGCTGGGCGATGAAAGCTAAATTGTGTATGAACCGTTTGGACCATTGTACCAATCCCAAGAACTTCTGTAGCTGCTTGATGGATTTAGGTACTTCGAAATTTCTAACTGCTTCTATTTTCTGTGGATCAACTGACATTCCGTTTTTATCCAATATGTGGCCTAAAAACTTTACACTGGCTGGCATAAAGGAACATTTGTCAGGTTTCAATGTAAGATTCACATTTTTTAGGCATCGAAAAATGGTCTCTATATTTTCTAAATGCTCCTCGATGGTTTTGGAAAAAATTATAACGTCGTCGATATATACTAAACATATTTTCCACACATATGGATACAGAATTCGCTCCATGAGACGCTGAAATTCTGCGGGAGCATTTTTAAGCCCGAATGGCATTACTTTGAACTGGAAAAGACCGTCTTGGCACATAAATGCTGTCTTTTCCTTTGATTCGGAGTGCATTGGCACCTGCCAATACCTGGACTTTAAATCCAAAGTTGAAAAATATTGTGCACCTCCTAACCCATCTAAATAGTCATCAATTCGTGGTATCAGAAATTTATCATCTTTCGTTACTTGGTTAATTCCTCTGTAATCAACTACTGGTCTCCAGGTGCCGTCTTTCTTGCCCACTAAAAACATTGGTGCAGCCCAAGGGCTTCTAGAGGGCTCAATGACACCTTTTTCCATCATATCTTTCACATGTTCATGGATAATATCTCTTTGCATGATAGGAGCTCTCCAGTAGTGTTTTTGAACCGGTAATGCATCTCCTGTATCGATTTTATGTTGTGCCTTGTGGGTCATCGTCAAAGGATCGTTTTTCATACTGAATGCATGCCTATGTTTGAGTAGGACATTCATAAGTTGCTGTTTCCCTTCTCAATCCATACTCGATTCTTTCACTAGTTGCGTCACAATTTTGATGAATTCTGGTTGGCTCTGCTGTTGAATTTGAGGTTCTGTTTGAAGTTGATGTATTTTTTCGTCAAATTCTGGCCCCACGAATTTCGTTTTGGATTTCCCTATCAACTCATTGCTACGCAATTTTATCCCTTTGTTCGTTTCATTTATGAGTAGGATTCGGAAATTATTATTTCTAGCATCCACAATCGAGGCATCGACGTCGAATAAAGTATCCTTCCCCCTTTCTTCTACCACTATGGGACCCTTTGTCCAATCTTTCTGTGGCCAAACCACAGCTTGCACAAAAGAAGTGGTATTTGGGGGAATATATGTCCCATTCTTTGTCCAAATGAACGTTTCCTCATCCATTTCGGTAATTCGCATAACTTGTTCTTGTTCATCGTCGATTTCTAATTCAGGCAGATCTTCTTCCTTCCTCCTTTATAGGTACATAATCTAAAACCATCGGATTTGTAGGAATTGGCAACCGCGATGGTATTTGCGCATCTTCGAATAATGTTTCACTAATTATTTGTCTTTCTATATTCGCTAGGTGTATGTGGCCTTTTCGAAAATCAATAGACGCCTGTATACTAGGATGGGTTAGAAAATCTAGACCCAATATAATACCTTCGTTCAGGTTATCTAGCAATGCGAATCTAGCGAGAAAATTTCCGAAACCAGTTCCGACGTATATAAATGTAGGACCATATGTTGTTACGCGTTTTCCTACAGCTGTTACTACTGAATTTAAGATAGGAAATTTTGTCTTAGGTGTATTCAGTAGTCTCCATGCTGTATCTGTCCTCATAAAGCTGGATTGTGCTCCCGTATCGATTAAGGCTTTAAATTCTTCTCCGCGTATTTTAACGGGTATTAATAATGGTTGACATTTGCGAAAATTTTCCAAAAATAGATGTTCGTTATCATTGGTGAGTCTAGGTTTCGCTTCTGAAGTAGAATTGATAACATTCGCTAAACTTAACTCATAATTTTCTATAAGAACCCCATCTAAGGCTATAATTTCCGGCTTATCTTGTTTTTTAGCCTCCTGTGAATTTATAACATTTATGGAATTATTCGGAGGGTTATTGATCGGTTGCAATGATGTTGATGGTACAATATTTGGCAGTGGCTGGGGGACATTACTTTGACGATAATAATAGGCCACATTTGAATTCTGTTCCACGTTATTATTATGATATGGCACCCGTTGACCAAAATTAACAAAACCCGCTTGTCCACGATTTACAAAGCCGCCACGCTGGTCAAAATTTCGATTATAAAAATTGTTACCACGATTCCACGACCTCCCCTGATCCGTTGGTTGAATCAATTCAGGGTGTAGAATAAATTAATTTTCGGACGAGTGACTATTCAATTTATGGTATGAGCAATACGGTCAACGATATGGATTTCCCAAAACACCATCAGGTAAATTATTGTATTGAATATTATTAGGATTACTATTGACTCCCCAATGATTAAGAGCTGGAGGGCCCTGATTCCTAATTGCATCATTGACCATTTTCATAATATCTTGTTGAGATACGGGGTTTTGAAATGCTGGTGGCAGTGGAAAAATTTGCTGAGGCCTTGAAATTTGTTGTTGTTGACCGATACTGCTATCTTGCTGATGAATTTGCAAATTATTAAATCTTCTATTTTCATAGACTCGATTCAACCGATCGTCTTCGCGGTCTTCTTGCTCTTTGCTAAATTCTTTCCAGGCCGTCGTATCGGCTTTCAATTTGTTTACGAATTCTGCCAGAGGCGATATTTTTGAATTCGTGAAGCCGACCTTCCATTCGAGTTTGGAGGTACACTGTGGCTTTGTGAAAATATGTTTCGATGACAATTCAATTTCGTTCGTTTTCCGTCTTTTCATAATTTAATGAATAGACATAAGTCTTTATTCGTCTCAAAAAATCTTTTGTAGTCTCCCCTTTTTGTTTTTTCATATCATGTAGCTCCCTTCAGAGTGCAGGAGTGTCCATTTTGGGGGCGATAATTCTGATTACACTTGCTTTTCCTTCTTCATAACTGCCATTCTTGTCCACATACGTCGAGGTTTCAAAATCGCAACACCGCCAGAGTACTTCAATGCTTATGTCTTCTGTGTCTTCAGGTTTGAATGTGCCTTCCAAACAGGTGAAAAAATTGAGTATTTCTGCAGCCTCAAATATATCGGATATTTCTTTATTTTTCATTCGACTTAGAATTATCTTCATTCTTTTTTCGGGATCTTCACAATATCATCCATACTCTTGCCCGTTTTGAGGAATACTTCCTACTCTGGGTTGTTCTGTTCTGGTATTCCATGACGTCGTTGGTATTTCGTATTCAATCATTCGATGTTGGGCACCTTGAGCCTGGGCCTGGGCAAAATAGTTTTCAAACCAATTGACTTTTCTTTCCAAACTCCTGTCCAAATGGTCCTTGACCAGTTCAGACGGAAGTATTTTCATATCTCCAGGATTCAATGTTCTTTCGTCGGGTCTCTTATCCATTTTCTTCATCAATTCTCGCATTTGTTTCTCAACTTCTTCCATGATTTTTCTCGCATTTTGTTGATCCTGTTCTCTTAATCTTTCTTCCAATAATTTTCGTTTGGCTCTTTCTCGCGTTAGTTGCTCGAGTGTTTCTTGTTCCCAAAGTGCCGCTTTTGTTCTTTCTACATTAACGGCATTCGTTGATTTGTCAACAGCTCTTTGCAGTGATTCCAGGATGGCTAAAGTGGCCACATCCTGTAAATTCCCGTTCATTAGCCTTTCTGTTTCATTCTTCAGTTTTGTTTCAATATCGATTTTCGCATCAATTTTCGGTATTGTAGGCGTATATCTTGAATTATAAAATGATACCACATTCGTTTCTGGAGGTAAACTAATTTTCTCGAATGATGATACTGAATCAGAGGACATCTGTATCCCCTGATCTGCATAGTCATATATTTCTGCGTCAATAGTTTGATCTTTGTCGCTATCATCGGGTAAATTCGTGAATTTCTTTGCTACTTGTTCGATGGTTGCTTCCATGTTTGCCATTCGTTCAGCGTGGTCTTCTTTAGTCAATTCGGTTTGCGATAATGTTACTTTCGGTCGTCATCCAGGTTGTTTCCATATTATTAATTTCGGTTTCGATAATCTCTTCATCATTTACCTTTGTAGCTGTACAAGTCACCAATGTCGTATTGGGTGCTCGTATGCCCTCGGCTATTTAGCTGTGGTTCTTGGGAGATCCAATCTGGTACTGCCCCTGACGCTAACCCGGTACTAATTACAAGCCTACTGCAGTTAACTGAGACTTGATGTACGAAGATATTTATTTTGAGCAAACGAAAAGTGTAGTAAATTACAACAATGAAAGTAAATGGGAAACAAATATGCAAAGTGCCAAAATACCTGAACACAAACGCCTGGCTTCTCCCTGCTTCGCTGATCCTTCTATTCGTCCCTGTGCACAGAGCCACAGGGACTTCAGGATATCTTAGTCCAAGGCCTAAGCTGAAACTTGTCCAAGACGAAAACAATCTACCTGACTCCAGAACAACAACTCACTACTTGTCTTGATCCAAATTGGGCGTCGAAAACTCCTCAGGCCGCTTAATCCCTCAAGGCTGATCCGGGACACGAAACCCAAAATACACAATAAACAAAAGCGGCGAATGCAACCACGTTCCTTCCCGAGTCACCGCGAATATTCACAAAGCGTCCGATCCTTTGGATAGGACGACAATAATATGCAAAAGGAGACGCTTCTCCGACGACAAATAAAAACGACCAAGAATAATAAGATGAATAATAAGAATGAAAAAATACACTGCAACGCGCCTAACATCAACTTGCAAGTAGCATGCAAAACTTTCGCGCCCACCATTTATTTATTTTAGACCAAAAATATGTGTGACACAAACCGTTTTATCGGTTTGTTTACCTAAAAATAAATGGAAACACTTTAACAACAAAGAGACTTTAGGAAAAGAAAATGAGGTAATTAGAGGACCAAAGGTCAGAGGAATTGACCCTCTGACAGGCGCACACCCCTTATGTAGGCATGGCTGAATCAGGAGCATTTTTATATGCTTTATCCTGTTCTCCCATTTGCAAATCCGTGCCCAATGACTATAAGCAAGGCCCAGTTGCACTATAGGGGTCTTAGCTTGAGCTCAAGATAATCTCGAGCAAAAAGGCGACTCAGTTTGATCTCAAATTCGGTATAATTTCAATGTCATCAGGACTATAACGAACTCACTGTCCAGATTATCCCCAGCTCGAGCTGTCAGGTTGCCTTAACATTTTCGCATAGTTTTCTTATCTCTAAGGCAAATAAATATAAAAATGTCTGCAATTCCCAAACTCGAAGCTAATCCTGAAGTGAGTATTGTTTGTACACTGGAAGAAAATAATTTGGATGTTGCGATTAGCTCAAACTCAGGATCATTAATTTAATCCGGATGTTGAGATTATCCTCATGTTGGGTTAGTGCAATCAATCTCAGGTTTCTTTATAATTCTGAAAATAACTATAGTATGCCTCCCTCACCATTTTCAGCTAGTGTGAGAGGCAGAAGTTTTGAATCGGTCGGGAGTTAGAATGCTATTGGTTACCATTTCTTCACATTTGAAGTCATGTGCATATAATTTTCATATAAAAAAATGTTACTGTAGTTGATGCCAGGGGAAGGACAAAATGCACAATGCTGCATAGTGTACTTTTTCACAGACGTGGAAAATATTTTTTGAGAAAGAATGAAAATCCAAAATGAAGAAAGTGATTTTTTTCCAACTTTAACCCAGGTTCTCAAAAATCTAGTCCACTTCTTTTTCTGGCTTGGCAGCTATCCAAGAAAGTATATTCTTCTTTTTTCTGCCCCATTGGGGCATTCTCTAATAAACTAGTATAATTTGACCAAGTCGATATTTTAAAAAATTCTGAAAAATTTTTCGACAGGCCACTTAGTATATGCATGTCTCAAAATATTAAACTTATAGATCAAATACCTTACGTGGAACCCATTGGTACACAATGCCAAAAAAGGCCGTTTTCTGAACGTTTTTGGCGCCTCATCGAGCACTATTTAATTACAGGGCCCAATGACATTTGCCATTTCCATGTTTGCACCCTGCCGGATATTATGCAGAAAAAACCGCATTCCCCCATCTGTAAACGTTTATTTGGATACAGCGGGATAGGGTGGCCCTAAAAAAGGGGGTCAAAGTATGACTATGATAAGTTGGGGATACCACACCATATATGATGAAAACAGTGCGTCTTCCTACGCCTCTCCAGAAGTTGACCACAAAACTTATGCAAATTGAGATATTCTCAGAAAGCATAATATACCGGTTGGGCTGTGCATCGATTGAGGTTTTTTCGAATTCACTGATTTCGCCCAACTGCGTGTATTGTGTATGATACTTTTGTTTTTATCTTGGTGTAATTGCATACTGAGAATTTCATGAAATAAAAAGAGACAATAAAATTATTTCGTTTTATATAAAAAAACAAAAAATTCATAAAAGTGGCAATCCGCGCATATTGCGCAAAAAATAATTGATTAATTATTGGACTGGAAAGCAAAAATAAACCATCCTCGTTAGTGCTGCATTAAAACTGCAATAGATAAATCGGATGTGATGAGCCATATTTATTATTAAATCCATTCTGCAGATAAAAGGGCCAAGTGATTGTGTTCCGGTTCGAATATAACGCGGTGGGGAATAGGATTTGTTTTAAATGGCTCAAAAGTACAATAGTGAACATTGTTGATATATAGCTGAAAAAGAAAAGATTTGTTTGTCAACACCTGCAAACACGTTCTGGGCTGTTAGAAACGAATTGCATTATTGGGATCATGATTTGACAGTTATTGCTTAGCAAATCAGCAACACCTGGAAGTTAGTTTTCATGCTCGGTTGATTTTACAATAGTGGTGTTCAATGAGCTGAATATGATAGATGTTATACTCCTCATGTGGTTGCTGAAAATTCTTCCAATAAGATCTGCTCACATCAATGAATATCTATAATTTGCTGAATTATGCCGGTAACTGAGGATCCCGATGCTATCTTAACTTTTTGTTTTTGGTTCAAACTCCATCAGACGTTCAATTCCCTGACCTTTGGCTCTGTAATTTAACTCTTTTTAAACAACTGAAGATGCGAGTGCAGAAGAGTAAAAAATTTTCTGTAGGTAAGTATTTTCGTGCCAAGACATGTGTTTATAGCACTTTCCGACCTGAATTCTTCGGCTCGTTTCCATGCTTTTCTCGTCTTTTCATATTTAATTGTTATCTTTTTTCGCGTTCAATGTGCCCAGTGAAGATCTTGTTAGTAATGGTCCAATAGGGGTATTCCAATGAGAGCGATTCCCAATTGAGCGAGTTCCCTATTGAGCGATCCGCAACGAGTGATCGAGAATGTAATAACACTTTCTCCATAATTTTCCTTCTTTGCCATATATTTTTTTGTATGTATTTCTTTGTTCCCTCGTTTTCTGTGTGTGTGTTGCTTATTTTTTCATTCAAGTATGTTTTCACGTTTTCATTTTTGTCTCAGCTTTTTTCTGCCTTCTATCTTGTTGTCATCTACTTTGTTCTTTTTTTCTCATCGAGCAACACGTTACAAGTTGTCACCTTTAATAAGCATAGACTCCTTTAAAATTCTGATACAACTTGGCACGTTCTATTTCCTATATAATTTTATCCATTGTGAGTTTTTCTTCATTATTACTTAGTTTTGATCTTACTTTCTTGCTTTTACTCTCTTGATTCTCTCTTGATTCTTATTTTGGTAGTTTTTTCACATTATTTTCTCTTCATTTCTTGTATTGTTGTTTTCTTTTTGTTGCTTCTTCTGTCTTGTCACTTTTTTCGTGTTTTCTTTTCTTTCTTATCTTTATCACCTATTTTCACTTACTCTTAATGTCTTCACATTTGTTCACGTTTCCTATGTCTTGATCCTTCCAGCATTCTTTCGTTTATATTTTTCATAAAGTATCTCACACTTACAACAATGAAAAATTCAAGCATGTCGAACTGAGACTACGGCTATTTAAAATTATAACTTGTGATGTATTATGTGATGGGCAAAGAAGAAAGAAAATGAAAGAAAGCAGAGACAAAAGATGAAAACGTGAAAACATACATAAACAGAAACATAAGCAGCACACACAGAAAACGAAATAACAAAGAAATGCATACAAAGATAAATATAGGGTAAAGAAGGAAAATATGAAGAAAGTGTTATTTTATTCTTGATTGCTCGTTTGCAATTGCCCAATTGGGAAATCGCTCACCTGAGAATTAGCTCCATTGGGAATTGCTCCCATGGGAATCGCTTAATTGGGAATCGCTGACATGGGAATAGCTGAATTGAGAATTGACTCTCTCCGGCATTTGCTCCATTGGGGATCCCTCACTAGGAAATAGACGGTCGAATTTTGTTCATCATTTGTCAATTGTGGGTGACATTTTTCGTGTTAGTAGACCTGAGATATTACGCTTTATTTTCAAAGAATTGCACTTTTTTGATTGGAAAAGTGGAAAGTGAGCTGTTGGTGTCTGGTTTATATTGCATCAGGGTGTCTGCCACTTTGGAACCCACAATAACAGCAGTTAGGAAGCTGAGGGTTTAGGACTTATCCTCCACATCATCTCCATTTCATCAGAACTTATTAAATCAGGGAAACAATCAGACTGGAACTCCCGACAACTACAGATTGTTCAAACTCTATGAGCCACAAACACATCACCTGCATGGTAAATGGTAGACACATTTTTGAATGCACAGCTAAAACATTCAAGATGAGGTGTTGAAAACAGCCAAACCAAAAAACAGGAATCTAAAGTCAAAGCAATCGACCTTATTTCAATGCTCTGGAGTACGTTAAATAAAATGCTTGTAGAACTACAATGCACAAGTTGACGAAAGAAGCAAATTGTTTCTGACCACAAAATGCATTAGAAAAATTTACATTCATCTTCAACGACTCGTAGGCTACATGTCTTTCATGCGTCAGAGGTAGACTTCAGTTTATAGACCTACCTGAATAGGTTTATCTCTTTCAAAGTAGAAAACTATCATTGCCACAAATTCGTATCGTACAGGAAAGTTGAACTTTGAATTGTCACTCCTAAACCATCTATTGCTAATCACTTTCAGATTATTATCAGCACCTCTGGTGTAACACGTCATCTGAAAAAACATGACAATCAAAAATATGAAAACTAGATTCTTTTATTAATAACTATAAGTTCTTGTAGAATTTGTCCATCCCAACTTTCTCATGACTCCACCATGTCCTACAATGTCACCTAGAGTGGGACGAACGTGTGTTACCTATCTCTGGCTTGATCCTTTCACCTTACAAATGAATCATTACAATACTAAGAATAATTCTGGGAAATAAACAAACAAATAGATAGCATGTTTTGACATATAGTCAATTTTCCTGGCCCTTAATTTTTAAGTGAGCTTTGGAAAGCAAAGAAAACCATGATTATCCTTAGTCAAAATTTTCTTCTCAAATCAAGTCCTAGTCACAACAGCCAATATGAGAAAAGCAGATTCTTTGTGTTCTATTCGCATGCAAATCTTTTCTCTTTTCTTTTCTGATTTTTAAAAAATTGAATTAAACACAAAGTTCTTTACTTGATATCGATCTGTTGTTCGATACATCAAATCCAAAAGGGCCAAATCCATCTTATTGCTTTTATCCTTTACACATATTAATACTGAGTGTTGCATTGTCTCGTATAATGGCTGAACCGTGATAATCAACGTGTAGCGAATTCGTTTGGTGAAATCTGCGGGAACTCTAATTATCTTGACGCCTGGTTGATGTTCATGATTTTTTTCACCCTATTAAACTATTAGTTGTATCGCAATTTTCCAAATAAAATAAATAAAATATTATTTGCTCACACTAATATAGGGGGTTGTGATGGAAGTTTCTGTTGTTGTAGCTGCCTCGGGATGGAACAACCATGCCGCTAGTACAGAAAAAATGCCGGGGTCATCGCCAAGAGAGGGTTTGTACGCGCTTTGTGGCGATTGATAGATCTTCAAAATACAAGGACACGTTTTTCTTTGTCGATATGTGTTTTGGTAGTCGAGTAATTTGCATAATTGAAAACATTAAGAAATGAAACACAGTTTGAGGTACAATTGGAAAGAGCTGGGTTGAAAAAATCTCGCGGTGTATTTTGTTTTGTGTAAAAATGACCTGATGTGAAGTAATGCAGCTTTGAATAAGTGAAATGTTAGCCATGGGATATGCATTCTTTTAAAAATTAAAAGGATGATAATTTTTGGAACGTGTTCAGCTTGAGGCTATGCAGAGAGGGAAACTTTTTTGTTTTTGAGAAGTTAATTTGGGAGGCAGCAGGGTGGTCATGAACAAGGGCAAAAAATGAGTAGTTCAAAAATGCATTAAATTTGAATGATATTAGTATGGTTGGATAGAGCTAATAACAGGGAGTCTAAATATGTGCATCTCGACACTTGGTTATCGGATGCGGCTGAGATATTAAGGGGCAAGGTGTGAGTGATTACGATAACAAAAATTGTAACATGACGGAAGGCAGGTGTAAAATTACAAATTTTTAGCAGTCGGTGGAGGATATTTTTACGGTGATCATTTTGAAAAATTGGGGTGATCCATGAAGTTATGGTCGAGCAGGAGATGACCGTTCGATGACCGTGCTTTAGGTGTCAGATGTGTCAGGTGTAGTTTGGTCTGGCACTGCTATTATCACGTCCGATCTTTGCTGTTAAGATTATATTCGGTGGGCATTTTAGGGAGGAACGTTGTGGTAGGGGATTGAGTGTAAGAACTTATGATTAAATAGGAATGTGCAGTGTAGAAAACTAGAGTTTTGTAAGCTTAGTGGGTGGGCATCTGGCAGGCTTTGGTGGCACCTAAATCATGTCAAAAATCGGGAACACTAAATGGGGGTGTGAAATGGACCACCAGGTATAGGCAGCTGTTAGTTTAGTGCAGAAGGTTGTCAGAGGATTCAAAGGAAATTGTAAAGGTGAGTCTAGAGTGGATGTGGCTCCATGACTTATGATTTAGGGATGGGACATTTTTGCCACCAATGGAGAAGTAGTTGGGGATTATGGGAAGTTGGAGAAATAGTCAATTTGTAGAATAATTTTGAGTGTAGTGTTAAGTGAAGGTCATTTGGGCAACTATGGGAAATTAGTGCGGAACTTTTTTGGGAATTGATGAATTGAAACATTTGACGTGAATTTGACATTTGGAATGTGGTGGTTGAGCCACCATACGAGGTTGAGAATGAATTTATTATAGGTTGTGGGTCAGTTGAAAATAGTTATACAAGATCATACAGGGGGTACACAAAAGATGCCAATATACAAAACATATACATCAAAGTTTGCCATCTTAACTGTGTTGGGCGACACAGGGGGTGTAGAAACTATAGCTGAGGATCAGAATTTGAATAATGCGCAGGGTGATACAGGGCGTGTAGAAATTGTGGTAGACAATGTAATACCACCAAAATTTTGTTAAACCTGTGAGGCCATACAGGGGAATGTGGTAAGTATGCACTAAGCTTTGACTTGTAAAATTGGACTTCCATGCACAAGGTATGTTCCAAGCTTTAGGAGGTAAAATTTGACTTCCATGTAGAAAGTAGGCCTGAAGCTTGTGTAAAATTCGACTTCGATTTAGAAAGTATGCCCAAGGCTTCAATTGGTAAAATTTGACATTAAAATCAAACTCATTTCTACAAAATTTTTGTGAGTAAAACTGTTTGATAGATTTTATGCTCAGGCTCTTACAATTTAACAGTTTTATTAGGTTTTAGAACTTTTTTCTGAGTAAAATCATTAGATTGTTAGATCCTATGGTTGGACTTAAGAATTTAATGGTTTCACTCGTTTTTCTAGTGAATAAAATTGTGGATCCTACTTTTAAAATTTTTTGATTCTGCATGTTTTCACAGAATTTTTGTGTTATACCTGTTTTCAAGAACAATGCAAGACAAACCAGCTATCCGACAAAAGCAAACAGTATCCAAAAGAATTATTGTGGGCTACATGGCCAACAGCTGACACACAGAAATACTAGACTTGCCAGACAGTATCATGTTAGAAATTTTAGAAAATTGTTGCGAGCTAAACAACTTCCTCTACTGATGGAGGAAGTCTCTCAAAGATTGCCTCCCTCAGTCCCCAATATAGGAGAGGCACTACCTGCAGGCATACAAAAATGCTAGTTGGAGGCCCAATTTTGTCTAAATGGTCATGCAGGTCATTATGGTCACAATGGTGAGAAATTGGTCTGCTGTGTGTGTGAAATCTCGAAAAAGTCTATATAAAATGAAATATCATTTGTATGGGATCATACTGTATGTGGACAACCACTATTTTATGAATTCACAAAAATGACCTGAGTGACCACAAGTATATGACAAACTCTTTGTTGGGCACCTGTTGCAGTGCATTTCCCGATTTCAAGTTGACATGCAAGTAAATGATGGTCAACCAGTGGCGCAGAAAAATTTGCACAGTAATGAAGCACCAAAGAAAGAAGAAAAAAGATCATGAAATCATTCTTCTTGTTATATTTTTGGTGTACACACCAGCACCCAAAAATCAACTTTATCCCAGTGTCTGCTTTTTAATTTGCATAAACATTTTGTGGTCCATCTACCTTCCTTAGTATTGTATTTGTTTATTACATATATTTATACATTGCATCAGCACACTGTAGGTACACTGGGTGAAAACTTTTGCACTACATCTGAGACCTAGCCAAGGAGAAGTCCAACTAGTTCTGAACTACCATCTTTCTTTGCTCCCAGGAAAAGATCTGCACAACAAGTGTTGGCCCCTAACTGTTAAAAAAGGAAGCAATATACATCAAACAAATTTTTGTACTGTTTTCTGAGTATTAACTAGATTAGGTTTGACACATGAAATTGTCTAGAGAGACCAAGGGGCCATAGTGTTTTGCAAACAAAAACGGTTTTTATACTCAGTTTTACTGTATTAGATGACTGCTTCTTTTTCCACATTATAAAATTGATCACTGCGCTATACTGCATTTCAGCAAAAGTTGAAAGAAATGTGAAACAAAAGGGTAGAAAGTCAATATGCACGTTACATGTCAAAAGGACCACAATGGCCATTAGATTTTTTAAATTAAAAAAACACTTTATGCAAAGTTTTGTAGTGCTTTTTAAAAATTAACATCAAACAGCTGTTAGGTATGATATCAAGAAATTGTCAATAGGAACCAATGTGCTATAGAATGTCATATACAAGAAAGCTCTTATATGCTATCATCCTGTCATAGGGCAACTACTTCTTTTTACATTACGATATTGACAACTTAGGCAAAATGAATGTGAAACAAGAGGGTAGAATTTCTGTAAGCATGTTAAAGGTTTTTACAATATAGAAAAATTATATGTTTGAAACATGTAAAATTAATGATGAAAAAATTATGTAAGAGTATAGCAAATACAGGGTCTTGGAATGCACTCATAGTTTTGTGTAATCTGTAATTACAGAAATGCTGAAACAAAAAGTTTGCTCATTTGCCTCTAAACTTTTGACAAGAATGACTATGCCGTTCATAAATTTTAGTGTATATTTATATATACTTTGGAGTGATTATCAAATTAACAGTATGCGGTAATTATATGTTTTTTGAATTTTTTCTTCACATATCATATCACAGCACCCACTATAACTTTTGCAGATCGTGTGCATTTAGCTTCTACTGTATAGTAATCAATGACATATTGTTTTAAACAACCTGTAAAAGAGTGTAAATGAATCATTTATCCCCTAAGTTTTCATGAGTTTGTGTATTTTATGTTATGCTTTTATGATTTTATGGCTGACATAAGTATTTCTGACTTAGATGTGAGTGTTCATATATGGATGACCGTGTCTGAAAGGGGTAAAGCTGCATGAGATTTTTCTAATGATTTTCGGACAGCTGCAGTGCAAATATCCGAGCCTATGTGTTTTGCATTGTCTCCTATTTTATGAGTTTTTAGTAATGTTTACAAAATTTTGTTTTCATTTCTTTCTGTATTTTATAGTTAATTCTATTGTGTATTATGCAGTTTTTCTTTAAAAACAGCACAAAAGCAGAAAAGAGAGAAAAAACCCTATACTTGTCAAAATTATTGAATGTGTAAAGAATCATACATCTCATTTTGGGATTTTGACAGGTGCAGGACGTTTTTTCTGTTTCTGCTTTGCAATGTTATGCTTTGATGTACAACTAGATGTCATGTGTTGACCATTTAAATATGTAACTTAATGCATTGATTTTTCTAGTATTTGTTATACAACATTTCCAATGTTTGTTATACAACATTTCCATTAAGATGAGAGAAGGATGTTAGTTACTGATTGATTTTTTATGGTAGTTATATTGTGGTGCAGGTAATATTGGTAGTTATAGGTTTTGAGGTGCAGATGTTGCAAGATGATTGCTTATTCAATCAGTAGATGTAAATTGGGTATTTGCGGGAGTGCTAAGCACTTTTTTCCTATGGGAGGGATGAGTATTTTTTCACCAATGATTTGTGTGGGTTGCAGAAAAAAATTGTGGAAAGTAGAGAAAATTTTGGATGTTCAAATAAATGGTAGGAAAGTTGTTAGTGTGAAGTTTTGTTTTGGGTTATTTGAGACAGGAAAAGTTCATAAATATTTCTGGCTCTCAGCAGTAGAGTGAGAAGTATGAGCAATTTTAAGGATCCAGAAGATTTTTAGTGAATTCAGAAAAATATGTTTGGTTTTGTCATCATGACAGAAAAAACCTTCAATGAAAGGTAAATGTTGGCTGTAACTAGTTGGCTGTGGAGATAAGGGTGAAGATTGTGAAGCTGGGAACAAAAATTGAGAAAATTTCGGCAGACAAATCTATATAGGGATGCCCCTCAATTTGGTTGGATTGTGTACCCAAATGGTGGACACTCTCAACTGAGAAAATTTTTTTGGTCTTTTGGGGAAATTTTCGAAATTTTTTAGGTTTTTCATGTATTTTAGGCATTTTGAAGATGCATACAACAATTTTGAGAATTTACAGACATGTGCCTGAAAATTTCGAGTGTATGAGTGGGCAACTGCTGTTACTCATTATTTACCTGGAGTAAGAGTCAGGAAAAATATCCAAAAAAGAGAGGAAAAGAGAAGACAATTGAGAGAACTGGGAAAACTGCTAAAGAAGTAGCTTCTTGCAAATTTTTTCGAAATGGGGATGCAAACATTTATAGTCTACTTTTCTAGAAATGCTTCTTAATATTGAAAGTAGAAAGCAGGTAGCATTTCAGATTTTCATGATTTTTTGTTAAACAATGTGTCTTATGGGATTGGAATTTTTTGTGCATTCTGATCTCACCTCTAAAAATTTTTTGAGTGAAAAATTTTACAATAAGAGCACTTTGTATATATAGGATATTGAGAACAGTACTGATTTGTGTCACTTTTCTATTTGGAAATACTTTATAAAAAACAGATTATAGGTATAGTGTTGGATAGATGAGTGCAAAATCAATTTTTTGAAATGCCAATGTCTGATTTTATAGTGGGTTTTCTTTTTTTTTAATTGTTTTTTCTGAAAAAGGTCACAAAGTGCTGTATTTCAGGGAAATTTTTTCAAGTGAGGTATGTAAGGAGTTGACTGGGTGAGTATATGATCAGATAGCTGTTATGCACAACATTGTCCTGGTGCTAAGGGCATGGAATGGCAGAGATCATTTAATAGTTTTTTGTTATACTACTTTTAGGTGATAGAGGAAGTCCGTGAGAGTGGCAGCAAAATTTTGTCTGCAATAATTTTAAATGAAATATTTGTCAGCGTTTTCCAGAAAGAAAAAGAATAAAAAGTAAAGAGGCAAAGATGGAGGCAGAAGACAAGGACAAAAGATGGCATATAGAGGAGGTGATGAGTGAAAAAATAAAAGGAGGAATTGTGAAATTGATGGGTGAGGTAAGGAATGATGGTTTTTTGGTAATTGAGGTTTTTAGGGTTTCTAACAGATACAATTTAGATCATAAGACAGGTGTAAGAAGCAAGGAATTGGTATAATAAGATGAGTAGAGGAATGGTGTAGTGGGTGGGTGCTGATAATGTGATTTACAAAGAGTAATTTTAAATTCTATGGGTGGGGGAAGGTTTTGATGAGAGATGCATGGGAGTTTTTTGATGGGAGGTATGTAGTCTTTGAGTTAAGTGAGCTTTTTTTCAAGGCTATGAGGGTGAAATTTTTTTGCATGTGTTATTTACATTGACGATTGTTGGGTATTGTGTTAGAGACAGTGGTATTATATTTAGGTGGGAGGTTCACAGTCCTGCAAAGATGTTTATTCTTGTCGTCTTTGGTGGATGTTTAAAGTGGATTGGCAAAGGCGAAAAAGGTGGGATGCTCACAATTATTCAGCATTTCGGTGGCCCTTTATTTAGACAATGTTTTGGTGGCATGGGCATGATGGTGCAGGTGAGTTTGTATACTTGTGGTTGTTACATTGTTTTGCAAACGGAACATGTCTATACATTGATATGAGTGTAGGTTTAGTTATTATAGTCATTTGGGAAGATTGAAGAGTTTGGAATGATAACATTGAAGTAGGAAGTTAGGTTTAGGGCTTGAAAAACTTGAAAGGCATATTAAGATGTTCAGTGGTAGTGTAAAAAATAAGGGGAAGAAGTTTCTGGTGGAGTTTGTAAATTCATGAAGTAATGTTCCACATTCTTCTGCCACAGGTGTTTACATAGAGAGTTTATATTTTTAATTCCTAGGCCTTTTGTGTGATAATTGTTTAATTAAAAAGATTGCACAATGACCTGGATCATTACTAGAGGTGTAAACAAAAAGACCTATACATTCATCTGATAAGTTTGTAGGTTCATGGAGTCATGTTCACATTTTTGTCCATACATGTTTCTTGAAATATATATGACTTCTTGTGAAGTTTGACATTTCAAAAACATCTTTTCCATCAAAACTGATTGAGTTTTCGTATAGTTTTCACTGTTCAAAATCTGTTGATAGAAGATTATGGAAATATTTTATAGTGTTAGGTATATATTATTATAGGGCCATCATCGAAACTTCATTTCTTTTCAAATTTTTTTCATATAGTACAAATATCTGTATTTTTCAACATATCATCCCATTGATGTTCTGTTTTGGAGATTGATGCCTGCGTGTCCAGTGACTGATTTTACACAGTTAATCCATCAATTTTGCATTATCCCAAAAACAGCTGTCAGAAAGAGCTGATCTTGGAACATGTTGGTTTCTGCAAGTACTGCTGAAAATCAATCCACCTTGATTTTTTGGGTGCATGGCTTTTTGGGGTCACTACTTCTACCAGTTGACTTCAAACTTCATTAAAAAGGAAAAAATATTGTGTTAGTCATCCTTGGGGATACTAGTCTTATCAGAAAAATGCCCTGATCAGGGGAAAGAAAAAAATGAATATGATTTCAAAGGATAAATTTTTTTGTTTGAAAAAATACCTGTACCTAACAAAATATAATGAATGATAAATCATTCTTTTCCTGGTTCAATTGTAGCTTCACTCAATTCATCAATTTTGCATGGCTGTGGGATGAGTACTACTGTAAGTGCATCTCCAACATAGGATGACTAACAGGATATTTTGTCCTTGTTGGTAAAGTTCAAAGTCCACTGGTAAAATTAACCCTTCAAAGCCAGGACCCGAAAAGGTCTAATCTGTTCTGAAATCTGTCCATCTTCCTGACAGATGTCCAAGTTTGACTTTTTAAATTGGATAATTTATGGATTAAAAGTGTAAAATCAGTCCCTAGATGTGCAGGCGCCAATCTCCAAATCAGAACACAAATAGAATTATATGTTGAAAAATACATATATTTGTACTATGAAAACAATTTGAAAATAAATGCTGTTTCGATGAAGGCTCTATAATAATATCTACATGAAACTAGGAAAAATTTGCATAATCTTCTATCAACAAATTCTGGATAGGAAAACTATACAAGAACTCAATCAGTTTTGATAGAATGGTATTAGAAATGTCAAACATTACAAAAAGTCATATAGATTTTAAGAAACAGTCAGCTTGTGTTCCATGGACACCTCACAGTTTCGTTAATTGTAGATAGAAAAGTCATAGATGTCATAGTAGCAGCTAGTTGATATATTAAAAGTTCATAATATGATGCTATGTGTGGTATGATTCTATAGTATGACATACCATCTACCCTAGTAGCATCTGGCTTGCTGCTGCTAGCTTTTAGGATACTATGGCTCCTTGGTTCGTAAAATCAAAAAGTTTCTTGGTGGGTAGGTCTGGTTGACGATAGAGTTTTATATGATTAAAAAATTCATTATGCTTTTTATACTGTGTTGAATAGGATATATTGATTAAAGCATCAAATTACAATAATCAAAAGCAAATTTGAGAACCCGGTTCAGAATTTTTATTATACATTCAAGGTCCAGAGACTTATTGCGGACATACTGATTTAGAACATTTTTCCTATATTATGCTCGTGGGGCTTCAAAAATGAAATATTTACAGTAAAATCCGTTCAAGAATTTACTTGTAGGAAAAAAATCGTAAAAATTTTTATTATCTGCATTTTATAATCATAGCCACTACAGCCTTGTTTTAGAATTCCAAAAACTGCTGATTTTGGTGAAAACAATTTGTTCTGACATTACGACCGAAATAAACTACTGTAGTGAATAAAAGAGGATGGTTGCTTATTAGAAGAGTGAAACAAATTTATATCAGGAGCATCGGTTTACTGTAAGTAAATGCTGTAATTAAAGAACAAGTTATTTCGGTGCTGTAGTTTTAGACTACAGTCATTTTCGGATTACTCTAGGCGCACACAGACAACACTTGTGGCATCAAGAAAGACTCAAAAACGCTTTTTCTCCAAGTGATTTTCTGTCACACATTCACAATCGTCTTGTTTTTAATTTTTACTTCTAAATTTCTAGAATACTGTTTTTCCTATTGGCAGGTAAAAACAAAATGTGTCCAACGTATGCTGAAACTGAGGGTTATTTGACGAATCTCAAATGTAAGTAACTGAGCTCACTTTTCTTAAAAATTCATAAGGGCTTATGTAGATAAGTTGCAAAAGGGCTAGGCTTGATACAAACAGAAAATCGAGGATCAAGTTTCACTGTTGTCATTTTCTGAGTGTATTGAACATTCCAATTTCGCACGTACAAAACACGTCCATACTTGAACATGCCTACGTTTTCATTCTCATCAAACACAAAACCCACATACTCCAGTTCCTACAAATTACTTGAGTATATATCCCGATGCAATGAGCATTGGTGATTGAAACGTCGCCATCCACTGTGACAAATTTCGCCTCAGATATAGCATCAGGAAGGATAAAATTTATTGACAAGAGTTGGCGTTGTGTATTTTTATTGACCTGCTTGATCTAAAAAGAGTTGAACGAGATTAGATGTTTTATTTATGGGACGTGTTTGAGAGAATTGTGGGAGCGGTAGCTGGCAAAACTTACCAAAATATTTTTTCCACTCCGGTCTACCATGTGAATTCTCAAAGGATATAAACATGGTGGATGGAACCAATTTGAGTCCCGTGAATTGCTAGTTGGAATTAGCTGTGATATTTTATTCTTCCGTCGATAAATAAATACGCCGCTGAAAATTTTTAAAAGTTCGGGATATGCTTACCCAAAACACTCTTTTCCCTCAAATAAAACGACTGGAATTACAATCTCTAAATTCACTTGAAGTAAAATTCGCAACACCTTTTATTCTACCTCGTTTTTTGATTTTTTACCAGAAAATTGTTTAGACTGCTCTCTACTGTCATACAATCTGTTAATTCGATTTTCAAATACCTTATATCATCTCTGGAATGAATGAATGTGACGTTCAGTAAAACATCACCGTCAGTGTCGAAATCATCATTGATGGAAAATCCGATGGAGAATTGCCTGCCGCAGCCATCTGGATCGAGTTGTAAAAATTTACCAAGCGCAAAATTCTCGATATCGAATGTGAAGGGTATTTTCTTAATTAATGTGTCGATCGTATACGATATTTGAACGTTCTTACCACATTGATAAGAAAGTAAAACAGAAAAATAGAATGTGCCGCAGAACTTACAATCCTATAGTTTCGATCACGGTATGCTAATGTTGAAATGATCAATATGCAAACATAAATATAAACTATGATCATTATGTTGGAATACTACTGAAGCTAGGAATTTACTATGTGCTTACTTACATTCCTGGTAATCTAGAAATTTGAAAATTTATCTGCGTTGAGATAATTTTAATTCCTTTGAAATTTCACGTTGTCTGAAAAAAATAGTAGTCGCTGTGTTTTTTTGACATTTAAATCGTGTGTGGGTATGTTTTCCAGTGACTCAAAAGTGACTCTCATCATTATTTACACTACATTCATGGTAAATATGGATGGTCACAGACTGAAGTTATACATTTGAACGATGACGTTACGCTTAACCTCTTGATTGGTGCAGCATGATTAGTAAACTTCCTGGGTGTTCCCAAAAAAGAAATATTGTACATTTTGGGGGCTGGAACTATTTATTGAGTGGCGATCTTCTGAGGAATTATAGAGCTGCAAAGTTCAATTTTGTGTTAGGATTTGACTTAATGCAAGCTCATGGGTAACATTTCTAGGGACTTTTTCAATGATCACCTATAAAAATATTAAAAAGTTCTACTACTTGACTATTAATTGTGGTGCAGCAAAATGTTATTTCTGACATAAGATCTGACATTTACATGGTTTTCTTTGCTACGTTTGATTTTGAAGTTGTTCCCATGTTTGATGGTGTTTATACTACTTTCTGTGGATATTTTAGTTACGAACTACGGTTTGAGAGTCAAGAACGTTGTCTACTAGGTCATCGGGACCATTCACCAGATGCTTCTAGGTGGAAATATACGAATGTTTAGATTCATAAATCAACCAACTTATGCAGCAAAAGTAGCTTCATGATTGAAAATTTATTGTATTAACATCTTCTCATTGCAACATCGAAGCTGTGTTATATTCTAAAAGAATGAAAATTTGTGGAAGAGATTATACTTTACTGTTCACTCAAAATGTAGATTCGATTTCTCAGTCACCTGAGCATGTTGAAAAATCTAAAGGAGTGTAATTCAGTCAAATACATGTCTCTTAGATCTCCAACCTACAAAATGAATGAGAAACTGTGCCCTAGAGATCGCGATTAATTCTCTCATGTTTGAGTTCGACATGCAGTATTAAGCATAAAAAAGTAAAACTTCACCTATTTACATGTTTTTTGATGTACAAGAGGAAACATTTTGAAATGTAAAGTTCATATCCCAAAAAATCTCACTCGAATCTGAAAAACATCCAAGTTTGAATAAAGTGCTGAATCTCGCTTTCCCTATGGAGGCATTTTGAGGGTTATTTGACAAATTTTAACTGTACCAGAGAGTCAATCTCATGATTACTTTATTCACACAAGATGGCCTATTGCAGTGTCCAGCCGATGTATCAAAGATTATCGCTGGAAACATGGTCTTCGTCATTCAGTTTCAAACCAGTTTCAGGACATTAATGTGCATTGCCAGAAACCACTCAACTATCACCCGTTCCTCGAGGCCTAGAAATGTATTTAACGATTCACAATGAACTCAAGTAACCATTGGGAACTATTTTTCTTGATGTTGAGAAAATTGCAATAGAATGACAAGTCAAGAATGAGTATTTTACACGATCTTTTACAATGCACATTCAATCTTCAAGAAGATGTTATCCTATGGAATCATGGTATGGCGGAAAACGAGTACCTGAGACTTTTAACTCAAAAATTTCGGAGCTTGATGACGAAGCTAACAAATATCCTGGCTTTACTTACTGTGCTGAATAGTGTGGATGCGCTGCTGGTTGATGCATCACATGCTGTTCTGTTTGTCTATTTTACAAAACTTACGCAAAACCAGCCACAAGCAACATTTCTGAACTTCTCTCATGTCCTATTTAGAACTATAGAATAGATCTTACTATAACTGTGAACATGCACGAATCGTATTTTAATTCATTCAGTACGAGACCAGGTGTACCTCTAGAATGACAAAATGTGAGATTTGTCGTTCCTTCAATCTCGATTCCACCAGTTCCAATCTCAGGAAGTCAATTTTTGACTGATGGTCATAGAACTGTTCGAGTTAAAGCTTCTGCATTTGGACAGCCGATATCAGGAACTATAGGACAATTATACAGTGCTTATCAAAAGAAAAAGCACAATACCTTGATTGTTATTTTCCACAAGACAACTTTAATTGTCAAGCACAAGAAACTAGAGCATCATGCTGCAGCAAACATATTTTATAGAATCTTTGCGAAAATGAAAACATGCTTCCACTGATAATCGAAGGAATTTTGATCATTGGACATGGAATTCACATAAAAGCTTAATACAGTACACAGACAGCACTGGAAATACAAATTATTATGGAAGGATTTCACTTGAGAACATCTGTAAACAAAAAAAATTGTGTCGTCAAAGCTAGAGACTTTTCAGGATGTTATAATTGCTTGAGCGGTGCCAAATTAAGTAATACATGCACCACAGGCTTTGGACAAGCTTTATCACATGTAACTTGTAGAAAATCGATTTTTTCTACAGTTTTGAAGTGAAAGAGACATATCGAATCAAGTGATTCTCAGAATGACAATGCATACGCAAATGAAACATGCAAATTATTGTGTCCAGCTGGGGAATCTGAGTTCTATATCTCTGGAACACTGATCTTCATTGCAAAATACGAAATTAACAAATCTTTAAAGTGGCTACAATGGTGGACAACGAGTCACATGGAGGAAGACAAGAAACAGATCTTTTCTTCATACTCAGTTCTCTATTCTCACAAAACTGGATGACTTTATTGACAGTTATTGATTTTCTCTTTGAGCTTCCCCGCTTGCTCACATGAGAATACACCTGTAATAGTGATGCGTTCCTTTTGCACATTTCGTGACATCTAGCAGACTCCCACCTTTCGACCTCCACGCCGTCACTTCTACTATATTTTACGAACCAGTCATGTGGCTCATTTAAGCAGCCTATAAGTTGTGAGCCCTTCATCTTACAGTATTCTTCTTCCACAGCCGACAAAATGACTTGTGTATAGTGATGCGACATGATTTGGTTCGATAGAATATCCTATGTTTTTTTCTGAATTCTAAACGTGTTTGTGTGTGAGAAATATTAAGTGTGGAAAAGTTGAGCAAAGTCTGCAGGTTTACGTTGGTTACTTATTCCAAAATTTGTATTTTCTCAATTTATGGTAAGGCAAATTTTTCTAGTTTGCGAATCTTCTTGAGGGATTAGATTGGGTTTGTCGCGATTAAGAATCGAAGCAGGATTTTATGCCAAAGAAAATTAATGGATTCGGGTTCGAACATAATATGTTATAAGTACTATTTGTGTCATATTATCATCCTATAACGTATGAAATCACATAAACTTTCACTCTCCTGACTGCATATCTGAATTAATCATGTTGACGTTTTCGTATTTTTTATAGAGTCCTTCGATACTATATCATAGATCTGCTGAATCATTTATTTACGCAAAACAGCCACTGTGCATGCGTCACATTCTGGTGATACATTCGAGGAAACCTCTACGAGGCTGCTCCAAATTTATACAAGCCAGACACTGCAAGAATTCCTTCATAAAGTGCCACGGCAATTATTTTTTGCTGAATTCAACTTCCATTAGTGATACAATTTTATGCGTTATTTCAGTGAATTTCAACCGGATAATTATGAATGAGGACGATCATTCAAATACGGGTCAATCATTTGAATCAATCGGTCATAGGTCAGCCAAGACAAAGAAACGGTTGGCGGAAAATGATCCTAAATATCGTTGTTGCTGCGGCCTGATACATCTCAAAACGGCTGGTTGGTTGATATTCATTTTGGCTGCTTTCAATCTAATCGGATTCATTATAGAATTTTCTATAAATGATTACCCATACTCCATCATCTTCTGTAAGTTGATTTAAGTCTGAAAACCCTAAAATTTTTTGCATCAGCATTCCGTGTAAGCAAGCATGGTCTGTTCAATCCTTGCATAGATCAAAAGATGTGGATTACTGATCATATACGATAAACTGCTTTAGGTAGTTGCAAAGTCTTTCTCATCGTTCAGGAATGTTCGGTAGAGTGCGAAAGTCATTTTAGATACCAAATCCATAAACGAGGTTGAATAACTGAAAAATCGAGTAGCACATTGCGGTTCACAAATATGATTCAATAACGTGATTCTTCTCCGTGAGTTAAGAAACCAAAAACAGCATAGATCATGCAAGTGTGTTACATCAAGGACAGCTCTTACCATAAATGACGTGCAGAATTCAACCATTATCAATACCTCCTTATTTTGCAACTTTTGCTACTGACAGCAACGATTTAAGTTGATCATTTTTTCATGATTCAAGTTGATCATTATATCTGAATGAGTCAAATCTAAGGCATGTTTTGTTACATCTGGAACATTCATCATTATTGAGTGTAAAGATAATGCCGAACTACAAAAAAAATTTGCATATTTATTTTTATAGCTACGATTACAACATACAGCTCTATTATATTTTCACTTTGATTACGGCCTTTACTGTCTATGAATGCAGTATAGCCAGTCAATTTTTCGAAATTTCTATTCAAAAATTTAGGATTATATTGAGCTTTTTGTTCTTTTTTCAGTTCTTTGTGCAATGCAAAGCATTACCATATTCATTCTGGCCGATGGACTTGTAATAGAAAATTCGACGACCATGATAATTTACTTTTGGCTTTCGATCATAGAGTATGTGGTTATTATTCCTTCCACTTTGATTTGCATAGAAATTTTCATCCGCGGAATCGGTTTACAGTGCCATTCAATCAGAGCTGCTTGCGCTTTGTTTTCTTTTGGCTGTGCGTTGACATCAAAGGCAATATGGTTTTCGTCGGTTATTTACCAATTGACGAAATTCTATCAAGACAAAGAAAAAGGGTCGGTTTGATGCATAATTTTGATATTAATAGTGCTTCTTCCTTGTATAGTAACAGTGTCTTTTTTCCTTATCATGAAAGATCTGTGTGGATGCTCAAGTCAAGTTTTTGACTGAAAATTCACAAAGAATTTTCATTAGTTCTTAAAATATAGAAAACGAAGTATCATTGTCAATCAAAAACAACTCCAGATCAGGGGCCGGTTACATCAAAGAGACTGCTCCAGCTGAGCTGCAGCTTAAGTTGTAGCTTAACTCAATATATTATACCATTGTCGTTGAGCTGCAACTCAGCTGCAGCCTAACTCATACACACTAAACATATCCGGAAAGATGAGCTGCAGCTGAGCTGCACCTTACCGACAATGTTATAACATACAGAGTTAAGCTACAGCTCAGCAGCAGCTTAACTTTCTCGATATGTTTTGTGTGAATGAGTCAAGCTGCAGCTGAGCTACAGCTTAACGGCAATATTATAACACATAAGTTAAGCTACAACTTAGCTGCAATTCAGCTGGAGCTTAAGTCTCTTCGATGAAACCGGCCCCAGTTTCTTAGTTGAAGTAAAAATTATTTTACAACTATTTGGTGACGCGGTAGAAGGGGGTCAAGTCAATCCCATGCACGGAAGATTCAACAAGACCAGTTTTCTCTTTAATCATCGATATCAGCCTTTTCAAAACCTGTGATCAACAGACCTTTTTAGGGTATAGATTGCGGAAACAAGAGGCGTCCAATGAATCACGCCAAGGACCAGAACCGTGCGAAACTATATTTTTCAACGTTCCCAACATAAGATTTAATCCTTAGAATACAGTATGTTTTTGGTCCTGCTTTTCTACGGTAGTATAGGTGTTTATCCTCGTTTACATCTGTCGATAGTTTTTAGAGTTTATAATACTGTAAGATAAGTATCTTATTACATTTTGATGAATTAATTCCAAAAAAACGAATATCGTCAAGATTAATGAGTTTTTATTAAGTCGTAATTTCGAAGATTTCAGTCGGAAAATTTTTTTGTTTGAAATTGTAAATCTTGGGTTCTGAAAAGCCTAAGATAAAAATCATTCATCTAGATAGGATTTGGCTGAACTCTCGAAAATCTTGGCCTAGACAAGGATTACCTCAATAAATGAAAATTGGCTGCTATTCCATTCTATTGAACTTCATTCAAATTTTTCACTAATCCGTGATCTCTGTGATCTCATTTTACGATGGAAGATAACTTTGTACAGCTGCGCGATTCAGATAAGAAATGCTAGCGCTAATTGAAAAATTCATAAAATTGAATTATGAGGATTTTATCCTAGTGCACTGAGTCTTAGGTCCGAATGACGAAAGGTGGCCTGGCGGAAAATGGTGGGCTAAAGAATATAAAAAACGGCGTGCAAATTGTGGGCTGAAGTGTGGGGCAGATCACAGGCCAAATCGTGGGGCAAATCATGGGCTATTTGGCGGTCCAAACTTGGAGTAAACTAATGTTTAAATCTTGAAGCAAATCTCAGACCAAATGACGGGCTAAAGTCAGGGTAAAATCGTAATCCAAAAGCGGGGCAAAATTAGGGCTAAATGGCAGGCTAAATCTAGGGGCAAAATGCGCGCCAAACAAGGGATAGCCCGCCGACGTATGATGAAAGCTGGGCTAGATTAAATTGTGGCATTTTTTGGTTAAAATTTTGCCCACGAAGTAGCATTACGTGTTGGTGGGCTAAGATACAAAGAAAATATTGTTCCGAGAACAAATTGGGGGATTTACGGAAATACATAGACCTCTAGACGAGGTGGTGGATGAAGATTGGGAAGAAGATCAAGTTGATAGACTTTCAACTAGAAAAGTTCCGTCCCAAATCCCGAGTTCAAATTAGGATATATCTTGGGAAAAAAGTGATTGATATGGTTTCCCATCGACTAGCACACTGTACGACAGAAATAATGCATTAATTCTGCTGATATTCGAGTTCTGATCATCACCAAGGTTATCTGTTGTATTTTCATGTTTCATTGTTACACATACATCCAACAGTCGCTGGGCTGCAGTTATCTACAGTGGACCCTTGTTTATTGGCGTCAATTTTGCATTTCTAAAAATCATACACTACGTACAACGATAATTATCGACGCCTTACTGTAGAAATGCTTTGCAAGTCTTTGAATGTTTATTCTGCAAAGTAGTCACACGTGGGAAATGTATTCCAGTAAAAAAAGAGCTAATCAGAAATAAATATGCTACCCATCCCACTAACACTGTTCACACCATCTACATTCTGCCGGCACTGTGATAAATACGACCCAGCATGTGAACTCATATTTTGCTGGACTAGCTGACTCTGCTCTGCCCTACTTTCCTTCCTACGATGATGGAACAATACTTGGGCTAAACAGTGGGTCACTGTTGGGCTAAATGGCGAGGAAAATTGAAGAGGAAATGGTGGGCTATATCGAGGGAAAAATGGTGGGCTGAAGTCTGGGACAAATTGCAAGGCAAATCTAGGACAATTGGTTGGCTAAACCTAGGACTGATAGTGGGAGACAAAAGCTCTCGAGGCAAATGGAAGACTAAATTGTGGGCTAAATAACGAGAAAGTTAGCCCACCATTTAGCCCAATCTTGCCTGTAGCCTGCCCTTCCTTTCGTCATTCGAGCCTTAAGAGCCAGCCCACACTTCTCATCTACCAAATGTTTTCATCTTCGGCAGGGTACTACCGGGCACAGCGAGCTTTGTCCTTGAAGTTGTATGTAAACTGTCACCTTTTGAAATGAACAACGGTTGTCATTCGAAACCTTTTAAAGAAATTTAACGAATAAAGGTATCAGAGGCATTCGAACTTGTGTCGTTGCCACTGAACATTCTATGCTACAACTTGTGAGCTATCTGCTTACCTGATTTGCGTTTATAATTTTGTTCAGGCAGAGGTTTCTCAAAACTTCTCCGCCTTACGATATAATTTTATATAAAATAAACTTTCAGCAATTGAAAACGGCATGAAGACGGACAAAAGCTAAGAACAAAAGCTAAGAACGATTGACCAACTAAGATTCTGAATTTTTGGAAATAGTAATTAATGGCAGCAGTCATGTTCCGTATGATATTTTTTACCCTGACATTTTTTGAGCGCGACACAATCTTTCTAAATGAGCATGTTTAATTTTTCATTATCGTCGCATTTCAATAGAAAAAAAACTGCCCCGTAGATAAAATTTCTCTAGTTTGAATACTTCGAAAGTTCGAATAGATTTCTGACTCATTTATAAGTAGGGCATGACTACCACAGTCAACATATTTTACATTCTACTGCCAACTTTATCCACCCACTTTCTTGAAGAAAGATCACTAGTAAGCCTTACATTATTTGATTGGTGCGTTGATCATGATGAGCGCTTACTTTATTTCGTTTACGGTTGTTTTAATTTATTCTTATACAAAATATGGTACCGAGACATTAGAGCGCGGTACAATAGAGCGCGGACATTAGAGCGCAGGGACATTAGAGCACGGAC
The DNA here is from genome assembly GCA_963922205.1 of Romanomermis culicivorax. NCBI lineage: Eukaryota > Metazoa > Nematoda > Enoplea > Mermithida > Mermithidae > Romanomermis > Romanomermis culicivorax. The sequence goes on along the minus strand of CAWUHX010000055.1, from coordinate 1,158,311 downwards.
ATGAGAGCGCAAGGACATTAGAGCGCGGAACAATAGAGCGCAAGGACATTAAAGCGCAGGGACATTAGAGCACGAACATAAGAGTGCAAGGACATTAGAGCGCGGGACAATAGAGCACGGGACAACAGAGCGCAAGGACAACAGAGCGGAAGGACAATAGGGCGCAGGACAATAGAGCACAGGTAAAATAGAGCACAGGGACACTAGAGCGCGGGGACATTAGAGCCCCAGACAATAGAGCGCAGGACAATAGAGCACGGACATTAGAGCACGGACACTAGAGTGCAGGACAATGCAGTGGCGGATGCAGAGAGTAGGGGTGACTGCGCCTGGTACACTCATGTTCCAAAAAATTTTATCCAAATAATTTTTAAACACAAATTATTAGAAATCTGCAAAACTTTACTGCAGCCAAAATTTACTTTTTTCCAATTTTTTCTTTCTTCTTCTTTAATCTATCATCTATTTTCTTATCAGTTGCCCCATTGCTGCGTTTTTTTGTTTCGTTTTTTGAAAAGATTTAAAGAAAAAATAAGAAAAAGTAAGAAAAAATATATCCATGCAATTAATTTAACAAAAATATGAAAATTGTAATTTCCGCGTCTCCCACGAAGCAAATTCCTGCGTCGGCCACTGGGACAATAGAGCGCAGGACAATAACGCATAGGTGAAATACATCACAAGGACATTAAAGCGCAGGACGATAGAGCACAGAAAAATCAGATCAGAGGAAAATAAAAAAAACTGAAAATGAAATATTTTGAAAAATAACTACATTTCAGCTCAAAAATGCTTTCTTCACATTTTTTCGTGTCTTCAAAGGAGTTCAGGTCAAAGCATTTTTCTACTATGCAGTATTTTCTCCCACTTTTTGTTCTTTTTCTTCCTTTTTCTTCTTTCACTTTTCTTAATTTTTCCTGTCCCCTATATTTTTTTCTTTTCTGATTGTTCGTCTACTCTCTCATTACACATACTTCTTGCATTTTTATTCAGTCGCTCACATGGAATTTACCTCTAATCCATAATCGGACACATATTTTTATTGACTTATTGCTTGTCAACCTTTGAACCTTTGAATAAAATTGTGCCATTTTGTTATTTTCGAATTCATTTTGAATTTCCAACTTGCGTTCAGAATCAGACGCAGTTTTTGTCAGCTTTTGAAATCTCTGTCAACTTGTGAAATAAAGCTGCTTGCATAGTACTCTTTTTTCATATTCAAAAACAATTTTAAAATTCGCGTTCATTCAGACCAGGGAACGTTGGTTAATTTTTTTCGAACCAACAGATGCGCTCTAATGTCCCTGCGCTCTATTGTCCTGCGCTGTATTGTCCCTGCGCTCTATTATCCTGCGCTCTATTGTCCCGCGCTCTAATGCCCCCGCGCTCTAGTGTCTCTGCGCTCTATTGTCCTGCGCTCTTCTGTCCTGCGCTCTAATGTCTCTGCGCTCTAATGTCCGCGCTGTAAAATTCCTGCGCTCTAATGTCCGCGCTCTATCGTCCTGCGCTCTAAAGTCCCCGCGCGCTCTATTGTCCTTCGCTCTATTGTCCTTCGCTCTTTTGTCCTGCGCTCTAATGTCCCTGCGCTCTTTTGTCCTGCGCTCTAATGTCTCTGTGCTCTAATGTCCGCGCTCTAAAATTCCTGCGCTCTAATGTCTGCGGTCTATTGTCTAGCGCTCTATCGTCCTGCGCTCTAAAGTCCCTGCGCGCTCTATTGTCCTGCGCTCTAATGTCCCCGCGCTCTATTGTCCTGCGCTCTAATGTCCCCGCGCTCTATTGTCCTTCGCTCTTTTGTCCTGCGCCCTAATGTCCGCGCTCTAAAATTCCTGCGCTCTAATGTCCCTGCGCTCTATTGTCCTTCGCTCTTTTGTCCTGCGCCCTAATGTCCGCGCTCTAAAATTCCTGCGCTCTAATGTCCGCGCTCTATTGTCCCGCGCTCTAATGTCCGGTCACGACAAAATATATCATCACATATTCTTCACATGAATCAGCTTCAAGCCGGTGAACATTAGAGGATGGAATCGTGTGCAGAACCTGTACGGGCCGATTTATATGCCATTTGTGTATTTTCAGGATCTTCCTTTTACCTTCGAGACTCGTCATTTCAATTTACATTATTTTCTGCAACTCGATCCACAAAGGTGTGGTAAAAAATTTAAAGTGTTTTTCTCCACTGATGACGATTTGCATAATTATGGAGATGTGCTAATGACCGTAACATTCGTCAATTCGGCGTCAGAAAATATGAAGTATATTTTATATATTAGAGAAATTTTGCTACATTTTTCTTAATTGCAATTTTGATGCGTGAAGTGATGCTGCAGAATAAACGCGAATAGCTGCGCATAATTTTTCCAGTTTTTTATTTTCTTACTTCATTCTCCATTCACTCCAAACTCAGTAAAAATTGATCAAAATCCTTTAAAACCTCGTTTTCAGGTGTTTCTCTGTGTGTTATTCCAGTTCCAACAATAAATATACTTTTTTCCTGATAATATTTCAAATTTTTACATAATATTTTAAAGTTTTATGATAATATTCTATAAGAATATATTTCTGTAAGAAAATTAGGGAAAGACGTCATAAGAAAGAAAATGACGCTGCAGCTAAATGGTTTTTCTGAACAAAGCATACATGATTCCAGAGGAAAAACATGAAAACTTTCAAGAGAGCAGCCCGAGCGAATATTTTCACATATTTGACTTATTTAGATATAAAAATTTGCTGGTTAAAATGTTATAAAATCTTTCTTTTGGTAACCAAGAATCAAAAAGAATCTTATCCACTACCGTGACCTGACTGAACCCCAGCAAGATGTGCATGTATGGTCAGGACCCTCAGCTGATTTCCCCGAAGTAAATGTGCGATCTTAACTTCGCAAGATGAATATTTGATATCATTTATTTTTTTGATAATGCACCAATGCAGAAGAAATATGTAAATTCAAGAAAAGTTCATCTATGATAAGCCAACATGATATTGTCTTCGAGTTGAATCGATTTGTGACCCTTAGAAATATAAAAAAATTGAGATTTTCTATAGTTTCCCCAAAACACGACGGAAGTTAAAAATTATATAACTGTCATGCAGCATTATACAGGGTGAGCGAAAAAAAGGCGACCGGAACTGACTTTCATAGCTTTCAAATGATTGAAGCTTTTTTAATGTGGTTTGCTACCGTCGATAGTTGAAACATCTGGCATAAAAACAGCAAAGTTCCAACCAGAATGCTCAAAGATTGATTAAAAATAGAATCAAAAATGCTGAAGATCAATTTTTGAAAAATTGACAAAAATTAACAAAATCAACTTGTTTTACAACAGAAAAGTTCAATAGATCCAATCATAGGAACCATATAACAGCTGAAAACTACAAGAGAGCCATTTTAGTGTGTTCACTTTCGGTTTCACCAATAATTTCAATCGTTTTTTGAACTGGTCAATGACAGCATTGATTTAGTTTTGATTTTGTTTCAGCGACCCTCCTCCCCTCCAAGATCGTTATAAGCCTTTTCCAGTTTCAAAACAAAAGCTCTTGATTTTTGTCAAATTTAGGCCATATTGAAACAAGAAGTTAATGACTTCAAATTATGTGTAAATTACAAATCTGAGTGGTTTTTAAAGTATTAGTGTGTGTAAACAGCTTTACAGAACTTTTTTCGTAACAGAACAATTTTTACTTTGATTTCATAAGTTTTACTTTTTGAAAAATAACCACATTTGTAAAATTTATATGTGTACAGAAACTATAAGTTCTAGGAGCATAAAATTTAGTCCTTATTGCAAAGACAAATAGGAAATTTTAATGCAGCAATTCGCATTAAAAAAGCTCCATCCATTCGAAAGTTATGTAAGTCAGCACCAGTCGCCTGTTTTTTGGCTCACCCAGAATAATAAAATCAATTCTTGATCTTGCACATATCCTATCTTATATCAATCGTGGCGCACTTTTTTCTAAAATGAAATTTTTTCATCTTCCAGCGGTATATTTATCTCCACAGGCAATGATAAGACTCCAAGAGCCAAATCAATAAGCACCAAATGGTTTCGTAAGCCATGCTTATATCCTCTCAAAATTAATCTACTGGATGGCACAGGAAATAACCTTTCGGTAAATCATGCTTCCATTTCTAAGACACGATTTCTGAGGGAGTCTACCTTCTGCTCCATTGACCTATGATAAGTTTGAAATTAATAATATCTGAAAAAGAGATTTTTTGAGTAGTTTTACATGCTGAGTATCGTGCAGCATTCATTCCACATAAAAATCAAAATTCGCGTAGCTACAGAACTCCAAACTTTGGAATTTTAAAATTTTTTGGCGTTTTTCGGTCTGTACATGTGCATCGAAATATCACTGCTCAGAAAAGACGTGACTCTGACGCCGAATGTTCATTGCGTGCAGAAGACGATGATGCAGGCATGAAAAACATTTTCTAAAACTTTACTTCAAACGTTTTATTCCTTTTTAAAGTGCCAAAATGAAAGTTGAAATTAACCGAAAAAGTCCAATAAGGCCTTCTTTGGGCACCTTCCCATAGAATGAAGCAGAAATTTTTTCTTGATTTCTGTAGCCAGCAATTTCTAACATATTGTGTTAAAATTTCAATCAAATTAATGTACCGTTTTGGGAGCTATAAGTGTCTGCACATTATGAAAGTTGATACAAAGATGCTGATTAATTTCACTAAATATTCTATTAATGCGATGCAGAAAACGTTGAAAACTTTCAGATTAGAGGAATAGAAAGAAAAGAAGTGAGCGGAATCATTTGTAACATTTTATTGATCAATTTACAATGGTTGCGCAACACGATGGCTTAGAAGAGATGCAACAAAAATTTCTCTTTTCAGTAATTTGATCGGGATTTATAAGCTGTGCGAAAGTGCTCTACGGTTGAAGGCATCCTGTTCCACACCACGTGATGTTAGAGTGCGGAAAATAAAGCAAATGATAGTACATTGCAGTGCCTTTCCAACAAAGCAAAGAGTATTCGAATATCTATTGCCGTTTTCCTGTAGATGGATTTCAAACAATCAGTCAATTTCTGAAATTTAATGAAAATTTTCGAAGTTTTCGATTTTTCATTTGAAGCAATTCGTTTAGAAACCGCCAAATCTAGATCAATGAAAATTTACCAGGACTTCAAGTCACATTTTTTCTCATAATATATTCGGTTAGGACGCATCCTGGGTTCCTAGAAATTTATTGATGGGACATTTATCCAGATTCAAAAACACATTTGAATGACAGTGCAGTTTATGCAAATGCCTACAGCTGCCAAAACGGTACACGATGATGAGGTGTTACTTTCGCAGCTACAGTAGGAATGTATGAACTAAAGAATAAAAAGATCAAATTCCTCGACATCATGATTGAAGGTGTTCCGGAGTGTCCATAAACAGGATTTTTCTTTTTTTTGCTTCTCATTTTCAACAGTTTAAACTTTTTTGCAGAGTGTAAAATATTCGTTTATGAAGCAATTAGTACATCAAACTATAGTCTGTTACTTATTTGATATTCTATAGTACAGATAATAAACGTATCACATGTGCTAGACAGGGCCCACCTGAAAAATGGAGTGACTTCTGAGTGATTTCCATGAGTATGCTTTCGTCAAATATGTGCAGCTCCCAAAACGGTTCAAAAATTTTGATAAAAATTTTACCAATACAGTAAGAATGCATTTGCTATAAAATAAGAAAATAAAATTCTGCGGCATCCGATGGGAAGGTGCTCGGAAATTTCCACGAGCAAAATTTTTCTAATTTTGACGGCTCATTTTTGACATTTTAAACTCTCTTAAAAGGTGTGATGTGCAAACATTTACCGTAAATATTACATCAAAAGATATCTTATTCTCTCTTGTATTAAAAGAATATTCATTTATCGAATGAGATCAATCCGATCCGGAAATATTGCTTGGCTAGCAAGACCACTGAAAAATGCCAAAAATGCAAAAATTTTCAAAATTTTGCATACTGTAGTGGTCCGAATTTTCGTTTTCAAGCAAAACGAATAATACCCTGGAACTCACCGCAGGAAACTTCCCAAAATATCTCACTTTGAGACATGATTAATGTTCAACTTATCATAGCGAACGTGAAATCGTATCTTGAAACATTTTTTGTGTACACTTCATCTGTTGCAAGAAAACTTCTAGATTGAAAATATCCGTGATCTATCAACGGAAATACCGCTTGTATTCGAATTTAACCTTCCACACTCCATATTACCGACGAAATTTATCACAGTCGACGGCGATGTTGATATCAGGAATTTCGACAGTATTGGACTTCATGCAGATGTGAGACCCAAATGACAAATTATGAAGTAACCTACTTCATGGAGTTGTCGCTAACAATCATAAATCGTTTTGTGTATTCTTGGTTAAGTTCGCTAGTATATTTGGTACTTGATTATGGTTCCTAATCCACCTCATAATGCGACTCCTGAGAAACTGCAGTGATGAAACTGGAAACATGTTAAATTTTGTAGGTTTATATAAACTCAATAACAAGTTCGTGCATATTTTTGCTATTTTTCCCATGCCCTTGACACTGCCTGCAGTTCACTCAAAAATGATTATGGATAGTTGCAATTGAGACCCATACGCAATAAAATCACAGTGATATGTATAAAATCTACTTTTTAAATATGAAATTTTGTTTAAATGATATCATTTGAAAACAAGCTCGGTATGAAAGAAAACAAAGCAATAATAACACTTGCACACCTTCATAATTCTGAAAGTTTGTGTGCATCCGGTTGAAGTTTTCAATGCTTCAAAAATGAGGTTATGATCTTGATTTCATTAGACATTAGCGTCGATTCATCGAATGTCCCTATTCTTCGAATAGTGCTTAAGATTTTATCTACAAAGTCCCATTCACAAAGTCCCATTTTAGCGAAAGTCCTGATTCTTCGAAAATAAAAAATGTGCAGGTTTAAACTTACCAATTTAACCCTAAGCCTAAACCTAAGGCTAAGCCTAAGCCTAAGCCTAAGCCTAAGCCTAAGCCTAAGCCTAAGCCTAAGCCTAAGCCTAAGCCTAAGCCTAAGCCTAATCCTATGTCTAAGTCTATGTCTAAGTCTAAGTCTAAGTCTAAGTCTAAGTCTAAGTCTAAGTCTAAGTCTAAGTCTAAGTCTAAGTCTAAGTCTAAGTCTAAGTCTAAGTCTAAGTCTAAGTCTAAGTCTGTCTAAGTCTGAGTCCAAGTCTAAGTCTAAGTCTAAGTCTAAGTCTAAGCCTAAGCCAAAGCCTAAGCCTAAGGCTAAGCCTTCAAACCCAAAGCTTAAGGCTTAGCCCACACACATTTTTCGGCAAAATGAGAGCTGACAACATAGGCAAAAAATGTGTATTCAGGATGAAGTATTCCCATGTGAGCGATGCCCAACTGAGCAATTCCCATGTGAGCGATTCCCAATTGACCGAATCTCCAAGTGAGTGAATTCCAAATTGAGCGATTCTCATGTGAGCGATTCCCATTTAAGCAAATTCCCAAGTGAGCGAATTTCCAATTGGGCAATTCCAAACGAACGATCGAGAATGAAGTAACACTTTCTTCATATTTTCCTTCGTTACCTTATATGTTTCTTTGTATTTATCTTTTTCTTTGTTTTTTGTGTGTATTGTTAATGTTTTCGTTTATGTTTATTTTTACGTTTTCATCTGTTGTCTCTGCTTTCTTTTATTTTGATTTTTCTTTTCATCTACTTTTTTCTTTTTTGCGCAAGAAACAACAAATTACAACCTCTTATTTTTAATAAGCATAGTATATATCTTGTACAATTCGGCACGCTCTACTTTCTACGTAATTTTATCCTTTGTGATTTTTCTTTATTATTTTTTATCTTTGTTTTTTGCTTTCAGTCTCCCCTGATTTTTCCTTGTTCTTTTTTCACATTTTTTTCTTTCTTTCTTGGTGCTTTCTTTATGTTGCTTCTTTTTTCTTGTCACTGTCTTCATGTTTTCTTTGTTTTTTAATGCTGTTTTACTCATTTTCACTTCTTCTTAATGTCTTCTTTTTTGTTGACGTTTCCTTTCTCTTGATGTTTTGTTTGTTTCAGCATTCTTTTGTTTATGTTTTTTATGATAATTTTCACACTTACAACGATGAAAGACTCAAGCATGTCGAACTGTACTAGAATTATTACACATGAGACTAGGGCTATTTAAAATGACAACTTATAATGTGTTGTTTCATGAGCAAAAAATAAAAAAGTAGATGACAAGAAAAGGAAAGAAAGCAGAGACGATAGATAAAAACGTTAAAACATACATAAGCGAACTGTGCAGAAAAAAGAAATGCATACAAAGAAAAATGTTAGGTAAAGAAAGAAAATATGAAGAAAGTGCTACTACATTCTCGATCGCTCGTTTGGAATCCCCCATTGGGAATTAACTCAATTGGGAATCGCTCACATGAGAATCGCTCGCATGGGAATTGGCTCACTTGGGAATTGGCTCACTTGGGAATCGCTCATCTGGGAATCGCTCACTTGGGAATAGCTTACTTAGGAATCGCTCTCTTGAGAATTCGCTCAATTGGGAATCGCTCACATGGGAATTCGCTGACTTGGGATTCGCCCACCTGGGAATCGCTCACTTGAGAATCGCTCACTTGGGAATCGCTCACTTGGGAATCGCTCACTTAGGAATCGCTCACTTGGGAATAGACCCGTTGCGAGTCTTACGAGTACTAGGAGTATTGAATTCTAGGAGTAAATGAGTTTTTCCAGCCTTACTCATGCTACGGGTGACGAGCTACAACCTAGGGGTGACGGACTGAAAGCTAGATGCTTGTTGTGCTACGGGTGATGTGCTTTGAGTTACGAGTCCGTACTAAGAGTATTTCAAAATGTTTTTCGTTGAACTTGTAAAATTATCATTTTATGGGTGTTTTTTGGCACTCGTTATACGGGAACTCGTAATGCTTTTATAATCAGATGGTGCAATCGGATTGGGAAATTTGTTCTGAAAATTATCAATTCTAAGTTATTCTGAAATTCCATGAAACCTTGAAGGAATTTTCTCAATTCTTGTAAAAATTTGCTAGATTTAGTTGAAACATATAAAAATTTCGAGAAATTTTTCAATCTCTACAGAAAATCATTTTCCTCACTTTCTTGAAAATTCGCCAATTTTATAGAAACATTCTACATTTATTGTGAAGATAAGTTAATTTTATTAAAAACATCAAAAAAATGCAAAAAATTTCTAGATCTTTGCAGATTATTTATTTTTGTTCGTTATTCGTACGGAATACAAGAAGGGCCACTTCTTGAAAAAATTTGTTACCACCTGAAAGATGCATCGCAAAAATTTCTAGATGCTTCGCAAAGGTTTCAAGATGCATCGCAAAAAAATCAAGATGTGAGAGTTTTCCGATGTTCGACTTTTTTTCAAGTGCATCGCAATTTTTTGAAATGCCTCGCATTTTTCTCAAGATAATCTTGGGAAAATATCAAGATGGCATGATGGCATCTCGAAAAAATAAGATAAAATTTTGAAAAAAATCAAGATCCCATCTTGAAAAAAATCAGGATGCGTGGCACATTTCTGAAACTAGCCAGTCAAAGGCGTTCCTCCACACCTCTATATATAATATACAGGAACCCTTCAAAGTGGATTTATGAGGTCGCGGCTTGCTGGTGGAGGGCGCCCTTGGTTTCTACTGGGATGCAGAGGAGGAAGGGTTATTTTGCACGGAAAATCCGATGGACTTATTGGTTTTTCATAAAATTTTTTATTTATTTTGATTTTTCAGGAAAATGTCAAAAATGCTTGTTTTTTTGCCCAAAATGTGGTAATATCGAAAAAGTATCCAAATTATCATTTCTTTGTCGGGTTGACAAAAGAAAACAAATGACAAAAATGCACAAATACCACTAAACTACGAGTGCTACAGACCCACTTTTGGTCCGTGAAAATCTCATCAAATTTACGAGTCCTTTCATCATCATAGTGATGGGTAACTCATTTGGTGAAACTGAACAGTCGTAAATTATGAAAAACCGTCGCTCGTAACAGTCATAACTCATGGGCTGTACTCATAAACTTTATTTTTTGGTGAAAAGGCCACTCGTAGCACTCCTAGACTCGTAATTTCTTACTCGTAAACTCTGACTTTTGGTGAGACGGCCATTCATAGTTTTCTTAACAGGGGACTCGTAACTCGTGACATTTTACTCTTAATACGGAGTTTTGTTCGTGAAACAGGGCTCTGATGATTGAAAAACAGGACATGTGTGACGGTAACACTGCTATTTCATCTAATTGTGCTTCTCACAGTTATCCAATAAATTTATCAGGCATGCGTTGAAATAACTATAGCCTGTTTTTCTTGAAATTCTTCTAAATAATGAAAGTGGAAAGCAAGTAGTATTTCACATTTTCACGATTTTCCAATAAACAATATATCATATAGGACTGGAAATTTGTCAGCATACAAACCTCACCTTTAACGATTTTTCAAGTGAAAAATTTTGCGGAGGGACCTCTATGTAAACGATTTTGACGGCTGTACTGAATTGAAGGCACTTTTTAAGGTGTATAGCAACCCACAATATAAAAACCAATCGTTAACCTTTGCAAATCTTGGTGAATGGTGGGAATATAAGAAGAAAACGGGGCCAGGAGAAATGAAATATAATTTAATCAATTTATCCTGGCATTTTCACAACTACCTATGGGACGTTACCACTATGCCCACGACTCAGAGCATTACACGTCGGCGTTATGTACACGTAAGATTTACTTTGAACCTTTGCATGTTATCAAAAAACTTTAAATCCAAGCCAGGTTGTTTATTCTAGGATCAAGAAAAACAAGAGCATCGACGAGGCGTTAAAGTAATACGCGTTCCGACAGACTTCGCCAAACGATACCTTTACAGACTGGTGATGACAGTTAGAGCATTGTGGATACGTGTACGGGAAGGAGAAACACAAGTAGTATCCATTCGCATAAAGGACAAGTACAACAGAATGGACTTTGCTATTGTGCAGCTGACCTTTCATGTAATGAAAAACTATTTCAAAGAACCAGAATACCTTGTAAGTTATTATCTTGATTATGAATTTTAATCATTGTGATGTCATACGCATTCAGCTAAAATGCTTCACTAACGACAGTAACGGTGTGAGTAAAATGATGGAGAATGTCGTACAAACTACTTACTATCAGAAGAAAGAGGTCGAAAAATTTCCGATACACACGAATTTCGTGTCCATGGTCATCTTCCGTTTTGAAAAAGACTTACCAATCCAGGTATGTAAGCCAGCAAATTGCTGAACTAACCGAGTAAAGTCTCCTAGCATTGAAATTTTGACTCGTATACCCTCATCTGACCTCTCTGTGATTTGTGGGACACTCCTACTTGGCTGTTAAGCCCAATTCAGAAGTGAAAAGATATTTTTTTCGCCGCTTGTCGTATGTATTTCATTTTTCTTTCATTCTGTATGTTGTTTATGTTTTCTTTAATGTATTTTTTTGCATGTTTATCTTGTGTCTCTGCTTTCTTTTATTTTCTTTTTTATTGTCATCTACTTTTTTCCTCTTTACTCATGAAACAACACATGACAAATTGTCTTTTTTAATAATCGTTGTCTCCCAAATAATTCTTAAACATTTTTTTCTTTGTGATTTTTCTTCATTCCTACCTACTTTTCATCTTAGTTTTTTGCTTTTACTTCTTCACCTCTCTCTTTTTCTGTTCTTCTGATCCTTTCTTTTTTTGTTATTTTTCACATTATTTTTTCTTTCTTTTTTGCTGCTTTCTCTATCTTGCCGCTTCTTTCTTGTCACTATTTTCTTTTTATAATGCTTTTCTACCTATTTTCACTTATTCTTGACGTTTTTATTTTTGTTGACGTTTCCTTTTTCTTCATGTTTTGTTTTTTCAGCATTCTTTTGTTTAAATTTCTTACGACGATTTTCACACTTTCAACTATGAAAGACTCAAGCATGCCAAACTGTAGAATGATTATATGGAAGACTACGGTTATTTAAAATGGCAACTTGTAATGTATTTTATCATGAGCAAAAAAAAGAAAAAATTAGATGAAAAGAAGGATGAAAATGAAAGAAGGTACAGACAGAAGATGAACACGTAAAAACATACATAAACGAAAACATAAGTAATAGACACAGAAGATGAAAGAAAAAAGAAATACATACAAAAAAGATGAGGTAAAGAAGAAAAATATGAAGAAAGTGTTATTAAATTCTCGATCACTAGTTTGGAATCGTCTAATTGAGAATTCGCTCATTTGGGAATTCGTTCACTTGGGAATTGCCTACTTGGGAATCGCTCACATCGGAATCGCTCCATAACGTAGTAGACCCAACTTCTCAGTAACCTTTACTTCATTTTTGAACAGTGAAAATATCTGGATATATCCGAATATCTGGATATTTTTCCACATCCGGATATCCATTTTTCAAAATATCCGCCCGGATATCTCGATATCCAGATATCCGAAGCACATCGCTAATGGTAACATACAACATTCCACCCATACGACTGATATTTCAGCAAATAGACTAGTTCCAAATCCCGGCCATTTTTTTGAGCCCTGATCTGGATGGTCACATCTACCCTGACATTGGCCAGTGGTGGGATAGCTTCAGCGCCACCCAGGAGACCCTGCAACATGTTGGAAGGAAATTTCGTTTGGTTATTTTCACGTGTAACCCTATTTTGTTTTTTGTGAGGGAAATGTCTATACTCGTCTTCCCAAAAATGTTGTTAGTTTTTTGATTGTGTCCTTATTCCCCTAATGTCCCACTTACCCGAGGGCACCTACTCCCCGAAGATCCTAGCTCCTCAAATGATTAACAAAATTCCCGTTTCGCCGAACAATGCATTAGTCCCTATCACTTGAAAGTCTCCATTCCCTGAATACTGGATAAAATAACATTCTCGATTCTCCGAATGATTAACAAAATTTTTTAATTCCGCGAATTTCGCCGACTGTCGCTAATTAAATCATAATAATCGGCAACAGTTGACGACAATCGGCGGTTCCACTTCTGAATAGGGATTTACGCTGAGGTTAAATGGACTAACACAAGAAAAACACTCAAGAAGGGCGCCACTAGGTCTCCAAAGGATGGTCTGATTCATGACTACACGACGATTCAAAATGTGAAGGTCAAAATTGTATTGATGACAAAGAGCACAACAAAATAGACTGGCTCAGAGGCACAACCAAGGGGCGTTGGTCAGTATGACACATTGTGTGATGTATATTTCCGTTGACAACAAATCCTATCAGATACACATTTTCGCATGTCTCTGATATGATATAACAAAAGTGCAAGGAAATTTTCTGTGGTATAAAATATTTGTTCAAGATTTGATATGTGCAGAAGATAGCAATGAGATATCATGAATCTGGAAAACACAATATCATGTGTTTGATTATAGACCTCATGTTTGTAGAGTTTATCTACAATTTCATTTGTGTCAAATTATTTTCAGTCATTTTTTATATCTTTTATCTTCCAGCTGATTATCAACAATGTGGTCTATTGTAATTTTACATGGTTGCAGACCACAGAACTTCCTCACCGCGTGGTATTTGAACCTGATACCAATCAAATTGCTGTTCTATCATACGAGTGGATTTAATCCCAGTGACACAGTTCGATTTGAGTTGTATTCGCCTAAATTTTTACATTACCACTAGGAAGATGCTTGTGGTTTGCTATATAATATAAACATTTTCCAATTTTATACGGTTCTTCAAAAAAACTTTAAAAGTAAGTAATTCATGCAGGCAAAGCAAAATTATTCAAAAGTTAAACAACGTTGAGCACTAAATGCTATATATTTTTAGTGTGGTGACATGCGATTCTAATCGTCATAAGAACCTTTAATGATGTTTTCTATTGCTGGAAAAAACTGGTGAAATTCATGTAATGCTGAACGGTTCAATTTGCAAATAAAACTACACACAATTTCAATCAACAAATTGCAATTTCCAGTGCATGGTTTCATCAGAGACTTATGCTGCGGCTCAGCTGCATATGCAGCTTAAGGTGTAGCTTGACTCTGTGCGTTATACTACTGCCGTTAAGATGGGACTCGGCTGCAGTTTAACTCACAGATACAAAACATATCGTGGAAGTCAAGCTACAGTTGAGCTGCAGCTAAGCAGGAGCTTAAGTCTCTTCGATTAAACCAGCTCCAATTCTTTACCTAAAAAAATTGGTTTCCGATTTTTGTGGAAAATGAACAAATGCTCGTGCTGCATAAAAAATGAATATTTTTTCTTTTAGAAGACTGTTTATTTCAAATAGGAGTTTAAAATCAAAGGTGTATAACGTGTTACAAGTTTATGGGTCTTCATTTTCTGTAATCTAAGAAAAAAGTGGGTTACGGCATCAGGTGTCTGACTTGAAAATAATCTCCATCGAATGCAACACGATCAAGATAACGTATACGCATTATAGGGCTTCAAAAAAGGACTTGAGGTTTTTTAAAAATGAATGTGAGCATGAAGCTTAATTTCTGAGATTTTCCAAAAAATAACGAAAATGAAGTTAGAGATCCCACCGAAAAACAGAATGTCAAATTTCCGAGCTACAGCAACGACAATGCATGATCGTTAATTAGCAACTGCTTTTTGAATCTTCATCTTTTTTGTAAATGAACAGTGGTCAAAAGCTGCTCACCATTCTAGAGGTAAGCTTCTATTTTGTGGCACCTATGATTGATATGTGGCATCGATTTTTCCGTTGTAGCACATGAAGATCAAGATTTTGCACCTAACTTTCCGAGAATTTGATTGAATTCGATTTTCATTTTCTTCAAAATTTTGGCCATGGCATATTGGTGAAACTTGAGATTTTAAGGTAATTCGCCAAGTAGTGTAAATTCAAATAATGATTGTACAATAACTATAAATGAATAAACCAAAGAACTTATATCCTATAACATACATCTACCTGTCCTCGTAGTGCATCTATAGGGTGCTAATAAGACATTGGCATAGACTTAGGTGACTGGTTTTTCTAAAATTTCATCCAACAAATCGTTTTGATTTGTCAGATAATATGATGTATGTATTATACTTTTGGAATCCCTTCTAAATCTAAAGTTGTTATTTAATCTCACATTAAAAAGTTCATTACTAATCCACTCTGTTCATTATGCCGCACGCCTCTCATTGACCACCACCACTACGACGACAATTTCCGAACCATCCACGTGGCTGACTTAGCGCGGTTGGATAGCGCGTCTGCCTCGTACACAAAAGGTCGAGGATTCGAGCCCCTCACTGAACGTTATTTTTCTGACGCACTGGCCACGTGGATATGGGCATACGACATTTATGACCATCATAGGGCGGAAGAGTGTTGTAGTGGTGCATCCAGCTTTTCATTATGCGGCGTGCCATGCACTCACCACCAAAATCACCACTACAATCACAATTTCCGAACCATCCCCATGGCTTGGTTAAAGCAGTTGGTTAGCACGTCTGCCTCGTAAGCCCCTCATCGAGGGCTATTTTTCTGATGCGTCGGCTACGTGGATTTGGTCGTACGAAAAAAGTGCCTCCAGTGGACCTGTGACTCTGCACTTCAAGTGCTATAAAAAGTGTATTATTTTTAATTTTGATTTGAAAGTACCGTGTTTAATATAGAGAAAGGGACAGAAAGTTACGCACGTCAAGCCTTCGATTTATCGTCATAATAATGAGCCAATTTGTCGATGACCAGCGAAAACCACATTGTACGTAAGAATAGTTCGACAGCTCTAAATATGAAGACCAACGCAATGGTCGTGTCTCCAGTTTCCGTCCCAACTGGTAGTCTAGCCGCACCTTCGACTGCATAGGTGTAAGCGTAGAGTAAATTCGCCGGAATGTAGATGAACAAAAATATTTGAGCCAAGATTGACGATTCGGTTATGACTACCATCAGCAAGAACAAGAAACTGATTGATAGACCAACGCTTACTGAAAAATAAATACAAACTTATGACAAAGGTTTTTGTAATGTCTACAAAAATTGATGATATGCCCAAGAGCGTCTAAAAAAGTACAATGCGGCTCAAAAGTTTAAATTCACTTTGTGGAGTTCGATTTTTGTGAAAAAACTTATCAATTTTGAAGTAAATTTATTCAGTGAAGACTTGGCCTAAAATATGCTTAATACTACTCGGTAGCTTATTTATTTTCCTACAAAGCGGTATTTATATATTTGTCAAATTTGTTTGGTGTCTCTCTATACGGAGAACTACGGCACTTCTTTCACCTTTCCGTTAGCAATTTTGGATTATGGAGAATTTTTCCTCAAAAATTTATGCTTTTAACTCATCGACCAAAAAAAGTTGTACTGTGGTTGTCCATCATTTAGTAGGGACCCATTAAACAGATTTTCAATTAATATATACCACTTTGTAGAAAAATTAATAAGCTACCTAATGATACCAAACATATCATAATCGGTTTGCGTATTTATTTAATAAGCTTAATTCAAATGTAGATCAATTATTTCAAACCTTGGTAGGCATACCTACAATAAAAATAATTTCTATTAGCAGGACCAAAAATAGCCTGCCCTAATTTTTTCTGAGATAATAATTATTTTTTCCTCCTTCTAAATAGGTCAGCTCTAGCAATCTGTTCATGGCCCACAGTAAATACGAAGGACTGATGAACTTAAGCCTAAGCTGTTTATCTCAGTATTACAGGACAAAAATCATGAAGCAACCTTATTGGCAGAACAATATGTATATAATGAAATACAGTAACAAAAATTCGTAGAATTCCGATTTTCAGTTTCCTATAGTGCAACAAATGTTTATGCGAAACGAATGTTGGATTCGTTCTCAGCATCGAGAACTACCCCACATACATTTTTTGAATTACAGTTTTGCCTTCACTTATCACAGCGAAGGTAAATATCCCAACAGCCTACACCAATTAATACTGCAGCTTTGGGACCCGGATGCATTAGGTCTAGAACTAGAATCACCAACAGCAACTGTTCAAGGATCACAAAATTTCACGATTTGGGCTGGGGTATCATGATTTGTGAAGACAAGATTATACGTTGTCAAACATGGCTTTAAAGTGATGGCCGAATACTATCCAGAAAAGGTGCTCCAACAGGTAGTAAAACTTTGTCGGCAGAGCATACTCAATCAATGGCGCTAGTGTCCCTATCAAGATTCAGCACTGTTCCACAAAGTTTGAAGCACACAACAGTGGTGCCGTGACAAATCGCCCAAATTTAGACTTGAATCACTAAAGATAAGTTCGAGCAGATGGTGAGTTCAATCACAATATCAACGCACCCTTCTCGCAAAAGCAAAAGTTTTGTGCTAATCCATGTTGGTCATTTCGAATGATATTGAGAATTTTTACTGTAGTAATCAGTTCTGTTGAAGGTCAATTCAGAACTCAGAAAAATTTGAGAAGCATTTTCATGTTTAAAAATTTTTCGACGAACAACTGTATTTTAGGGAACAAAAATTCTATTCCCTGAAGTCCACATAGGCACTTACCAAGAATATTAACAACAAAAGAACTATTTTCTTTGCCAATTTTGATTTCAAACAAAGAATAGGCAAAAGTGAGGGCTATGGACAGAATAATCCAAATCGCTCCGACTCTGACGTGGATACGGCTGCAACAGCACATATATTTTTCGTCGTATTTGTCGAAATGAGGCACAATATGATTGTTGAAAAAGCCAGGTAGACCCTGCGAATACGGCATCACCGGTGCACCGGCTTGTGTTGAGGACCACATGGCAGAGCTTCTGGAGAAGGAAAAATTTAGTTTCAGCATACAACATCAGCAAAATCCTGCGAGGTTGGATTTTCAACGGTCCTTATAGAAGTTGACATCGAAAATTTTACGCTTGGCAAATAAAATACTATCGCTTGTTGAGATTTTCAAACAGGACAAGTAAATCAAAAAATTTTGTAGAATTATAAACCTACAGGCTTTGACGTGCGTTGATGTGACTAATACCGTTTTTTTAGGAAAAACTATCAGATCTGACTCACGACAAGAAAAACCAACGTCAGATACAAAATAACCATTATATCTGGAGTTCAACAATGATCATGCTGCCCTATGCATGATCAATATTTTTTATTCTTTGCATGCTCGAGCTTTTACACCATCTAAAAAGTCGACATCTGCAAGCATTTAATACTTTCGGTAGAACGTTAAGAAATCATTGAAATCTAAGTGGTGTATTATGAAATGAGATTTTATGGCAAAACATTACGATAAGTCACAGTACCACTTGCCTCTATTCGGAAAGCAATTTTAGGGAGTGAGTAAACGCCTGAATCAGATTCCGCGCAGTGCTAGGCACAGGTGGAAAACAAAGCCTCGACCTCGGGGGTTGTTGGGGGTCCTCCCTGATTGACCCAGCATTTTCGTTTTTTGGGGTTTTTAGTTCGTCTTTTATTTTGATTCAATTTTTTTGTTCGATGTTCTCTTTAGGAACCTCTCTATTTTCAACCAATTCCTTTTCTTACATCCCTTTATTTTCGAAATTTTTTTTCTCAAATTTTCATACAATTTTCTTACACTACTCTACAAAAAAATTTTGGATTAACCCAACTTTGTTGTACGTAAATAGTTATACCTCAATATTTTTGAGTTGAAACAATCCAACTTTTGTTGAGTAGATCCAAAGCAAATGCTGTCATGTTCTGACTTAACAACGTTATGTAAATTCAGCAAGCTGATATTTGCAAAAGTTTTTTAAATAGGATTCAACTAAACTTTGCTGAATTCAAACAGCTGGGATAGGATTAACATAATTTACTTCGTACAAAAAACAAACAATGAAACATAAAACACACAACAAAATCACATCGCTGTTCTATCTGAGATTGCAGGAATCACACAAAAATACAATGAAAAAATCGAACTATGAGTCGAAAACTTTAACCAAAGAATATACCCATTTGGATACTTTTGAGCCATGGTTGCCCAACCAACCCGACTGTGCAATAGAAGGTTGTCAGAATTCCAATGTATATGTATGCGTGTAAAATTGTGAACGAAAATGTACATCGCAGATTCTTCAAGTGCATGATGATTATCTTGTTTTCAGGAATTATCAAAAATCGAGGTTCTTCACCATTTACAGCTGTAATCGTTGCACCATTGACTGAACATGAAGTTTGCGGGACATGGAGCCACGTATTATCATAAATTTTTTCACAACATCACTGTTATATCACGTGCAAGTGTTGTGCAGATCTTTCTTTAGAGTTAAAGAAAGATGGTTGTTCGGGAACTGGTTAGAACTTCTCCTTGGCTAGGCCTTGGATATGGTGCAACAGTTCTCGCCAGACCTGGCAACAACAAACAATAAATATTAATTAACGGGCCCTCACAGAGCGGACCTCATAGACTTCCAGAGAAAAATGCATATCCACTGGATGGAACGGGGAAGAAGAGTCATATGCTGGTCTGTCTTCTACCTGGCATCAGCAAGAGACTATGCCTGGGCATAAATCCCATCGTGTACTTATTCTACACACAATAAATATGCAAATTAATAAATAACAAACAATAATAGTTTTAGAATGTGGACGGGCCACTCAAGCAATAATGTAAATATAAAAACTAAAGCCGGGAGAAATTTTATCGATGGTAAAAACATATACTAAAATATAATATGGAGAATGAATCTATTTTTCATTTTTTTCTTTCTTTGGCACTACATTGCTATGCAAATTGGACTGTGCCACCAGACGCCCATGGTTGATTGGACCCGATTGTAAACCTAAATCCCCTTTTTGGCCCTAGCCCCAGAGGTACAAGGACTACTCTAACTGAGGAGAGTATCAAGGGAAAACTGGCTTAGGAAAGGGTTCCCACAAATACACCCTCAACAACAATAATCCCCTGAGAGGACTAACCTAGTCCTTTTCTCAACTACGACTCGGCATGGGGCGACGGTTTCACGGGTCCTGGAATGATGGGAACAGGGTGATGGTGGTCCGGTTAGGTTCGGCGCGGGATGTACTGTAAACGGGTCGGCAGGCGACGCAAGCAATCCATTAATGGAGCCGCGAACAGGTACTAGGCGAGAGGGGCCACGTATATCCTCTGCAGAAATGCAGGCCACAAGCCCAGTGATGGACACGAAGATGTATGCAAATTTATTCGAAAATGATAGGCAGCATATGCAATGTAATGTTAAACAATAATTATAAAAGTCGACGGATGCAAGATGCAGAGCTAAACGCAAAGGAACATGATGTAGGCTCAAAAATGAGTACAAAACTAATGAAACAGGCCCTTTTAAAGAGCCCCATAGACCTACAGTATGCCCTGGGCGGAGCTAACAACACCCAAGCTAACTTTTGCAGTGGAAATCGCTGCAGAAGATGCCTATGGTCACATAGACATTTTCCAGTTCAAATATGTTAAGCATTGGGGCGAGTTTCACTCTTCATGCTAAACATATGAACGTTTTTTAGAGAGAATCTTCAAATTATAGTCAGTTTTTTGTAAAATGCTTCCAAACAGAAAAGTGACACCAATCAGTACTGTCGTCAAAATCGTTTAGATAAAGTTCTTAGTGTAAAATTTTTCACTCAAAAAATTGGTAAAGGTTAGGTCAGTATGCTACAAACTTCCAGTCCTTCATGATAAATTTTTTATTAGAAAATTGCAAAAATCTGAAATACTACTTGCTTTCCACTTTCATTATTTGGAAGCATTTCAAGAAAAACAGACTATAGTCATTTCGCATTGTGAAAGGTCGCTAGTTTTTACTGATAAGAGGTGCACGTATTGCTCCAATTATGGCCATGAGCTGGTAGAGCTTATCTTGGCGGAAATTCTAACTAATGGGTTACATACCGTAGTCTATGTGCCCAACAGAAAAATAACAAAACCCAATGGAAATGAAAATACAAAATGAAACAGAAACGAAACACAAAAATGCACACAAGAATGCATGTAAAGTATAATGAACGAAACGAAAAATAAGAGTAAGTAACTGTTAAACAAAAATTGGCGAAAAACATGAAGTATCGGCATGATGTGAATGATGTGACGTTGGGCAAAATTGATCGGCATGTGACATACTCAAAAAAATTTTGTCTACAATAATTCAACAAATTGCGTCAAACATATACAGTACGTGTAGTGGTTACTTTATACTCTTCCGGAAAAATTTCATTTGAATGAAAATAAACTATTGGTCATTTTTGGTTTATTTTATTTAGTAGGTACTCCTACCAAGATGGCACATTAAGCCAAACATTCACGAAAAAATTGGTACCATAAAGGGAGTCAGAAATTGAAAAACTGTACTTATTAGAATGTTTCTCATAACAAAATCACATTGTCTTTGACATGTCAATCTAAATAGTACAGCCAGAAATAGGATCAAGCGCTGACGAACATAAAATGAACTGTTTTGAAACAGGTTTCTCTGAATGAGAAGAAGCCGAATTCCACTGAGGTGGTCTAACCAAATCACAGCAAACACCCAAAACAACATGTATTATTCGGTTTCTTTCGCTGAACACAACTGTATCACTATTTTTGCACTGATTTTGCTCTATTTTTATATAAGTATTTCTGATGGCGGCATTTTATATCTTTACTTAAGCTTGACGAATATTTGACGGTTTTCAAAATTTTTTGTACAAGACACATGTACCTGCTGTTATCTGCATTACCTAATTGAAGTCCTATCGTGTCTGCAGTAACTGATCATAATAAAAGATTTTCTGTTCCTTGTTTTTTTGGACGTACTTCAAGGTTCCCTACGGAGTAATTCATTGTATTTCAGTTACAGAATCATTATAGAGTACATTAGCTTTAGATTGAACAATGGATTAAATTTTACAAGTTCGGGCATTGAGATACAGAGGATAATGTGCATGTTAAAAATTTGTAAATCATGGTGTTTGGAGGTTGCACTAACCATGTTACAAAGACAACCAAGCCGATTCATTTCCTCTCATTTAGAAAAAAAATGATGATGAAGGGCTAGACTCATGTGGCAGAGCAAGCTAATGCGTTCCGTGAGAAATGACCCGAGGAATGCAAAAGTTTCTGATCAAAAATTGAGATGTATACGATTTTCTATTAATTAAAAAAATTAAATGATTGACGCAGCGAAAACCAAAAAATGTGTTCATCTTCACATGCAGATATCCTTGAGATTTTTAAATGACCAAGTGGATTTCCATAAAATGCACAGCTTATCAAATGGTTTGTACTACCATTTTGGGTGTTTTATTAAGATAGGCTTGGAGAATAAAGTTCAGTGATTTCAAGCTGGTCCATACAGCTTGAAAGACGGACTAACCTGATTGAATTCTTGATATGATGAGAAGCCTGTGATCAGTTAGAGATGGGTTAATTCAGGAAGCATATAGATTGTGATTAGTAAATTAGTAGATTAGCAGAACAAAAAACTCATAAAATCGAGTTTAATCAGCCATTATTGGCTTAATTCTTTATCGCATAGTTTATAAATTTAGTATCCTAACCTTGTGCAACAAAACCCATCTTGTTGCAGCCACTGCTTTAGTGTTACTTCAACTGACGAGTACAATTTTCGTCCTTTGGGACGCATACTGAAGCAATTCTCCAACTTCTTTCTAACATTTTCAAACTTTATTCACTAGAATGTAATATGGATCGAAAAACAGAAATTGAAAAAATGCAAATAATACAGATGATGTAAAAAAATTTCCATGGCAAATATGGATGCATCTCATGGAAAGTGTACTAAATCCATTCAACAGATAGAGCAGGGATGTGATTTGTTTCTAGTTCAAATAATATATGATACGGCCTCTTGTTTGTGTTCAAGGGTTGGAAAGTGCAATAGTGCTCATTATTGATATATAACTAAAATGGATAAAACGCTTGCTAAGTATATCAAACTCTGGGACCATCATGAAAAATCTTGGCAACACACACTAGAAAGTGTGATGGTCCCAATGGGTGGCCAAAATTTCCTACAAACACTCTCAGCTTTTGAAACAACATATTGATACAACATAGCAAAGATTCAAAAATTGCCCACACTCATATCATGCCGAAAATATAGCAAGACTTATCTACCCTCAACTGAGATATAATATTTGCAGTGAAATGTATCAATTCACTGTACCTCTCTGTTGGTAGAATATCTGTGATTCCGGTCTCGTTCCGACGGCTCATTCTTGCGTTTTCACTGGATTATTGATCTGATAATCATCAGCTGTGTGCTCGAGAAATTTTCGAGTACTCAGGTTTTTGACCATTTTTGGACGTGTCAAATGTGTTCAAAAATTCTCATTAGTTTTCAGAAATTCATTGTCTCGGATAAGATAACAATTTACAACGCTTTAAGTGCACCAGACATTCGCGAAAATCCTTCTCGAAAAACATGCTTTTCAATAATTCCAGATTTTTAAATTCTGAGATTGTGTTTACACCTAAATCGCATATAGAGGAGTTTGCCTGTTGTGTTTGTGCTGTGCGGTTGTCTTTTCTCATTCTGGACGCTATATTTTTTCTATATGTTTTGCACAGCACAAAAGTTCGAGTAGTGTATAACTAGTGGCAAACTCGAAACGCATTTATTAGTAATAAATTCATTAATTTTATCAATTTTCTTTAAATTTTAATTATTCCTGCCCGAGGATGATCAAATACATTAGCAGATAATTTACCAGGATACAAGGGGTCAGAAATCAGGATTTGTAAGTAAACAAAAACAAGGTAAGATATGCAAATGATGTTTAGGTGGGTCCTATGCAAATTTAAGAAACACATTGACTATTTTCACAACTGGCCTTTTTAGTTCTACCAACTACAAAGTCGAGCACCTTTATTGCTGTCAGTTTTAGCCATTACGATTATTGTTCATTGTTCGATTATTATTCAATCAATCCTAGCCGCAAAATTTTGTTTACGACGAGAGTTTATTGCCTACAACTCTAGTGGCAATATTTTATTTTATTATGGCTGAACAATGCAAAAACCCCAACAATAATGAAGAACAAAATCGAAAAAACGGTTGCAATCAAGCTGGCCTAAAACGACGGCAGGAAGAAGACGAATTTCCGACTGGCGAAACAGGACAAAATCAACAAAGTCGAGACCCCAGAGATTTGAAAAACCGAGTCGGCAATTTAGAACGAAAATTTGAAGAAATGGACCGAAAAGATCGTAAGACTGCAATTTGGTTGTATGATTTCCCGGCCGATATTCTACCTATCAGCCCAAAAACCAAAATGGCCGAAAGAAAAGATCAATTACAAAAATTTTTCGACCTGATCTTGAAGGTTCCCGACAGCAACAAAATTGAATTGCAATGGGTCGGCATTTTCCCGTCCAAACGAGATGCAAAACGCATTCAGGTCAAAGTGGACTTTCTCCGCATGGATGACAATCATTTAGTCGCCTCCAATGTTAAAGAACTGGTCAAATTTAACGAAAATCGTAAACTGGCAACCATTTGGAGCAACGACATGACGGACCAACAACGAAATGATGAAAAGAAAAGGCGCCAAAAAAAACAAAAGAAATGAGAACATTGACCAAAACATTGACCAAGGATTTTTGTTTTGTTTTTTCTTATTTGCTTATAAATATTGTTATTTATTTATATTATTTGTGTTTTTGTTTACACAAGTTATAAATAGCTTGTAAGTTGTAAATAACTGGAAATTGAGCAACACCTTGCATATGCGCACTAACATGAGACTTGGCCTTCGGGCCTTGTTTCAGCATCTTTTAACTGAGACTTGACTTTCGGGTCTTGTTTCTGCATCTTTAACTTACAGTCCATTTCTGCTTAGGCAGAAATGCGACCCTGCTTCGGCAGACTAACTGAAAAATTAATCAAATTATTGTTACTCACACAAAAATTAGAATTTTTGATGAAAACTAAATTTGGAGAAGCTACTAGTTTGTTTTTATGGCTTATAATTTTAAATGTATTTCTATTAACGTAAAAGGGTTAAAAAAGGATACCAAAAGGAGAGGAATTTTTAATTTTGTGAAACAAAATAAATTTGATATAATTTTTATGCAAGAAACACATTGGATAGAAAAACAAGAGAGGAGAATTCTACTAGAATGGGGCATGGGATTGAATAATAAAAATGCTGTAGTCTCATCTTATGGGACTTCAAATTCAAGAGGAGCTGCCATTTTAATAAATAATACTGTAAATTGTGAAGTGAGGGAAACTTTGGTGGACACAAATGGCAGATATGTATTCATGAAAGTCAAAATTGAGGGGACTGAGTTTTTATTAGTAAATTTATATGCACCTGTCACAGAAAAAGAGCAAATATTGTTCTGGGCTGAAATTGATGAAAAGCTAAAATATTTCAACCAAGAAAATGAAGGTAAGTTAATAATTGGTGGAGACTTTAATGTTATACTTGACCCAAAATTAGATAAACAAGGAGGCAATGACCTAAACTTAAAAACGAGATCAGTTCAAGTTCTGAAGGAAATTTTAGACAGATATGAGTTGACTGATATATACAGGTTTATGAACCCAACAAAAAAAGTTTACACATGGTCTCAAAATACTCCCCAAATAAAATGCAGATTAGATCATTTTCATGTGTCAGAAGAAATAATAGACGAGAGCTCTGAATGTGAAATAATACCAGGGCTGCCTACTGATCATAAAGCAATAACAGTAAGAATATCTGGAAAATTGTATAAAAAGAGAGGACCTGGACTATGGCACTTTAACAATTCCTTAATACATGACAAGAAATACGAAGTAAGATTACAGGAGATTGTTAAAACTGCCCAATGTGAATCAACAAAAAATGCCTCTGATCCTGCTAAAACATGGGAATATGTGAAGTATAAAATCCGAGATATGACAATAAAACATTCAAAAACTAAATCAAAAGAAAAGAAAAACTATGAGACAGAGCTAAGACAAGAACTGCAGCAAATACAAGACAGAGTTGAAAATAATTCAGTGGATAACAGAAGGGAAAGCGAAATAAAAGCACAACTCAATGAAATAATGCAAAAAAAAGTAAAGTTTGCAATGGAAAGATCAAAAATAAAATGGTCACTAGAGGGCGAAAGGCCAACAAAGTACTTTCTAAACATGGAAAAAAGAAACTATAATAGGAAAAATATATCAAAATTAGAAATAGAAAATGGAACAGAAATTGTAGAAAGAAAAGAAATTTTAGACAGAATACATGATTACTATAAGAAAATTTATTCCAAAGAAGTTAGGCATACAAAAATTGAAGAATTTTTCCAAAATGAACAGATAATACTACCACTTCTAGAAAATACAGAAAATGAAAATTTGGAACAGCCAATAATGGACAATGAATATAAACAAATAATTTTCTCAATGACTAACAATAAGTCCCCAGGGGATGATGGCTTAACAGTGGAGTTTTATAAGCAATATTGGGAAATCATAAGAAAGTCTATGACAGAATGCTTTAATTATGCTCTAGAAACGGGTATTCTGCCCGCATCAATGAAGAGAAGTCTTATAACTTTGATCCCAAAACCTGGAAAAAAATGGGCAACTACTGGAAAACTGGAGACCAATATCACTGCTAAATGTTGATTACAAAATTATGGCAAAAACCCTGGCTGAGAGACTAAAGAGGTTACTGAAGAACATAATCAAAGAGGATCAAAAAGGTTTTGTCCCTGGGAGATACATAGGAGAAAATATCAGGTACTTACTGGACATAATAGAACATTATGAACACACAAATTCACCTGGGTACTTGGTATCATTAGATATAGAAAAAGCTTTTGACTCCCTAGACAGAAAATTTATGATCAAAGCATTAAAAAGCTTTAACATAGGAGAAAAATTCTGTTCTTGGATAGAAATCTTATACAGAGAATCTGAAGCTACTGTAATAAATGCAGGATACACCACCAAAAGATTCTCATTAAAAAGTGGAGTGAGGCAAGGTTGCCCAATATCTCCATACCTTTTCATATGTGCAATGGAGGTCATGGCAATATCACTAAGGAATTCAGATCAGTACAAGGGGCTATCTATTGATCAAAACACCCATAAAATATCCTTATATGCTGATGATACAGTAGTATTAGCAAAAGATGAAACAGATGTGGCAGAAGCCTTACATATCATAAAAAAAATTTTCTGCAGCATCAGGATTAAAAATAAACCTAAAGAAAACTCAAATTATAGGACTTGGTACTTATAAAGAAAAGACTGGGAAAATAGGAGAAAGTGAAATAGTGGACTGCATTAAATTATTAGGAATCACTTTTGCATATAATAAGGAAAGAATGGACAATACAAATTTTAAAGAAAAGCTGGAAGAATGTGAAAGACAATGTAAAATCTGGCAGCAAAGAAACTTGACTCTGTTTGGTAAAGTCATAATTTGGAATTACCTAATAATGTCAAAGGTTACATACCAATTGATAAACCTGTATGTTGACAAAAAAATATTAGAATATATACAAAAAATACTACAAAATTTCCTCTGGAATGGGAGAACATCGAAAATTGCACTAAATGTATTGATACAGAACTATAATCATGGAGGAATAAAAGTAAATGACCCCAGCATAGCCTTTCAATCACTCAAAATAAAATGGATCACAAGACTACAAAAAGCAGAAAAATGGAGTTGGCTTATCAACAAGGAACTGCAAAAAGTTGGAGGAATAAATTCACTCATAAATGCAAATTTTTCACTAAAGAACACAGGAGTAAGTTTAACTCCTTTTTATACACAAATATTAGATATGATTCAACTGTGTGGAAAAAGCAATATTTATGAAATTATTTCACCAATCCAAGTAACTTTACAGACAATAAATAACAACAGATTCATAAAAAAAGCTGGTCATTCCCTTTTCATAAAAGAATTGGAAAACACAAACCACAGCTATATATACAATTGGTTACAGGAAAATTTGAAAATGAAATCATTTGAGCAAATTAAATCTGAAGGATTAGAGATAAGTTGGTTTAACTATCTGACTATAGCAAATGCTATTCCACAAGAGTGGAAGAAGTTACTGAAAAACTGGAAAATAAACAAATCAGAAATTGAATTTGACCCAAACAAGGTAACCCTAGGGAGTTTTAAAAATTTTAAAAAAGAAATAATTAATGAGAAATATAGTACTCCAAAGGGTGTAGTTAAATGGAAGGAAACTTTGAATGTAACAGATGAAGAATTCAGGAAAGCATGGACTATTTGGAGGAAAACTTTTGTGCCAAACAATATATCACAATTTCAATTTAAAATTTTGCACAGAACTCTAATAACCTCATCACTACTAGTAAAATACAAGATCAAAACATCTGCAGAATGTGCATACTGTGGGTTAGAAGAAAACATAGAACACTTGTTATACACCTGTCTTGAATCACAAATATTGTGGAAAAAAGTTGAAAATAGAATAAAATTGAAAATTGATCAGGAGTTTGAAATCACAAAAAAAGAAATCATACTGGGCATTACAGAAAAGAAAACTCCTTTTATTGAAACACAAAACTTAATCATTTTATTCACAAAATGGTATATATATAAATGCAAAAATGCACAAAAAAGAACCAGCTTTAAGGCGCTAATCAATTTTATTGATACTCAGTCACTCATTGTGAAACATGCAAAAAAATATAAAAACTCAAACATCCCAATCACACTTGAACTTTTCATAAACATAAATTAGTAAATCACCCCCAAAAATCATCCCATCATCACTCAAAAGTACAAAAAAACCCTCTTCTCACCTTTTTTCTAAAAATTCAGCAGGCAAAACAAGAACGATTTCTCCCTCCTTTAGTATCCAGAATATAAGCATAGATCATTATGTTCCCTTTTTTAGTGTGTGTGTACTTTTATTATTATGTTTGTTATTTAATGTTATTTAATGTAATAAACAAATAAACGTGAAAAATAAATAAATAAATAAATAAATCGCATATAGAAAATCTTTGAACATTCATATCTCCATTGTGAATCAATTTATCATAGCAAAACCTAGGATAATATTTGAAAATTTCTTGAAATGTGAAATATCTGTTATCATTTCGAAATAAATTGACTATAGACTTACTGTGATTTCTCAATTCTCACATGTCAAAGAATTACACTTGAAGATAGACGCAATTCTATCAGCTTATATAATCAAGTTCCAATTTTTTGCGAAACTATTTTTTCAGATTTATTCTCGAAGGAACCTCGGTAATAACTTGCACAACCGATCTTCTTTCTATTAGCGTTATGACAAATCATTGGAGGTCAAAAATGGACGACTTTATTTTTAAAGGAAAAAAGAGCTAGAGGAAACGATCATCTTTTATTTGATTGGCCAGTAAACATTCATTTTTATATCATAAACATGCTAGAAATTAGGAGTACAGTCCATTTAGTTCGAATTAGCGACGTATCAAAATATTAGGTTGATACGCACTCTTCATGGAGAGGAAAATTTTGTACTTAAGAAAAAGGCTAAATTTTGTCATGACAAAGGGAAGGTCAAAATCTTAAGAAAAAAATCATGATTATCAACTGTTGATTTGGATAGAACTGTGTCAACACCTAAATGCGTCTTCAGAAATTTTGTGCACATAAGCAGGGGCGAGTTTTATCAGAGAGACTTAAGCTCCAGCTGAGCTGCCGCTCAAATTGTAGCTTAACTCTAAATCTTATACAATTGCCGCTAAGGTGCAGCTGAGCTGATTGACGAGAAAATTTGTTCATCGATTACAGTAATAAGCTAAATAGCCTTTTTCGATGTTAAACTTGAGGATTGCCGCATCGATCATTTCAAACAATTCGTGAGTAAGTAAACTAAATGCATGAAGAAATTTATTTAACTAGACTTGAAACCGTTTAACCGGCTGAAAAACCATGCAAACTGTTATTAGCCTGACATCCCAGATTAATCCACAGGGTGTTTCTAAAATCCTCTAGAAGATATGACGTCATTTTTCCAAAATAAAATTCAACAATAATCGGGTTTGAACCATACGCCTCGGATTCAGGAGTCTGAAACTACAAACTCACAGGCACACTGACTTGGAAATTGGTGGTTAAGATGTTGCATTGATGTTGATGGAGGTCATGACTCATGACCTCAGAAGTTTGCCAGTAAATTTTTATTCAACAGGTTTTATAAAACCTAGTCATACTAGTTCGTTTCAGCCAATGCATAAATCTATGATGAATCAGAAAAGGAAGGGCATCTGGATTTTCCTGAAACCAAGTTGAACGATGATTTTTCCATAGGATCATTGTCATCAGTTACGGTATTGATTTCAATCAGATCAAAGTGTTGTTTAAGAACAGGTACATAGTGAGGGGAAATGTAAGTTGCTCGCTTACTAACATTCACAACTCGGAGAAGTAGAGCTAGTTTGTTTCCGACAATTTGAGGTTGCAAGATATCACAATAGAAGTGCATGTAAAGTATTCCCACATCTGAGTTTTGGTAAACGCAGTCTTACAAGCGATCAGGAAGTCAATTTCAATAATCTTGAAAAGGCTGAATAGAGCGACCATCGAGCAGTCTGTATCATGAAAGAAAAACTTATTGAGCACAGTCAATGAACTTTCCATAATTTTGAATAAAAGTCTGACTGCGATCATTTCAAAATAAATGGAGTATAGTATCAGTTCTCTTAAATCCAGCATTTAAACGGTATGAAATCGAATTTTGAAGCTGCTTCATGGGTAGTCATTACGATTTCTATCTATCAAAATCAGGTTATCAAACTGTGCATAAGCAACTACTTGCCGAAAATCAAGACCGAAAATCTTTGCAGATTGTATATGAAACACAATAACTTCGAAAATTGGCAAGCAGGGCTGAAGCTGACAAGCTCAGTCTGAAGCCTAGAGTACCCGATGGCACAATACTACTAATTAAAACGACGGTTAATTCAGGGAGTACTGTAATATAGAAGTAATATAGATATAGTAAATCTTCGAAATGTAATATAGAAGTTAGTGAATTTCAGAAGTAATCACTCACATTCAACAATACTACATCTTCGAAATGGGATTGGCCGACTAGTTACACTCGCATGCTGTACTCAAAGTGTATGGTAGAACCCCGGCAGAGCCAACTTTGACTTATTTTAATTGACGCCATCATACATGTTCTTTGGGTGAGTGTGCTGGGGGGTCCTGACCATATATGCAAAATTCTGCTGGCCCTCAGCCCGGCAGGGGGTGGAATAGAATTTTTTCGTTCTTGATAACAAAAAGAAAAATCTTAGAAAGGTCTTCTTACATTCAAGCAGCATATTCTTCAACCTATACGAGTCAGATATGCAGAATTATTCGCCTAGACAGCACTCTTTTTTAAGTTGTAGTGTCACTTCTTTGGAATCAAGTATGCTTTGTTCAGAAAAATTTTATAAAGGACAGTACCATTTCCATATTTATGACGACTTAATCTTCTCTCTTGCTCATTTTCCTTCGTCATCTTCTCAATCATTGCTGGGTGGTCACATCTTCTGGGTGTCACCCCCAAACCTCCCCCACGTGCATGTATGGTCCTAACTCAAAGACAGAACCCAAACCTGTCTGACCCCAGCAGAATGTTTATTTTCTGAGATTTTTATGCCATGAAATGTAGAAATAAATCTTTTTTCTAAATAAATGTTGCAAAAAATACATAAGCATAAAATTGAAATGATTTTAAAATAGTTCAGTGCACTTTGAATAATTGATCATATAAAGACTTGAAAATTTCAAGTAAAATATTGAAAATTATTGGGAAAAAAATTAAATTTCTTCAATTGGAAACTCAGAAACATCTAAAAGATGAGTTTTAAAACATTCCGATCAATTTTGACTGAGTACTGAGTACTTTTGAAATAATTTGTGGCCGACACTCCCAAACTTTCTATGCCGTACGTGTATGGTGTCGAGCTTATAGTACTCATATCCTCAGCTGCAAGAATTTGGACATTCAATAAACTTGTAACTTAATGTTTTAATACCGGCGTTCCCTTGTCTTGATGAATGTGACGTTCAGCATCACATCGCCCTCATCTTTAAAATCATCATTGCTAGAAAAACCGATAGAAAATTTTTCACCACAATGATCCGGATTCAGTCGTAAATAATGGGCTGTCGTGAAATTAATAATATCAAACGTAAAAGGTAGGATCTGAAAATATAAATCTACTCTTAGATTTCTGTTTACTTGTGAAAATTGTGTAGATATAAATGCAGTCTAGCGAATCAAGATGTCTTACCAATGATTGACCCAAAAGTGAATCAACAACTTTAACGAACGATATGCATGAAAAGAAAATGAAATTTGCTTATCGATACACAGACGCACAATCTAGTGATTATTATTTTTCTTCTATCCCATACGTTTTCTAAAAATTCATCTCTTTTCAGATAAGAGATTTAGCATAGTTTTTAGTGAATTTAATCTCAATCGGAAAAATACTCCAGTAGCTCTAGTAAAAAGTGGTCACCCTTGAAAAAAATTTTCCCTATCCACAAAAAGTCGTGCTTCGGGTCTTTTGTGTGATTAAATTTCTGTGGGCTTTATCATCTCTGTCATACGAAATATTGTCTGTTTTCTCATTAAAATTCAAATGAGAACATACAGAAATGAATTTTCAGTGCTTTAGTACATTTAATCAAGTTTAGACGAAAAAGTTCATTTGCAATAGTTATAAAATCGTGTTGAAGTGCTTTTAAGATGGCACGAGAGTTACTGCACTGGCCGGTGTCGGGGTGCAGGTTGACTACATGACTATGACTCAACAGAAATGACTGGTTTGAAACACCAGGACTGGATGAGACATCAATTCAACGGGTGAAATGTGTATGATATCACAAAAACCTCCGAAATACCGTATTATAATTTGTTCCACATCAGAGGTCAAGTTTGTAGACCTTACCTAGCGGACATGTTTTTCTCTTATATCCATTCATTTTCAGTCAGGTCGTTGAAACCACTGACAAACGTGCGACATTTGGGTCTCTAATATTGCTCATTCTTCTCCAATTGATCCTCAAGAATTTGAAGTAATGAAATTTTATGTGGTTGCAGGCATAAATCGGCATGTTGTGTAGGTCCACCCTTGGTGATAAAGAAAGATCTGTGGTCAGGGAAACGAGTTAGAACTACAACTTGGCTAGGCCTCAGATCTACTGCAACAGTTCTCGCTCAGACTTGGCAGCAGCAAACAATAACAACTAAACGAGCCCCCCACAGAGCAGACCTCTTAGACTTCCCGAGAAAAATATGAATCCACTGGCGTCTGGGCCTATAGCCCTCCGCATGCTTACTGTAACCATCGACGAATATGCAAATAATATAAATAACACTACAACAATGCGGACGGACCATTAATATTATACTAATTAAAGTTGAAGAGCCGGGAGAATGATTTATTTGTGGGCGCGGCATAAATGTACCAAAAATATCACAAAAGTGAGAATGATTTGATAATCACTTTTCCTTCTTTCTTCGGCGCCCCTTGCTATATAAATTTGTCTGCGCTTGCCGCCCATCGTTGATTTGTTTGTTAACTTCCCGATGGCTAAATGACTGTGAAAAGGATACCCAACGGACAGCAAGAAAGATCTGATCAAACAAACTTCTGCCTATTACATAACTCCGTCAAAACTGTTTTTTAATAGATTTCAAACAAACTATTCGAATATTCCGACGAGAACAGATAAACGAGATATATTGATTCATATGTCTAATATATTGTGCTTCTCACGAATGAACTTGTTAGCTTTGAAGAATTACTACTAGAGTAGCATCAATTATCTTTCTGGAATGGAACCAGATACTTTTTGAGTAAAGCCAAACCCACGTGATTCAGAAATTTGATAATGTAGTACAGGGTACCGAGACATTAGAGCACGGACATTAGAGCGCAGGGACATTTGAGCGCGGATATTAGAGCGCAGAGACATTAGAGCGCAGGACAATAGAGCACAGCGATATTAGAGCGCAGGACAATAGAGCGTAGGGACATTAGGATGCAGGACAATAGAGCGCGGGACAATAGCTCGCAGGGACAATAGAGCGCAGGGACAATAGAGCCCAGGACAATAGAGCGCATGGACAATGGAGCGCAGGACAATAGAGCGCAGTAACAATAGAGCGCGGACATTAGAGACAATGCAGAGGCGGATGCAGAGGGCGGGCGCGGCCGCGCCTCCTGAACTCATGTTGTCCGACCATAGCCGCTGGCCGACTGTACTGGGTGGCCGACTGTGCCGGGTGACCGACTGTAGCACATGGCCGACCGTCCCGTGTGGCCGAATTCAATTTAAAATATTCCATATGTAAGTCGAACCCTATGCAAAACGTTTTCGCACGAAACGTGAATAAAATATTGCTAAATATAGGTTTCAATGCACAAGATATCATCGAAAAATGCAAGAGCGACACGAAAATATGCTATAACTACAGAAATATGCCTTTCATAATTTTTCAATTCATTTTAAAAGCCTATTTTAATTGATTCTATTGATTTTTTCTAGTATTTTTGCAGCAAAAAAGCTATAAATAAAATATCTTAGAACTTGGCCCAAAAATAGAATTTTCAAGAAAGATAGAACAGCAACAACGGAATTTCGTCTTTACTTAAGTAAATTATCTAAAGGTCGAACTTTGGAATGTCTCTGGCTCATTAATTTATTCACATTGGCTTAGCACAATTGTTGCACGGTTTGCAAACCATCAAATCCTCGTTTAAACTTATTCTTTTTGAAAAGCCAAAATGATTGGAATTTGTGCGACTTTCGCATTTGAGCAACGTCGAATTTTCATGAACTGTCAACAGATATTCTGCATCCCCAAAATCATTTTCAATCATTTTAATAACAAATATACTCAACAAAGTGAGCAGATACGAGGAGAAAACTTTCTCACAAAATGAAAAACTTTTGAATTCAAAAAGGTATCCTTCTGTGCTTCTACTTAATTAGCATATTTTTGCGTTGCTCTGGCATTTTTTGATGATATACAGTACATTAAAATCTATATTTAGCAACATTTTATTCACATTTCGAGCAAAAACATTTTACATAAGGTTCGAAACTATTTAAAGTCAAATTCGGCCACCCGGTACAGTCGGCCATGGCGACACTCGGCCATGTGTTGTGTTTGAGTTTTGGGTCGGTGATCCCAAGGTTCGTCCTTTATGTACGTATTTCCCACACCCACACTTACCCGATTGACTTAACTTAATGTACCTAAACCCGAGGCTAATTACCCTGCAAACTAAGGAAAAATACTTCCTTAATTTGTCTCCCTACTTAAAATAAACGCAAGAAGGGAAACCTTTCTTCAATTTTACCTTACGCAATAAAAACACTTACTTACAAAACGAGGCTGGGCGAGAGCACAAAGAGTTCACTCCCACACACGAGGGAGAAAAACACAATAGACGAGGTGTGCGGGGAGGCAATGAGTACAATATGAAAACCGATAATAAACGTACGCTATATAAAACAATGTTTTTTTGCACACACTGAGAGAGAGCCAGTGCACGCGTACCGATGTGGGCTACAGTAAGATGGCTGTCGATGGTTTACATTGCTCGCGCCACTTGGTACTTGTAAGTCTCATGCACGGAACGACAAAAACGACGAAAATACAATAAAATCGGTGGAAACACACTACAACACCCCTCCCCCCTTGCGGTAGATCGTCCTAAGCAATCTTCAAGAAATAAACAAAACGTGCAAGGGGAAAGGACACCGCCACTACAGGCCATCACTGGGGTGGCCGAAGGGAACTTTGGCGTCATGCAGTGGGGCGGATGGAGTCCTTGCAGCTGTTTGAGCCGATTTTGGGCGGCACGTAGGGTGAGGCCTCCCAACGTGAGTCGCAATTAGCGAGGCCGTAAGTTCAGCAACACTGCAGCTCACATTGTCACTCTGTCCGCACCAATATGTTGGAGCGCACCAGCATATGAGGCCATGCAGATGGGAGGGTGGCCGGCCACTACGTTGACGGCAACAACAAAATGGGCACAAAATCAGTGGAGGCGATGGAAGGACAAATGGCGCAAGTGGGGGCGTGTGGTGGTAGAACAAGTCGTGCCATCTTACTGTGTGGTCCTAGCATTGGCTGCACGTGCGTTGGTGAAAACTAGTACAAAAAATAAAGCACAATGAAAGAGATTAGAAAAACAAAACAACTGGTATGATCGAGGTTAATGAAAACGAGAAAAAACAAATGTTACTGTACAAAAGCTTTGGATCAATGGCAGCAATGATGACGGGTGTCTGATGCGGATCGGGATTGCTGGTAATTGTCGCAGCGGTCGCAGTTTTCTTGGCCATAGCGGTCGTTGTGATAGCCATGGGGGTCACGGGGATCGTTGTGGCCATCGAAATGAACTGAACGGGAGTGATGAGGGTAGCAGGCGTAATCAGCGGTGTCGCGTCAGTGCGAAGACGAGGTAAAGGTTTGGGAGCGCAGCGACGAAAGAGGATTCACACAGGGGGGCGGGAGCTG
The DNA here is from genome assembly GCA_963922205.1 of Romanomermis culicivorax. NCBI lineage: Eukaryota > Metazoa > Nematoda > Enoplea > Mermithida > Mermithidae > Romanomermis > Romanomermis culicivorax. The sequence goes on along the minus strand of CAWUHX010000055.1, from coordinate 1,121,841 downwards.
CATCGCCATCAAAGAGGGTCGGTCCGAAGGCAACCCTGTTGGTGGCAATGATCTCTGTGGCAACAAATTCCACTGGGCAGAAAAATCATGCTGACGCAGCAGGGGCACGGGACAATCAGTTTTGCTATGGTATTGAAGGTAGATTCTTTGGATGTCAGCAATTTCTGGGGGTTGTTGAAACAGTGAATATTGCGGGTAAGAAATCCAGCTATGGATTAAGCTGAGGGCGGTGTTATAAGCCTGCAATAGACAGGAGGGGTTGTCTAGGCCCCCCCTTTGTACAAAAAGAGTGCAAAATGAGTGGTATGGACAGTGTCGACAATGGCCAGTTCTTCGACCCAGAGGCTAGAGACCCATCGCAAGATGAGCACGGTGACGTCGGGCCACACAGGCAGTTGCAGTTCTTGGTACGTGGTACAGTAGTGAGCGCGAAAATATTGATATAACGCCAGCGAGGCATTGGTGGCACGAATATGGATGGCCATGGTGACGCGAACTCCAAGGCAGCCAAAAAAGTTGATCAAGACCATTTCGTGGAAAATCTGTGGTGAGAAAAATTCAACGGACAGATCAATACGAGGGGGATAACGTGGCGACGCCAGCGTAACACAGTGCAGTGAGTGGTTCAGAAATTTGTGTAATTTGGCAATCAGAAATTTGTGTAATTTGGCAATCTCATGGCCTCGCTTGGCAAGCAGGGTTCGAAGCTTTTTTCAGAAATTTGTGTAATTTGGCAATCTCATGGCCCCGCTCAGCAAGTGGGGTTCGAAGCTTTGCATGGTACCGGCCGGCGGGGCGGCTCCGAGTACCAGTTGAGTAGTGATGACCAATGATGGTTGAGCGGGCGCCGTGGACTGAACCGACATTGGAGGCCGTAGGTGGCAGCAATGTGGTGTGTGTTATGGTGGTTAGCGTAGCCACGTCCGGGCCATAGGCGGCAGCGATGTGGTAGTAGGCTGTAGCCATGCGGAAGATGACGTTGCTGGTTCCGTGTTCATCGGAGGCCCGGGTGGTAGCGGAACCTTGAACACCGCTTTCAGTGGGTTTTTCAAAGCTTCCAGACATCTTTGAATTTCAGCATCACCTTGCGACGTGCTGATAAAGTCAGTCAATTTTGGTGGTGAGCGGCGGAAACTGTGCTGGTACGCTTGTTTGTAGAAACCAGTGGAGTTTATCTGACACGTTTGTTCCCTATGGGTGCAGTGCAGCGGTGCATCGTCACCGCATTCTTGTTGACGGCTGTCATGACTCATAGTGTCTTTTCGTGGCAATTGTTCAGTTTCTTTTTGGTGGCCGTCCTCATGGGAATGGGACTCCTAACAGGAATGATGGCTATCTGATTCGCGGGCAGGTGGGGTTTGTTTGGCTGGTGCTGCAGTCTTTGTAGTCATGATTTTTGGCTGCGGTGTCACAGTTGTCTGAGAACTAGTTTGACCGGCCGTTTCTCGAGCTTTTTGTTGGGCGTGTTGTTCGCCGTGACAGGTTGTTTGCTCACTGGGCGTTTTGCTGCATTCAGTGCGCAGGGTGCTAGGTGGCAGTGTTCGTTGAGTGTGAGGTTCATCTGTCGTACACATTTTGTGGGATTTTCGGTAATCGACTTCTACCTCATGATGTTGTTTTTGTTTCGTAGAGTGTTCGTAGTGTCCAGGTTCTCGAATAGGTTGGCCATGACAATCTAAAGCTGGCGTCGACGTGCTGGGAGCCTGTGGGGTTTGAACATCCATAGGCGCCATTGGCGGCAATAGAGCTGCAGGTGGTGGTGGTTGAGGTACTGGTGGCAGCAGTAGTGCAGCAGGCGGCTGTACAGCCACTTGAGCAATAACCGGAGCTGTTTGAGCAACCTGAGGAACCGCTGCAGCTGGTGTTAGTTGTGGCAGCAAAATACATTGGATTTCCTCCTTGAGCGTGTCTGGATAATCCATCCAATAGTGTTCGGGGAACAACATGCCGGGCTGTGGGGATGGGAAATGATACGAGGTGAGGGCTGCGGCCAATGCTTGCCATTGGCCGCAGCCCTCACCATTTTGCTGTCTCTGAAGAAGTTCAGGTCAAAGCATATTTCCACCATGGGGTATATTTTTCCAAAAGTTGCGAAGGATACAAAAAATGAATATGTTTTTCTTTTAGAAGACTATTTCAAACAAGAGTTTGAAATCAAAGTGTATAACATGTTACAAGTTTATGGGTCTTCATTTTCTGTAACCTAAGAAAAAAGTGGGCTAGGGCATCAGGGCGCGTCTCACTATAGCCACAATCACTTAATAGCCACTGTATCACTATAGCCACGACATCACTACAGCCATTATCTCACTACAGCTAAAGTATCAGAATAGCCATCAAAATCTCACTAGAGCCACCACGATGCATAATAATGATCCATACCAAAAGTTTCACTACAGCCAATGTCCTGGAAGAGCCTCTCAACAGATAATGCATAAAATTACTTGTTTTTCTGCAGGATAAATATTTTGTGCATCGTATATTTTAATTAACTATCTATTTTTGAAAAAATAACTCTTAACCCATTAGGTGGGCTACATGATGCAAAAACTGACCAATCTCAAGAGCACTTTGATCATGATTTTGGTCATTTATTATAGTACGGCGAACATTTTCGAAACAATATTTTTTATACAAAATTTTATTAATATCACTATGCTTTTTCTTTAATTTTTTTTTATGCATGAGTTTAACATTAAATTTATTTATATTTTTAATGGGATATTCATTTTGAATAATTATTGTTTTTTTTATCTTTAAAAATAGCAATTTTTTACATATTAATAAATATATCAATATTTATTATTTTTTTACTTTATAAGAATCAAAATAAAGAAAATTATAATAGTAAATAAATTTAAAATTTATTTTACTTTTGGTCTTTGTAATGCTTGTACAAAATTTTGGGGTCTTCTAAGTTTTCATTCAATGCTTGGCAGTTAACATGGCTTCTTTATTTTTAGCACAAAGCTTATGCAAATGAAATGACGGGGCTCTCACCAATGCAAAGATAATATTTTTTAAATGGCATGAAATGTGCTGCATTTGTACTCATTGCTTGCTGTGTACTCGTACTTAAAAGCCCATTATGTAATGCCAATACATTGTTTATAACACTGCATTTTCAGATTGTCCCTAATGGCTGTGTTGAGACATTGGCTGTAATGATATCTTTAAATATGGGACACTGTTGGCTATAGCGAGATCATTATTATGCATCATGGTGGCTCTAGTGAGATTTTGGTGGCTATTCTGATACATTAGCCATAGTGAGATATTGGCTGTAGTGACATGGTGGCTATAGTGAGACAGCAGCTCTAGTGTGGCAGTGGCTATAGTGATACACATCCGGCATCAGATGTCTGACTTAAAGATAATCTCCATCGAATGCAACACGATTAAGATGACGTATACGCATTATACAGCATCAAAAAAGGACTTGAGGTTTTTTAAAAATGAATGTGAGCATAAAGCTTTATTTCTGAGATTTTCAAAAAAAACGAAAATGAAGTTAGAGATCCCACCGAAAAACAGAATGTCGAATTCCCGAGCTACAGCAACGAAAATGCATGATCATTAATTAGCAACTGCTTTTTGAATCTTCATCTTTTTTTGTAGATTAAAAGTGGTCAAAAGTTGCTCACCACTCTAGGGGTAAACTTCCATTTTGTGGCACCAATGACTGATATGTGGCACCGATTTTTCTGTTGTAGCACATGAAGATCAAGATTTTACAGCAAATTTTCATAGAAAGTATCAAAAGTTTGGCTATGGCATATTGGTGAAATTTGAGATTTTAAGATATGTAACGTACCTGCTAACGCAGTACTGTAAATATATAGCATACTGTATGTGATAGTCATTTATTAAATATTATTTCATTTTTGTAATTTATCATCTCAAGGGTGTCTGGAATTCACACCCAAACATTCCTGTAAAATTACATGAAGTACTTTATTTTGATCCTTCCACACCCCGGTAGCCGCTATTGACCCAAATTAAGACGCCCCAATTAATTTGCACAAAGGGCAGCTGGTCCCCTAGAACCTACACTAAACTACACATTCCACGGCTACCGGTAGTAGCCCCGCCAGACAGTAGTCTCAAGTGCAACGGTAGCGACAGTCCCACAAAACATGTGTACACAGAGAAACAGATACAGGAAGCATGCACAGAAGCACAGAGGTGTGGCTAAGCCCACCGTAGGAAACAAGCAAGACACGAAAAGCATGCCGTACTAGAAAAGCATTGAAGGACGTGACTAAATTAGCAAGAATAGTAAAGCAGGAAGCGGCAATTGGCTGAAGAAGATGGACAGAAGCAAGACCTCCCACGACGCCCAGGGAGTGGCCAAAAACGTTGTATTTAAAGAGAAGCAAAGCGTGATTTTATTATTATTGTAATTCTCAGTTTCCTTGTTTGCGATCGTTCGTTCATTTGCAAGCAGCCGTTTTTCGAAAGCAATTAAACCGAGGTGTTATTATATTTGCAAGCAAAGGGGCTGTTCATTTTTTGTGTAATCGACGATCAAGCGACCGTCGACTGTTATCCTATATCATCGTTGCTACCACGTCCCGCGCCCCTTTTGTCCACTGTAACGTCGGTGATTGGATAAAGTAAAGTGCTTCACAAATCTGGTCGTTACAGATAATGCCCAAGTAGGGTAAATTCAAATGATGACTGTACAATAACTATAAATGTATGGACAAAAGAACTTGTACCCTATAACATACACCTACCTGTTCTTTTATATGCATCTATAGGGTGAAAATAAGACATTGGCATAGACTTATAGTCGTTTTTTCAAATCCTTGTAATGCAAAAATGCTGAAATTAAGTACGCATGCAGAATTTTGTGCTGAGATATTATCGTTGTTGGCTGTATGTTAAGAATCGATTTACCGGCGGCTGTAAACTGTGACTAAGCTCTCAACGTTACTCGACAACTGTTTTAAAAATAATTTCCGTCCGATGCGAGAAATTTCCAAAAAAAAAAGTATTCGCTCAGCTAAAAAAAGTATTCGCTCAGCGCAGAAAAAGCTAGGCAAATGACCAGCGCTGTGGTGCGATAAGCTGGATTTTGAGATTTCAACTTTCCAAAGCACACCAATTGTATCACGATTTTAATTCCCGAACTTTTTTCATTAAATGAGAACCAATTTTTTTCTAATTTCCAACTTTTTTCCTAACATAGCTTTAAATTCCGTCAATAACTTCGATTACTGGGTTTCTTCCAGTAATACAATATAGTATGCTCACGCGCGGTAATTAAGAAAACAATGTATACTTCATTTCATCTTTTTTCGGTTACAAGCATTTCAAAAAAATAGACTATAGGTGACTGGTTTTTTCAAAATTCTATCCAACAAACCGTTTTGATTTGTCAGATAATATGATGTATTATACTTTTCGAATCCCTTCCAAATCTAAAGTTGTAATTTAATCTCACATTAAAAAGTTCATTACTAATCCATTGAAAAAACTGTTGTAATGGTGCATCTGGTTGTTCATTATGCCGCACGCCCCGCAATCACCACCACCACCACTACAACCACAATTTCCGAACCATCCACGTGGCTCAGTTAGCGCAGTTGGATAGCGCGTCTGCCTCGTACACAAAAGGTCGAGGGTTCCAGCCCCTCACCAAGTGTTATATTTCTCATGCGCCGGCTACGTGAATTTGGGCATACGACATTGGTGACCGTCCAGGGCCCTTCCTCCTCAAAGGGGGAGGGGTGTTGTAGTGGTACGTCCGGCTGTTCATTATGCGGCATGCCCTACACTCACCACCACCACTACAACCACAATTTCCGAACGATCCCCATGGCTCAGTTAGCGTAGTTGGATAGCGTGTCTGCCTCGTACGCAGAATGTCGAGAGTTCCAGCCCCTCACCAATTGTTATTTTTCTGACGCGCCGGCTACGTTAATTAGGGCGTATCACAAAACTGTCTTGGACTTCAAGTGCTGCTAAAAAGTGCATTATTTTTAATTTTGATCTGAAAGTACCGTGTTTAATATAGAAAAAAGAACAGAAAGTTATCCATGTCAAGCCTTAGATTTATCGTCATAATAATGAGCCAATTTGAAGATGACCAGCGAAAACCACATTGTACATAGGAATATGTCGACAGCTTCAAATATCAAGACCAAGGCGACGGCCGTGTTTCCGGTTTCCGTCCTAACCGGTAGTCTAGCCGCACCTTCGACTACGTAGGCGTAAGCGTTGAACAAATTCGCCGGAATGTAGATGAACAAAAATATTTTAGCCAAGATTGACGATTCGGTTATTACCACCGTCAGCAGGAACAAGAAAATGATTAATAAACCAACGCTTACTGAAACATAAATATATGCAATAAAGGCTTTTGTAATGCCTACAAAAGTTGATGATATGCCCAAAAGTACAATGCGGCTCGAAAGTTCAAACGCATTTTGTGGAGCTCGATTTTTCGGAAAAAATTGATCAATTTTGTAATAATTTTATCTAGTGAATACATAGCCGAATACGATATGCTCAGTACCATTCGGTAGCTTATTTGTTTTCCAACAAAGTAGTGTATATTTTTCGAAATTGCTTGTTTTTATTAAATTTATTAAACAACGGAGAACTAACTACCTCTTTCATCTTTTCGTTAGCAGTTTTGGATTTTGAAGAACTTTTCCTCAAAAATGTATGCTTTTGACTCATACCATATTGAATTTTTGTGCTTATTAGAAATGGTGTAAGAATTATGATCGTAGATTAAAAAAATTGACGAAATACACTCGATTTCTCAAAACCGAGAGAGATGCCCGTATTCGTGTTTTTATTTGTCCTTTAATTTGTTTGTGCAAACATGTTCACGCTTCTGCTCACATTTATATGGAATCAAATGAGAAAATTAAAATCCAACCTGATTTTAAGGTTGGTGAACTGTGATATAATATTTTAATCATGACTGAATAATTTCTATTATGCCTGACGTATCGTAAGCAAATCAGCATACGACGTAGAAAAATCAGGAAAGTTGGAGTTTCAGGGTTCGGGAAATGGAATGTAATTTCGTTCAATTTCTTTGCTACGATCATAATTCTTGCACCATTGGAATCAGCGTAAAATATTTGTTCAGGATCTCTGCGTCAAAAGCATACATTTCGTCGAAAATTTTTCAAAAACGTCATCAATAGTCGAAAATAAATCACGAAAAAATTTAGAAAAACTTGTCCTGTAGTTGTTAATTATTTAGTAGGGATTCATGAAATAGATTTGCAAGCAATATACACCAATTTGTAGGAAAATGAATAAGCTACCTAATGATACCAAACACATCGTAATCGGTTGCGTATTTATTGAATAACTTTAATTCAAATGTAGATCGAATATTTCGAACCTTGGTTGGCATTCTTTGCAGGAAAATATCTACTATTTTGTAGGAAAAGCAGGATCAAAACATATCTACTAATTTGTAGGAAAAGAAAAGCAGGACCAAAACGTATCTACTACTTTGTAGGAAAAGCAGGACCAAAAACAGCTTGGCCTACTTTTTTCTGAGAAAGTAATTATTTTTTCCTCCCTCTAAATAGGTCTACTTCAGCGATCTGTTCATGGCCCACGATGGAGGACATATGAACTTGACCGTAAGCTGTTTCTCTCTCATCTCAAAATTACAGGACAAACATTCATGAAGCAACTTGTTGACACAACAAAAGGTGTATAAAGAAACACAGTGCACTAAAATGAATCCGTAGAATCCAGATTTTCACTTTACTATAGAATATATTAGGGAACAAAAATTCTATTCTCTGATGTCCACACAAACCTTGTAAAAACAGTCACTTCCACTTACTTCTACTTACCAAGAACATAAACAACAAAACTATTTTTTTCGCCAATTTTGAATTGAAGCAAAGATAGGGCAAAAGTCAGAGCTATGGATAGAATAATCCAAATCGCCCCGACTTTCACGTGGATACAGCCGCAACAGCACATGTATTTTTGGTCGTATTTGTTGAAATGAGGCGCAATATGGTTGTTGAAAACGCCAGGCAGACCCTGTGGATATGGCATCACAATGATAGGTCGCGGTGCATCGGCTTGTGTTGAGAACTGCATGGCCGAGCTTCTGAAAAAGGAAAAAAATCAGTTTCAACGTATAACATCAGCGAAATCCTGCGAATTTGATTTTCAACAGTTCTTTTAGAAGTTGACATCAAAAATTTTACGCTTGACAAAGAAAATACTATGGCTTGTTGAGATTTTCAAACAGGACAATGCAATTTAATTTTTTTTTAGAATTATAAACCCACAGGCTTTGACGTGCGTTGATGTGACTAGTACCATTTTTCAGCAAAAACTATCAGATCTGACTCACAACAAGAAAAACCAACGTCAGATACAAAACAACCATTATATCTGGAGTTCAACAATGATCATGCTGCCATGCATGATCATTATTTGTGGTGCTTTGCATGCTCGAGCTTTTGTAAAGATCCATATAAAAAGTCGACATCTGCAAGCATTTATACTTTCAGTAGAACGTTAAGAAATCATTGAAATCTAAGTGGCGTATTATAAAATGAGATTTTATAGCAAAGAACTGCAATAAGTCACAGCACCTCTTGCCTCTACCCGGAAAGCAACTTTAGGGAGTGAGTAAACGCCTGAATTAGGTTCAGTGAAGTGCTAGGAACAGGTGGAAGACAAAGCCTCGATCTTGGGGATCACTGGGGGTCCTGTTCTGATTGAATTCTAGCAGAAAGCTGGCTGACCCCGCAGCATTTTCATATTTTTTTTTTAATTTTAAGTTCGTCTTTTATTTTGATTTAATTTTTTGTTCTATGTTCTCTTTAGGAATCTCTCTATTTTCAACCAGCTCCTTCTCTTACATCCCTTTATTTTCGAAACTTTTGTCTCTAGTTTTAATACAATTTTCTTATCCTACACTTTAAAAAATTTTGGACTTAAAAGAAAAAAAATGCAAAAAATGAAAAAGAATGATCAAACCAGTAACATACAGTAATTGATGAACAATTTTTTTGTGAATACACAGTCGAATTTCATTTCAACTCCTGAAGAATGTTATTTTTGAAGAAAATCATTAGAGAGTTGATAATCGAAAGCATGTCAAGATTGAGACTTTATAGCCGACTATTGGAAGTGAAGTGCTCGAAGCGCTACAGAAAATTTTCAAATCCACGACAGGTAACCCTAAATTCAATTGGGGACCATTATTTACTCTCTTATTTAGTATTAGAACTTTTTCTCCTCAATTATATTACGAAAATTAAAAAATATTAAGTATAAATTTAAAGTTTATCATTTAAATTCAGTTGTATGTTTTTCGGTATACAAAATTTTTTTCACAATTGACGGTTGCTTTCAAGGCAACACTTGAGCAACATGGAAGGCAATAACAGCTGGATGATCATTAAGCAATGTATGGCTATAAATAGAATGAAAATCATTGTGATTTTGTTTTATGTTCGATTTTTCAAACTATAACCATAAACAGGATAAATTTATATTCTTGAAGTTTTGTGAACTTAAATTCTCCTTGAAAATGAGCAAATGATGAATTGAAAATACAGGAAAATACGAATTTCAGAATTTAGATGATGGAAATTTTCACTCCCCCTTCCAACAAGAAAAATAAAGCTTTTATCCAATTAATCATTTTCAGCTATCCAATGTTTAATCCATACTGTATCGCTTCCTGTTTGAACTATTTTTATCCCACGTGGCAATCTGAAGTGTTTGCTTTCGCTAAATTACTCAAAAAAATTTTTGTCTACAATAATTCAAGAAATTGCATCAAACATATACAGTACATAAAGTGGTTACTTTTAACTCTCTCCGGAAAAATTGCATTTGAATAAAAACAAACTATTGGTCATTTTGGTGCATTTTCTTTAGTAGGTACTCCTACCAAGGTGGCACATTAGGCCAAACAATCGCGAAAAAATCGGTACCTTAAATGGATTCAAAAATTGAAAGAACTGTATTTATTAAAATGTTTCTCATAACAAAATCGCACTGTTTTTGACATGTCAATCCAAGGAGTGCAGCCAGACATGGAATTAAGTGCGAAAGTTAGCTAAAAGAAAGTCTGGATGATTAAACAAAGCACTGACGAACACAAAATGATCTGTCTTGGAATAGGTTTTTCTAAATGAGAGAGAGAGTCAAATTCCAGTGAGGTGGTGTAACCAAATCACAGCAGACAGCCAAAAGAACATGTATTATACAGTTTCTTACAACTGTGTCAATATTTTTGCACTGGTTTTTCTCTTTCTTCTCTTTTCAAATGCTGACTTGATTACGTTTCTTACTTTTGCTATAATTGGGCGAATATCTGACGGTTTTCAGGATTTTCTGTACAAGGCACGTATACTTTTTGCTACCTACTTTACTTAATTGAAGTCCATAGGTTGTTGCCTATCATGTCTGCAGTAACTGATCATAATGAAAGATTGTCTGTTCCTTGTTTTTCTGGACGTAATCAAGGTGGCCTGGGAAGTAATTCATTCTATTTCATCTACAGAATCCTTACAGAGTACGTTAGCTTTAGATTGAACAATAAATTAAATTTTACCATTTCTGGCATTGAGATACATGTATGAAAAATTTTTAAATCATGGTATCTGCAGGTAGCACTCACCATATTACAAAGACAACCATGGCGATTCTTTTCATCCCTTTTCAGAATGATGATGGAAGGCTAGGCTCATGTGGCAGAGCTAGCTAGTGCATTCTGCAAGAACTGATCCGAGGAATGCAAAGGTTTCTGATCAAAAATTGGGATGTATACGTTTTCCTATTAAATAAGAAATTAAAATGAAGACACAGCGAGAACCAAAAAATATTCTCATTATCAGATGCAGATATCCTTGGGATTTTCAAATGATCAAATGGATTTCCATGAAATGCATAGCTTATCAAATGGTTTGTGTTACCATTTTGGGGGTTATATCAAGATAGACCCTAGTGAAAAGACAGAGTCTATTTTCAGGAACAGAACAAAAAACTCATAAAATCGAGTTTAATCAGTCATTATTGGCCTAATTCTATATCGCATAGTTCATAAATTTAGTATGCTAACCTTGTGCAACAAACCCCTTCTTGTTACAGCCACTGCCTCAATGTTACTTCACCTACCGACGAGTACAATCTTCGCCCTTTGCGACGCATACTGAAGCAATTCTCCTACTTCTTTCTAACATTTTCAAACTTTATTCACTAGAATGTAATATTAATCGGAAAACAGGAATTGAAAAATTGCAAATAATACAGATGATGTAAAAAAATTTCCATGGCAAATATAGATGCATCTCATGAAAAGTGTACTAAATCCATTCAACAGATAGAACAGCGATGTGATTTGTTTCTGGTTCGAATAATATACGATACGGTCTCTCGTTTGTGTTCAAGGGTTGGAAAGTGCAATAGTGCTCATTATTGATGTATAACTGAAATAGATAAAACCCCTGCTAAGTATATCAACACACACTAGAAAGTTTGATGGCCCTAATGAGCAACCAAAATCTTCAACAAACACACTCAGCTTTTGATACAACATATTGATAAAACATAGCAAAGATTCAAAACTGCCAACACTCGTATGGTTCCGAAAATATAGTACTAAGTGTTATGGGAGGAGTCTTCATCCCTTATTAATTGTATCTAATATGAAGACTCAGACATAAAACACTGAAGACTTATCTACAATCAACTGAGATAAAATACTTGCAGTGAAATGTATCAATGCACTGTACCTCTCTGCTGGTGGAATATCTGTGATTCGGGTCTCGTTCCAACGACTCATTCTCGCGTTTTCACTGGATTATTGATTTGATAATCATCAGCTGTGCGCTCGAGAAATTTTCGAGTACTCAGGTTTTTGACCGTTTTTGGACCTGTCAATTGTATTATTGTAAATCAATTAATCATAGCAAAACCTATAGGATAATATTTGAAAATATCTTGAAAAGTGAAAAATTCCCTTGGAATAGAACAACAGAAAAAAAATCTTAATGCATGGCCTACAACATGGGTATATAAATAAGGCATGGCTTTTGACGGATAATGCAATATCGACTAACTTCGGTGGGTTCATCTTTTCCGAAATAAAAGACAATTAGTGCCATAAATTCAGGTCGCGCTGGGAATGTCAACTTTTTATAATGATTGCCATTCTCGAAGACACTTTGCTTGTTCCACATCAATTTGGTTTTGTCGTCCATGTCTTTAGTAAAACATTCTAGCTAAATAAACAAGTAACAAAATGATTTATGGATTATCAAATATTGGGTAAAAGACTTACCCTAAACTCGTCTGCTTCTATGTATAATAACTTGAGAGACGGTAAATGCATTCTATTATGTCGATCTTTCACTTGGATAAATATAGTTCTGTTCTCAGATTCCCATAATGGCTGAACTGCATTAACAATTTATAACGATGACGTTTGGCAAAGTCAGGTGGGACTCGCATCATTTTAATACTCTGTCGATGATTTTGTTTTTGTTCCTCCTAAAAAATACTCTAGAGGATCATTTCAACTTGCTATTCAATGGGAACTTACATTCACGAAACGCAGTACCGTCAGAGTTGATTGTGGAGCAATTCTAGTAACTTTAGCTAAATAGTTATGAAATCGCCATACCTAATCATGGGGTAAATACCATGCTGGCCCTTCTATTTTCGTTGCAAACCATCCTGCTATACCGGACATATTCACTTGGAATTTTGGAACATTTGGAATCTAAATAGTATGACGAGTCAAACTTTGATCGACTAAGAACTATGCTCCGCTCATTTTGAAATGACTGATCCCATGGAAGAAGTCAATGAAAGAATTTTTTCAGTGAGTTATTACCAGAACAGTTAAAGGTCTCCTTCAATAACCTGGTCAAGTGGTCAAAATTTATCGAATGGCACTCAGGTATCAACGTACTTCTGTCAAAATCGACAGTGAACAAGCAAGGTGTTTTTTCAATAATTTGGGCCTTTCTCATCCTCGTGAAAGCTTGGCATTTTCCTACAGTAGAGGTATTCCTAATTCCTCTAACAAGTAATTCCTCTAACCATTGGTCTTCCAATCATTAGTCATTTTATTTCTAAAGTTCTTTAAAGTTAAAGTAAGTTTTTCATTAGGTAAACAAATATGTCAAAATGGTTTGTGTTATATTATTTTTGGCACAAAAATAAATGGATGAAAAAATTTTGCATACTGCAAGAAAGTAGTTTGTGGCGGTTTTTCATTTTGTTTTTTAGTCTGCTCACCAGTATCCTAGTTGTGGGTGACTGATCGTTACGTTTTCCTTTGATGTTTTTTTGATGTGCCTGTTCCCTCGTTAACGGATTTGCATAATTTAACCTAGTAGTCATTTTGCTATTGCGTCTGGGCTCCGGTGCTGATTTATTTTGTGGGCCTTCCGCTTCACTGACGTACCAGTCATTAAACAAAACATCTCACTGCTTCATTTCCTCGACACTATCCCTGGGTAGTCCAGTTAGCATCAGGGTTAGAGCTGAGTCAGGAATCTCCAAAGAACCGCCGAGGGGTTGCCGAGGGCATATGGACCGAAATTCGAGAGAAAAAAAATTTCTGGAATATGACAAGAGCTAATTTCAACATTTGGATTCAAATGAGCCTCGGGATTCAAAAAGTACCAGAAAAATCTCATGTATAGACAGGAGCTATGTTGAAAGATAGTAGCTGCTTGGTAGATTCTGCCAGGTAACGAGCTAGATTTTATCATACTGCCCTAGTTTTTAACATATACAAAGTGGCATACTCTACATATGAACTAGCTGGTGCTAGCACAAAAACAGACATTATCCAGATAGATTAAGCTTAAGCTAGGTTATAACATACGGTCCCAGATGATAATCATGCATCGGGAGCTACATTTTTTTCTCTCAATTTTTAGTACCAATTGGTACAGTCAATCAGAGGAAAAAGACAACCATGTACGGGGCTTGTTTATTTATTTGCATGAATATCATTTTTCTTTCTTGGAAAAAATGGAGTATAAAAAAGAATTCTAAAAATGTCAAATACAGAAATTCCGAAAATCTGTTGTTGCACGTTTGGTTTTTTCATCATCGAACATTCGTATTGTGGGTTTCCTCACTATGTAAGGCATTGGTCCTTCGTTGTAATTGTAAGTTCTAAAACACATACATTATCCATACTGATTAATTATTGCTAAATCACACTAGAGCTAGATTCTCCTAGTGGCTATTCTGCTAGCTTTCAGACAGGGAGAGGTTCCAGCTTTTCAGGTCAAAAACTATAGACTTCCCCCCGAACGTTTGTTACAGTCCTTCTCAGGCAAGATTTGAACGTGCACACTTACCATTATGTTTTTTCCACTATAATCCCGTAGTTGAATCCTCAAGGGATTTAAACACGTCCTGTGAAACCAACATTCCATACCAAATGGATCAATTGATTTGATCATCTCTGTTGTTTTGTTTTTGCTTTTATATATCAACAGGGAACTGAAGAGTTCAAACTTCATAAAATAAAAGGCAATCACCTGTTTTTCATAAACGTTGGGGAACATCGATGAAAGAGACAAAAGTTACTCGACCGTCTATATCGGTAGAGACTTGGTCGTGGTCATTGAAATTAATAAATCTTTTTTGAACAAAACAAATGAGTCGATTAGATATTTTACTGCGAGCTTGAGGGTCTGATAAGAGGCTGCCGAAGTTATAGTTACAGTGTCACGAATTCGAAGGGTCACAAATTCGAATTCGAACTTCATTCTATTGATCTCACTCATAATGATCAAAACCGACCGTAGTACAATGCATATTATGGCTCGGTTTTTCAAAAATGCATAATTAGCCACATCTGCTTTGATGAGTAGACATGTGCTTTGCGATTCTCAGACGATTTTTACGGTCTAAGCAACAACCCATTTAATTTAAATGGATGAATGCAGCGAAAATCAAAAAAGTAGGCTCAACCTGATACGAAATTTTAACTTGATGGAAAAATTTATACTGTAGAATTTGGCTGAATCTCTTCGTAAGAATGGAGAAGGCCAAAATCATTGAAAAAACACCACGCTCGCTCACCGTCAATTCGGATAGACACGTGTCAATGCATGAGTGCAACTCAAAAAATTTAGGCCACTTGACCAGATTATTGAAAAAATTTTCAGATGTTCTGTTTGCTCTCTCACTGACGAAAAAATTCTCTTTTTGATTATAGCAATCAGCTCCTGGTTTTTCATGTATTGAATTTACTTTCCTAGGAATACTGCATAGATCAATTCAAAATAAATTGAGTATAGACGCTATGTAATATGTCAGTCCTTACATGTCTAAGAGTTACACGTGAAGATAAACGTATTTCTATCAGCATGTTCAGTTCCAATTTTTTTGTAAAACCCTTTTATTCGGATTTCTTCTCGAAGGAGGCTCAATAATTACTTGCACACTTGAACATACCGACGTACCCTGGTCTTAGTGAATGTGACGTTGAGCATCACGTCGCCCCCATCTTTGAAATCAGCATTGCTAGAAAAACCGACAGAAAATTTGCTGCCACAATGATCGGGATCCAGTCGTAAATAATTGGCTGTCGCGAAATTAATAATATCAAACGTAAAAGGAAGGATATGAAAATAGAATGTCTTTTTATTTATGAAAATTGTATAAAATACAAATGCATTAGCGAATCAGGATGAGGGGAAGAGAAACCCGATTGAAGACTGAAGTGGTAAACCGACACTGGGGTAGAAGAGAGAAGGTAGTATCGAAATGTATGAAAATACGAGTTTGGTGGAACAAATTCGGTATTTATGCTAGCGGGAGTAAGAGTGTCAGCAGCCCCTGAGTACGGTAGGAGGCGGTGACTACAGTAATCGTCGACGCTTCTTGCAGGAGAAGAAGGTCGAGGCGAAGGTCAAAAATAGTTGGCGCTGGCCTTTCTTAGGCAAGAAGAAGCCAGCGCGCATGCATTCCTGTAGAGACGCAGGAAAGGATCTCTGGAAGGATGCCGACTTTGCTTGCCAAAGTCGCTTGTCAAGCTCATAAATAGATACAAAAAAGATACGAACATGAAAGCGTGCAAATACAATAATAAACAAGTGTAACGACCAGATTTGTGTGAGGTACTTTACTTCTAACCAATTGGTCGCTACGGCGGGGACAAATAACGGGACGGGGGCGCGGGCGAACGGTTACAATAAACAACGGGTAATCGACGGTCGCTTGAACGTCGACAATTAAACCCGTTTTGATTTACAATACGAACGGGGGCCTCGGTTTAAGTTGCTTTCGAATAGTCGGCCGCTTGCAAATGTATAAAAAGGACGGGACGAGCGCGGAAGTCAAAAACGTAAAACCACAAGAATAAGAATGAACAGATCACGCTTTGCTTCTTCTTTTATACGGCGATTCTGGCCACTCCCTGGGCGTTGCGGGAGGTCGAGCTTCTGTCCATCTTCTTCCGCCAATCGTCGTTTCCTGCCATGCTTTTTATGCTTACTTAGTTACACCTCTCTAACGCTTTTCTGGTACCGTATGCTTTCTGTGCTTTGCTTGCTTCCTACGGTGGGCTTGGCCACACCTTTGTGCTTCTGTGCATGCTTCCTGTATCGGTTTCTCTGTATACACATGTTTTGTGGGGCCGCTGCTACCGTTACACTCGAGACTACTGTCTGGCCGGGCTTCTATGTATTTTACTGTGTGCAGGTGTTGTTTACGATTTTTACGGGGGATTACGGTAGCTGTGGAATGTGTAGTTTAGTGTAGGTTCTAGGGGAACAACTGCCGTTTGTGCAAATTAATTAGGGCATCTTAATTGGGCTACCGGGGTGTGAACGGATCAAAATAAAGTACTTCACGTAATTTTGTAGGAATGTTTAGGTGTGAATCCCAGACACCCTTGAGACGATAAAATGTGAAAATTAATAATATTTAATAAATGTCTATTACATACAGTATGCTACATATTTACAGTACTGCTTTAGCAGGTACGTTACATTTCCCTCCTTCCGGAGTTGAACGTCCTCGTTCAAGGCTTTCGAGGTTGAGGAAGGGTGGGGGTAGATTCGATAGTTGCTTTCCGAGGGTAGAAAGGGGTTGTCTCATTTACATGCACCGTAAATGTAATATTCTTATGGGGGTGTTTGAGTGTAACGTTGGGGTACATGAAATTCGTAACTGTATAGGGTCCGTTTTGGCGAGGGAGGAATTTGGGAGTCAGCCCTTGTTTACACGAGTGATTTTTGTAGAGAATAAGATCACCTGCCTTGTAATGTATGTTCTGAGCATGCTTGTTATACAGACGGGTATAGTGGGCTTGGGCTTTTTGCAAACTTTTCTGCACGGTTGAGAGTGCTTCTGTGAAATGCGATTTTACACGAAGGGCGTAATCGTCTAAATCAACCATGTAGGACGTGGGGAAAAAGTTTAAGGCTGCATCTGACGGCAGATTAGCTTGTCTACCGTGGAGTAATTCAAATGGGGGATACGAAGTGCTATCATTTTTATGAATGTTGATCGAAAAAACAGCATATGGGAGATAAGTATCCCAATCGGTGTGATTTGAATTGATGTACATGCAGATACGGGTGGCTAAGGTTTAGTTGCAACGCTCAACTTCCCCATTGGCAATGGGATGATATGGGGTAGTGTGAATTTTCTGAGTATTGCATAAACTGGTGATCCGTGAGAAAAGATGGGATACGAAATCGGTGCCACGATCACAATGGATGATTTTTGGGGACCCATGATGGCAAACAATTTTGGTTACGAATAGCTTGGCAATAGTGGCTGCAGTGATGTCAGGGGTCGGGAATGCCTCTACATACTTTGTGAAATAATCAATGAAAACGACAATGAATCGGTTGCCGTCTTCAGTGAGGGGTAACGGTCCCATGCAATCAACACCGACTCTATCAAATGGGCCAGTCTACTGAATTGGTACTAAATTTGCATGCACTTTGTGCCGAAGAGCTTTCTGTGTCTGACATGGGTGGCAAGTTTTGCAGTAACGTTTGATATCACGGCTCATTTGGGGCCAAAAATATTTTTGTCGGAGCAAGTGTAAAGTTTTCCTGGCAGCAAAATGACCTGTGAATTTACTGTCGTGATGTGAGGCAATGAGATGTTGGACTTGTGACTTGGGAATGTATAGTTTTGCCTGTTTGTCGACTATACGGAAGAGAATGTTTTGATGCACTGCAAATTTGATAAGGGTAAGGGGGTGTTTTTGGGCGATTTTTGCTAAAATACTCTTGACAGTTGGGTCAGTGCATTGGAGTTCGGCAAAGTTTTTCTGTTGCTCTTCTTGTTCAGTTGCTTCGGTTTCCAAAACTGAATTGATAGTTGATATTTCGGGGCGGGTTTCTAATTGCTCAATATCAAAGGATTGCTTTGCTGTCTGTGAGGGGAATCGAGAAACTGCATCTGCGTTGCGGTTAGCAGTGCCTTTCTTGGGTCGAATGTCTAGCTGAATACCAGAGAGGGCTAATCCCCAACAGGCAATGCGAGGAGACGGGTTTTCCTTTTGTAAGACTGCCTGAACTGCTGTGTGGTCAGTGTGTACAATAACATGTTGCTGGAAAAGATAGGGGCGGAAATACTTGACAAATTCGACTACTGCGAGGGTTTCCAACTCAGTGATCGGGTAGTTGCGTTCTGCGAGTTTCAATGTGCGGCTCCCAAAAGCAATGGGGCGATCCTGACCTTTACTATCTAGCTGACTGAGAATGGCGCCAATTCCGAGTTTTGAGGCGTCGGTTTGCAGAATAAACGGTTTTGTGAAGTAGGGGTGCTGCAGTATTGGGGCATGAATGAGTAATTCTTTTAGCTTATTGAATGCATTTTGCTGTTCAGGGCCCCAGGAAAATTCTGAGTTCTTTTTGAGTAGCGATGTGAGTGGGCTAGAAACTTGAGAGCACTTTGGGATGAATCTGCGATAATATGAGTTTAGGCCAAGGAATGACTTAACTTCTTTTGAGCTTTTGGGTGTGGGTATGTCATAGATGGCCTGCACCTTATGGGGATCTGGTGAAATGCCTTGCTGAGAAATGACGTGGCCTAAGTATTGGACTTGGGGCTGGCAGAATTTGCATTTTTGTATGTTTAGCTTAAGGCCTGCTTGTGAGAATCGGGCAAGAATAGTGTCTAAACGTTCCAGCATTTGGGCATGGGAGTCTGCGAATACCAAAACATCGTTGAGATATACAAGGCATGTGTTCCATTGCAGACCCGAAAGAATAACATCCATTAACCTTTGGAATGTGGCTGGGGCATTGGTGAGTCCAAAGGGGAGGTAATTGAATTGATACTGGCCAGCTGAGCAATTAAAGGCCGTTTTTTCTCTGTCTGCTTGTGCTATGGGAATGGAATAGTATGCATTGGATTGGTCAAGGGACGTAAAATATTTCATTCCACGGAGGGTGTCTAGAATTTCGTCTATCCGGGGCAAGGGGTAGGTATCTTTTTTTGTGACTTTGTTGAGGCCTCGAAAATCAATGCATAAACCATGGCCTCCATCTTTTTTGGGAACTAAAACTGTGTTGGTACACCATGGGGAGTTGCTTTGGCTTATGACACCTGCTGCTGCGAGTTGCTCAACTTCGGCTTGTATGATTTGCTTTTCTTTTGGGGAAGTCCGATAAAGTTGTCTACGTACGGGTTGGGAGCCATTGGTGTCAATTGTATGTGAAACGAGGGTGGTTCTGCCTACGTCCATTTTGGATTTAGCATATAATGTAGGGTACTTCGATAGGGCGCGTAGGAGTTGCATTTTCTCGGTTTCTGTGAGGTCACTGGAGGTTAAATTAACATTTTCTTTTAACCATGTGAATGTATCAAAACGGTTGGGCTGGTTTTGCGTGGAAGGGGTTACGTTAGCGGGAGCATTTTGTTTTGGGATGTAACAAGAGACTGTGCCAATGCATGTTCCAGGATAAAGAATTTGGGCTGTTTCTTGAGTGTTCAGGACGGATATGCATATGCGACTGTTTTGATTCTCAGATATACAAGCTGCGAAATGGACTTTAGAGTTTTGTTTGGGTTTCGGGGTGAATTCAAGCTGTTTGACCTGTAAGTACGATTTGGGCAAGGGGACAGTAAATTCGGTTACTGTACGGGGTGGTAATTCTAATTTCTCATCCAAATAAGTTCCACCACGAGTTGAAAGAGGGCTATATTCTAGGCCATCACAGGGTAGTATAACATTGCCAAATTTGACCTGTGATTTTTGATTGTTGATAGTGTATTCCGAAAATCGACTGAGAAAGTTTTTGCCTAGAAGGATGTCTGCTGTGCAATCTTTTTGGACATGGACCATGATTGTTTCCTGGATTGTTTGGGCTGTCACTGTGACAAAAGTGGTCCCTACAAAGTGAATCGGGAGATTATTTGCTGCTTTTGCTTGGACTAGCGGGGGTTTCATGTCTAATTGTAAAAGTTGCGCGACTCGGGAATCAATGAGTGAGTAGACTGCACCAGTGTCAATTATGCCTTTTGTCATTAATTTGCCGTTAAGTGTGATTGGAATATGAGGGGTATGTTTCTCAGGTACATTTTGAGGTGGCTTATTTGATGCAGATTGGTGAATTTGATTAATGAGTTCGATTGCAGGAGTTCGGGGGTATCAATATCGACAAGGACGTATTTTTGCTGTGTTTGTGCCCCACGACGATTAGCTAATTCTAGGAGAGCATGGCCGAATGATGGGGGAATGGTCTCATGTAAATGTCTGTTGTTTGATGGTATTTCGTATGCATGTTCATGTGTGACCTGATGCTTTGGGGAGGGGAAATATTTTCGAAGAACGAGAAATGAATAAAAGACGCCTGCAATAACTACAGTGATAACGGCTAGATTGATAATGATTTGCAGGGGTCCTTTGAGTAAATTGTTTAATCCGTCTGTGAAACTTTGGGTGGTACCGGTTATTACATGTTCTATGCCTTGACCGGCGCCAGAGAGTGTATTTCCGAGTGCTTGGCCAGTGCCTGAGATCATGTTGTAAACTGTATCCGAATTGAGAGACATTTGGGCGGTGTAATTGACGAGTTTTTTGACAACGTTTTCCAGTGTGTGAGTTTTGTAAATGTATTGTTTCAAAAAGAGTAAGTTGGTTGAAATAGTTGCAAGTTGATCATGAAAAATGGCGGGTGTATTAAAATGGAAAAGGGAGAAATTTTGGTTCCAGACGATTTCTAAAGGTAAATTTGTGACATGCGGGGATCCTGTTTCACTTACCCATGTATTATTCTGTTTGTAAAGGGCTACATGCATGTGATGGCAGTCAACGGTTTGTGAGAAAGGGGTCAAATCGTTGCCACCTGGATTTGAAAACATAAGTTCAGTTCCGACGAGAATGGGCAAAAGTTTGTAGCATGTTTGGTTGATTTTATGGTTGTAAAAGACTTTGGATGCGTTTACCTGCTTGCAGGGCCAGACTGTGAGGGCTTCTCCTGTGAATTCTGCTATGATGTCCGTTGGCTGTAGGAATGCACGCGCTCCAAGGGTTGCATCAAGACGTAAAATTTGCCATACGAGATCAAGGTGACGCTGTGCCTGTCTGCATAATTCATTCCATACATTTTTGAAATTTTGAATTTCGAATTCCTGTATTTTGTCTGCTAGATAGTTTAGTTTTGCATTGATGGATTCAAAATCATCAAAATCGTATAGTGTAGTATGAGTTTCGTTGGTTTTTGGGGTTAAAAATGCGTTACAATGTGGTGTGCTTTTGTCTAATTGTACAATAATGCCTTGTTCGGTTAGAATGCTGTCTTGGATTTCTGGGCAATTGGGGTTTGAAAAGAGTGTGTTTTTAACCGAAAATGCACCTTGTAGCTCTTCTATTATCATGTGGGTTGGTGTGAGTTTTATGGGATGTGTATTTTTGTATTCGAAGGGGCATAAGTTTCCAAATGCTGTTTCGTTCCAGATAATGGATCCGTCGGCTGTGACACAATGACCTGATGTCGGTTTGCATGACCCTAGGTCGCCTAATGTACCTGTCATAGATTTTCCATTCCAAGATGCTATTTGTCCTATTTCTATGATGACATTAGTGAGGGAGGTACAATGGTCTGTACAACACCATGTGTATTCTACGCTTAGGGAGTTATTTGTTGACCAAAATCCTGGTTGGGTTTCGTATAATTTTTGACCGTTGTGTTCTTTGTCTATAACGATTGCCTTACAAACATGTGGGGTTAGATTTTGCATTTCGGTTTGGTCGAAGACAATACCTTTTGATCCAAAAAAATCCTGTATTAGTACAAATTTTGCGTTTGCGAACACTGCATTTGTATGCGTCTGTAATGTGGGGCTTAGTGGAGGGAATATAGATTTTTCCGAATGTTTGTACGGGTTTGTCTACTGTGGAAGGGGGCATGCATGATACAAGTTTTGGTATGCTGACTGAGTGACCGCTCAATGAAGTTCCACACATCTGAAATTGGGCACTACACGATGTGGGGATTATTATACAAAGAAAAATACAAAACATCGGCCAATAGAATGTTTTAGTGGAGGCGGCGGGGCACTGTATGTTTTCGTTGTGGCCGGTTTGGTGTTGGGGCTTTTGGTGTTGTCTTTTTGCGGTTTTGCGCTGGGGGGGGGTGGCCGGTTTGCAATCTGAATGCTCTGTAAAACTTTAGAAGTTGAGTTATAGGATGGGGTTTGGACTTGCTTACTTATGGGGGTCGGTAGAAGTGTTTGACGGGGGCGGAATTGATAGGGTTCGGGGGTCAGGCCATGGAGAAGGGATAACAAGTTGCGGCCTGTTTTTGACGGGGTTTCGGGGGCAGTGGGCGGCGTTGTGTCTTGCTTTCGGGGGATCTTGTAGCCTACGGGGATGGTGGGTGGCGATTTTTCGATTTTTGCAGCTTCAGGCGTTGGGGGTGGTGACATGGCGCACCAATCGGGTACGTCCAGATCAAGGACGTATTCGTCACTACGGCGGTGGGTGTTGGGCATGATAGTTCCTAAAGTAGTCTGAGGGCCGTTAGTTATGGCGGGTAATTTTGAGTAAAATGCGGGGTCATCAATGTCCATGAGGGGTTGGAGTTGCCTGTACTCAATGCAATTTTGAATATTATGACTCTGCTGATTTGGGCAATACCTGCTTGTATGACCTCTCTGCTTGCATGTGAAACATTGAAAATTGGAGTAGGGTTTTGAAAGGCAGTTATCTGATCTATGTCCTGTTTGGGAACAGTGGATGCATCGGCTTTTACAATCACGTGTACTGTGATTATTACGGAAACAGATTCCACATGATTTTCGGGTGCCTACTGATTTACAATTGCGAGCTACGTGTCCGATTTGTCCACACTGGAAGCATGTGGGTTGCCTGGGGGTGGTATTGTTCCTGTAAGCATTATTCCTGCTGAAAGTATTGTTACTGAAATTGTTGTAGCTACTTTGTTGTGGGGGTTGAGGTTTTTGTTTGATCTGCAACTGTAAATCTTTTACTTGTTGTTCTAACTGATGCAAAAGATCCTGTTGGTCTGTATTTTTGGTTAGGGAAAAGATGGGTTCGGGTTTTGGGGGTATGAAGGGAAGGGCATTGGACTTTAACTCATTTCTAAGAATTTGTTGTTCAATGTAAGCTGCTTCGTCTGACATTTCTTTTAAAGTTGCGAACCTTCTATACTTAATTGCTTCCCTGATTTCGTTTTGCATGCCTTCTACAAAGAGGGGTTTTATGATCATTTCTCGTGCGTCTGTGTTAAAGTTAGGGTAGGCGAGGGTTGCGAGATGTTCTAGATCAAATAAGGATTCCGTTACTGTTTCTGAATGCTTTTGTTTTCTTTCGCGTATGAATTGTTGATGAAGCTCATTATCTCTATTGTTTGGGAAAAATGCCTGTAGTGCGACTTTATACTGCTCGTATGTGTGGGGAGGGTTTTCGGAATTGGCTAAGCTTTTGAATTTTGCTAACGCGGCTCCTCCTAAATGAATTTCTAAACATGCCAACTTTAACTGTACGTCTGTATCTTTCATGCCTTGGAGTGCCATGAATTGTTCTAATCTTTTGTTCCATTCACCAAAATGTTGGGTCACGCCGCCCGTGAATACTGTAGGTTTCGCGTAGAAATTGTTTGCCATGTTATTACGAATGTTTGCTGTTCTTAGATCGTCTATTAGGGTAGGGTTTACTGTATTCTGATTTAATTGTGTGCGTAGGGTACGAAAATGTTCTGAAAACAAATCGTTTATCTGTTCTCTAACGATTTCTCCTAAATGATCTTGCGTTTGGTGGGTCATTCTTGGTTTACGATGGGATTTCTGCTTAAATGCTTCAATTTTTGCTTTGCGCTGTATTCGTTTAAATGTATTGCTTAATGTCTCATTGGAGGGGATTTCCAGTTTGCTTTCTACGAATACTTTCTTACTGTAGGAAATGATTACTACTGTATTATCTAATGCTTCTAAATGCCCGGATAAGAGTACACCTAATTGGGGGCAGGGAGTTCCAGTGGTTAACGTAACGGTACGGTCACCAAAATATGTAACGACCAGATTTGTGTGAGGTACTTTACTTCTAACCAATTGGTCGATACGGCAGGGACAAATAACGGGACGGGGGCGCAGGCGAATGGTTACAATAAACAACGGGTAATCGACGGTCGCTTGAACGTCGACAATTAAACGCGTTTCGATTTACAATACGAACGGGGGCCTCGGTTTAAGTTGCTTTCGAATAGTCGGCTGCTTGCAAATGTATAAAAAGGACGGGACGAGCGCGGAAGTCAAAAACGTAAAACCACAAGAATAAGAATGAACAGATCACGCTTTGCTTCTTCTTTTATACGGCGATTCTGGCCACTCCCTGGGCGTTGCGGGAGGTCGAGCTTCTGTCCATCTTCTTCCGCCAATCGTCGTTTCCTGCCACGCTTTTTATGCTTACTTAGTTACGCCTCTCTAACGCTTTTCTGGTACCGTATGCTTTCTGTGCTTTGCTTGCTTCCTACGGTGGGCTTGGCCACACCTTTGTGCTTCTGTGCATGCTTCCTGTATCGGTTTCTCTGTATACACATGTTTTGTGGGGCCGCTGCTACCGTTACACTCGAGACTACTGTCTGGCGGGGCTTCTATGTATTTTACTGTGTGCAGGTGTTGTTTACGATTTTTACGGGGGATTACGGTAGCTGTGGAATGTGTAGTTTAGTGTAGGTTCTAGGGGAACAGCTGCCGTTTGTGCAAATTAATTAGGGCATCTTAATTGGGCTACCGGGGTGTGAACGGATCAAAATAAAGTACTTCACGTAATTTTGTAGGAATGTTTGGGTGTGAATCCCAGACACCCTTGAGACGATAAAATGTGAAAATTAGTAATATTTAATAAATGTCTATTACATACAGTATGCTACATATTTACAGTACTGCTTTAGCAGGTACGTTACACAAGCATACTGTACGAGATTAAAGGAATACTGTAATATCACATAAGATTTGTTGAAGCTTTTAAGATGGTGTGAAAGTTACTGCACTGGCCAGCGTTGGGGTACAGGTTGACCACTTGACTATAACTCAACAGAAATGGCTGGTTTGAAATACCAGGACTGAATGAGACATCAATTCAACGGGTGAAATGTGTATGATAGAACACAGCAATCGTGATATTGCTTCAACCTCTGAAATACAGTATATATGTTCCGATTGGAGGTCAAGTTTGTTGAGATTACCTACCGGACATGTTATTTCTCTTACATCTATTCCTTTTCAGTCAGGTCGTTGAAACCACTGACAAACATCCGACATTTTTGACTCTAATATTACTCATTCTTCTCCAATTGATCCTCAAAAATTGAAGTGATGTAATTTAATATGGTTCCAGGCATACATCGGCATGTTGTGTAGGTCTATCCTTTGTGATGAAGAAAGATCTATAGTCAGGGAAACGAGTTAAAACTATTCGATGGCTAGGCTCAGATCTAGTGCAACAGTTCTCACTCAGACTTGGCAACAACCAACAATAACAACTAAACGGACCCTCCACAGAGCGGACCTCGTAGTCTCTCCGACGAAAATATGAATCCACTGGCAGGAATGAGGTTGGAGAGTCTGGGCCTATGGCCCTCCGTATAGTTACTGTAACCGTTGATGAATATTCAAGTAATATAAATAATATTACAACAATGCGGATGGACCATTACTATTATTCAAATTAAAGTTGAAGAGCCGGGAAAATGACTTATTTAAATGTACCAAAAATATTATAATAGTGAGAATATTTTCATAATCACTTTTCCTTCCTTTTTCGGCGCTCCCTTGCTATATGAATTTGTCAATTTGTCTTCGCCTGCGAGACGCCCATCGTTGATTTGCATGTCAACTTCCCTATCGCGAAGTGGGCATAAACAGGGTACCGAACGGGCAGCAAGGAAAATCTAATCAAACAAACTTTTGCCCAAAACAGTGGACACACCATTTTAGATCGTGATTTTTGTTTGGGTAGGATTAAATATCTTTCTGGAATGGAACCAGATACTTTTTGGATAAAGCCAAACCCACATCATTCAGAAATTTGATAATGTAATACAAGTAGTAAGACACTAATCGAGTTTATGCACCTTTTCTGCATTTTCTTCAATTCAGGACTGAATTTTGACCAAACTAGTTTAGGTCGTAATGCTGAGGACAACACGTTGAGGAAAAGTATATCGGCATGCAACTGAGGTTTATAATCAGCTGACAAATTTCTACGGTGTTTACTTGAATAACTCCTATAGTCTGTAATAGAATGCTTTTATTGATAAATGATAAAAAAGTACCGCCGTCAAAGAGCTTACAAGCAAAGCTTCTACTGTATCCTTTTTTACTCAAAAAATAGTAAGTGTTAGTTGAAGTGGACTCAAAAATTTTCTGTCCTTTAGCGACATATGGTTTACCAGGAAATAGTAAAAATATGGAAGTAATTTTCTTTCCATTGCATTCTTATTACTTACGAGCATTTAAAGAACGACAGACTATAGTCAGAGAACTAGCAAAAAATTCGCATGGAGATTATACCAGCTGATTCTCATGAATGAAATTCCTATCTGATATTTCTACCATTTTCCGATAAACCATATGTCGCATAAGACTAGAAAATTGATGTAAGCTACCTTGATTTACGCTTACCATGTTTTGAGTAAAATATCCTAGAGTAGAAGCTTCGTCTGATACCCATTTTTTGCCTTTTCTTATTTATTAACGGACTATAGTTCTATGCGCGTTTTGATGTTTTCTCTCTCCGAACCAAGTTCCAGGCTACAGGCACTAATTCAGTTTGGCAGTTCCAATGATCAACAGGAAAATCAAAGCGTATTTGAAAGCCTGCTCCATTCAGGAGCATACCGATCTGAAGGATGAAAATGTTATATTCCACAGTGTGTCATACGGAAACGTGAAATTTTAAAACGAAAAAAGGATGCTTCTGATTTGAGAGTTATTGAAACATGCATGTATAAATAATGGTACTTCATGCACATTTTTATGAAGCCTTTCAGGAGAGATGAAGTACAAAAAAGAGTGTCCTTTTTGATAACAAAGTCAAGTGGTAAAATGATGCGTCTTTTCTTGAACTATTATAGCCCAATAAGCACTAATTTTTACGATTTTCTGCAGAACCATAGGACTAGAAATGTACGATCGTCAAAATTTTTTGAGTATATAACTTAAGCTTCAGAAAGTGAAGAAATCCTAGGATTTTTGGCGGCGACAATAGGCGGCTCTAAGAATATAATAGGCAATTTGCAGAAAGCCCAATTCGAAAGTGAAAAATCCCAGGGTCTTTGTCGCCAACAATCGGCAACAATCGGCGACTGCACTTCTGAATTGGGCTTTACGTGAGCCATAGGAATTTCTACATTGCCAATCGATTGAACGCTCTTGGACACGTCGAAGAAAGAGAAAACAACTCGATGCACCCGTGTGTTCTAGTCATGGGTTCAGACATGTGAAATTTATTCAATGGTAAAAATTTGAATGAACTTCATTCTAGAAAATAAAATCACGTTGTTGCCGTTTCCGTTCAAATTTTCCGCTTTGGATTTGATGTGCAGAGTAGTTGAAGTATCTAAGTGTACCTAATTTCAGCACGAAATGGTCGATTTTTTCATCTCTATTTTCTATGTTGTCAGGCATTCAAGAACAAATCTCAAAGCCTGTGATTCACCGTTCGCTTTCAAGTATTCTCTGATTTGATTCAACCTCTGCTTTCAGCAGCTTATATTGAGTATCAATCCGAAGGTGATTCAGAAGTAGATCCAACTGCACTATTTGCCGGAAATGGAGATATTTACTGTTATACGCGGCGCACATAAATCAGTTTTGCTGTTGCAGCCACCGTTTTTTTTTTCCTCAAATGGGGTCTTTTGAGGAAAAAAATTTCGAAATGAGGAAAAAAATCTTGGGTATGGTTCTCATTGTGGAAAAAATTTTGGGTAATTCAAAACCGAAAAGATGCGTTTTGGTGGATTTAAAAGGGTCAAAATCTCAAAATTTTACGGCGCTTCGCGCTGTTCACGAGTCAATCTTGACTTTTTTCTATCAGGCGCGGCCATTAGCATATCTACTTCGACTTACTAATTAATGCTTCACAGTTTCTATCAATCAAGTCAGCTCGTTTCATTTTCTAATCGTTAGCAGTCAATTATGTCGACCAAAATTGAGATTTTTCATCAATTTTCTCAATTTTTTCTCTCTATGTTTGGAATTTTTTAAACGTCTGCAACCTGAACTTTTGCGTTTATTGAAGATGGAAATTTAAGACATCATTCTAGACTGCTGGAGAGATTTATTTTCCAGCGTTTTAAAAATAAAAACTGAAAAATTTTTCCGGCGCTTGGCGCCGGGATGGGAAACAAATTATACTTCATCAGTCGGATTTTAATTTATTTCCTATCGTTGTGAAGGTTCAATTTCCAGCGTTTTAGAAAGTGAAAATCCAAAAATTTTTCCGGCGCCGCGCCGGACCAAGAACTAAATAAAATTAGATGATTCTAATGAGAGCTATAGAAATGTTAATAGCGGATAAATTCCTGAGAAGTCGCTATTCGTTACCATGCTTCACCCGCTCCTGTAGAACACCAATATATTCTTCATGAGCTCATTTTGGCTAATATAACTAGAATTTTCTCAATTTTTTTCTCATTTTTGCAGGTTTCTGACTCCAAATACAACAAAATTCTTGGGTATACTCCTAAAATGCATAAAAAGCATCCGTAGCCACATTATAAGCGTTTTTAAAAATGTGGAGAATTTTTGGAAAATGAGGAAAAAAATTTTGGGGCCGGTTCTCATGTGGAAAAAATCTTCAAGGAAAAAAGCGGTGGTTGCAGATGCAGCCAGGCCCGTACCTAGGAATTTTTTTCAGGGGGGAATCACCAAAATGTTTTGACCTACTCAAAACTCGGCGAATGGAGGTCGCGCAGCGACCAACCAGTGGGCTGAGGGGTCCAGGGTGGCGCGCTTAAGCGCCCCCTGGTGGCGTCTGGGGCAAAGCCCCAGAAAAAATCAAATTGTAGCACTGTTAGTGCTCGAAAAATTTCTCAAAACGCTGTATTTAAAATACATAATTGAGAAAACTCAAGATCAAAATTTATTGGCACTATACAACTAATAAAATCTATTCAAAATTAAGGAAGTGCTATTCTTCATTTTCTGAATTCAAAATTATAATTCATTGTGCATTGAAATTTATTGTTTAAATCGAACTAACCTGCTGATGATGGTACTGATTACTGAAAGATCTGCTGGCGTCGACGATTCTGTAGAAGCGGTAGTTGACGATAGTGTTACAACTGGATTAATATTTAAATAAATTTTAACTCATTAGAAAAATGATACAATTTTATTCTAACTAACCTGTTGATTCTGAAGGTTTTTGAGAATCATTCGCAGCACTAGATTCACATGAAGAAGCTGAATTTGATGCTACACATTGACGTTTGTTGTTTAAATTTGAAGATGTAAAATAGCTAGTGATATGCTTCATATTGTATTAGATTCAAAAGTTGAAACAATCCCGAAAAAAATTTCATAAACTTCAACCCCTACTATACATCCAACGCAAATTATAAAATACGTACAGCAAGAAAAGGCGTAATATTATGTAGGAAACAGCGAAATGAAAGTCAATCAATATTCAACAAATGCATTACACTGTTAGACATGCAAATTTTATTATAAAAGATAATATTTGTACCTTTAACCCTTCATTTTTATGATTCAATCAAGGAATAGAAAAAAATTCACAGGTGCCAAGAGCCGTCACTTGTTCACATACATGCACTCGATCAGATACGCTAAAATTTTTTTTCGGATTTAATTTCAGGGGGGAATTCCCCCTATTCCCCCATAGTTACGGGCCTGGTTGCAGCCATTCAGTGTTTTTTGTGCCAAAACATGGTTTTTGGCACAAAAAAATTGGAATGGCACAAAAAAAATTTTTTGACTGGCTGAAAGCTGAATTTCCTTGATTTTTTTACTCATTTCAACGGCTGAAAACGCAAAATTTTCTCGGCGTTGTGCGCCGAGTAATACTAGCATACCTGTGATTGGGGGGGGGGGTGGGGATAACCCCCCGACGTAGCAAACTATATACCCGACCCCCCCCCCCAGTTTGAAAAAATTGGCAAAAAAGTGCCTTTTTTGGTCTTTTTGGGAAAAATTTCGACTTTTTCCGCCCCCCCCCAAATCTGGGATTCACCCCCCCCCCCCCCCAACTGGTCGGACTTCTTACAGGTATGAATCTAGTTAACTTTTATCTGTCTGTAACCTGGGAGAATTGTATTCGAATAGTATATTTGTATGATTGCGAGGAACTTTCAAATTGTCAATAACTGAAAAATTATAATAGAAACGGTTATACTGTTCATTCAGTGCGATTGAAAACCGAAATTTCTATTTTTGGTGTTTGATTCGAACAAAAAAATTGACATTGTTGGCACAATTTTCTACCAAAAATTTACGCGACGCGAGTTTCGGCTATTGTTTTTCAGGAGAAAGCAATTATGGACATCCTTAATTTATTTACATCGGTGTTAAGAAGAAATTCGTAGCCAAATATTAAAAAATGTAAAATGCTTGAAAAATTCTATCAAAATATCTGAATTCTCGCAGCATCCGATTTCTTTTCGAATCGCGTAAACTGCTTTCTCCATCAGTTTTTCTTCTCTAGAGTTGGCGCGATTTTTATGCAAATTAGTGCGGCGAATGTTTAGTTTATGTTTTTATCAAGCATTTGGCATAAAACTTTTTAAAAGTTTTCAGTATGTTTTAGGCTGCAAAAATTTTTTTGTGCCATTGGCACAAATTTCTTTGGCCCTTTGTGCTAATTGACACAAGCGTCCGTGCACAAAAAAACGTTGCAGCCACTGTTTTTTCCTCCAAATCGTGCTTTTTCAGATGGGCTCTTCCCCCATTGGGGGAAGAAAATTTTGGATACAGAAAAGATGCATTTTGGTGCATTTTAGAAGGTCTGGCGCCGGTTATAACTTTAATTATCATTATTACGTATATTACTTAGCTCAGGCCGGCGCGGCTTTTAGCATGTCTACCAGAGCACCCCATGAGGGGGGGGGTATGGGGGGTATTACCCCCGTCTTAGATTTGAAAATTTATATACTACCCCCGTAAAAACAGCTCACTCTAGCGAAAAATTTTGGTAGACTTCATCTTCTCCCCAGTAGGTTATAAAAAATTGGAGAAAAATTGCAGAATGTGTGATTCTGAGGAATTACTCACTGCTCTTTTTGACACATTTACTGAGCAAATGATAATGGAAAAGTATGCAACTTCTGTGCCATATAGCGATTTTTAGGAAAGGATATCAGCACATTAATATATACTACTTGTAGGAAATCATAAATATAATTGGGAGATGAAATAATGACCTATGTATATGTGATTAATAAAAAAATCGCCCCTTGGGAAGAAAAACATTATGTTCTTAAGATCCTTCCTCTTCATACTCTCCTTTCCTTTTTCCCACTTCGGCGTTGGGTCTTCTGTGCGCATATGATTATATTTCTCCACCCAAGCTGTGGCATACTTTCCTGCTAAGAGTTGAGACATGCGAGGTCCGTTGTAACTCGTGGTTCATAATGTAATGGGATCCACAGTCGGCAGCAACACTTTCAATTGGAAGCACTGTTCGAAGCCTAATCAGTGATGGGATAAGTCCATACTGCTGAAGATGCTGGTTGAAACAATGTTTCCAAACGTATGTTGTGCCCGATTCT
This sequence comes from Romanomermis culicivorax, assembly GCA_963922205.1. NCBI lineage: Eukaryota > Metazoa > Nematoda > Enoplea > Mermithida > Mermithidae > Romanomermis > Romanomermis culicivorax. The sequence continues at coordinate 1,089,628 of CAWUHX010000055.1, read as the reverse complement.
TGAAATGTGCAGGAATCAGTTGGCACAACAGTGTGAAAAGTGTGACTATTCTGTACGTATAATTACTGTATTAAAGTTGCATGATTGGGAGCTTTAACAGCAAATGTTATTTGACTGTAAAAAGCATAAAGTAGGGGCATTATTCATTTTAGTAAGTTCTATGTGGTTAGAGTACTACAACTCCCCCTCCTTCGCAAAAAGTTGGGAGCAAAAAAAAAAAGTCACGGCATATTTCAAGTACTACCCTTAAAATTTACGAGTTTACCCCTACCTAAATTTTCGACCTTGGGGACCTCTGATGTCTACCTTCATTTATCACTTAATCTATGAATTGAATTGAAAAGTTTTACTACGCACACAAATAGGGGTAAAATACAATAATAATACTAGGATAAAAACACATGCGTGGAAAGTTGTAAAAGCGAAACACGTCAACTTCCTGAACTTTTTGGAGCGTTTGTTTTTTTCTTCACATAAATTGAATTCAAACATATATGTAATTGGGGGGTTGGGGGACCCCCCCCCCCCCTAACTTGGCCAACCATGTACCCAACACCCCCCAGACTTGAAAAAATTGGCAAAAAAGTACCTCTTTTTTGCTTTTTTGGAAAAAATTTCGAATATTTTCGTCCCCCTCCCCCAAAATTTCGGGTTTACCCCCCCCCCCCCCACCCAACTGGTCGGACCTCTTACAGGTATGAATTCAAAAGCTTCGTGGAAGTATTTTTGGAAAATTTCTACGCTTCTGACTCATAGCTTTTCGGCCAAATTTATGAAAGGTTACGAACAAGGTGCTGGTTTCTAAATTTTTCGAATAATAAATTTCAAGTAATTACGATTTATGAACGCAAAATTCAAATCTAATTCTTGAGATTGTTCGAAAAATTCATTATCAGAGTGCTTTAAAAAGCTTTTTTTAGCTTTTTCAAAAACAAAAATGTTTTGAGCTTTTTCAAACCTTCTAGTGTTTCTAGAGCCGTTAATTCATTAAAATAGAGGAAAAACTTTAAATTTTCGTGTTTGAGGTCTAATTTCAGGGCCATGCACTAGGGGGGGCGGAGCGCCGAAAATTTTGAGATTTGGACCTTCTAAAATGCATGTTTTCTGTATCCGATCCCCAAAATTTTCTTCCCCAAATGGGGAAAGAGCTCAAAATTTTTTTCCCTTTTCCGACTTTTTTCCAAAATAGCACTATTCGGGAGAAAAAATAACAGTGGGCGCATCCGTAAACATGTCTACTACACTTGATAGTTTGCATTGAATAGTTGTCAGGACGTATACATGGAATGTCTCATCTCGTGTTTTAATCAATTTATCCACGTCCAAGTATTTGACGAAAATCAAGGTTTTTTCGATTCTTTTCTTTTTACAAATTTTTTTCTGCGATCTTCAAAATTTTATGATTTTCATGTACATACATAATTTTTGGCATTCAGGAAATGATTGAAACATCATCAGTTTAGAACAGTGACAGATGTTCTTGCTGATCAAAAAATCCAAATTTGTGGTTGCTTGTCTGATTTTTTGAGTTTAGTCGCATGCCATTAATATGATTTTTTGCATATTGTGCGACTGTAAAGAATGATTGACTCGATTGTATAATAAGAGCTTATATTCAGAAATATTGTTTCAAAAATTCTTTATCCTGTGTTTTAATTATTAAAGTCCTAGAATTTTTCTCGCTCGCCGGAATGAGAAAAAATATGTGTTTGATCTTAATTAGTTTCTCGTTGTGAAAATTCATAAAGCCGTGAGGAACCAAAGCAAAGCACCGGTTCTAGCTTGACAGACACCTTATTCCCGTTGACCTGCAAAAAATGGGGAGACAGACCAGAAAATTTTCGCTCGTTCTCTCCAATTCATTTTTCCCATTAAAAATGTTCACAGACGTCTGATTTAAGCGTTTTTGACCTTATGCAAAAATTCTGACATGTTTAGCGCCGCTAATTATAATTTTAGAAAAAATCGACCTTTGATTGAACAGCAATTTGTGATTATAAAAATTTTGCTGAAATTTCCAATGTTCAGGAATTAGGTTTAAAAAATTCAAATCGCTGAAATACGCAGTGTCTGATCTATAAGATTAGTAACTTTTGGACATGTTCTGCATTATATTGCACACCTTTACATTTTCCAGATTCAGAAATGCGATAAAAATGTTAATAGCAACTTGTAGATAATTTATTCCGAAATTTCTATCGTTTGATGGATAGTGCCGAAAATGCCGTTCCGGCGCCTAAAAGGCCAGCTCGTTTCCGGCTTTTGCACGGCAAAAAATCGAAATTCGGTGAAAGTAGAAATAATAGACTATACGAACAACGACCACAATTTCGATCATTGGCCCCGCCTATTCCTCCGTTCTATAACAACCAAAATTCGCCGAACAACGGCGTACAAAAAACTATCCAATTAAGTTCTGAGGACCAAAAACGTTTGGCCGAATTGACGAATCGTTTGACGTTAATTTTACAAGGAAGGACGGCCAAAGATTGTACGTTGAGGGAAAAGGAAAATATAGAAAAATTGGAGCAACAACGGCGCGTCATTTTAGAAAGCGCCATGGTTAGGCAGCAGGCTCCACAATGCGTTGTGTTCAATGGGTGAGAAAATGCTGAATCTGAAAATTTTTTGTTAAAGTTCGCAATATTTACACAAAATATGCGTTTTTACTGAAAAAAGTTGTATTTTGTGGATAAATTTTGTAAAATTTCAATTTTTCGAAATGATCTACATTAACCTAAAGCAAAATTAGTTGAGAAATATGCTTTTTGTTTTTTTGGCTAATTTTATAAGTCATAACTTTGTTTGGAATCTTCAAATTTTGAACATTCATGTAGTGGGGCTACGAAGTCTGGGGGGGTCAGGCGACTTTTTGTGCCGGGCGTCATAGAATCCCCAAAATTTTGGAGGAGGGTTGTCTGAATGATTAAAAATTCGATTTTTTCACCAAAAAGGTCTGAAAAACGTTTTCAAAAATGATAAATTTAGTCAAAATAACTGTAAAAAATGTATTCATATCGCGGAGCACCGAGAAAGTTGACGTTTTCGACCATTTTTTGTTCAAAAATCGACATTTTCCGTCGAAAATTTGATATTTTTCAATATTTTTCCGATTGAAAGTATGAGGATCCTCATGACTATTGACTACCATATGGCTAGTCATGAGTCGAAAATCCTGCGGTGTCGCCCGATGGTTAGCCATATAGCCGACGATTTATGGCGGGGGTTCCTATGGCACTTCCACCCAATTAAATTTATAAGATGTTAAAATAACATGTTGTAGAATCTAAACGAAAAATAAGCCGTCTTTCTTTATAGAAAACGTCGAATTTCGTCACAAATTTTCTAAACCGTGACTTTCTAAGTGATTTTGATTTTCTGAATAAAGGTCAGCAACTTTAACGAAAAAAAAGTGAAAAAGTATTTTCTCGTTAAAAATGTCGAATTTCGTCGGAAAAAATTTGTAAATCATATGTTTTGAACATTTTTCAAATTGGAAGTTTGCGAATTTTCTCAACAACCGATGTTGATCTTCGCAATATCTTCGCGAAAGGTGCATTTTTCTCCTTAAATAGCGTTACTTTTTTCAGGAAACTTAATAAATTGTATTTTTTTCCGAGCCAATTTCCTTTTTTCGACTACAACTCTTTAAGTGTATCGTTACAATTTCGTTTTTTTCATTACATACTTTGAATTTCATAGAAAAATTTCATAAATCAACATTTTTCAATTTTGGATCAAATGGGGCAAAATCAACGCAAAAAACGCGTTTCTTCTTATAAAAGAAGCTCATCGGCAAATTGTGCTAATCGTAGCTTCTCTCAACTGATTTTTCTATTTTTAGTCAACCGGTTCAATTTCATGATCAACGTTTCGTCGCTGGGCCCGCACTTCACAATGGCGCCTTCAAGCAACAGCAACAACAGCCTTGCATGTCACTGTCGTTTGGTAATCTTCCTCCGTCGTCGAAGCCGCCTATTCTTTCAGGACATATTGTACAAGTGAGTTTTTTCAATTTTGCGTGCAAAGACTTGATTTGAATAAGTTCTGATCGGCTTCAATTTTGCGAATTATAGTTTCGCGCAAATTGAGATTTTTTAACGAAATCCTAAATTTAATACCCAAGAAATGAAGAGTTTTAAAGTTTTTTATAAATTTAACGAAAAATCCATGATTCCCAACTGAGAAGCTGCGCAAATTTTGCCATATTATTCTTAGTGATCAAAAGTGTGTTTTTGATTCATAGATTATAGAAGTATCTTTCGTTTCTTGAATATTGTTCAGTTTTCGAGGATAATTTTTTCGATTAAAAAAGCATTTATTGTTCTAAAAGACTCGATTTTTTCACATTTTCTAACAGCGAACAGTAAAAATTTGATTAAAATCCTGCTGTTTAGAATACGAATTCATTATAATTTCGACTCGCAATCCATAATTTATTACGAATTTTCTTTATTTCGATTAGTTTCTCCTGAATAGAGATAATGATTTATCTACAATGACTGAAATTCATAATTTGTGGAAAATTTCACTCAAAAATTGTAAACGAATTATTGATTAGAATTTAATTTCTTAAGGTTGGAATTCGATTAAATATTTTTGCTTCGTTTTCTTGTAAATTTTGTGAAGTTAATGTAAATTTTCCAACGTTTCAACCTTTTTCATTGTTGCAATCAGGAAAAAATTTTTTCCTTGGTTTCAGATCAACGGTGTGCCTTATCTAGCCGTTCCGTCGGCCAACGTCCCTGCGGCGCCTCGGCCTAACGGCCATCACCGCGCCGCCGCGCCGTTTTCTGGCCTTGGAACGGTGCCGGTTATTCCCCAACGAGTCCCGAACGCTTTTCAACCACCGCAAGTTTTTCCGACCTGTAGCAATTTTGTAAGGAATTTTCGATGAGAATTTATGCAGGTTCTGAAAAAATAAAATTTTACGCGAAAATTTTGATAACAAATTATTTTTGATAAAAAATAAAATTCTTGACGGTGAAAGAGTTCTTCGGTTTGAGAAAAAACAAGAAAAAAATTAAATTTTATGGGCGAAATGATATTTTCGGAAAAAAAAAGAAAATTTTTGAGGAAAAATGATATTTTCAATGAAAATATTTTGATTTCCTCCCGAGAACAAATGAGATTTTCTATCGAAAATTCTATGTTTTGGATGAAAATGAAATATAGAAGGAAAATAATATTTTTGGAGAAATTAGATTTTCGATGGGAAGTTAGACATTCTCGCAAAAGAAAAAAATTAATTCTGAAAAAATGTATGTACTTTTCCGAGAGAAAAATGAAGTTTCCTGAGAAGAATGTGATTTTTTTGGGGCACGGGAATTGATATTTTAAATGAAAAGTTCCAGATTTTTGGTAACAACCAATGAGATTTTTGATTAAAAATTCTACATTTTGTCAAAAGATGTGAAATTTTCGGTGGGAAATCTTGGATTTCTGGACGAGTAAAATTTTTTTTTTCACTCCAGCCGTCGACTAGTTGTTCGAAGTCGAACTACGTCGATTCCTGGCGATGCGCCAATTACAATTTACAGCAAAATCGGAGTCGAATTAGCTGTCAAAAGTATGTGATTGTGATGAATAAAGTGTTCAAGTGAAAATTTGGTGCGGGAAATTTTGGTCTCTTTTTCGTTCATTTTTATTGTTTTCTGCACTCTATTTTGGTTTTCCCTTATTTTTTAAGTGGTCATGATACTTTTCCATATTTTTTTGTTTTTTCGAACATCTTCTTACATTTTTTACTGACGTTTTTTGTCTATTTTTTGTTTTGCATTTCATTTTGATGTTTTCAAAGTCAAGTATTCGCGTTTGCTTTTCTCTGTTTTCATTATATTTTTTGTCTCCATTTCTAATTTCATGCGTCATTTTTCAAATTCAGTTTTCTCTCGCTTTTTCCCCATTTTTACCCCTGGTTTTGAACTCACCGGCTTTTCTGCCCTGTTCTTATTTGTTTGTCTTTCTTTTCGATCCTGCTGTCTTTTTTTGCTTGTGTATGTTTCTATTTTCCTTTTTCTGTTTTCAATATTACATTTTTGTTTTGTTTGTTAATGCATTATTCCATGTGTCTTTCCTATTCTCCACGATGAAATTCTGCATTCTTAGTGTTGTTCGTTTATAGTACAGAATTTCCCGTTTTCACTACGTTCCTACTTTTGTATGTTACGAATTTTCCGATAATGTGCTTTTCGTTTTTTACATCTTTTTTGTGCTATGTTTACTTCTAGTTTCAATTTTATCTGTTTTGTTGTTTTCCTGTTTTTTTATTTCCGTTTTTTGATTCCTTTAAATTCTATCCGCGTTTTCTTTTTTTAGTTGTATGTGCATATCATGTTTTATGCTCCTTTTTGATCTTCTTGTCTCGTTTTTATTACTTTTGTTTGTTAAAGCACTTTGGTTTCGGTTGACGATCCTTCGCTTTTTCCATTTTTCTATTTTTTAATTTTTTTGTTTTTCGGCTCCGATACTTGCTTTGTGGACATTTTGTAAACTTAAATGTTTTTTTTCGTAGCATTTCTAAAAGACTCGAAAATGATAAATTCGAAGTTAGCGATAAAAATCCCGCTCGTCTTAAAAAACCTTTTCGAAATTTCGACGATATTCGCGATCGGCTTTTACCTTACCATTTGTACGACGAACCGGACGTCGACGAAAAATTCCTCGATTTATGTAAGAATAAAGTTTTTATTATACTTTCATTTAGAAATTTAATTATTTTTAAAAAATTTCCATTCCGATTATTCGAATAATATTTTTTCCATATATAGTTGATAAATTGAACGACGCCAGGGCCAAAATTTTGAGTGAAAGATCCAAAAAATGGCTAGATAAATTTCGATTCAAAGTTTTAGAAGAATCGTCGGTAAGTTTTGAACATATATTGTCAAAATGATTACTTTGTGAACGAGAAATTTTTCCTTTTCCTAGAAATCCCACGCCGACGGAGAAACGATACTTTTACAAAAATTGTGGCTTGACAGCGAACGCGAACATTTTAACCAGTTTAAAGTTATACTGAAAGATAATTTAAAGGAGGAAGGTGAGAAATTTAGTTGGCGCGAAATCCTTTTTTCGACTTTAAAAATCATTTTTTCGGTACCAAAATTATCAATTTTTAATTTTGATTCCTAAATGCCTATTTTGAATAGAATTCCTAGAGAAGTTATTATTTCGGTTGTCAAAATTTGACGTCGAATAAAAGTCATATTTTCAGCGATGAATGTGATTTTTTACAATTACTTTAAAAAATATTTCATTTTCGTCGCACTCACGTTTTTCTGAGAGTATTAAAATTTCGATCTCTTCTAACATAAAATTTTCTGGCTGTGCGACTTTTCGATGAACCTTGTAAAAGTTAATGTTTTCTAAATTCTAAATCAAAATTTTAAAAATTACAGACTTCACGTGTAAATTTATAAAATCATAGCTTTTCAAAATCAAACTTGAGTTGTATAATAAAATTTTTGAACAAAATTTGAACTTCGGAAAATTGTATAAGTTTTATATAATTTTTTTATCTGATTTTGACTTCGTTGATTCAAACTTGTCAAATTTAACGCAAAAAAATGCGTTCTTCGGATGATAAACGTCGAATTTTGTCATAATTTTGCAAATTCATTAGATTAGTCTTAGATAGCATGTATGCCTGTAAGACGTCCGACCAGTGGATAATGGAGGTAAGCCCAAAATTTCCAAAAATTCGGGGAGCTCGAAAAAACCCAGAAAAATCGAAAAAATTTCAAAATTTTTCCAAAAAACTTTTTTTTTCCGAATTTTTTCCCATTTTTCCGTTTGGTGAGGCCCCCAAATTACAGGTATGTTAATATGTTAAAATCTAAAATCTCGCATTTCGATCAATGTTATTTTTTAAATAGGTGTATAATCTATTAGAATTACTAATTTTCCTAACATGAACATCCAAGTAATTGTGACTCTTCGCTTTAGATCCTAGAATCCGGCAATTTTCAATATTGAATCATATGAAAATTTACACATTTTCAGTGTTAGTTGTAATCTTTTTATAATATGCCACCAAGGACATCGTGATTAATATTGATATTAAAATTTTTAAATTTCAAGCTTTTTGCAATTAATTCAATGTGTCTTGAGTTAAAAATGTATATTTTGCCGGAATCTTTTTGTCTTAAAATTGAAAATTTCACTTTCTCGACGAATTTGGTGACGAAATTTGTGATTTTTTTGCTGGATTTCAATGTTTTTTTTGCTTTAATAGAACAATCGGCTTATTTTGACACAAATGCATTTTTTTTGCTCAATTAGTATTTTTTGTAGGAAATTCGGTCCCCACCTCCGACGCGGACGATATTTCGCTCAAATCAACTGTTGATCAAAATCATGTGGTGAAAAAGGATTGTGATCAAAATTTCAATCAGGAAGAAAAATCACTTCGTGACCTAGATCATTATCGTAAAATCGAAGAATGTATCGAAATTGTTTACAATCGAGTCGTTTCGAATAATGATCTTCCGCCCCCTGTAGTAATATCGCTACCTAAAATTGATCTTCAAGTTCAACAAAGTGATACAGCGGTCGTCGAATCGCCGTCCAAATTGACGAAAATAGACGAAATTTGCTTAAATTTGGCACATACCGACGATCAAAATAAACCGATCGTCGAAATTTTTAATTGTCAAGAAAAAATTGTCGAAAATTGTTCGTCGTCTCCATCTACGGACGATATTCTTACGCAAGTTGAGCCGAAAATTGCTTTAATATCTAGTCCACAAAACGCTGAAATTTCGGCCGACGACGAACCAAGAATCGTCGCCGAAGAATTATCGCCGCCGACGACGACAGGCGGAAATTCGTCGCCTTTGATCGTCGGGCCGCCGCCGAAATTAATTCTAAAAATTTCCAGTGTGCAAAGATTGACGTTGAAAAAACGGCGAAGAAAAAAACGACGAAGCGGCGACGTTTTTTCAAATACACTGTTCTCAGGTGAGTTTTCTTTTAAATGTTTTTTTGCGTTTCTTCTTGTATTTTTTCCTTTTTTCTTTTTTTGGCCTTTTCGAACTTTGATTTTTTTTTCAATTTTCCATTTTTTGTAAATTTTTGGTTCGCAACTTATACGTTTTTTACTTTCCTTGGATTTATACATGTTTTGCTTTTTTTATTAACTTTTAGGTTTTCTTGATGTTAAGTTTTTAGAATTTTTCATTAAGCGTGTCTTCTTACTTTTTATTTTTTATTTTTCTTGAGGTTTTTTACTCTTTCATTTAGTATTATCTCCAAAACTTCTCCATATTACTTATATACTTATATACAGGGTGAGCCCAAAAAAAAGCGACCGGTGCTGACTTCCATAACTTTTGAACGGATAGAGCTTTTTTAATGCGGATCGCTGCATTAGAATGCCCTGTTTATCTTTGAATAAAAGGCCAAATTTTATGCTCTGGCATTTACGGTTACTGTACAAACAGAAATTTAGTCAAAGTCATTATTTTTCAAAAATTAAAAATTGTAAAATCAAAGTGAAAGTTGTCCTTTTGTGAGAAAAGTTTTGCGAAGCTTTTTACACGCAATAATACTTTAAAAGTCACCCAGATTCATAAGGTACACGTAATTTAAAGTCATTAGCTCCTTGCTCCAATATGGGGCAAAATTTCGCCAAGATCAATAGCTTTTGTTTTGAAATTGGAAAAAAGCAAAATCAAAACAAAATCAATTCTGTGATTGACCAGATCCAAAAACGATTGAAATTATTGGTGAAAAAGAATGTAGGACACACTAAAACGGTTTTCTGGAGTTTCCAGCTATTACATGGTTCTCGTGATTGGATCTATTGTGCTTTTCTGTTGTAAAATATGTTGATTTTCTCAATTTTTGTCAATTTTTCAAAATTCGCTAGCTAAAAAACCGACATTTAGTATTTTCGACTCTAGTCAGGCAATATCCGAGCAATCTGGCTGAAACTTTGCAGTTTTGTGCCAGATGTTTAGTATATCCATAGCAGAAAACCGCATTAAAAAAGCTTCACCCGTTGGAACGCTATGAAAGGCAGTACTGGTTGCCTTTTTTTGGCTCACCCTGTATACTCTTTTTGTTTGTTTTTCTTATCTATGCTTCAAGTTTTTTTATTTTTTCGTGCTTTTCATTTCTCTCGAATTCTAGTTTTCTGTTACCTTCTACGTTTTCAGCTTTCTCAATTTTCTGGGGATTAAATTATAATTTGACATGCTTTTTCACTTTGCCTTGTGATTTTCCTATTTTTTTGTTCCATTTCTTTCTTGACCTTCTGAGATTTAATTTTTCAACTGATTTTTTTTTGTTATTTTTTGTTTTATTTATTTTTTATGCAGCAAACTTTTTCATTTCAAGTACTTTTTCTGTTTTCCTAACGTTTTTGACTTTTCTTTCTTCAGTTACGGCCATTCTTTTTTTATTTTCGTTACTTTTACACTTACTGATAAAATTTACGTTTCTTGTGTTTTTAATATCATTTTTTGGATTTGGTTTTGTTTGTTTTTAATGTTTTTTCATTTTTATTCAAATATTTTTTTTACCTTTTTCATGTTTTCCGTGGAGTTTTTTATTTTCTCTCTCTTTCTTCGTTTTTTGTGATTTCGTTTACCTTCTTTTTTCTGTTGCTTCGAAACTTTTTCCTTTTATTTTTTCCTTCTCACAATATTTCATTTTTTTGTTCGTGCCTATTCGTTCAACGCCTTTCCAGTTACTTTAGTTAACTTGCCGATATTTTAATTTTTTTCATTTGTGTTTCATTTGTAGGATTTGGTTTCCTTCCATTCCATTTGTATGCTTTTCATAATTTTTGTTTTTTGATGACTTCTTAATTCGTTTTCCTTTTTGTTTTACTTTTTTCTTTGTAATTTTTTTGTTTATTTCCAATTCCATCAGTCTTGTTCTGGTTTACAACTGCTTTTCCTTAACGTTTTTCAAGTTAACAAATTTTTTTCACCTGCAATTATTCTTCATTTTTATTCTCCAATTTCCAAGTTGAATATTTTTCATCGGTTTGAATCTCTTTCTAAACATGTCATTCCCACTTTTTCTTCTTTTTGCATAAGTTTGCTGGTTTCTTCGTGTTCCAGGTGATATTCAAGAAAAACCCGACAAATTTCTAAACATTCCAATTTCGAACGGAAAAACGCCCGATTCGACAGAAAAACGCTTCAATTTTCATGAAGACGAACCCTCCAAAAAAGTTCCGCCTCTTAAAATTCGTTTGAATAAACGGCCGGCCGTGCCTCAACCGATGACTAAACATTCGATAGGTTTGGAATCGTCCGATTCTTCGTCGACGTCCGATTTAGACGTCGACGTTTGCTACGAGGGCAAAATCGACGATTGCGAAGCGAAAAAACGCTTGTTTTTCGTCGGAAATGGGGCGAAAATTGTACGCGGGTCGTTCGCCAATGCGAAAATTCTGTCGCCAGGTAACGATGATGAAGAAGAAGAGGAAGATGAGTTTTTGTAGCAGAAAATTTTGTAAGTTGTACATGAATTAAATTTTTGGCTGAAATCAAAATTTCGATTATTAGACTGCAAAAAAAATGAAATTTCGAGCCAAATACCATACTTTTCGCACATTTTTTCCATTACGTAAACTTCTGGAGCTCATTTCTGAACAGTATGCATGGCTATGTCCTAAGAAGCTGTTCAAAAATGGACCTCATAATTTATATTTTCTAATGTTACAGTTTACGCTACAGTAAACTTGCTTTCTACATTTTGAATTCGTTGTTGATAATTTGTTGTTTTTTTCTCGAAAGCCGGATAGAATCTGGCGTTTTTTGCTTTGTCTATAAAATAGTACTATTGAAAATATATATACATCTTTATCAGGCTACCTTTATATTGTAACCGAAAATTTTTCGGAAATTTTAACTCTATAGACGCTATACGATTTATAGTCCGTTTTTTATAAAATGCTTCAGATACAAAAGTGGCACTGTCGTCGAAATTGTTCACATAAAGTTCTTACTGTAAAATTTTTCACTCGAAAAATCGCTAAAAGTCAGGCCAGTATGCTCAGAAATTTCCAGCCCTACATAATATTTTGTTCATCAGAAAATCTCAAAAATCTGAAATACTACTCGCTTTCCAATTTCATTATTTGGAAGCATTTCAAGAAAAACAGACTATGATTTTGTAACTTTTGTACGATACAAAAAGAGATAGTAACGCTATTAGCTCGCTACGCTGGATCTTATGTTTGATCTTATTTTCGCTCGTGATTAAATATGGAGGCACAAATGCTTCGGCTTACTTGAAATCGGGCGGTGATGTTCATCGGATTATCGAATATAACAGCAAGTATAGAAATGTAGCATTCGTTTTATCTTGAAGAAATCATTTACTGTATTTTGGAGTGTGGTCTATCGAAAATTCCATTTATATTCTATCCACTGTTTTTTTTCCCAAATCGTGCTTTTTCGGGAAAAAAAATTCGGAAAAGGGAAAAAAATTTTGGGTTCTTTTCCCATTTGGGGAAGAAAATTTTGGTGATTACATACATAAAAGATGCATTTTAGAAGGTCATAATCTCAAAATTTTCCGGCGCTTCGCCGCGCCGATTATAACTTTAATAATCATTATTATGCATTACTCAGCTCAGGCGCGGCTTTTAGCATGTGTACCTTCATTTATCATAAGTTTTCATCATCTTGAACGTATTATCTCATGTTTTCATTGGTAATCTTCAATATTTTATCATGATATTTGATGAAGATTCGCATTTTTTCCTTTTGAGAAAGATCAATACGTCAAGTCTAAGCTTTTTGATGCAATTATTTCTTTTCTAACGTAAAATCAATTCAAATGCTTCATGGAAATATCTTTCGGAAATTTATACTCTGCTTACTCATATATTTTCGACCAAGTATGAGAGTTTACAAAAATAAATTATAAGGTAAAGTGGGGTAACTTTGGTCAAAATCGAGTCAATTCGACTTCTCCAACATATAACTTGTTATACATGGGGAATTCGTAAAAATGTTTCATTGAACTCATATGTCAAAAATGTCAGACAAATCGATTAAACACATCATTTCATAAGTAGCATGCAGATTTAACCTACCATTGATCGTTGAAAAGAGCTCACTTTTTGACCAATGTTACCCACCATGGTGGTCAACTTTGGTCGCCATTATAATTTCTGTTCAAGTTACTTTTTCGACAAGTAAAATCGTTATATCTCAGCACAGATAGAACGTAACAAAACAAATTTTGGATATGAGGTAACATAACTATCGACCTTTATTGTCACAAAATTTCAGCTGGAAATGATGAATATCATCAACGGCAAAAAAGTTTTCGTAAACCTACTCCCAGCTGTCCCTGTGGTGGGTAACTTTGGTCAATTGACCTAAAAAAAAGCCTGATGTGAAAAATATTGTGTTATTCAGATACAGCAAGTTAATATCAATATGAATGAAAATAAAAATATCAAGCGTTCAAAATTTATTAAGAAAAAAAATTAACGTGTCGACCAATGTTACCCACCCATTGGTGGGTAACTTTGGTCGACACACAAAAACATGAGGTAAACTAAAACAATGATAAATGCAAGTTTTTAAGATCAAAATACATGAGATTAACTAAATTTAAAGGAAGATCAATTGTTATGTACGATTCGATGAGGGTTTTGCATTCCTTTGGCACACAAAACTTTGCTGCGGCCACCATCCGTGCTCAATCCGGTCTCATCAACGTTCCATATGCATTCGGGTTTCAAATCCAAGGCTAATTTTTTTACGGTAGATTCGAATAAGTCGAACCATTTACTGGCGACAAATTGTGTCAACGCTTTTGCTCGGACGGCTGGCAAATTTTGTGGAATTCTTTCAGATAATGCATTTCCATGACGTTTCAAGAATGAACGAAACCACTCACGTCCTACGGTCTTCTTTTCCTTGAACAGTTCCGGCTTGTTTTCGTGTAGATAACTGTCGATTATTGTGATAAGGCAATCTTTTGTGAATGACACGCCCACAACAGCGACAGATTTGACCAGTTTGACGAGTAGCGATTCTTCAGCTGCTGTGAGGTACGTTTTACGACCAATCATTCCCGAATGCCTTGCGTTTACTTTGTTTTGTAATGTTCCATGTGGAATATTGTAAACACGAGCTGCTGTCCGAATTTTCGACCCGTTTTGAACTGCCTCGATGGCCTTTTCGAGATCTTCTGTTGAGTAATTAGTCAGGTATTTGCGGGCATCGGGCTTTCTTTTGTAATGCCTGACCATATTGTGACGTACATCATCAATGAAAATTATATACAGAATAAAATAATTCGTCTGAAAAAGAAGTATAAGATCAAATTATTATAAGTAGAAAAATGTGTGGAACAAAAAATTTTAATTTGACCAAAGTTACCCGCCAAAATATAATGTGACCAAAGTTACCCGCCCTGACCAAAGTTACCCGCCAACTGGCCAAAGTTTCCCGCTTTTGGACCAATTTTTCTGCTCGAAAACGGGTAGTTATTTTTTTATACAAAACAGAAAAGAGAAACTCTCTAAAGACACTTGATTGTTAGAGAAAGTTTTGAGTGCAGCGGAAGAGTGAAACCCAAATTTTTTTCAACTTGAAAATTTTCATAAAAAAAAACTTTGCCGACCCACAAATTTTTCAATTTTATTTGGATTTCAATTTCCTTTCACAGTAACATGCACTGATCACTTAGACATGAGTGTGCCAAGTTGTATCTGCATATCTTACAGAGAAAAAATTCGGCGATGTTTCAAGCAAAATTGACCAAAGTTACCCCACTTTACCTTATAGTTGCATTAAAATTTTTCAAGTAAAATTCTAGAAATTACGACTTTTGAACACAAAATTCAAATCTAATTCTTGAAATAAATGTTCGGAAAATTGATTTTCTAGCGTCAAGAATATCAATATACCCAAAAAATTATCCACATTCCACAGTTTTTTTCCTCAATCGATCATTTTTGAGGAACTTTTTTTGAAATTGAGGAAAATTTTTTTGATGCTTTCGTGTCTGGAGATGCATTTTACGCGTTATAAAACCGAAAGTTGTCGAAATTTTCCGGCGCTTCGCGCCGAATTTTAATTATTTAATACTTTTGTCTCCATTATTCCAATGCGCGGTTAAAAAACTTCATTCTAGCTAATGCTTAAGTATAGCTTCTAATTATCAATATATTATGAATAAATGTTTTATCCTGTGTCATTTTTTGAGAATTTGACGAAAAGCAAGATTTTTCTCGGTTTATTTTCCCAAAGACTTTTTGCGGTCTCTAGAAAGATTCTGACATTTGTGCGATTAAAGCTTTTCGAGTCCAAGTCGGAATTCTTGCTGGTTGAAGAACCAAAATTCTTGGTTGCTGAAAATTCATTGAATATGAATCCACTGGAAAATTAAAAATTCTGTCTAGAAAATAAAAGCTGTAAAGG
The DNA here is from genome assembly GCA_963922205.1 of Romanomermis culicivorax. Taxonomy (NCBI): domain Eukaryota; kingdom Metazoa; phylum Nematoda; class Enoplea; order Mermithida; family Mermithidae; genus Romanomermis; species Romanomermis culicivorax. The sequence continues at coordinate 1,074,224 of CAWUHX010000055.1, read as the reverse complement.
TTCATTTTCCAGCGTTCTAGAATGTCAGTATCCCAGAAAAAATTTTGACACTAGGCGCCGAACAAGTTACTCGTACTAATCTTTGTATTTTCTCTTCAAAACTCAAAAAATTTGGTTTCAAAAGCCTGAAGCCGACGCGAATAGAATGAAATAGAAGAAACCAGCTTTTGGTGTTTTTTCCGATAAAATTAAGCTAATTTATAGATTTTAGGGTGAACAACCAAAAATTCATCTGTGTAACCAGAAATTTTTCCCCAAGTTGCACATTGGAACCTGGCTTCCGCAGAAAAAAGCCCGGTGGTTCAGTTCATACCTTTATGTCCAGGAGTTTTGAAAATTTTTGGTTGCCCACTCTAAAATCGATAAATTTGCTTAAATTTATTCAAAAAACCATCGCAAACTAGTTTTCCTGTATTTCATTCGATCAGCGTCAGTTTTAGACATTTAAATAAGTACCTATTTTCGGAGTTTTGGGGAGAAAATGGAAAAATTAATATGACCAGACTAGAGTAATGTGTTCGGCGCGTAGCGCCGAAAATTTTTTCTGGATTGCAATATTCTAGAACGCTGGAAAATGAATCTTTTCACCTTTTATTTCCCAGACAGAAGGTTTGATTTCTCAGTGAATGTAATAAATTTTCAGTCGGGCAAAGTAAAATTCAAAAACTAGGCAAGCGACTAAGAATTTGAATCTTTCAATCGGCAGAAATTTCTACACTCAAAATAATTTAATCACATGAAAATCGAAATTTTTATGAAGATGGCAAAAATTTTTTGGGGAAATGACCAAGAAAAATGTTAGTTTTCATCAAATTCGTCAACAAACAATACAGAATCGAACATTTATTCATTATATGTTGATAATTAGAACCTATAAGCACTAACTAGAATGACCTTTTATAACCGTGCATTAGAATAATATAAAAAATCATAAATGAATTGGAAACCGGCGAGAAGCGCCGGAAAATTTTTACTTTTTTCCATTTTAGAACGCATAAAAATGCATCTCCGGACAGAAAACCCAATCACCTAATCAAAAGAGTAGTCAGGCCTCAAGTTGCACTGTGCAACTTGGCAGAAAAAATTTGGTTGCACAGCCGGAAATTTGGTTGCTGTGTGCAAAAAACCCTGTTTATGTCAGATTGTCAGCTATTCAGAATCAGTTTTAAGATTATATTTTTCATTGCATCTCCAGAATTTATTCTTCTAATGACAAATAAATTCATCCTATCTTTATCTTATATTATCTATTGTTATCTTTTTATCAAAGTTTACTGTTTGATCTTGTTGTATGTCAAAATTAGGTTGTTTTATGTCGTCAGAGAAATATAAGATGTAAAGGTTATGCTGTTGAATTATTCTCTTGCTCATGTAAACTCACTTAAATATTCATCTACTAACAGGTCATAGCCATACCTGTACTTGGGGGGGTTGGGGGGACCCCCCCCCCAACTTGGCCAACCACGTACCCAACATCATCCACCCCCCCCCCCCCAGTTTTGAAAAAATTGAAAAAGTTTGCAAAAAAAGTGTATGTTTTTCGGCCTTTTTGGAAAAAATTTCGACTTTTTTCTACCCCCCCCCCCCAAAAAAATTTCGGATTTTACTCCCCCCCCCCAACTGGTCAGAGGTCTTACAGGTATGGTCATAGTCCGAGTCTTTTTGCAAAAAAATTGTCGGTTTTTTGGCGGAGTAAGATGCAAGTTAATGAGAAACGTTCAAAAATCATATCAGCAATGATTTTGAGCAATTTTTAAGCAAGGAAACTAAAAAAATTGATTTTTCCTCATGAGGAAAATCTTTTGGGGTTTTTCCTCAAATGGGGCAAAAAGTTTTGAGCAAAAAAACACTGATTCTATCTATTCTATTCCATTATCGGGTGTCTTTTGGCCGAAACAAAACATGTTTTTCTGGCAGGAACAATTTTGAGCGTTTGTGCCGATTAGCACGAATTTTTTCAACTGATCCAAGGTTAAATTCTTTTGGTTTCTAGGTTTTTTAAGGAACTGAAAATGCAAAATTTTGCAGAGGCTAGATGGACAGTGTTTTTTGTGGACGGACATTTGTGCCCAAGGCTCTTTTTGTCAACAGCAGCAACCAAATTTCGGGCTGTGCGAGTAAATTTTCCTACCAAGTTGCACAATGCAACTTGAAGCTTGGCTGTTCTTGTTATTAGGCTTGGGTTTCCTGTCCGGAGATGCATTTTCGTGCGTTGTTAAATGGAAATGGAAAATGCTAAAAATTTTCTGGCGGTCGACGCCGGATTCCAATTTGTTTATAATTTTTTACATTAATTCTAGTGCGCAGTTAGAAAATGTCGTTGTAACTTATGCTCATAGCTTTCAATTATCAACATATTGTGGATAAATGTTTGATTTGATCATTGTTTTTTGACAAATTTGACAAAAATCATAATTTTTATCGGTTTTTTCGCAAAGCCTGGTTTTTGAATTTTAGTTTGCCCGAATAAAGTATCTCTCGCCATTTTTGAGCAAAAAACGACTTGGTGAACATTGTGAAGAAAATATTTGACGTTTTTCGTCAAATGGCGAGAAGATCACGATTAATCATCGATAGTTGGAGAAGAATAAGCTAAAAAATGAATGTTCCAAGATTTTTAGAAGCCTCAAAAAAGAAATTTTTTCGACCCAACGCGCTCATCAAGTAACTCATACCAACTTTTCTTATTCTTCTCTCCAAAACTCAAGAAGTTCGGTTTTGAACATACATGTAATTGGGGGGAGTGCTATGGGACCCCCCCCCCAGAAATCGTCGACCATATGGCTAGCCATTGGATGACCGCCCCCCCCCCCCCAGGATATTTCAATCCTATGGCTAGCCATAGCGTAGCCCTAGGAACCCCCATACATTTGGTCGGAAAAATGTCAATTTTTTGATGAAAAATGTCAATTTCTGAACAAAAAATGGCCAAAAACATCAATTTTCACGGCGCTTCGCGCCATAAATACATTTTTTATCATTTTTTAGACAAAAATTACAATTTTTTGAACTGTTTTTCGGACCGTTTTTGTGAAAAAAACTCCGTTACATGTATATATGGTTTTGAAAGCCTAAAACTGACGCGAATCGGACGAAATACTAGGAAACTAGGTTTTTAGTGGTTTTTCCGATAAAATAAAGCGAATTTATCGATTTTAGAATGAGCAATTAAAAATTTATCTGTGCAACCAAAATTTTCCCCCAAGTTGCACATTGCAACCTGGTCGTACAAAAAAACCCTGTTTGTGCCAAGGCACAACAAATTTTTTATGCTAAAAACATACTGAAAATTTATATAAAGTTTTATGCCAAAAGTTTGATAAAAACATAATTAAAGATACGGTCACCGCATTAATTTACATAAAAATCTTGCCTACCGTATTTCTATTTAACCACGTCAGTGACGTAAGGAGAACTGATCGAGAAAACGGTTTATACGATTGAAAAAAAAATCGAATGCTGCGAGCATTCAAATATTTGTATAGAATTTGTCATTGACAATCTCAAAATTTGTTGAGATAATACAAAGGCTTCTTTCCCGCACAGTGCGAACTTTTTTTGGGCTGTGCGGACAAACGTTCAAATTTTTTTTGTGTCAAAAACCATGTTTTGGCACAAAAAACATTAAGATAAACCATATACTCCATTTATTTTGAAATGATGGATGCAACGAGGTCGAAGCCAAACTTTTATTCAAAATTATGGAAGGCTCGTAGACTCTATTCAGTAAATTTTGAATAGTGTTAACTTTTTTGAATACAGACTCCTTGATGATGACTGTTTTCAATCATTTCAAAATTAGCTAAATTTATTTCCCGACCTCCAGTAAAGCTGATTTTGTATGCTTTGGCTAAATGGGGTCGAGTTCATCTAGCCGCTGCCCAAAATTTTATCAGCTCTTTGTGTCAATTCAGTGAACTGATTTATTAGCTACTCCTATTTGACCCTCGAAGACACGCAAATTATCGTCGAATAGTATTTTTGTAATCAGTATCGGCAGAAACAAACTTGAAATTACGACTTTTTTGTTTTTCGATTTTTTCATTGTTTTTTAGTGATTTTTTGGTTTAATTCTTTAGGATGTTTGGTGCATCAAAATAACTATGTAAAAAGCTGCTGGAAGCTAACTCAATTATCTTGGACTGGTTTGTGAGAGAGACTCAGAGAGTCTGAAAATGTCAACTAGAAGTATTAATCTTATCGAAAGTGTAATCCAACTTATGATATTTGAACTCACCCTTTTTTCCCCAAGTATGGTCTTTTGAGGAAAAAAATTTGGACACGAGGAAAAAAATTTGTGCATGGTTTTCGTTGTCGAAAAAAATTTTGGTAGTTCAGAACCGAGAAGATGCATTTTGGTGAACTTCAGAAGGTAAAAATCTCAAAATTTTCCGTGTATAATAGTCATTATTTTCTATCAGACGCGGTCGTTAGCATATCTACTTCCACTTACTAATCAACCTTCAATAGTTTCTATCAATTGAATCACCTCATCTCTTTGTTTATTCGTTAGGAGTCAATATTTTGCCGCAAATTCAGATTTTTCATCAATCCTCTCACTTTTTTCTCTCGCTGGCTTAGAATTTTCCAAACGTTTAACGTAAGCCTTTGCATTTATAAACGATGAAGATTGAAAACATCATTTTACTGTTAATTTAGAGCTTCTATTCAGCAATGTTTCTCGCAAAGATTCATTTTACAGCGTTTTAGAATGCAAAAAATTGAAAAATTTTTCGGCGCTCTGCGCCATAATGAGAAATAGATAAAATGCCATAAAATCAGAGTTACAGAGATGTTAGTAGCAGATGTATCCATGAGAAATCTATCGTTAATATGCTATCAACTGTTGTAGAGCATCACTGTGGCTTTCATCAGCTCAATGCGACTAACCTGACTAGAATTTTCTCTATTTTTTCCTCATTTTTACAGGCTAATGACTCCTAAAACATTTAAATGTTTGGGTGTGCCCTTAAAATGCAGAAAAATGCATCCGTGGCCACATTATTAAATGTTTTAAAAATGTTAGAAATTTTTGTAAAGTTAGGAAAAAAATTTTAGGTATGGTTCTCGTGTGGAAAAAATCTTCGAGGAAAAAAAGGCGTAGGAGATCCCTATCAACAATAGAAATACAGCAGCAATAGGCACATAAAAAGAAATTAACGATGAGTTAAGAGAATAAGATAAAAGTAAAAAGAGAACGTGCGATATGTATAAAAAGAAAAAGTTCGAGGAAAAAGAAGAAAAATGACAAATAAAGGGAAATATGCAATATACGTAATGTTCTCATGAGAAACCAAAATTTGCATCAACGTATTATGCACAGAAAGGCTGAATTGACATACATCTTTTAAGTATCATGCTTTTTATAAGAGAATTTCGAATTAATTTTTGCTTTTCACATCTGTCTGTAAGCAGACTACAGCAAATTCGATTCAACTCGTGTACAATATGTTTACAAGCATGATAGATATCTATGTAGACTATTTAAATATCTTTTGCGTACAAAATATATCATAGAAATACGATTTTTATCCTTGGTATTGAAGTCAATTTAAATAATTAATTGCTTTGGGGGATAAGTGTCTAAAAGATCGACTAATGTAAAAAACAGTTTCTGAGTGATTTTGAGAAAGCTTGATACCAATGTCATTAGCTTTTTGTGCCAAAGCGGGATTTTTGGGTTGACAGAAAAATTTAGGTGTTTGTGCCAGTTGGCAAAGATTCTTTGGCTATTGAAGATCAATTTATTTTGATTTTTGCGCCTAAAAATGTCGTAAGTTGTCGGTGCTTGGCACCACCATTTTTCGCTCTAATCATAAATTTTGAAAAAAATCAAATGTGTAAAAAAATTTGGACATGATTCCCGTTGAAAAAAAATTTTGGAAGTTCTAGGCCAAGAAGATGTGTTCAAGTGCATTTTAGGATATCGTAGTATCGAATTTTTGGATGAGTAGACGCAACCTAGTTCCACTTAACGAATAACTTTCAATAGTTTACATCACTTCATATCTATTTTTCAAATCTCGATTTTGCCGAAAATTGAGATTTTTCATCAATTTTCAAAAATTTTGTCTCTGGTTTGGAGCTTTTAAAGTATGAATTTTTAAGTGTGAATTTTTGTATTAGGAAACGATGATAAATTTATTCTGGGCTGTGATTTTAGTGCTTCCATTCAGCAGTACTTGTTGCGATGATTTATTCTCTAGCATTTTACTCTGTAAAAATCCGATAATTTTTCAGGCTCTGGGCGTTGGGATAAGAAAGAAACTAAAATCTAATACGCGTTATTAGAATCACAGACCGGGAAATCTATCGTTGTTATGCTTTCGACTATTGCCTAACACCGATTGTGTCGTTTATCAGCACCATCTGTCCAAAATTTTCTAGTTTTTTCTTATTTTGATAGATTATTGACTGTCGGAACATCATAAATCTTCAGTGTGGTGTCCACAAAATGAACATTTTTAAAAATTCCGGAAATTTTTGAAAAATTTCTTGATAACGGTTTTCATAAGAAATTATTGGAGAAAATTGATTTTTTAAAAAAGATATATAAATGACGTATACTTTCAATATACAAAACTCCTTGTCACGAACTCCTTATCTGGTTTTCATTACTTATCGCATCAGGCTTTGCAATTGCAATTCCAATTCCAAATTTTCAAAATTTTCTTTTTCTCCTGGCTCTAAGTAGTTTTTCTAGAATTTTCACTGTTTTATTCTTTGATCCGTGTTTTTATCTTTTCTCTGAAGAGTGCAGGTACATTGATAACATTTCCAGAAAAGATGAGTAATGTTCAATCTGAGAAGATTATTTGTTTTTCAAGTTCGTGGTTTCTCTGATAGTGATTTGCGAAGAACGTGTGTGATTCCAGTGTCCGTATTTTTCAATTAAACGAAAAATTCGATTGTTGTGACGAAAAATAATCTGTGGAAATTTCAAATACAGGAATAAGTTTCTTCGGGAATGCAAACTTTTGCAACTTTCAGAATTTTGACGCCATTCAAGTTTTGATCGAACATTTCTGAAAAAAATTGAATAGCAAACACGCCAGAAATTCTTGGATGCTTTAGATTTTTTCATTTTTCGTCAGCATTATCTCCAAAATTTCAGGCTTCTGTTTTATTAGGAAGCGCATTAGAAAAAAAATTTACTCCTCTTCCTCTATACTTGTTACATGTTTCTTCGGCAAATTTTCTCTTTCGAAAGCTTGCCATCTAGAAAGAAGATTTTATGTTCTACGTCATTCGAACATTCTTCTTAATCATCATTCTATTTTAATACGCCCATATTTTTTCGTATAGTAAAAGAATCGTATATTTTTTGAGAAATTTACTTTTATTTCTTCTTTTTTAATTTATATCTTTGTTTTTTCGTCAGGTAAAAGAAAAGTGGTCGAATGGGCATACATTTTAGATTTGGATTTTAACGAAATTTGGATTTTATAGAGCGCGCAATGCCCGTTTTTCACACGAAAACAATCGAAGGGATTTTAGAGCCGGTCGCTCAACAGGTAAAAAAGGACGAGGAAATTTTGTAAAAAATTAAATTTTTTCGGCAAAATTTTTTGTTACCCACGTCAAAATTGTGTATAATTTGCGTGCAAATTCTGTTTTTCTCTCTTCAAAAAGTTTTATTAGCTCTCTTTTTTTCTGAAAACAAATTTCTTACGCTAGCTTATACGCTGAAAAATATAGCTTTTTCTTTTCTTTAGTCGCATATTTTTCTCGCTTTCTCGTTCAAATTACCCTATAAAAATGGGATTCGAAATACCCAAATTTTGGACATTCGTAACGCTTAGCTCTTTAGCTTTTCATCATCCAGAAGTGAAGTGCGAGAGAAAGTGTATGAGAGAAAATTTTGCGTGGTTTCGTGTGGGTGGAAAGCGACCTGTTTCGTAGAGTAGCCGAAAAGGGATTTTAGAAAGAATTCTGCACTTTATATTATTGATTATTCAGCCAATAAAAGCGCACATAAACTATGCAAATGCGATGAAATTACACGTAAACAAAATAAAAATACAATAAAACGTAGGGCCTTTTGGAACCAAAATAATTAGATAAAAAATTAGTATGAAGGGAGGTAGATAAATTTTGAGAACTTCCATACAAACGACATCACTCACGACACCTTAATTTTAAACATTGTCCTAATCTACGCTAAAAATGCCCATAGGATAAGTCTAAGGTCAAAAATCGCTCTATGTTATCAAATTGTTGTCATATAGTTTTTTATAAAGTAGTCCTTCGAAGGAATTTTCTTCCTCGAATCGTAGTTCCAACCTCGATTTACACTTAGCCTGGCAAGGCATGAATTACACAAATATTCTTCATCATGATCCCATTTATGCATGAATTCCAGATGCAAATTTGTTTAACGATTTTTTTCCGTAGATGTAGATGTAGATGTTACCCTAAACTTTCCTCGAATTCGATTCAACCCATAGGTCCCCAAGGTCAGTTTTTTCCAGGTAGGGGTAAATTTGGAAACTTTCGGAGATACTGTAGCTAAATGTTCACTAGGCGCTCCATTTTGTTTCAAAAGTAGGCAAGCAGCGATTCATTTTTAGGGCTTTAGGTTAGGGTAATACCCCCTCATACACCTACCTATGGGGCAGTCCGATTCAGTTCGAGCAAAAGTTTGTCTATGGCCCAATGGTGAAATTTGACATTTTAAGTCAATTTCCCAAGTAGGTCAAATTCAAATCATAATTATACAGCAACTATAGATGAATGGCCAAAGAATTAATATCCTACGACTACCAGAGGTCGCCAAGGTTATATTTTTCAGGTAGGGGTAAAACTGAAAATTTGCGGGAAGTGTAGCTAAATGTCCACCAAACACTTTATTTTGTCCCAAAATTAGGCACCCAGTGATCGATTTTTAGGACTTTAGGTAAGAATAATACCCCCCTCATGCCCCTCCCTATGGGGCAGTCTGACGACTACTCTAATATAGGCACTGCATATCCATTTTTCCATTCCAAGACAAGCAATAGTATTTTTCTCTAAAGTGCAACTAGTTCTCTTATTTTTCTGTTTCTTCAATCCTAAGCTGATGTTACCAATATTTTAATATATTCAAGATTCACTGGAACTCTAATCAATAACAACGAAATGAATTTCTAATGGAAAAAATATAAAAAAACGATTAATCTGCGATGCAAAATCGTTAAAATATTCCCCGCAACCCTGATTCTAGCGCCACTGAACTTAATCAGTAAAGTTAGTCTCGAACTGCTTGTCTTGTAAATTTGAGAATAGATGTTCAGCTGGCAGAGAGCGTAACAACTTGTGACATATGTCGTAATCAAAATACATTTACCGGTTGCCAATTCTACCAAATGCACCAATCTACCAATCGAAAATATGGATACCATTAACCAAATCAATTCTCGATCAATTTGACCCAACCTACAAAAAGCTATTGCTTTATCATGTTATTAAAGGAAATTTAAAAACCGGATCACTGAACGAAAAATGACGTGATGCTTTGCAAAAAATATAAAACAAAAAAATAACTAAACATAGAGAAAAATTCAACAAATGACACGATGGAAATTTTTTCCTATAGTGTACTTGATCTCTCAAATATTGTTATAAAATGTAAAAGTAGATAAGTTTATCAAAATTACCCGATGTCACGCTTCAATCACCTGCAGTCTCTTCTAATATCATCAGATCCTAATCTTGATGCCAAGAAGTGGTCGATTCGACCTCAGCATATGCTTGAAGAGTGTGTGTCAAGCTATAATTTGCTTTCTTTCGACATTTGTGAACGACCTTTAAATGAAATTTTCAGTATATGAAAATACTGATTACGTATTTTTGATGAACTGACAATCAGCTGACTGGATAAAACTCAGTTTATTCTAGAGACGTATCAAGTACCCGGACCCAAAACAAGACCCGAAATTACCCGACCATTTTTTCGGACCCGGACTCAGACTCGTTCCCGATATTCTTAACATTTTAGATCCGGATCCGATATTTTCAAAATATGCTATCCGATATATACGTCTTTACTTTATTCTTAATGAGATTACTCATGATGAAAAATTTTTCGTTTAAATACACTTCTCTAAACTCAGTTCAGGAACTCGAAAAAGAGCTTGAGTCTATTGGAAATCATAATTGACCCAATTTTCTATATATAAATTTCTAACAAAAGAGACAAGTAACTGGGTAATATGTGCCGCCCTTTCTTATAAAGTAGTCATTCATACTCAAACCCGATCTAAGTAGAATTGGGGTGAAATTTTTGGGATTTGAGTTTTAACCCACTTGCTTAATAAGAAATTTGTTTTTCAGACCTGCCCAATTACTAATTATGGGAAAATCTGACTTTAGATTGTTACATTTGAATAATAGTCTATTATTTTATGCAATTTTTGTCTTTATCCTGATTTTGAAAAACATTAGTTCTGATCAAACCCTAACCACTAATCAAGCCTGAATTATGGAGGTTGTCAATGCCTTGGAAAATATTCCATTGCAAGCTACATCGAAATCATCCACCGTGCCAGTATCGACAGTGCAAGAATCAACTTTAATGAAAAAACTCTGTGCAGAAAAGTGGAAGCTGGACAAGCACAAAAAACCGAAAATCAATAATTGGAGAACTTTTTGGCAAAAACGATCCTTGACCTCCAAAAAACTAGTTCATCCTTGAATTATATTGAACAAACTGGAAAAAATGGCCACCCATGATGTTGCATCATGATGATAGAACTCTTAAAAGCAAGCCAAATCGCACAACTAGACCACAATAGGTCCGATCCATCCACGTCATCATCATCATCCATTACCGAATAATAAGGCCATTGGAAAAGATTATCGTCAATTTTTCCACTGAAAAGTTCAACGATTTCACTTTTCGTATTAGAAAAATTTGTTCTCGCGCGCTCCGCGGGGGATTTTTTTGATTGCATACATATTTTTGTTTATTATACGATAAAATTTACGCTGTTAGTGGCCCGTTTTTTTTTCTTGGTTGGTGTTTGGACAGCTCGCCCGAAAAATAAGGTCGCGCGAATGATGTCGCAGAAAAAAGGACGAGTTTTTGCTGCCCCTGCACCATGTTCGAAAACGTTTTGCATATTCTTGAACAAAACTGTATTATACAATTTTGTATATTGGTTAAACGTTGATTGTGGTGGTATATAGATATTACTTTTCCCGAATGTGTTATTTTCAATGTTATTTCTGTCTCTAATTAATTGGCGGAGTCGTCTTAATTTTGTTTCGCGAAAAAAAAGTTTCCATGCGATAAGATAATAAGACGTCTTAATTGGCATTGATTAAGTCATTTCTGGATTGATTTGTCGGGACGTGCGGCGTCATGGTCAAAGAAAAGACGTCCGGAAATTGTTATTCGGAATTTAGTGAATCGGTGGATGCGGACGGATCAATTGTGGAAAAAAGCAACACGAGTAAAAGCTGGAAAACAGTTCGAACTTATGGAGCCGGTAGCTACAACACGACATTGTTTGATAAACCACCTTACAAGTTAGAAAGTGCTATCAAATCTTCTACGTTGGGCAATGGTAAAGCTCGTTTTCTTGAATCAAATGCTAGGAACTTTGTGCCCCTCACGAACAACAGGTCTGCAAATTCGTCAACATTATCTACACCGATCCATAGTGATCAATCACGCAAGAGTGAATCATCGTCGATCAAATCAGCATCCTTGCTTAGGAATCAATATCCTGTCGTCCAATCGACAAAATTTGAATCACAAAATTCCATGTATGATTATGATTCAGCGATCGGCTCGTTCAGCGGAATATCTATAAATAATAAACCCAAAACTGATTCATCCACTGCAACTCTTTTAGGCAGTATCGGGAAAAATGACATTTTAGAATCACCGCCCATGAAGGATGATTCCCAAATACTGAAATTTAAATCGACTAGTGATTTAAAAAGTAATCAGGCGCCTATCGACGGCAGCGATCTTTACGCGCCGGTTATTCGAAAGAAGAAAAATAGTACCGGCGAGTGTATTACTAAAGACGAACTTGAATATAGACGGAAAAGTCGCACTATCCTCAAACAGTTGAGAGAGAATGAAAAACGTAAAACAAAATTTGTGGCATCAGCTTTGGATTTATCTGCTCAAGTATGAAGAAATCTATATTATATTGTATTACTCAAGATACCTGATTGAAATCAGGATGAACAACAGACCTGCAAAACCTGTAGCAATCAGGCCAAAAAATGATGCCTGGAGCCATGGGATTATTATGACGTAGTTTTTTTAGAAGAAAAATTTTGCGTCAAGACCAGAAAATTGCATTCTAGTGCCTTTTAGAAGGTCAAAAGCCTGCGCGATTTCCTGCGCTTAGAGCTGGTTTTAAGCCTAACTATATTTATCTATCCAAATTTGGCTCGAGCTCGGGGAAGTGTTGTACCATTACGCAATTAACATTTAATTGTTTTAGTGCATTAAACGTTTTTTCAAAAGTAATAAGTAATCCAGCTTTTCTACTGATCTTATTCTTATTTTTCCTTACTTGATGAATATTATGAATTGTCAAGGTTATAGGCAAAGTGAAATAAGATATTTTCTCAGCTTCATCATTTAATGAACATCAAAACCTATTTTAGTAGCTTACATTTTAATTTTAACGATGTCCAGAAGCCAATAGCTAGATTTTGAGGCATTTTCATCTAGTTAGTTTTTCACTGCGTTCGTTCAAAAATCTATTCCGTTTTTCACTCAATGTTTTTTGACGTAGAATGTCATTTTGTACGTATTTTTAATTTTTTTTTTATTCGCGAAATTTCTGGCGGTTTGCGTCGGTTTTTTTGGCGTATACGCAATAAGATTTATTGTTGCCACCGAACAACAGCTTCCAACAGGCTTTTTTTAGTCATTTTAGGGTCCTGAGCCCCTAAAAGTTTAGAATTTTAAATTTAAAGTAAGTGTAAAATCAAACAACATCGAAAATCTCGTTATATAATTTTTCAAATTAGTCTATCCACTGTTTTTCTACAAATCAAACTTTCTTGGGGAAAAAATTCTCTACAAAGGGGAAAAATGTGGGGGTTCGACCTGGAAGAGATGAATTTTGGTGCATTTAAGACTTCAAAATCTCAATGTTTCCATTTTTTGTAACTATTATTTTAAATATAGAACCGAGTTTGAATTCGTGATCATAATGGAGGTGATTTTCATAAATTTCAAGTTTAATTTAAATTTGTCAAACTTATGAAAGTATGAACATATTCTTTAGTTTGTAAAATGATATATACATGTTTTCGAACCTTGTATGTTTATCGAATAAGTTATCCTTATATTGATTTTCCAGCATTTTACAGTGTCAAAATCTAAAAAGATATAGAAAACAACAGAACAATAAGAACGGAAGCTGCATTTTCAAAACACTATACTTTTGTGCCAGAAGGAAATTAACTCAAGTACTATCTTGGAAGAAGGTTTGTACAAAAATAGACGAAATATCGTATTTTTTGCATAAAAAATTTTCCATGCACTAAGATTTCTAGGGTGTTCTTTCAACATGTAGAAAGAAGCCTGTAACCGAAAACGCTAGTTGGAAATCAAATTTTGGACAGTAATTTTTTAACTCGTATCTCAACTGATTGAAAATCTATATAATTTAATTGTATTGTACGTTCTACAGTATGTTACTAGCCCGTTTTTCGATATTCTTCAATTAAAAATTTTTGGCTCCCAAAATTTCAATTGGGCCCCTAAAAATTTAGGCCTAGGAGCCATTTGGCTCCTTGTTTTCAAACCAAAAAAAACCTGGCTTCAAAGCTTCAAAAATCTCATGAGAGATGCTTCGTATGCATAAGATTTATTTCGTTGTACATGACGAATGTGAAAAAATTCGAATTTTTTTCTTGATTTTGAGAATTTTCCGTGCGAGTAATCATTTTTTTATGATTATGTGTGCAGACTCTAGTACACACTTTTACCATTTTGCTCTGAAAGAACTTGGAAAAGTCAGGAAATTTCATTTTAGAAGACTGTTGTGAAATGCAATTCACAAGGCAGCTTTCGCTACAACAATTCACCGCATACTTGTTGCAATTCATATCGTCTAAAAGCTGCAAAATCTCTTTCCTCATTATTTACGCCGTAGATTACTGTGAAACTCGTTAAAAAATTTTTTCGTAGGTTTCCCGGTTAGTTATTCTTCACGAAGAAGCCGAAGATGGGAACGCTATGCCTGATCTTACGCGACCGGTCGATGCGGTGTCGAGGGCCGTCGATAATCTTATCAAGGTTCGTTCGAGAAATTATATTCAATTTTAGAAATATTCCGGTTTATCGGAACCTTGAAAAACGTCCTTTTTTCCAAAACCGAAACCGTGAAACTAAAGATTGGAAAACCGAAACCGACATTTTTTGGGGGGGGGGAGTATTTCTCGGTTCTTCTACTTTGGGTATTTCCTATTTTAAAAATATTCCAAAAACTGCTATTTGTATGTGTCAGTGTCAGATTGAAACAGTATTTTTGCATTCTGAATTGAATTCTACGACAAGATTAAGTGGCAGAAACGTTCGAAAGAATGTGTTGTGTCAAAATAACTTTTGAGTGTTTTAGCAAGAGGATTCGATATATTTCAATAGTTAATTTGCAAAAATTCAGTGCCAATCAATTTATAGGACCTTGAATATTGAGTGAATATTTTCTTATTTTCAAAGATAACACAAGCATGGTTTTCTTGTCCTAATTTCATATGAAAAATCCTGAGATCAAGATGAAGAATTGACATTTTTACACGTTATTGCATGTTATGATATAATTCTAGAAGTCTGAGTTTTTGGTAGAACTGAATTTGATGCAAAAAATCGATACATAATGCATGTATGAAACAAAACACTGCTGTTAGGCTAAAGTAAAAAATTTACTTTGTATAAAAATCTTAGGTCAATCTTTGTATATGTACCATAAACGGTGGTCGTAGTACGCTGTTTTTTTGCCGACTATCTTTCCACATTTATTGAAAGACCATAAAAAAAAATTTCAGTCGAAAAAATTTTCTACATTATGGAAAGCCTCCAAAATTTTTTCACACAAAAAGTACCATTTGTGGAAAAAAACAATGCGTCTACAAAATAGACAATGATAATAGGTCAAAACTTATAGCACGACATGACCTGAACAATATATTATGTAGTCACAACAGATTTACTCGGTCAAAAATTAAGAACAGTCTTTTGACCCAGAAGACAAGCAGGAACTGAAAGCAATACGAGAAGTTGACTTTTTCAAATTAGTTTAGTTCGGTCAAATAAAGATTCAAATACTATAAATTCAAGAGTTAAGAGTTAAGTAAGATTTCAAAAAATCACCAAAATATTACGGCTTTAGTTATGATTCAATTGAGCAGTCTAATATTATAATTCTAGCATCAAAAACTTGATCTGCTAATGTTTATTCGCCAGGACAGTTTTTTTGACTACACAGCAGATTTTTATATAAGAAATGTTTCTTAACGGAATACAGTACACTGTATGTGCATCTTTTGCTATTAACTGTAAAACCGAAACCACGGTTTTAAAATAATGAAGACCTAAACCGTAGATTCTACAACCAAAACCGGGAAACCCCAAAAAACTGAAACTGGACCATCTCAATCGTTTTTGTTCTCGTGGCTATTATGCATTGAGGAATTGCAGTGTGGGAGAAACCTGGAACCTGATCCAACTAGATCCAGATCCAGTGCTTGATTCGTTGGGTGAAACGTGAAACCAGAACCTCCGGAATCCAAGCAATTTCTGGTAAAATCTAAATGCCCAAAACTCAAGTCTTCACTTCTCGTACACACCAGAAAAATTTTCGAATTTTAGCCATGGCCATCATCAACTATCCCTATCCGATTCCAACTTTCATCTGCACCCAAAAAAAATCTCTTTTTGTATACTAATTTTCTTCAAGGTCGGTTATGATACTTGTCATTCCTCCGACGACCGCATTTTACAACAAGACATGCCGCCAGCTCTTCAAAGAGTCGAATCTAGTTCCAAGTTGTTGGAAAATGCTTGTCGACTTTTAAGGTCGGACCCTTATTCGGTCGATGGACGACGAATGTTGATCGACGGTGCCAGAGGTTACTGAAATCTTTTTTTTGATAATGACACTTTCCGTTGTTCAATAAAAATCGAATTCTAGGAATCCTCCAAGGAACCTCGGCTCTTCTCTTATGCTTCGACGAATCCGAAGTCCGGAAAATTATTCAAGTTTGCAAAAAAGTTTTAGATTATTTGGCCGTCACGGAAGTGATCGATAATATGGAAGACTTGTTACAATTTGTCAAAGTAAGAATTTTGTTTCTAAATTTTTCGAAATTCAAATTTTTCGTCGTACGTAGGACATTAGCCCTTATTTGACTAGTATGTCTTCGTCGGTCGACCAAAGGCAAAAAGAATTGACTCATCAAGTTCACGCCGAAATTCTCATACGTTGTATTGAATCGATCAAAACTTTGGCGCCGATTTTAATTTGCGCGATGAAAATTTATATACAAATTCACGCTCAGAGTAAGATGTTTGAAAATTTCGAGTTGAAAAAGTTGAATTCCAGCAAAAATTTGGGCTTTTCTTATGTATTTCTTCCTAAAAAATGTGATTTTTCTGCAAATTTGAAGAAAATATTGCAAAAAAATATTTCTCTGACTGCAGGAGGTCGAGGAATGGAAGAAGCATCGGAAAATCGAAATTACCTCATGACGAGGATGATGGACGAAGTTAATGAAATAATTAGAGTTTTACAATTAACTTCCTACGACGAAGACGAATGGGACGCCGATAATTTGACCGTTATGAAAAAAGCGATCGTAAGTTTTTTTTTCAGTCTCTGCGAAATCGATCCAACTTTTAGTTTTTTATTTATTGAAGTTTTTCAATTTTGACTTCTTTATTTACTGAATTTTTTCAACTTTTTCCCTCAATGAGCCAAACTTTCTCGTTTATTTCCACTTATTTCCCCACTTTTTTCAATACATGTATATATTAAAGATTTAGACTCTTTTGCTCAATTTACTTCAATTTTTCAACATTTTTCGACGATTTACTGTACTAGAATTTTTTAACTTTTTTCCTCAATTTACAAAAAAAATCAACTTTTCTTCCTTCATGTACTGGAATTTTTCAAAATTTTTGCCTGACCCCACTGTTATTTCGTCTATTTGGAGCTTCACAACTTCATTCTCCAATATGCAAAGTTTTTCTTTCGTTGATCGTAGTTTCCTCAATTTTTTGATTATTCACGTCGAATTTTTCCTTAAATGCTCCAAAAACATCGCCCTTCCTCAATCTGCGGAAAAATTTTCAAATTTTCAATTATTTTCAATTTTTTCTCTATGTACCGTAATTTGTTGATTTATTTAACAAAATTTCTCAATTTTTCTTCCTTGATTTATACAAGTTTTAATTTTTTTCTACATAAAAGTTTTCGCATTTCCCAAAGCTTTTAAAATTTCTCATATACTTTCCCTCAATTTAATAAATTTGTAGACTTTTTCCCGAAATTTGACAAAATTTTTCAACTTACAGAGTGCCATCGAAAGTTTACTCCAAGCGGCTTTGGATTGGTTGGCGGATCCACGCGCCTTGAGAGGCGGAGTTGGTAAGCAATAAAATAACCAAAAAACACAAGTTGTTTCATTTTTGTTCAATTTTTTCAGGTGAAAAATCCCTGCGCCGAATTTTAGAATATATGGAACGTATAGCCGCACGTGCGCTACCCGATGATTCATATCAAATAAGGCGCGCTTGTTCGGATATTAATTCGATGACCGATTCTCTATGCGAATTGAGGCAAAATAAACAGGTAAAATTTAAAATCGGGTTGAAATTGACCTTTTTGCTTGGAAAAAACGAGAAATTTTGTCGTATTTTGAAAGAATGACAATTTCAACTAATGTTTTGCTCTACTTCCGCCTTCGATTCTAATATAATGTGAAGTTTTTCTTGAATTTCATTCGCAAAATGTGAATGTATAATTTTAAAAAATATAATTTTTTATTAAATTTTCAGATTTTTCGCAGAAAAAATCTAATGACGATTTTTCAATCACAAAAATACGTACATAAATTTGTTAAACTGAAAAACAGCTCGAAATCTCAAACTAAAAATCTTGTGGGTATGTTGATTAGAAACTTAGGATGAACCATACATGCACATAGGGGGGTAGGGGGGATAAATATTAAATACCTGAGACCCTAGCCACCCCTGGCCCAAAAAAGTCGTCAAACACCCCCACCCCTGAACTTTTTTCAAGACAGCTTTTTTGATTATTTTTGTGCATTTTTTGTATGAATAACAAGCTTTCAGAACTTTTTTGTTTTTTTGCTCACCCACCCCCCCCCCCCTACCCCCTGGATAAAAAGTTCAAGGACCCTCCCCCCTAGAAAATTCTTGCCGTGCATGTCTGGGATGAACCGTCATAAAATGTTATTAATCATTATCGGATGCTCGATGAAGCAGATTACCTGAATCTATGAAATTTTTTCTTTTTTCACAAAAAATTTTCTGAAATTTTGTAGTATTTTTTTTATTTTTTTCTGAGAAAAATATCTTTTCTCTTGAAAAACTCAGTTTTTCCACACTATTATCAGGTTTTTCGAATTAAGTTCGAGCAAATAGATAGGAAATTTTAATTTTTCCGCCGAATATTCCGGTTTCATATTATAGATTCTAGAATAATTTGAATCTGTGAGTTTTGATTTTCAAAATTTACAGTAAAAAACGAAAATTTTTGTGAAATTTTAGGATATTATCAAAAAAATACCGAATAATTGTGATTTTTGACTGCTCTTCTGATAATCCAAAATTTTCTACTGAATTTCCGAATTTGGTTCAATGAAATGTCAAATAAAATCCAAATTTTAATGTCTTTTTAACGTTTCCGGCTTGACAGTTTAGAATAAATTAGTTGATCACGTAATTCATTGATTTTTCCAAAGGGTTTTTGTGAGAAAAATGCACTTTTTCCTATTAAAAATTTTAAATTCCGCCTTGAAGCATCTTAATTTATAACTTTTTCCAACTGATTCTTTTTTTAATTAAAATTTACGCTAGAAAAACATCTGTTACAAAAACATTGAGACCTTTTTGTTTAAAGCTTGACAAGTTTGACGCAAAGACCCTTCTATGAAAAACGTATAATGTCGTCCAAAAGTTTTCAAGTTTTTTAACGTTTTCGATCTGACTTAGACTTTGTAGATAGAAATCTAGTGAGTTCCCGCCGACAATACGTTTTTCCTGATGGAAAATACTAAATTCCGTAAAAAAGAGTATTGTAAGGTCGTAAAATTTTCAAACTGTTTTGTTTTATTTTAATTTTCTAGTCTACATGGAAAAAAGCGTTTCTTCATGAAAGAAACTTGAAATGTTCTCTGGCTCGTTTTGAACTGATTTTGACTTTTTCGACTAAAATTTTGCTAATGTATAGCGAAATGCGTTTTTTCGCATAAAAAAAGTTGAACTTCATCGAAAAATTTGTAAAACGTGGTTTCTTCGACATTTTTTTTAAAAATAGTTTGCGAATTTTAGCAAAAAATACGGTTTTTATACGAAAATGAAAATTTTACTGCAATTTATGAAATTTTTATTTTCAAATTTTTTACACTGGATTTTGTGGAAAAAAGTTTTTACTTTTTGCGGAAAACTCGGAAGTTTACACTACCAATTATTACAATTTTCCAATTTAATCTAAAAAATGTGGGAATTTACTAAATTGTTTAAACCCAAAAATAAAAATTTCAAGTCAGACCAATTTTTTTCAAATTTTAAATTGAAACTATGCATGTTTTTAAGGGTGACTCGCCGCAAGCCGTCGGTTTAGCTCGCGGTATCGGCGAAAAGTTGAAGGAATTAGTCGGCGCCAAAGATCGGCCGGGCCTCCTGCACGCGGCCATTTCGCGCTTGGAACGATCAGGCGCCGTACAACCGGCTCATACGGTGGCCGGTCGCATCGAACAAGCCCTGGCATGGTTGGACAATTTGAACGTGGACGATAAAGGACTGGGTTAGTTGCTGATCACGGCCATTTTTCCCTCGTTTTTCGTTCTGATCCTCGGATACGCAATGTCAAAATATGCAAACATTAAAATTTTGTCGTTTGATGCGTATTGATCAGAGCGTTACGCAGTTCCGTTCTTGTGACGCGGAAATGCGTTAATTACCATAATCCAAATTTATCAGCACTCGTTTTTTAACGTCCTGCCTATGCTAACATGGGGAAATTTTTCGTTGTTTTCAGCCAGTGGACTTATAAATATTCATAACTTACCAAGACGCCCTGCCAGTGGCGGATCCAGAAATTTTTTTCAGGACGGGCGGTGCTCAAAATTAAGTATTTTTCAAGAAAAAATTCAAAAAATTTTCAATAATTTTTCAAATTTTCCTATAGGTATACAGAAAAAATTGTATTTCAAAAGTTTAGGGGGGCGGCCGCCCCCCCCCCTAAATCCGCACTTGCGCCCTGCGCATCCGACTGTAAAATTCTTCAATGCCGCCTTTCTTCTTTTGTTTTTTTACCGTTTGATTAATTAGTTTTTACTGTTTCGTTCGTCCTTAGTTTTTTGAGCTAATTATTTTTGTTTTTCTGTTTTTTATTCTGTTTTCCTGTCTGGTTTTATATCTTTTGTTTTCTCTTCCCTATTGACTATAATTCTTTGTTTCTCTCTTTTTTGTTTATGTTTTATACTGACTTTTCTTTCTCCTTAGTGTTTGATTAATTTTTTGTTTTTTACTCGGATCTCTCTACGTTTTTGTCCCATATTTTTGGTTTTTTGCCATTTTTTATTATTTACTTTGGCTTTTTATTATATTCGGTTAATTTTTTCGTTGTTTTACTATATTTTCATTCAATTCATTCTGATTGATTTATGATTATGGTGCTTAGTCTCCATCCTGATTGATTATATTTTTTGATTCCTAGAGTTCGATTAATTTTATTTCTTTATTTCATCGATTTATTTTAATCGTTTTCATGTTTTGTTGTTTTCACTTTGTTTGATTGTTTTTTCTATTTTCGTTTTATTTTTTGTTATGTGCTTTTCTTTTGTTTCTTGTTCTTTTTTTCTTTTCCAAATTTTTTATAGCGCGTTTTTCCTCTTTTTTCGCCAATTCTATATATTTTTCCGAAATATGTCGCGTCTGTCTTAGTTTTGTAAATTTTCTGCCTTGTTTGCTTTTTCTAAGTTTCCCTCCTTCGAATTTTTCATGTATTCGTTTTTCCTCATGTTTAATTCTTTAATTTTTCCTGTATCTTTACCGTTCTTTGATTGTGCATTTTTCTTTGTTATTCGTTTTTTATGTTTGATTTTTTCGACTTGATCAGGTTGTTTGTTTCCTTTTTTACTTTTCCGTTTTCTTGAGTTTGTTTCTCAAGTTTTCGCAATTAATTAGGCTAATTTTTTTCTACATTCTTCTTTTTTATTCTTAATTTTTCTTCATGCATTTTAGTTGAATTTTTCTCGGCTTTAGCATGTTTACCTCCCTGATCTTATTTTTGTACTGTTTTTTCTTTGTTTTTGTAACAATTGATTAATTTTTGATTTCTATGCTAATTAATTTATTTGTCGCTTGTTTTCTCATTACATTTTATATTTTTCCTTCATTCTGAGTTTTTTTGTTATTTTTGGTTGGAAATTATTTTTTGATCCAGAGTTTGATTTGTTTTGTTGCTGATTACTTTATCTGCTCGTTTTTGCTATTTTGATTGACTACTGTTTTTCATTCTGTTCGATTACTTTGTGCTATTTGGTTTTTCAGTTTCGATTGATTTATTCTTTTAGTTATGTTTTGGTTTCTTTGCTGCTTCGTTCTTTTTTTGTTTTTTTTCTATTTTTATATCTTCTCTTTTGACTTTTTTCCTCAACTATATTAATTTTTGGTTTGTTGCCATTTTTTCGTTTGGGGACTTTTGATTGTTACATGAATTTTCGTTTATTTTCTATAGCTTTTGGGAGTCGAAGTGTAACTGAAAAAACAATATTTCAGGTCACCACGCCATCAAACTGGTCACCGAAGAAGGTCGTAAAATCGCCGATCAATGCCACGGACCAGAAAAATATCGCCTAAATCAATTGTGCGACGACATAGATCGTTTAGCTATGCAATTAGCCGATTTGCAACGACGCGGTTTGGTAAAAAATGAAATTTTAATTTAAAATTCGAATTTCTTCCATAAAATTTCTTTCCCGTTTCGAAAATTTGAATTTATTCTATAAATTCGAATCTTGCAAAAGTTCAAAGCATATTTGAAAATCCGCATTTTTTCAATCCGAATATTTTTTCCAGATCTCAACTTTGTTTTACGAATGTTAGTATGAAAATTTGAATGCGGTTTTGAAAACTCACACTTTTTCAAAACTTTTCTTTTCCTAGGGAGATTCGCCGCAAGCCAAAGATATAGCCGATCAATTGCGGCAAAAACTACACGAATTGAGAGATTTGATGTCCAAAGCCTTGACAGATAGGGTAAATCTTTAGGAATTTAGTCAATATGAGACGTATAAAGCCAAAAAACAAGTTTCATAACAGACATAAAAGTGGAAAAAATCAAAAAATTTATTAAAAGCAGAAATGTAAAAAAGTGGACAGGTTCAATGAACAATACGTAAAAATGGAAAAACTTTATGAATAAAAAATGCTTGAGTAAAAGAAATAAATTGGAGGGAAAAAGTAAAAATGAAAAGTGAAAGAATTCCAAGAAATATGTATGAGTGGAACATTGAGAAAAATGAAAATTGAAAAATTAAATACAACTGTAAAATTTCAAAATTGAAGACTATAGAAATTTTGAAAAGCAGAAAAAATGTTGATAAAGTTAAAAGAGAAGAAGAAAACTGAAAAAAATCGATAGAAATGAAAATTGTCACAAGAAATAAATGGAAAAAACCAAAAATAACGAGCTTATAGAAGTAAAAAGTGTAGTAAAACTAATCATAAAAGAAATCAATCGGAGTGAGAAAACGTACTGAAACAACTATGAAATACTAAAAAGTTATAAAGATTAAAAAAATTATGGGCAAAAAAACATAATGTAAAAAAGAAGTGAAGGAAATCTATCACGGTAAATTTGTGGATAAAATCAATGAAACTGAACAGTAAAAGGGAAAAATTCGAAAATTAAAAAACGTGGAAATGAGTGAAAAAACGTAGAAAAGGGTAAAAAGTCCTAAAGTAAAAAAATTATAATATGAGAATATGTGAAAACGCGAAATATGCACAATAAATAAAAAATACGGAGATAAATTAGAGTAAAAAGTTGTAGCAAACTTGAAAAAAAAGAAAATTAAGGTAGCAAAATGTGAAACATGTAGAAAAATGAAAAAGATTAGAAAATAGAAAATCCGTGTGGACAAATGTTTAAAAAAAGGAAAAGAATAAAAAATCAGTGGAAGAGAAAAATGCGTTAGAACGTAAAAGATGAAAATTTCAAGCCTAGAAAGATCGAAAAATAAGAAAACTAAACAAGTAAAAGTAAATAATTTAAGAAAGGGAAAACAATTTTTTGAACCGATCGTTTTTACTCGTATTTTTAATTCGTTTTTTCGTATTCTTCCAATTTTAGGTCGTCGAAGATTTCGCCGACATTACGACGCCGCTGAAACAATTTACGGACGCGGCTTTGGCGCCTGAAGGAGCACCCGATCGGGAATTGAATTTTCAAGACAAGGCCCAAAATTTAGAGGCGCATTCGACGCGTTGCGCCCAAACCGGTCGCATGGTGGCCAGCGGCGGCCCTTGTAAAAATAAGAAGACCGTCGAAGCATTGTGCGACGCGGCTAATCAGGTGAATACTGTCAAAAAAATGTCTTTTAAAGTCTAAATTTGTCATCTTTTTTTTGTTTATGTTTTTATTCATTATTGTTCGTCAAAGTTCGGTTTTTTGTATATTTTCTTGTCTGTTTTGTCTAATTTTTGGTCATTTCTTCACTATTTCCTTTTCTTTTTTATTCTTTTGTCGCTGAGCTTCATGTTTATATTATCTATATTTAATATTTACTTCATTTTTGTTTCTTGCATTTTTTATATTTTTCAAGAGTCCTATTTTGTTCATTATTTTCTTTTTTATTCTTCTTTAATTTTATGTTTTTTCGAACTTTCTTGTTCCTGCCTTAAATTCACGATTTTTTCGTTGCTTCTCTGAATCTTGTTTTTTGTTAAACTCCTCTTAATTTTGTTTTTTTGTATTTCTTTCATTTTTTCTTTTGTTGTTCTTCTTTCGTTCGAATTTTCTCTTTTCATCGCTTGAATCTTATGTGCATTTTCCATTCCTTCTTTTTAGAATTCTTTCACTTATTTTTTTATTTTTTAAATATTTACTTCTTTAGATTGTTTTTCATATTTTTTCCGATTTTGATAAATTCTTCATTATGTGTTTTTTATTTTTTCTTTATCTCTTTATTTAGATTTCATTTTAGTTCTAATTGAATGATCTTGTTTTCTTTGTACTTTTTGTTTTCGCTTGTTTTTTACAGTTTTTTCATTATCTCGTTTTTATATTTTTTCGTTCCCTCCTCTGAATTTGATTTTCAATTTCGTTTTCGTTGTTCTTTTCTCATATTTTTGCTTTTGTTATTCTTCCTTCTTTCGATTTTTTTCTGCATTCATTTTCTTTTTTAAATCTTTGTTTACGTTTTGATGATCGTTTTTATATTTTTTAAAAGTGTTTTCTTTGGTTTCTTAGTGTTTACTATTTTCTGATTTTGCCGTTTTTTGTTTCTTCTCAATGTTGTTAGTTTTTGTGCCTTTTTAATTATGCTTTTTCATTATCGAATTTTTTATTGTTCATGTTCTCTTATAAGTTTTTTGTTGAGTCTTTCTTAAAATATTATTCCATCGTTTTGTTTAAATTATATTTTTTTCTTTTTAATTTTTTTGGTTTTTATTTTCTTTTCTTGTTTTTTCTCGATTTCTGCGTTTTCAGTTTTTCATTTTTGTATTTTATATATTCCTTCTCTTTATATTATTACAATTTTTCTTATTCAGTTTGGATGGTTTTTAAAGTTTTTGTCTGTCGTTTCTTAACTTGAAAAACACAAGGAAAATTGATTTTCATGCGATCTTTTTTTCACTTTTTTGTTTTTTTTTCTTTTTAGTCCGTTTTTTCATGTTTTTTCGCGCAGGTTTCGAACATGACTCCGCAGATTATCAACGCCGGAAAAATCCGCCTGCATCACCCGACGTCCAAATCGGCCGACGAACATTTCGAAAATTTGCGGCGACAATTCGCCGACGCCCTGCAACGGTTGCGCGCTTTGGTCGACGAAGCAATAAACGCCGGCGATTTCGTAAAAGCTTCCGGTAATTTTAGGACCTTTAATTTTAAAATGTTTACGAATAACTCAAGTTTAAATTTAAATAAAATCAAAAAAACTTGATAATTGAGTCATTTTTGCGTAAAAAGCTTTTTTTGTATTTTTTGCATAAAAATCCATATTTCCTGATAAAAATTTGAAAATTCTAGATATTTCAAGTTCACCTTTCCACGCTAAAAATTTCGATTTGTTTTGGCGAAAAATTCTCTTCGTATTTTCAAATTTCGTCAGAAATGACGTCGCTATTTGCGAAAAAAATTCCGGAGCGCAAATGATGACGTCATCGTAATTGTCATTTTTTCAACTTTTTTTAAACATTCGGTTCCTATTCTTAGTCTAATCTCTGTCGTATATTCCTGTCTTGAAAATAAATCTATTAAAAATGATCGTTGGTAAGTTTTCGTTTGGTATAGTTATTCGGATTTTTTCCATTTTTTTGTTTTCAGTTTTCTTTCTTTTCTTATCTCTTCTTTTGGTTTGGGTTTTTTCTTTTTTTTGCTTTCCTTCGTTTTCCTGTTTTTCTTCTTTTTTATTTTTTCATTCTTCATGTGCATCTACTTTATTTACTTTTTTCAATTTTGTTGTATTTCTTATCTGTCATCTTCTATTTCCTTTCCCTTCTCTTTTTTGTTTAATATTTTTTCATTTCTTTCTTTTCTTATGTTTTTTTGTTTCTCTATTCTATTTTCTTTTTACTCTTTTATTTAATCATCTTTTTGATCTTCTTTTTTTATTTCTTTTTTTTTCATTTCATTTTCTCAATTTCTTTTCCTTGGATTTCTACTTTTTTCGTCTATATTTTATTTACTTGTTCTATTTTTTCTGTTATTTTTTTATTTTCATTTCTATATTTTTTCTATTTCCTTTTGTTGATTATTTTAGTATTTTTCTTCTAGTTCCACTGCTTTTCTTTTCGGTTTCTTTCCTTTTCTCCTTTATATTTTTCCCTCTTTTTTGTGTACCCTGTTTTATCGTCTTTTCTATTTTGTTATATATTTTTCTTCTCTTCTCCCTTCTTTGCTTTTCATTTCATTCGTTTTCAATATCTACTTACTTTTTTGTTTCCTTTTTTTCTACTTTCTGTTTTTTTCCTCTGTTCTTTTTTTGCCTTTCTCCTCATTTTCCTTTTTTTCTTTCCTACCTTTTTTATTTTTTTGTTTTCTATTCTCTTTTTTTTGAATTTTCATCTTGTATTTTTCTGCTCTTTTAAATTTTATTTTTTGTCCTTTTGTTTTCTTTGCTTTTCTTTGCCTTCATTTTGTTTTCAATTTTTTCCATTTCGTTTTTATTTTCTCTTTTCCTCCTTTTTTCCTATCTTTCATGTTTTCTTATCGTTTCTTTTTTCCTTTCTTGTTTTGTTTTCTTTTTAATCATGGTTTATCATCCTTAGAACTGATTAATCCGGTTCCGATTCCAATTCTCTTTTTTCTGCAGAAGAGGCCATGTACCGTTATACGGAAAAATGCGAAGAAGCCATTAGAGTTTACGACGCCCAAAAAATGGTCGACAATACGTCGAATATCGCCCGTTTGGCGAATCGAGTTTTGATGTCGGCCAAAAACGAAGCGGACAATTCGGAAGATCCGCCTTTCGTCGATCGGATAAATCGCGCGGGCGAGAGGCTACAAAATGGTAAATTGAAATTTTAGGAAAAAAGATTTTTCGTTTTTATTCGTATTTTTAATTTTTTGGCTTTTCTCTTCACTATTCTAGTTTTTGAGATTATTTTTCAGGTTAATGATTATTTTTTTCCTCAACAATTTGTTTTCGTACGTTTTTTGATCGGTATTCGCATTTCCAATTTTTGTATTTGATCAAAAATTTTTTTGTTATTTCTCTTTCGTCACATGCGGCATTTCAGGCAGGTTTCTTATTTAATATTTTGTCTTTCTAAATTTTTGTATTTATGTTTTTTGTGTTTGTTCTTCATTTTCTATTTCTTCGTATTTTCTTTTTCCTTTCATTTAATTTATACCTTGCAGTTTTTCATTTTTCTTGTTGAATTTTTTTTCAAAACTTCGTTATTGACAATTTTTCTCCAAAAACTCCTAATTACTCTTCACATTCTTAATGTTTACCTTTTCATATTTTTTAGAGTTTATCAGTTTGTTGTTCCATAAAGTCAAGCTCAAAATTTTGTCAGTTTTTTTGATAGCTTTTATTTTTTTGCTTTTTTCGTGTCAGTTCAGCTTTCTTCTATTTTTCTGATGAATTATAGGGGTTTCCCTTCAATTTATTTTCGTCTTTTTTATTAGATCTAATTTTCTGCCAGTTTTTTGCGTGCTTTTCATGTTGTTCGTTTTTCTTTTCTAAATTTTTTATCCGTTCAGGTTTTTCTTTTATTATTGTTGTGTATTTTCAGACTTTTCGTTAGTTTTTCCGTACTCCTGTTCTAATTTTGTGGATTTTGTGCGTATTTTGTGGTTAATATCTTCTCTTTTTTAGTTTTCCTCTTTTGAATTTTTCCATTTACTCTGTTTTGTTTGTTTTCCTATCCTGTTTTCTATACTTCTCTGTTTTTTCTCTTTCGATTTTTTTTACTCAAGCAGGTTGTTTCCTTTTACTTTTTCTGCATCATTTTTAAACTCTTCCTAATTTTTTCATTTTTTCCTTATTTTTCAGTTTTTCTGTTCTAAAGTTTATTTTTTTCTCTGCTAGGCATTTTTGTTCAATCTTTCTCAATTTTTTCATGTTTTTTGTTGGTCTCTTTTCAATTTTTCCATTTAAGCAGTTATTTCTTGGGTTTTTTCATTTGTTGTACGGTCATAATTTTTTATTTGTTTTTTGCATGTTAGATAAAATTTTCTTGTATTTCGCTTATTCTAGCTTTTGGTTAGTAATTTTTTTAGAATTTTATATTTACTAGCCATATTTCTATGCTTTTTTTATAGCTATCCCGCCTATGGTCCAAGACGCAAAACACGTGGCCTTGAATCCACGGGACCAAAACGCGGCCGGCGGCTGGCGTAATTCTAATCGAAACGTAAGTTTGCCCGCCTTTTCCATTTTTTTGAGATGAAAATCTTTAATTTTTTAGCTTCTGGACGCCGTAGGAGGCGTCAGAAACGCGATAACTTCGGATTTGTTAAATAGAGGTTAGAATTTTTGCTTGTTTTCGCATCTCGGAAAAAGTTTCAAAATGTCAATATGTTTTTTATAAAAGGTGGGAGGAATCTAAAAAAAATTTTTTGATGGCAAAAATTCTGCAAGAATTATTGAATTTCAAGATTTTTGTCCCTCAATTGATATTATTAGACGGAATTTTCGAACGGATGAAAACTTGTAAAAAAGTTTTTCATCAATTTTTGAGCTCACAAAATGAAATTCTATATTTCGCAGAACAACCAATTTATCCGCCGCCTCCGCCACCCGGACCGCAACTTTCGTTGAGACGCGAAGGTGAGAATTTCGGTATTATTCCGTATTCCATCCTACGCATGAAAATTCAAAAAATATCGATTCTAACCAAGATCTAGAAACTAAAAATTTCCCACGCTCGAAATGTGAATTTAAAAATTTCCGCACTGTAAAAATCTGCTCCTGAAAATGTTTTCACGCGGATACTTTGCATGTATAAATAGACGTTTTCTATTGGTGATTATTTTCCCTCGCTTTAAACTTTGATCGGAAAATATTCCGTGCTTCGAAGTTGCCTCTATAAGTTAAAAAATGTTTACGCCTTATATCTGCGTTTAGTACGCTTTACAATTGCGTTTGATGGCGAATGATTTTTTTCACTTTACACATGTGTCTGAAAACATAAAATTTTCTAGCGGTTTACATAAGAAACTTATTGCAATTCAAACCTGTGTTAGAAAAATAGGTGATTTTCTATAGTTTCGAGGAGGGATAATCATTCATGATAATTTTATAATAGGAAGTATTAAGTAAAGCAATAACGTTTTGGCTTATTCAAACTTATACTCTTAGTAATCAAATTTTAACCACGCTCCGTTCTCTCACGCTTTACGTTCGTGTCTACAAATTTAAACTTTTCTCAATCTTGAAAGTCAAAACCCTAATGTTTACAAATAGAAAGTTTTTTCACTCTGTAAACTGTTGTGTAATGCAATAGAAGCTTTTTTACACTACACACACACACACACACACACACGTCGTCACGCTTCGAAGTTCACAACATCACTTTAAAGTTCACAACATCACTTTTCTGTCTAAACATGTAGGATTTCTGCTCACTTTACATATATCAGCTTCTTAGTCACTTTACACTTTAGTAATTTAACATTAGAATAGAAATTTAGATGTGAGGAACGGCGCCCAAGCTCCGGCCCCGCCACCCCCGCCGCCGCCGGCCACTTTCGCCTCGCGTCGAGAAGGTAATACGCGCGTACGCTCCCCTAATTTGCATATTTCTGTTTACACTCGCCTATCCAATTTGCATACTACGTAGTGGCTTTTCGATTTGCTTTTTTAATTCCGAACTTGGGGACTTTATGCTTCGAAGCGAGTTTATAATGCGTTTAATTTTTTCTACGTGTAGAAGCGCCGCCGGCCAGGCCTCCGCCGCCTTCGGAATCCGGCCCGCCTAGGCGACCGCCCGGTCCCGTCGAAACGGACGACGAAGAGGAAATGCGGGCTTTTTGGGAACGCGTGCCTTTGCCCAAAGCCAATCAGCCCATTTTGGTAAGCGAATCGCATAATTTTTGATGTCAGTAGGTTGAAAAGAAAAAAGTGTAATATCTGTTTTACATTCTTGCTGACGTCAGGTGCATATTCTTCATATTCAAAATGAAAGTATTGAGTCAGATTTTTCACCTACTTTCTGACGTCATTTTTATCTGCAACATGAAAGCATAAAATCGGATTTTTTACATTCTCTTCCTACTGAGTCTTCTTACTGACCCCAAATTCGTTGTTTTTTCGGTTTTAAGGCTTCGCATTCGCAGAAATAGAAATTTAAAATCATAGCATCATTTTTAACGTCATGTTTACATTTTAATCTGTTTTTGATTGTTAAATGCAATATCTGCGAAAAATTTTCGTTCATATTTTACATTCTTGCTGACGTCAGATGTGCGTTTTCCTTTTTTAAGTCTCACATTCCAAAAGTAAAATTTTAAAGTCACGTTTTCAGTGCACATTGCTTGTTTTGTAGAGATGGACTTTACGAAATAGAATGTTGAAGATGTAGTTTATTAAATTTCGATCATTTTTTCTTACTGTAGAGCGCCGCCCACAGTTTACACCAAGAAGTACGACAATGGTCGAGTCATGAAAACGAAATCGTCGCCGCCGCCAAACGTATGGCCATTTTGATGGCCAAATTGAGTCAGCTGGTCAGGTAAAACTATTTTGATCCATTTGGAACACAGTTCACAGCCTCTTCGAACCAACATTTCGTTGAATCTTTCACGCGTTCATCGGTTTACAATCGCGAATTTTCATAAATTTTACCGGCGTCATTTACACCATGAACAATTTGGCTTAATTTTAGAATATTTTTCAAAAGAATTTTAGTCATTTTACACGTTTATCACGTCGGCTAGCGAATTTTCCTCTCGCTTAAAATATGATTTCTTCTTACACGAAATCTAAACTCAAAAGTTCTGATTTCAGGAGCTATGTTGTATCTGGCCTATGTGCTGTGCATTCTAAAGTTTACTCGAAAATCCCACTGACGCCGGATTTTCCATTTTACATCATTAAAAGATTTTTAAATGCGTTTTGCCCATTGAACTTCGCTACTTTACATATTTGAGAACTGGTCTACTTAGCTGCATTCTCCATTAATCTTAGTAATATCAAATTTTTAACTTTACACTACGAAAAAGTTTGTATCATTCCATAATCTTCCATCTTCTACTTCACATTAGTGATGTGCTCCGGACGGATATTTTGAAAAACGGATATCCGGATGTGAAAAAATATCCGGATATTTTCACTGTTCAAAAAGAACTAAAGGTTACTGCGAAGTTAGTTGCTAAATTATGGGGTACTCTCATGTAAGCGACTCCCAAGTAAGCAAATTCCTCATTGAGCGATTCCCGTGTGAGCGAATTCCAACCGAGCGGTCGAGAATGTAATAACACTTCCTTCATATTTTCCTTCTTTACCTTATATTTTTATTTGTACGTATTTATTTTTTCTTTCGTTTTCTGTGTGTATTGCTTTGTTTTCGTATATGTATGTTTTTACGTTTTTATCTTTTGTCTGTGCTTTCTTTCATTTTATTCCTGGTTGTCACCTAAGTTTTTTTTTCCTCATTGATACAATACATTACAAGTTGTCATTTTAGATAACCGTAGTCTCCCGTATAATTCTTAAACATTTCGGCATGCTTGAGTCTTATATCGTTGTAATTGTAAAAATCTTCATAAAAAATATAAACAAAAGACAAGAAACAAAACATCTAGAGAAAATAAAAAAATTATAAAAAGAAAAAAACATGAAAAAAGCAACAAGATAGAGAAAGCAGCAAGGAAGGAAGAAAAATAATGTAAGAAAAGAACAAAAAAATACGCAGAACAGAAAAAGGCAAAGATAAAGAAGTGAAAGCGAAAAACCAATATGAAAAGTAAGAAAGAACGGAGAAAGAATCGCAAAAGATAAAATTGTATAGGAAATAGAGCGTGCTGAATTGTATAAACATTACATGGGAGACAATGCTTATCAAAAATGACAGCTTGTTATCTATTGTTTCATGAGCAAAAAAAGAAAAAAATAGATGAGAAGAAAAAAGAAAATGAAAGAAAGCAGAGACGAAAGAACATACATAAACGAAAACATGAGCAACACACAGAACGAAAGAAAAGAATTGCATTCAAAGAAAAATCGTCTGGAATCTTTCAATTGGGAATTTGCTGACTTGGGAATCGCTCAATTGAGAATAGACCCTACATTATTACACAAAGTTTTAAAAACAACACAAAAAAAGATTCAGTAGTATTGTACTTGCCCCAGTGTATTATTACTTCATATGTGACTTCTTTTTACCTCTTTGCAAACAACATTAAAAATATCCGGATATCCGAAAGTGCAAGAAACACGGATATCCGGATATGGAAATTTTTCTGGCGCACATCACTACTTCACATTACATGAAAATTGATTAGCTGTATGAATATTTCCCAGTAATCTTGCCAATGTCAATTTTCCAGAATAAATTACTAGAAAAATAGCCTGAGATATAAATTTAGATATAAAAAATTTAGATATAAAAATATAGATATAAAAAATATATATAAAAAGAGATATAAAAATATGAGATATAAAAAAATTTATATAAAAATTAAGAATTCTCTTTAGATATAAATTTTCGTCATGTAATGCATTTTTCAGAGGAGAAGGAGGCTCGAAAAAAGATTTGATCGATTGCGCCAAAGCCATAGCCGACGCTTCGGAAGAAGTGACCCGTTTGGCCGTCCAATTGGCCCGTCAATGCACGGATATCAAAATGAGAAAAGTACGCATTTTCCTCTACAAATTAATGCTTGCAAAAAAATAATTGAAAAATTTAAATTATAAGAAAAACGTTTTCGACGTAGAAAAAGTTTACACAAAAATTTAAATTGCTGGAGTATAAATTACAAAGAAGTTTTTAGGACGTCAGCATGGTAAAATATACCGAAAATTGAAATTTAGAGTATATTCCTACTCTGACATCAAACATTAGTTTTAGTTTCCTACAAAATACAGATTATGCGACTTTGGAACTACAGTTGAGTTTAGTCTACATTGTTCCATTGCTTTTCGTGTAAAATTTTTTAAACCTACAGTAAACTTTCAATTTTTTCCAGTCTTTATTACAAATTTGCGAAAGAATACCGACCATAGCTACGCAATTGAAAATTTTGTCGACGGTTAAAGCTACGATGCTCGGTGCGCAAGGTAAGAAGTTTTTTTGCAAATTTGAAAATTCTGAAAATAGAATTTTTTCATTTTTGTCGCCTAGCCTTCTGGAAGCGTAAGTTTTGAGGTATCGTAGTGAAAGACGATTTTTTTTGTGAAATCGTAATTAGATTTTTCGAATTTTTAGGTTGTAAAAATCGACTCGAAGTTGTGAAAAAATAACAGGAATTTTTTTTCGAGGCCAGTTCAGAAATTTTTATTTTTTGTGTTAAATTTCACGAATTCGTAAATTTCAATTTTTTCAACTTTTTGAAAACTAAATTTCCTTCAATGAAAAGATAGAATTATAAAATTCATATTTTGGAGTAGATTTTTTGAGGCTAATCTACTGAAGCTCCTGCAAAGTTCACTATTGATCATTTAAGGGGATAAAAATTCCTAAAATTCATATTTTTGAACATATCTCGACGAGATCTATTATTTTACCAATAATTCGTTGAAATTCGATTTTTTGGATTCTTCAAACACGGGGTCTCTCCAAATCAAACTATATTCTAGGCACGGACGAAGACGAAGAAGCCATGCAACAATTGGTATTGAACGCCCAAAATTTGATGCAATCGGTCAAAGATACGGTACGTGCGGCCGAAGCTGCGTCCATCAAAATCCGCACGGATAGCGGTCTGCGGTTGCGTTGGGTTCGCAAACCAGTTTGGACGAATTATTGAGTTTTGAGGGAGCAAGAAATTTGCGCGTGTAAAAAATGTCTAAGTAAGCCAAAAGTGTAAAAAGTCGCCATTCTTATACACGTTACACTTTTGTGTGTTATGATTGAACAATTTTTTAAAAAGTTTGCAATCTTTACGTTAATTTTTATAATTTATGCTTCTTCATTATGTGCAATTTTACAGTTATGTGTAAATATTTTAAAAGTGCATTGTTGCAAATATTGTGAGTGTAAAGCGGAAAAATTATAGTTTTGCGGTGCTTCTTTATTGTAAATTTCGAAATTTTAGCAGCATTTTAGCGTGTTTTTTTTATAACCCAGGATTTTTACGAGCCGTTTGGGATTGTTTTTTAGATATTTTGAAAAGCTTTTTTGATTTGAAAATGTAAGTTTTATACCAGTCAATAAATGATACAAAATTTCATTTGTAGATTGGAAAAAATTTGCCGAGTAAAATTTCGGTCTCACCCCTATTCAGCGAAACTCAAAACAACAATTGTATACAGCGAAGTCTCTAAAAATAACGAATTTTAAAAGCGGCTATCGCTTTAGAATGGAAGAATGTAGATTGTGCGGAGTAGGCGCTTTGGCGCATGGCCTATTTGCATACCTGTAACAGGTCCGACTGTTGGGCACCCTGTTGATGCCAATTCGTGTGGGGAAATCGCCATGCAAATCGACAAAGATGGACGACCAGCGGCGCAGACATTTGCATAGAATGGGAGTGCCAAGAAAAGACCAAAAAGATAAAGTGAAATCATTGTTCACATTTATCGTCAATTTTTATACTAGTCTTGTTATTGCTGGCGTCCATTAAAACTTCCCAGCACTTCGTCTTATTTTTACATAATATTCATTGTGGTTTGTCCACATTCTTTTACATATTTCGTCGGACTTATTGTTTAATACATTTGTTTATTTGTTTAGATTATTCGCATCGACGAAGGTGGAGGGCCAGAGGCCCAGGCGCCAGCTCACACCAGGTAAGCCTTGGGAAACCCCTTACGGGTTATACCCTAGTAAGTTTATTCAGACCAGTTCAGACCAGAGTTATCTTTTTTCAGTTCAGACCAGAGTTATCTTTTCTTACGCCTCTTAAGGAAAGACCTGCACAACAAGTGGTGGCTTTTAACTCCTTACCACGGAACTTCGTAGTCAGACTAGGAGAAAAGAAAATCCTCCAGGCTACTATCGAAAGTTAGCAGGTTTCAAAATGCCTAATGAAAGGATACCGAGAGGTAATACTTTACATAGATCACCACCCAGAGTGGCGAGTGCTGGGAATCTAGTCAATTTGGGAGACGGAGATCAGCAACGGCATGCTGCTCCGGACCCAGTGATCCCCGATCAAACTCCCGCGAGGGTTCAACCATTGCAGCAGAATGCAATGCATTTCACGCCGCAAGATGCAGGCGTACCAATTGACCGACCACCAGCGATTGCCATCGATCCGCAGGAGGCAGGCCCGGTGAATCCGAACCCAGATGCGGATGGACCGCCGCAGCGAAATTTTAAAAGGTCACCGCCGCCAAAGGTCGAATTAGCAGGACCGAAAAGGGATGTCATTACGCCCAAAATTCGACCAAATTTGGAAGAAAGGGACCCCGAAATCGATCAAAGATTAGAGAGGATTCCCCAGGAACAAGAGCGATTCCAACCGCAGGAAAGAGCTCCCGAGATGTCCAATCAAGAGTTGGCGACGCAGCTACGCGAGTTGAAAGGGACCGTCGAAGCCTTGTTCGACATAATCGCGAATGCCGCCACAGAGGACAGCAAAAGGGAAGCGGACAGGCGCCGACAGGAGCCCGATAGACTGGTTAGACCATGTAATAGGGGTGGAGAAAGAGACAACCGTCTCGCTGCTGAAATAAGTGCAGGTGCAGGGCCTAGTAATAGGCCTGATATTGATGAAGGGCAAAGGCTTAACTTTGAGCCCAAAAGTTGGAGAGGTCCAGCTAGAGATCTTTGATTCGAAGGAGCTGAGCAATCGGCAGACTTCAGGAATCAAAATCAGATAGCTTCGCAGCATCCAACTTTAACTAGAGTGGTCTATGATGGTAGAGGAAATATAGTTGATCCAAATACCCTTAGACCAGATCAATTGGCATGTTTCCCATATAGGGATTACAGGTTTGACAAAGATAATATGCCATCATATCAAGGAGGTGTACCACCTCAACGAGATCCAAATAGGGTTATGCTGCAATCCCTGAACTCTGATCTTGATCCAGTATTAACAGCAGCTTATGATCAGAGGGAAGTGCCATCAAATAATTTGGCACAAGAGATTGTAGTCAGGAATATCGTTAAAGGTGTGTTACCCAAACTTTTAGATGAGGGTATGGTAAATCAGCAGGTGCTTAGCTTCTTAACAGCACTTGAAGGGGAATTCCGTAGGGATACACCCGAATCAGCTAAGTATGAAGCACTGCTGAGGCTTTCTAAAGGTAGACCGAAGGCTGTTGCAGGAGACAACATGACCTATAGGGAGGCCAGGAGAGCCATCATTAATGTCTTTGCACCTGAATGTAACCTGGAAATGTTAACCAGGGAATTATTTGAGATCCAACAAAGACCCAATGAACAGGCCGTGGAGTTCTTGAAAAGGGTCAGTATATTAGTGGAACTAGTCAAAGGTGATTTGGACTATCAGTCTAAACAGAGACTGATCATTGACACCTTCATATATAAGAGTGACCCCACGTTCCAGTCTGAACTTAAGAATTCAAAACATACCTTTAGAACTTGGTATGATCTAGCAGTTGAAGTTCATGACATCGAACGTAGATATAGGAATGCCTTCCAGAGATACGGACCCAAGGGTACACAACAGGATCCTATTGTAATTGATGAAGTAGGTATGCCTAGTGGGCATGATCCTGAAATTGCCGTAGTTGCCAGGAACCAGTCAGAAGGATATCAACAGGGCCAGAGACAAAGGTTTCGGCAACCATATCAAACTGTAGGTAACCAGGTACATGCCCAAACCCAAAGGTCAAGGAGTGATTCTCCTGAGATAGAGGAGATTCCAGTTCGGGAAGCCCCTAGGGCTCAGACTGAAAAAGGTAAGAAAGAATCTCTTCTATTGAAAATTTCTAAAGAGATGGTACAACTGGTCGAAAGGTTCGACCAGCTCCAGCAAAAGGTTGATAACAGGCAAATGGAAAATCGGTCTGATGTGGCCATACCTAGTACCAGTCAGGGAGGTCAAGTTTCCCGAGATCCGAGAAAGCCATGGTGTGAGTTCCACAAGAACATAACACATAATACTGCAGACTGCAGGACATTGAGAGTATTGTCCGAGCGCAGGAGCAGAGGCAGAGCCAGCTTCCCTAGCTTCAACAGGGGAGGCTTTAACACTTTTGCTAGAGGTAACTATAGAGGTAGAGGAGGTTACCCAAGTGCCAACTATATAGCAGAGGTAGAGGTGTGTATAATGTAGGCTATTCAGGTTACCAGGATAGCCACGAGAGTTACCAACAGAATTCAGATTATAATGAATTTCTGGAGTTTAAAAAACAGAAGGAACTGCAGAAGCAGTTCCAACAGATGCAGCAATATCAACAACAAGCTGCATTACAGCAACCTCAGCCGCCTCAGGCTATTATGGGACTGACTCAGACTCTTCAGCAGGGTCAATTCACAAATCAGCCACCTCAGAAGGATTATTCGAGTGTTATGGTTTGCAAGGCAATCTCAAATGAGTCCTTCAGGTGAAGTAAACCGGAGAGTGAATTGCCCGAATGTTGTATTAGGTAGCATTGTGCAAATGAATGCAATTGCACCACAATCTATAGTACCATCGGTACAAGTAATAAGGAGAGGCACACCAGCTAGTCCTCAGGAACAACATTTGCTGGATACGTACCCCAGAATAGCCCCATTCCACATTGAGGTTGTTATAGGAGGTCGTAAGACAATGGCTCTAATTGACACAGGAGCTCAGTGCACTGTCATGTCGGCTAAGTTTCTGAAAGAAACTTTGGGCCCGGATTACACTGAATATCCGAGGATATTAAATGTCACCGTAGCCAACGGTAAGACAGTCCAAGCCCATGGGTATATCCAATTTAGGATGGATACATTGTGTGGACAGTTCCCCGTTAAAGCAATTGTAATTCCTGAAGCAGGTGAAAATGTTATTGTGGGTACAGACTTTTTGGCTCATCCTCAGGTAGGAGCCATAATAGATTTCAGGAATAGGACGATGACGCTCAACAACTGTCAACAACGGATATACGTGACGCCGGACCAGCCCCAATCGAATTGCGGAGAGGTCATGACCACGAGCGCCACGGAATCCACGAGGAGCGCCACCGACCAGTACCAGCCAAAGATTTGTCTGCTAAAGGTTTCGGTGCCAGTGGTGAGTGTAAATCCCATCTACTTACCTAGTGGTACTGATATACTTCTGAGAGCAAAGCTTTGGGATAAGGTTGGCGAAAATCGCCTAAATGGAATCATAATAGAGTCTGAAGAAAATGAAGAAAGGTTCCACATAGATAGTACCATAGTAGATGGTACAAAAGACGATTTTGTGGTTATGGTATCCAACAACACAGGATCAGGATGCCATTTGAAAAGAAATCAAATAATTGGCCATACTAATTCAGTGTTGTGTGATACTGATAACCAAGATCAACTTAAGGGCAAGATAGTTGAGGATTTGGAGAAGCTGCAGACTTGTGCAGTTCAAGCTAGACCTGAAGCTCCTCAATCGGATGAGAAAGCATTCAAGGAAGCTTTGTACAATATGCTGGCTAAATCCAACATACCATCAGAGCAATTGGAACAAGCTCTACGATGTCTCGCAAAATATAGAGACGTGTTCAGCTTGCCCAATGATCCTCCAACTACTACACCCTATTTGACTTGTAAAATAAATACAGGCGATGCAGCCCCTGTGGCGAAAAGGTACCACAGGACTGCCATAAATTTACGGCCACATGTTCGTGAGCACGTCCAAGATATGCTGAAAAAGGGTGTAATAGAGCCATCAAAGTCGCCTTGGGCAGCTCCGTTATTCCTTGTAGGTAAAAAGGATGGTACCAAGCGACCAGTAGTGGACTTGAGGGGTATAAATGATGTTACCGAGGATGATAAGTATCCCATTCCTAGAATGGATGACTATCTAGACTGCTTAGGTAAAGCCAAATTTTATACCACCTTAGATCTCAAATCAGGCTATTGGCAAGTGCCAATGGATGAGGAAAGCAAAGAAAAAACTGCTTTCATATGCCAAGAAAGGCTTTATCAATTTAAAGTCATGCCCTTTGGCCTAAAGAATGC
This sequence comes from Romanomermis culicivorax, assembly GCA_963922205.1. Lineage (NCBI taxonomy): Eukaryota > Metazoa > Nematoda > Enoplea > Mermithida > Mermithidae > Romanomermis > Romanomermis culicivorax. The sequence continues at coordinate 1,035,088 of CAWUHX010000055.1, read as the reverse complement.
ACCAGCCGAATTCCAGCGCATGATGGAAAGAGTTTTGCATCCATATGTGTGGAAAAACTGTCTAGTGTATATAGACGATATTATTGTGTTCTCAAATACGTTTGAGGAACACTTAGTTAATTTAGAGCTAGTCCTGCAAGCTCTAAGAAAGGCTCATTTGACCTTGAAGCCCGAGAAGTGTGAATTCCTGCCTGAGAGAGTTCATTTTTTAGGACATATCTTAAATTCGGATGGAGTTTCCCCAGATCTGAAAAAGGTCAAAGCTATAAATGATTTCCCATTCCCAGAGTCTAAACGTAAACTGCAAAGGTTTCTAGGAATGTTGCAGTGGTGTAAGAAAATTCATACCAGGGTTGGCTAAACACGCTGAGCCATTGTATAAGTTAACCGGGAAGAACTGTGTTTGGGAAATCACGGAGGTTCACCATCAGGCTTTTAGGAGCCTGAAAGAAGCATTATTGTCAGGTGCCATTCCTTAGGTATCTGGTTTTGGATGGGTCCTGCGGACTTTGTCCTTCGGACAGATGCCAGGGGGAACGGCACTAGGAGCAGTCCTTTACCAGGAGACCAAGTCCGACCGCTGGGTAATTGCGTATAATAGCAGAATTTTAAAGGCGGACGAGAAAAAGTGGTCAGCCACGGAAAGGGAGTGCTTGGCAATAGTGTATGGTTTAAAGTTATACAAGCACTACATAGTAGGTCATAAGGTGATCATAAGAACTGATCACAAACCTTTGTTGTCAATGAAGGTCAATGCCATGACCAATGGTAAGTTGAAGAGATGGTACTCATTCATCTCTCAGTTCAACCATAAGCTAGAGTATGTGCCTGGAAAACAAAATGCCATGGCAGACTTTTTGTCCAGGATGGATGAACCAGATGATCAAGCAGAAAAGATACCGCCAAAATGGGAACACATGTTCTCAGAGGATAGACGAGAGTCTGGAAATCTGAAAGATCTTGAGGCACAGCTAATTGAGAAAAAGCATCTCAATTTGGTAAAGAGATTCAGAATTCTGACAGATCGGAATCCTGAAGACGGTACTCCGTTATATTTAGAGCCAAAAGGTAAGAAAAATCAGAGGACTGATATAAGTCCGAGATTCATCCAATATATCCAGAAGATTCTGAGGGTGATCCAGAATCAACCTCGCCTGCAGACTTGGTAAATGCCGTAACTACAAGGAGCATGGCGAAGGAAGCGGAGAAGAGTGATCAGGCTCAGATCCAGCCTGATGGCAATCAGGGTAATGAAAAGGTAAATAGGGGAAACCAGGAAAAAGGTAAGGAAAAAAGAGTTACCTGGTTATACCCAGAAAAAGAACAGGAATTTACTTTGGCAGATCCCAATGAAAATGAGTTGCCAAAAGGGCTAATTAGAGATGATCTCATGGCCCTCTTGCAGAGAAAAGACGAGGTATTACGACCATACTTTGATAGATTGGGTCCAAATGGGACAAACCAAGTATCACAGTGGATTTTATATCCAGAATGAAGTGTTATACCGCGAAGCCGGACAGGGATCGGATGATCAAGTGGTCGTCCCATCCTGCCTTAGGGACAATACTTTGCACCAGTACCACGGTGCCGTAATGATGACTCATCAGGGGTTCAAAAGGACCCTTGCTATGATTAAAAAACAGTTCTGGTGGCCTGGAATTGAAAAGGATGTCAGGCACTGGATAAAGTTTTGTCCCAGTATGTCAAATGGCTAATCAGGGAAACACGGAAATTAAGCCACTGATACCAATTATTCCACAAGGTCCCTTTGAGATAGTATCAGTGGATATCCTGGGTATTTCTCCACTCAGTGAGAAGAGACCGTATGTCATAGTCTTTCAAGACTATTTTACAAAGTGGGTTGAAGCTGAACTGATCCCAGATCAGTCAGCTAGCACCGTTGTAGATACCTTTCTACAATCTATTGTATTTAGACATGGGACTCCACGGAGACTACTCAGCGATAGAGGAGGTTGTTTTACCTCAGATCTGATGAAGGAGATCTGCAAGTTACTAGAGTGTCAGAAAATTTATACAACAGCCTACCATCCACAAGGTAATGGTATGGTAGAAAGGTTCAATCAGACACTCATAAAACAGCTCAGAAAGGTGGCCATTGAGGAAAAAGATAATTGGCCAAGATACTTGAGAGCCGTGGTGTTTGCATATAATGCCACACCACATGCAGCCACGGGGCAATCCCCATTTTCATTGCTTAGAGGTCACGAGGCAACCTTCGGGTTAAACTTATCGAAAGCATATGATATTGTAATGCCGGACAGCAATGCAGAGGCATACACAATTTGTGTTGACCAATCATTTAGTCAACCTTTATGAGGATATTGCTAAAAATATCCAGAGTGCTGCCGAAAAATCGAAGAAATACTTCGATAAAAAGTCCAAGCAAAAATGGGTTCAAAGAAAAGGACTGGGTTCTGCTCAAAGTAGACAAGCAGAAAAAATTAGGACTACCATGGTCCGGTCCGTTCATAGTTACGGACATTTCGCGAGAAGCGGAGAACATTGTCACCATCGTACATTGGGACAACCCGCTAAATCGCCAAACTGTTTCAATCAGCAGGTTGAAACATTTTCGTTACGAGACCACTAGGGTCTTGCCACGAATAGCGCGAGCCAATCAGGACGCGCCACGTGACGAAAATACGTCACTTTCCAATATGGCACAAAACAGTTACGACTGGAGCGCCAAACCAAATGAAATTCATTTGGAAATTCGCTCAAGGCGAATCTATGCGCGATCTCGTGCTGATTTTTTTTTGTTATGTACATATCTCGTGCGCATAGGTACTAATTTTAATCAAAAATGTATTAATTTGTAATATTTATCGCGTTTATGTATTATTCGTATTAATTTTGTAAATTTTTCATATTTATTTCAGACTTTGGGAAAAATTCTTCGGAATTTTAGACCAAAGTGACAACCCAAAATATTTCTGATATTTTTTCCAAAAAATTAATTTTCAAATTTTTCATTTTTCTAAAATCAAATTATAGCTGCCCCGCTTATCTGAATTCTAAACTTCCATCGGAAGGAAGAAGTAAAATATTCCCCGAATCGCGATAAAAAGGAAATTAGCAGAATTGCTAGATTAAACTTTTTCAGCGTTCAAAAAATTTTTAAAGTTTATAACTTTATCCATCGAAAGAAAAATTTTGAAACGAAAAGAGATGGGAAAGGGCGCGCGGAACCGCCAACAAGCTCCGACGTGCGAGTGGTCGCACACAGAGTGCCACGTGGAATTTGGCAGGGCCCAGCACCGCCAAGATAATCGTTTTTCTCATCGACGGTAAGTTTCGAACTTATTTTTATCAAATATTCTTGGAAACCGCAGGTAATGCCCAGAAGTCACTGGAAGACCAGCTCGGCGCCCCAAAGAGCAGACGAGGTTAGGACTTAGAGGGAACGAAAAATGGGAGTACTGAGAAGCGGAAGCTCGAAGCCAAGCAGGGAATTTCCAATTTGGAAATATACCTGATACCACCGAGAGCTATACGATTCAAGGGAAACCTAGAACCTTGGGTTCAGCCCGTTTTAAAGTTTTATCATCAAAAATTTATCAAAAATTATTTATTTTCAAATCAAATCAAATCATATCACTTTTTCGATACCAAATTTATTAAAAATTATCAATTTCGAGCACTATAAAAATTGTAAATACAGCGCCATAAATGGAGCGTAGTTGGTCGCTCAAGCAGCTGGTCAGAGATTGGTGTCCGATCAAGTGGTGGACAATCGGATCAGGGTCTACCCTCCCCAACATATAGAGGTAGCAAGGGTAAGATTTGGTAAGGTGTTAGTTGCCTACCAGCTCAATGTTTGTATATCAGTGGCTCACCTAACAACCTGCACTAAATTTAATTTCTGCGAAACTTAACCCGCTTGGTGTTGTGGTGCTGGTGTAGTATAGACCCGAAAATGCGCTGAAAAAAAGGGGAATAAACACTAAAATTAATAGTATCCTATGTTTAGATTATAACATCAAAAGGGCCGTACGAATCCATGAACTGGATCAGTGGTTTAAAGCCACATTTGGGTACTGGCCGGCTAATCCCAAGGAACCAAAATTGGTAGACATCGGGAAAGTCAGCCAGACACTCCATTTTATCCGAGAAGTATCAATCTTCAGAGGACAGCCAGTTTGTGGATTCGATGTCGAAAAAGTCAACCAGGATAAAGTCGCCGCCTTGTTTAAAACGAGAGAGGTCGACAATCCAATGGGAAAGCAATTTGCCCGATACGTGAGCTTCGCATTAACAAACGGTCAAACCTACGTTATTGATATGACGTCGATGATGCTCAAAGAATGGACCAGCCTCCACGACTTCTTGAATTCCGACATGCTGTTCACCGGATACTCGGTATTGGAGGATTTGGTAAGTATCTATAACGTATGTGGTGCAGGGCGAGACAATAAGGACAGAGACAAAACTGTGCCCTTACGGGAATTTCTAGAAAGACCAAGGGTTGATACTTTGATTTAGACCGTTTCACTCTAACCATGGTAGGGGTAAACCTGGAGAAAAAATGTTTTCAGACAGGTATCTGTCCCGAAACCTTTCGGTTAAAGGGGACTGTTCACGGAATTCTATCTGATAGATGTGGGCCCCATATCAGTATGACTTTTCATTAAAGGCGACCGTGATCGGTTTGCCAAAAGAGGTATATTGCCGGAAAAGCTTAGGTATGCCGCTCTAGACGCATACTACTCCTTATTGGTCATGTTTGCCGCGATTCACTATGGCATGGCCGATCAGCTGCTCATGCAAATGCAGATTTTCGACCATGACAAGGTTGATCCCAAACAGATCAATACCGTTGCCCTACATTTTTATCAACAATACTTAATGATCCCGGGCAAAGTGAATAGAGAAATGGGGCTAGGTAACCCCAGTCATGGAAACCGATCAGGTACAGCCAAATATGGTCTATCACATGATGAAATGTGAAATGTATAACCGTTGGGCCGTACAATTGCAGGGAAATAACACAGGTTATTATACCGCACCCACGGAGTGTAATCCCGTCCGTCCTCAGGGAGTTCAACTACCAAGTGGTTTTTATCCGCTGCTCCCAAGAGATAACAAACCGATGAAGGACAATGGGTACACTACAGATAGTGATCCCGACGAAATCCAGGACGTCCAGATACCAGACTGGGTTAACAATTTCAAAGGATATCTTGGAAAATCTCAAGTCAGGTGGAACCTATTGGGATTTAGATGGTAAGATTTCTTTGACCTTATATGAAAACGCCAAGCTATACTGGCAACAGGCCGGGAAGCCCGATCAAATTCCTGAAGAGGTGTTTTCGGCGAACAACCACTACCCAGTGGGTATCGAAGGTCATAGACAGGCCTACAAGACCAATTTTTATACGCCAAATTTGGCAAAAATTTCAGGTATGTTAGATGAGCGAAACTTTGCGGAGTTAGAGGTCATCTGTAAATTTATGCCATTGGCCTATCATTTGGCATGGCCTCACTCGAGAGCGGAGTGCGATTACGAAACTAGCGCTCTGCTGAACTATAACTTTTTAAACAGTTATACTAGAGAAGGACAGGAGATGATAAAGCGAATGTCCTGGAAGTCAGGCGACCGCGCTGGCTTATTATTTAGAGCTAGCAGCAACGCTACCGCCGTCGGAACCCCGCTTTCCATCTAAAAAAGGGGTATACACGTGGCAAAATCGGTTCGGATTTGTCCCTTTACGATTTCGAGAAGCCGAAGAAATATTGCAAATTGGCGACGACAAATCGTAACTGAAGGACGGAGCCTACAAGGTAAATCCTTACTTTTATGTAACTTTTTACTATGTAGGTTTCGAGACTTTGATGCCGGGACTGTGGTATCCGATGACAGAAGGACGCATCACCGACCGATTACCCGATTACGTACGCACCGAGAAATCCGCTCGAGCTCAGACCGGAGTTTGTTACCAAAAGCTTCCGGGAGAGGACGATTGCTTCAGAGATGCCTGGGTATACGCTAACCTATACCCCAGCCAGTGAGTTGATATCTAAGGTACTGGTAAATCGTCCCTCTACTTCCCAAACGGCGCAAGCCGGAGGGACGGGACAAGTTAAAACGCAGCCGCAAGCGCCAGCGCCAGTGCTCAAAGCTACACAACCAGCTTTGGACATTGCTGCTACGCAGGCAGCTGCAGTAGTTGTCGTGGTGCCCGCCGCCAGCGCAACCAGCGGTGGCACAGCCGACTCAAGTAGCTCAGATACAGCAACCGGTTGAGCCTGAGCCAGAGGTTGTCACCATTATGCAATCGGTACCATCCGGCACCAGCTGTGTTACCAGCTAAAGTAAAACAGCTCTTGCCGAAGATACGAAATTCAGACTCTGAGTCCAGTTCAGAGGAGGATGTTGAAGAAGAAGAGGAAGGTGAAATTCTGGAATCTGAGGGCCAGACATCAGAAAATAAGGATGCGATGGAGGCCAAGACTCAGAAACAGGCTATTGAGGAGGAGAAAATCCAGACTCAAATTGATGAAGCAGTGGACTAAGATGTCGGGAATTGATGTCAGACTGGAAAAAGATGCAGGAAGCATCCCAGGAGATACCTGTGAAGGCCAAAGATCCTAAGGATCACGACAGACAAGCGAAGCACGAGGCCCTACAGGCCAAAATCCAAGAACAAAAAAGGCTGACGCAGCAGGAATTCCTGCGTCAGAGGGCAATTCAAAGAAAGCTGAAGGAGCAGGCATTAGCCGATGACAGCTCAGATTCAGCTATTGCAGCAACAGAGCTGATGAAGAGGGGAAAAATTGCCGAGGAAGGAATTCCTGGAGTTTATTTCCCAGATAAAGTTCAGCAGATGTTAGCTGAAGGTATGTCGGAAAAATTTATCCGACAATTGGCCAGAGAAAAGGTAAGCGCAGGAAAAGGATAGGTAAGGCCAGACAACGCAGACTTGCAGCTCAAGGTCAGCAGCAACAAGGAGCGGCCGCTACCGGTTCTGAAAACGATGCCTATGATACGGCCGAGGAGACCACGACCCCACAATATTCGACGAGTCAAAAGTCGAGAACGGAGACTACGAAAAGTCAGACCAGGACGGAGACTGCAAAGAGTCAGACGCGAACGGAGACCTCCAAAGGCCAGACGAAATCGGATAGGACAACAGGGTCCACTGCAACTGTTTCGTACACTCAGACGCGAACGGTATCGAAAACGGCGGAGAGGTTAGTACTTCATCTGGCAAGAGCAAATCCGTGCCCTCCAGCTATACCGCAAGAAGTAGTAAACCTGCGGGAAGCGTATTGGTGAAGCCCGATCTTGAATCGGAGGAAAAGTTGATCAAGAAGGTCAAACTGAATGTGGTAGTCAATAGACCCGAAAGGGAGCCGCAGCAGTTTGTCACTCCTGGTCAACTAGCTGAAACTCTGATTGATTATTGGGAGTGGCAACGGGAACAAAGGCGCTTAATTGGGCCGATCTCATTCGGAAATCCAGAGGTCGCCAATTATTTCGCCTTTGATCGCCAAGAACGGCCGATCATTTATAGAATGGTCAATGATGCTATGGCCGAAATTCACGAAAATTACTGCCAGCAATTCGAAATGCAAGGTGGTTTTATGTTTGACGGAGAGCGCATCCCTGAGGAAATCTGGGAATGGATCATTTTAATTCTTATCCCCAGATGGCTTCAGGACTACGATGCCTCAGACGTCTTTACGGCCATTAGGTATGTGACCCTAATGATCTTTCTACAGTTGGACTTCGCTCCGATCACGCCAACGGCAATTGGTAGGTGGTATGCCCAGGCGTGTTCGTTTGCGAACAGACAACTAGTCGTTGAGGCCCAGGGAAACTGCGTAGACGATGTCTACATTGCAGCCTTTAATCAATATATTTTTATGGGCTCGCAAAGGTTAAACCAGATGGGTGTTAAGAGGAAGGCACCAGGCGATGACAGGTCGCAAGCTGATAAATATCAGCGAACGGCTGCCAAGAGCCCAAGTAAGTTTAAAGTGCCTAGACTCCCTCGGGCTAAGAAACAACCGCCGACGATACAACAATCATCGGCTACGACCAGCCAGAGGTCATATAGTGAGGCTGCTAGCACTTCTTACAAAAGTCCGCTCTCTCGATCAAAATCAATATCATCAAAATCTTTAAATTCAACTTTCCGGACTCAAAAACCACAACGCAGCAGCTCCACTAGCAGTGGTCAAAGGCAGCAGGGCAGAGACGATATGTTCTCAAACCCGGCCCAGTACAGGGCTAGACCGGTATATGACCAAGGTCAAGCCAGAGGAGGCTTCAGAGGGCGCCCTCAGCGACCTTACAGAGGCCGAGGAACCTGGCAAAACCAAGGTCAAGACCCGGATGCTTCAGTTTTATAATCCGAACTTCATGCCGCTTGGTAGATGCGGCGGAAGTCAGCAAGGCCAAAATCAAGGCCAGCATGGAGGTCAGACCGAGGCCAACCAGGTCAGAGGGGATACTATCGAGGTAGACCTCGAGGAGGTTACCGTGGCGGTGGGCAGCAGCAGTAATTAGCCGCACAAATTTTGGCCAAAAATTTATCTTTTCGCACATATTTTTATTAATTTCATAAATACAAAATCCAAAAACACTAATAAAATCACAAAAAATCCAAAAAAAATCAAAAAACACAAAATCCAAAAATATTATTTAAATTTCGGTGCTGCTGGCCAACTAAAATTTTCTTTTCGACAAACCGGTGCAAAACGCAACCGCAAAAACATTTTAATTTTTGGCCACAATTTTGCTCAATTTTTAGTGCATTTTAAATTTTGTGATACTCGTACATTCCCCGCGTCCTCTTTTTGTATCGTCATATAATCTCGTATTTTAGTTTAATTTAGAAAAAATAGAGACGCGGGAAATCGATTTGCATGCGGTTAGACCCATGGCCAACGAATTGACACAGCATGCAGACTGAGCGGCCGAGCCCGAAACCGGCCCACATTTGGCACCGACGTCTACGTCGTACTCCTTAGGGCAGGAGGTTATTCCATCAACGCCGAGGTCAAAATGGGCGTCACTTGCCAGCCATTGCGGCAAAGCCCTTGGTATTCGTTGTGTCCAACGACCAGCACAGGAGTCCGATAAGGACAGACTGTGAAACGGGAGTCCGAGTGAGACAAACTGTTTATCAGGAGTCAGCCGGAGTTGTAGATTTTTTCTTTTTGATTAATGCTTTTTAATGCCGGGGTAACCCGGCCGAAAGTTTTTTTTTCTACCTCCCGTAGGTCGGTTTCGACGCGTGAGGGATGTTGGGCACCCTGTTGATGCCAATTCGTGTGGGGAAATCGCCATGCAAATCGACAAAGATGGACGACCAGCGGCGCAGACATTTGCATAGAATGGAGCGCCAAGAAAAGACCAAAAAGATAAAGTGAAATCATTGTTCACATTTATCGTCAATTTTTATACTAGTCTTGTTATTGCTGGCGTCCATTAAACTTCCCAGCACTTCGTCTTATTTTTTACATAATATTCATTGTGTTTGTCCACATTCTTTTACATATTTCGTCGGACTTATTGTTTAATACATTTGTTTATTTGTTTAGATTATTCGCATCGACGAAGGCGGAGGGCCAGAGGCCCAGGCGCCAGCTTACACCAGGTAAGCCTTGGAAACCCCTTACGGGTTATACCCTAGTAAGTTTATCCCTGAGGGGATTCCTCGTCTCAGCTAGGAGACTGCGGAGGTCCTTGGTAAGGCCCCGCTCTTTAGAGTTAAGTTTATCTTTGTTGTTGTAGGTCTGGGGAACCGGACTGTTGCACTATCACCGAGGCCTAGCCAAGGGATCAGTTCTAACAGGTCAGTTCAGACCAGAGTTATCTTTTCTTACGCCTCTTAAGGAAAGACCTGCACAACACGACCAGTTGGGGTCGAAAAAAGTCGAAATTTTCCCAAAAAAGGCACTTTTTCCGAACTGGGGGGGGGTTGGGTATATGGTTGGCCAAGTTGGGGGTCCCGCCCCCCCAACCCCTCCTCCCAATTACAGGTATGCCTATTTGGTCCTCCATTTTGATTTGGTGGATGCTGGTTGTCACACCTTTTGGTACCAACGCCAGATTCTTGACATTATGGCTCTATAGCAATGTGTTTTCATGACGTTACAGGTTATTATCCTGGTTTGTTTATTATCATCTACGTGCATGTTCTTTCTTTTTCCTTTATCGACTATTTCTTTTCGTTTTATTTATATTTCATTAATTTAATTTTTTTGGAATTAAACTTGATGGCCAAATGCAACTAAAAATAGACAATCTCAACTAGTAAAAAGGATTTTAATATACCTAATTTGCATATTTATTCTAAAAATGATGTGTGCGTTTACTCTACTCCATAGAACTTTTTGCTATCCGCTGTGTTGAGGTTCCCTCTTTTGAGAATATCGCTGTTTTGAGACTTCGTTGTTTTTGAGAATCACTGTTTCGAGACCTCGCCGTTTTGAGAATCGCTCTATTGAAATTTCGCTGTATTGAGAAATGGTGTTTTGAGAATCGCTTTTTTGAGAAACACTGTTTTGAGTCTCGCTATTTTGAGTTTCGCTGTATGGGGGACACGCCAAAATTTCGACCTCACATTGGCTGGAGTCTGGTTTTCCTGAAACGTTTTTAGATATCAAGAGTGGAAAGCAAGTACTAATAATGTTACTTGTTTACCATTTCCTGCTAAACCATATGTAAGTCATGTTTTTTGAGTAAATATTCTACTCTTAACATGGTCTAAACGACTTTGAGGATGTCATTAACTTTTTGTTATTTTCAGTTTTGAAAAACAGACTATAGCTCCTCAGTTTTACCGGCAAAAATGGCGGGTGTCCGACTTTTTCGAAAAATAATATCAAAAAATTTAATGGAATTAATACTGTACTCATTCACTTCGGAATAGCACATGCAGCAACCATACATGCACAGCGTAGAAATTCTGTTGGGGGTCAGCCAGGACGGGGGTGGAACACAAATTTTTTTTTCGTTTTTGATAACGAAAAAAAAGGTCTCAGAAAGTCTCCTATCATCACCCAAAGAGCATATTTTTCAACTTATATCAGTCAGATAGGTGAAATTATTTGCTTAGACAACACTTTTTAAAGTTTTAATGTTACTCCTTTGGAATCAAGTATGCTTTGTTCAGAAAAATTGTTAAACTACAGCATCATTTCTATTTTTATGACGACTTTCTTTTCTCTATTGCTCATTTTCCTTCGTCACCTTCTCAATCCTAGCAGGGAAAGTTAAATCTGCCGAGGGTCAAACCCCACCCCACGTGCATGTATGACAACAACGACAAAAAGAAGGTTGAATTTTACATAGTGAAAAATTGTATACCGTAGAAAAATATGAATTTGTTCGTGCCGAGAACTAATTTAATACTTACCCATCTTAATTTGAATAGAACTCGATACATGAGTGCATTTGTGGGAGAAAATTTTCCGTCGATCGACTTATCGCTGACAGATGAGAAAATTTTTCTATTACAGTAATACGTACATCACTTTTTATCTGGCGCTTGAAAACACACTGCAAAAGGAGCCCCCGTAAAAAAGGCAGGGATTTTTTGTTTTAAGAAAGTTGATTATCTTGCTTACTCAGTATGAACCCGCAGGATTGCTCAAAACGCAAAGCCTTGCGAATCAATACGACAAACAGCATAGTTCCGGAATGTAGAATTTCAACTACAAACTAAACTTTTTATCTGATAATTTAAAATTCTATACATGTACATAATATAATGAAACGGTATAAATAAATCCCCGAAGAACAATAATTTAAAAAATTCAAGCTTCAGTTCCCGAAAAAAATTCACGCCATTAATGCGCTGAAGTTTTCAGTTAACACTCAATTTTTTTCATTTTACTGGTAATTTAAACTTTCTAGTGTCAAAAAATAATGGCTTCTCGACCCAAATCTGGAACCTTGATTCGAAAATTTTTCGAATTGCTGCCTAAATCTTCCTCAAAATTGGAAAATTTGATATCGAAATAAAAAGATTTCATCTGGAACTGGGAATGATGAAAAAATTCGAGAATCTAAGAATTCGAAATATATACGCCAAACGAAATCTAGAAAATTTTTTTTTCGGGCAAAAATATCAATCAAATTTTTTAAATTTAACTTCAAATTTTAATGAGCAATGATTAGAATCAAATGGAGCTCGAAATAACTGACTCTTTTGCCAAAAAGTTGAACTTCGACCGCCGTCCAATAAATCTATTCTAATTTCGAATTCTCGGCAACCGTTCAAGTCGATACTTTGCGTTTTGTCGCCTAAAAATTAAGTAGAAATGTAAAATTTTAATTAAATTTTCTACCTTAATCGTCAGCAAGCTAAAAATGAAAAAGAGAAGAAATACTCAAAATAACATATGACGCATAAGATGTAAAAAAAATGAAAAATAATCCAGAAAAAAATATGGAAAGAACTAAAAATTTAAAAAAGGCAAAGCAATAAAAATGACAAAAATGACAAAAAGCTTTAAAAAATAAAATATGGAAAATGGAGAAATATAAAAATCTTAAAGACTGGTAAATATAAAAAAATATGAAGCTTAAAAATGAGAAAAACGAAAAAATAGAGAAAATATTTAAAACACATGGACAAACAAAAAAATCTACAAAAAAGAAGAAATGATAAAAAAAGATGAAAAATATTAATAGAATGAAAAATTGGGGAAATATTGAAAGCTAAAAATTGAAAACGCGAAAAATATCAAAGAAATAGCATCAAAATAAATAGAAAACCCTACGAAAAAGTAGGTAAAAAAGTCGAAAACTGTGAAGAAATATATGACAAAATCACAAAAAAAGCAGAAAAATCATTTTAAAAATGTCAGAAAATAACGAATAAAGAAAATTAGAAAATTTTATGAACAAAAATCAGAATAGACATAAGAAAATGATAAATATACTTGACAAAAAATCATGAAATTCCAAAAACAAAAAATATAAAAACGGAAAATTGAAAAAACGCTATAATAGAGAACTCCAAAAACCATAATTAAAAAAGAAGAAATTGAGAAAATATATAAAGAAACAAACTGATAAGTCCGAAAAATATCAAATAATTAAAAAACTGAAAACCTGAATGGATGAAAAAGATAAAAAATGCGGGAAAAACTTACTCGACAAAAATTGACAGGCATCATCGTAACATAACGTAGCTCGAATGTTCCCTTCATCGAAAATCGCCCAGTGCAAAAAAACGTCAATTTTTTCGAAACCGTATTTTTCGCTTTTCATTTCGAATTTATAAACTAAAAATCCCGCTTCTCCGATCGAACAATTTTCACCCCTACATAAATAGACTTGACGCCAATCGCGTTCTAATTTTCGTTGAATATTTTCCATCTGGTAAATTGAAGAGTAAAAATTTTCCAATTTTTGTACAACATTTTCGCCGCATTTTCGTGAATAAAAATCGCCGAAAGAAAAATATTCCAGAGAAAATTGGCCTGCCTCCAATTCTGATTGGTCGGGCGTGATGACGTGACTCAATTTCGATTGATCGGCTAAATTTAGTGACGTCATAGCTCCACCCAGTTCGCCGCGTTGAGAACGCCAATCGAGGTTTCCTGAGTTGGAAAGAGGAAAAATCATATTTATATTGAATCGACAAACATGATGTTGGCAAAAGGAAGAAGAATCACGACTTTTTTCGAACTAAAAAACCTTCAAGTCGACGGAATGACTTTTCAAAAAAGTATAACAATCAACCTGACAAAACAACTTTAAAAACTCGAAGTACGTTTTTAAAGCTAGAAAAATGTTGTTGTATGGTAGAAATATGAAACTGTTTTCTAGAATTTCAAAGTTTCTTCATAAATGAATTATTAAAATTTTAGGATTTAATCAAACATTCGAAAATTCTGAAACACGAATTTTCATAGTTTCAGAATATTTCTTTATTTTTTTCGATGGGCATTCGAAATAACTCTTACGATTTTAAGATTTACTCAGTAGTCTTCCACAAAGCTTTCAGAATTTTGATATTTTTCAGTCATAATTTCTCTCACTTTCTTGATGGAAATTTAAAAGCATTTTCGAAATTTTAGAATCTACCGGCATTTTGGGTATTTTTCGATAAAATTCTCGGAGGAAGTATATTAAAATTATTCCCAATTCTTGATATCTTTGGATGGTAATTACGCCCAACTGGGTTATCGTACTGCCAGAGATTTTCGACCTCGACCCTACAGACCACGGGCATTTCCTAAGCCTAAGCCTAAACCTATGGAGACTGCTAAGCCTAAGCTTCAAAATAAGTCGTACCACAACGTTAGATCACTTTTGGATACATGATTATCAATATTCTCGAAAAATTCCATAAATTAGCAGAAGCTTTAAAAATTTTAACTTCTTCGAATTTTCGACATTTTATGGACCTGGAATTATTTTACATTGTAGAAGTATCGATATTAAAAAAAAATTAAATTTTTCTCAAAATTCGCAATTTTTGAACAAAGCTATATAATATGGTTGAAATATTGCCTGGAGTCCCAAAAACTGACAATTTCGATCAAAGATATCGTAATTTGCATAACTACAATAAACTTTCTCACCGGAAATTCTACCCTGCGTTTCGTTTTCTTTCAACGTTTTACGCGGACATATAAATTCCACTAATTCTTGGATAAATTGATTTTGTAATTCTTTCCTACGATATTCGTCCGACACGTATTTTTCGAGCAAAATAGAATTCATAACTTGTAAAACTTTGGCCAAGGCAGATTCCGAGCAAATTTGTGCACGCCTCTTCACGAGAGCCCTAAAAATAAAATTTAGAATTTTACATTTTTATACTCGAAATTTACAAAATTTTCATTTTGAGGTGGAAAAATTTGTTCTTTTCCGACAAAAATCGTGAATTTTCGTTACATTTTTTTCAATTTTAGGCTTTCGGAAAGCGAAAAATAAGAAGATCTGCAAATTTTTTTCAAGTTAAAAATAGTTTTTTTTCCGTTTCGCAATTTTTTACCATTTCGAGACATAAAATTCTAGAAATAGGTATCACTAATCCAGTAAAAAATGCAAATTTCCTATCGGAATGTTACATTTTTGATTTTATATGGAAATTCGCATTTCTAATAAGGAAATAGTTGAACTTTCATTAAAAATTAAATTTTTGACTGACGATTTGGAAAAAACCATTTTCGTTGAAACATTAATTTTTTGATTATAAAATTTCATAAAGTGCGCGAATATTCTACTTTTTCGGTTGAAAAATGTAAACTTAGATGTACGAGGAATTTTGGAAATTTGAAAATTCCATCAACTTCAACATAAAAATTGCAGATTTTCAAGTCTGAAATAACATATAATCTTGCGAGAACAAAATTTTCAAATTAAAAAGTGTAATTTTGCGAAATTCAGAACATTAAAAATGAAAATTCCACAGAATATTGAAAAATAATAATATGTGTAATTTTCAAGAATGTCAATAATCAAGTGTAATTTTTCTCCAAAATTTTGAAAGATCAGAAAACTTATGTTTGCAAAATTTTCAAAAACGTAATTTCCGAAACCTATCAACACTAAAAAATGCAATTTTCTGAGAGTTGTCAAGTTTTCCAACAGAAATTCGCGATGTCAGAACAAAAATAGCAACATTTTTGGAATTAAGATTCAGAGTTTGTAAATTTTAAGCAAAAAGTTAAAATTTTGCTACGCTTAGTTTTTGGGCGTAGAAAGTTTTGATGATCAAAATTTAAAAAATTTTTCTTAAAAATGCTATGTTCCGAATAATAAATACAGAATTCTATAACGAAATCTAAAATTCAGAAACTCCAGGCTCAATTAAGGTAATTGAAATATCAAAAATTCAAATTTTTTCAGCAAAAATTCGACTTCCAAGGCGACCAATCGGCGCATAAATTCACCTATGATCTTGTGAATAACGCCAAGCCACGTCACGTACGTGGTCGCGGCCAAATGCCGTCACGTGCGTCAACCGTTTGCCCCAACCTCGTTCGTAGGTCAACGGTGAGTCGCACGCGTTTTCGCAAGCGTCGCAGTGCAGCCAGCGCTTTTGTTTCCGGGACCAAACTTCCGTCCAAACGTGGTCCGTCGCATCTAGAATGTATCTAAAAAGCAGCTTTTTTGAACGAATGAGCTTTTTTAAACGAAATGAGTTCGCTTACTGTAACCGAAAAAATACTTTTCTACTTTGGCGTATATAAGTTTCATTCATACATGTAACGGGTCCCTGAGGTCTAGGGGGAGGTCAGGCGACTTTTTTTGAGGCTAAAGGCTCACTGATTCCCAAAATTTTAGGGGGAAGGGTCTCTGAACGCAAAAAATCGATTTTTTTACAAAAAAAGGCCAAAAAACAGCTCAAAAAATAGTAATTTTTGTCTTTAAAAAATGAAAAAATGTATTCATAGCGCGAAGTGCAGAGAAAATTGACATTTTTGTTCAAAAATTGGCATTTTTCATCAAAAAATTGACATTTTTTCAGGATTTTTCCAACCAAAAGTATGAGGGTCCCTATCATACATGCACATAGGGGGAATAGGAGGGGTAAACCCTGGCCACCCCTCCCTGGCCAAAAAAATCGTCAAAACACCCCCCCCTAAACTTTTTTCATGATTTTTGTGCATATTTTGTATGGAAAGCAGGCTTGTAGAACTTTTTTTGTTTTTTCGCTCACTCACCTCCCTAGCCCCCTGGGAAAAAAGTCCATGGACCCTAAAAATTCTTGCCGTGCATGTCTGGTCCCTATAACTACCACAGGGCTAGCCATAGAATTGGAAAATCTTGAGAGGGTCGCCCAATGGCCAGCCACATGACCGAC
Source organism: Romanomermis culicivorax (assembly GCA_963922205.1). Lineage (NCBI taxonomy): Eukaryota > Metazoa > Nematoda > Enoplea > Mermithida > Mermithidae > Romanomermis > Romanomermis culicivorax. The sequence goes on along the minus strand of CAWUHX010000055.1, from coordinate 1,018,286 downwards.
GATTTCTAGGGGGCTCCTATAGCACTCTCCCTCAATCGCATGTATGGTTTCATTCCTAAGTTGATATCGAAAAACCATATTCACCTCACTTCGTAACCAAGTGATCTGGCGCATAATGTAAAACAATTTGCCCATTCTCCGCATCGTCCCGTTCTAAAAATAGGTTTATGCAAATTTATTTAATCTAAAAAGTTTTTTCTAAGTTTTGAGAGATTATAGGATTGAAAAAGATCGTTGAATAGAGAAAAACTCCACATTTTCAGCCAAAGTTCATAAAAATTCTGATTTCCTTGTTCAAAACAGTCGAAAAATAATATTTCTGGAGGACAAATCAAATTTTGTGACATGTTGGGTCAGTAACGAATTCCAACAGATTTTCTCTGAATTACAGAAGTTACAAATGTATATATTTTTGCTCAAAATTGGCAAATTTTCTGCAAAATTGTGAAATTTTTTTCTCGACCCAAAAAAAACAGATTTTGAAATCTTTTTCGTCAAAAATTGGAACTCACTTCGTCTCCAACAATTTACCAGGGTCGTTAAAGCGCGGGAAACGCGTAAAATTCGAGCATCGTTCATTTTCACAAATATAATTTTCGATGCGATTAGCTAAAGCGAGTTTTTCGTCGACATTCGCTTCGACGTTAGCTACAAAACAAAAAAAATAATTTTACAAATAAAAAAAATTTATACGGCTGACAATGAAAGGCGGTTTTTGATCCACATCGGCCGCATTCCGGTTTATCCAACCACGTAAAAAATTCATTTTTAAACCAATTTAATAATTCTAAAAGTAAAAAATCGCGGAATTGATCGTTTTGGTCGTCGTCATCGATAGCAAAATTGTAATTTCGACGGGTGCGACTTTTCAATTCGTCTAAAGGAATAATTCGGCGAGCTTTTTCTTGTAAAACGACGTTTTCGTACAATCGACCCTAATATCGGAAAAAAATAAGTTAATTTTCCAAAGCGGCGAAGAAATTTAAAAATTAAATTACTTGTTCTAAACTGCTGAATAACCGTCCAAGAAACGGATTTGAACTTAACAAAAAGGAGATTTCCAGCGAAGAATTTATCGTAGTCATAACAAAAATGACGAATACGTGGAATTATGTTTCTTTGAGAACCTAAATTTCTAGCATGAAGTTTATTTCATGGGCGGCATAACCAGTATTTTTTTTGTGCACTGACATTTGTGCCAATTGGCACAAGAGGCCAAAAAAATTTAAGCCGACGGCTCAAAAAAAATTTTCTACTGGAAATGTCCTGAAAACTGCAAAAAGGTTTTAGATCGAAAATTTGATAAAAATATACCTAATATGAGCTGCGTCAAACGCATTAATTTATGTAAAGAATAAAGATCGTGCCCAACCTGTTTTTCAGCTAACTACGACACTGAGATGAGAAAAAACTGTGCAAGAAAATGGTTTACGACTGGAAAAGAAAATGCAATGCTGCGAAAATTTGAATAACTCTATATAATTGTTCAGAAAGTTTCGGCTACTCCTTCTAATAACGATGTAAAAACTGGAAATAATTGTGTAAATTGTTGATCGAAATATTAACAATATGAACTTTTCTATTTGAATCCATTAAACACAAAAAAACAAAGATTTCCATTTCAAATCAGAATCCGACAAAGAAAATTCAGAATTTCTATCAATTTGTCAGTCATTGACAACCTAAAAGTTTGCTGCGACGATACAAATACACTATTACAAGACAATTCGTTCGCGTTCGAGCCAAATACAAGTGAGTAATATTATATTCAATCACAGGGCGCAAAGCGCCGCAACAAATTTGCGTTTCTCAGCCCCTAAAATATGAAATTTAATCTTGAACCAGTGAAAAATTTGTATCCCGATAATTGAAAATACTTCGTCCGGATCCGGATCCTGAAAAGGTCCGGGTAACACGAATCCGGGTACCGGTTTCATCTCTAATAGGTACTAGTGGGTTAAATGCCACAGAAATGTGGCAAGATCAATTTATATTTGTTTCACATGTATATACTTGGTTGGTTGGGGGTTATATTTGAAAAAGTCATCGTCTTAAAGTCGGAAACTACATTAAATTTCACAAAGTACTCAAATTTATTTTCTTACTGTACATTTTCGGTTTACATGGGTGTGCGTAATGAAACATTTATGCGCGCTGCTGGCTACTAAAAATATTGTTCGAACAAACGATACCTACACGTGTTGGGTGCACAACAAAAAGATTCATTAGAAAAATAAGGTAAACAATTGTCTACAGAAATTAATAAATAACAAATTAAAAAGCATTTTATGCCTCAATTTCGCCTCCCAAAAGATAGCTTTACAGATACAATTTAGAAGCGTTGAATTGGGCTCAATAATTTTTTCCATCCTGAATATGTCTGTTACTATATAATCAAAATAAGCCAAGTTGTGACAGAGTATAAAGTTTAGTATACAGCAGCGCGCATATATGTTTCATTACGCACACCCATGTAAACAGAAAATATACAGTAAGAAAATAAATATGAGCACTTTGCGAAATTTAATCTAGTTTCCAACTTTTAAAGCGATGACTTTTTCAAATATAACCCCCAACCAACATATATACATTGATCTTGCCACATTTCTGTGGCATTTTTCCCACAAGTTTCTTTATTTTAAGAGATTCTTCGAAGAAGAATCTCGAAGAATCTCTTAAGATTAATATGACATACCTATAATTCATTTTTTTCTGAAGTGAGACTTTTTAAAGCATTGACCACAAGTACTGTTTACACAATCTAGGGTGTTACATCTGTTCTGTCTACTTGATAACATTACCAGTTAGCGCTAGAAACAAAATGTGAAATATTTGAATACTGTAATTACGAAATATTGAGGCACAGGTCCTGGATTTGTGTAAACTGTACCTGCGTAAAGCTCAGTACTAGTGAGTGAGTAGACATTTATTTTTCCTTTAAAATTTTCCTTAGGCTTAGGCTTAGGGCGCAGCGCTGGTGAGGCTCTTCCAAATGAAGTTTTTAGTTAAAATAGTATCAAGAGTCTTGAAGGAATATAGTGTTTATACAATCTGGTGAAATTGCGTAGTGGTAAACGCATTAAGTCCATAGCCTGGTGGACCAGGTTCGATTCTTGAAGTAGGTAGGATTTTTCTGTAGTGACAAGGACTATGTGAGATGTGTGCAGATTTTATGCAAATGAGTTCCTGAGTGCCATGAGCGCCTGGATTTTCGAACTGATCTGGATAGCTGGCATCTTGAAGAGTCCAAAAATGCCAGTTTGGATAGTAATTTGAAACGGAACCGACTTGTAAAAAAATTCCAAATGTAAAAAATTTTTGGGAAATGAGGAAAAATTTTTTGAGTTCGGTTCTCATGTAACGGTAGTTTACCCTCCCCCCCCCCCCATATGTACAACTGGTCAGACGCCTTACCAATGTTTTTTTCGTGGAGTCCTTTTCGCTATTTGACCAAAGAGGTCAAAATTTGTTTCGCCATTTTCGCTTTACTGTATCGTTTTTTACTTCGAAATTTTTTCGACTTTTTTGGGTCTTTTCGACCTCCCTCCCCAAAATTTTGGAAACTTCGGGACCCCCACCACAAAATTCTCGGTATTCCCCCCGCCAACTGGTTGGATCTCTTACAGGTATCAGTGGCGGATCCAGAAATTTTTTTCGGGGGGGGGGGATGCTCAAAAAAAAGTATTTTTCCAAAAAAAATTCGAACAATTTTCAAATTTGCCCATACAGAAAAAAAATCGTATTTCAAAAGTTTCGGGCCCCTAAATCCGCACTTGACAGGTATGTTTTTTACTTTAAAAATACAACCATACGTTTCATGCATGCATTCTTGAGCTTTTCTGCATATTTTCATGCTTCTGCAGCCATTTATCAAAAATTGCGAAGAAACAAAAAATTTTGATTTTTAGGTCCGACTATGATAAGAGTTTATCAAAATTCATGGTAGCAAGAGGGTTAATAAAAAAACAAATCGAGGAAAACCTCATTTTTCACACTCGGACATAATGCGAAAAATCATATTGAAAGCATTACCACTTAATTTGTAAAATCATAAAAGCAACAAAAAATTTGGACTATTCAACCAGCACTATCTGTCACTATCCCAAACTGGTGGTGTTTCAATCACTTGCTGAATGCAAAAAAATATGTTCGCAAACACTGTTTTTTTCCATGAACTTCTTTCCACAAATGTGGAAAGTGGTCAATTTTTTTCCACATGTGGAAAATTTTTTGACAAGTTTTCGGGTTAAAATCCTCGTTTTTTTCGCTTGAAAATGCTCATAAACGCTTTATTTAATATTTTTAAGCTTTTTAAAGATTCTGATAATCATTCTGAACATATATCTCAAAAATCAGATTTAAATTTTGTGTTCATAAATCATAATTTCTGGAAATATATCGTTCGAAAAATTTTAAAACCATTAATTTGTTCGCAACGTATCATAGATTTGGCCGAAAAGCTATGAGTCAGAAGCGTAGAAATTTTCCAAAAATACTTCCATGAAGCTTTTGATTTGAATTTACGTTAATAAAGGAACAACCGCCTCAAAAAGTGTAGAAAGCTGACGTGTTGATGTTCAAAGTTCAAAAATTTGTAAAGACTGCAGAAAAATTTTCTAAAAAATTGAAAAAATCATTATTTCTGTCAAATATCAAGATGCAATATCAAAGATAAACTGATTAAACCAAAGTAAATTAGACCTGCTTACGGTCGCCCTCGAGTTGAATTATAGCAAGCAATGATCAGCGCCGAAAAGTTTTTTGACTTTGACCTTCTAAAATGTACCAGAACGCTTTTCCGACTTAAAAATCCCTTTTCGCCACTTAGCAAAAGAGCCCTTTTCTCGCATTTATGGATTTTCTTTATGATAAACACCAATTGGCGAAAAAACAGTCGCCAAACGGCGAAAGGGCGGGTCTCTGCGAAAAAACGGTGATTGCAGAAGAATAAGCTTAAAATGAATGCTCCAAAGTTTTCAGAGGCCTCAAAATCAAATTTTTATTGGCACTACGCACCGAAGAAGTTATTTATACTAGATTTTCATATTTTTCTCCGCAATTAAAAAAAAAAGTTTCAAAAGTCTAAAATTGATGCGTATATTGAATGAATTAACAAGAAAATAGCTATTGACGGTTTTTCGATAAAATTGAGCACATTTATTGATGATATAGTGAGTAACTGAAAAATTATCTGTGCAACCAAAATTTTTCCCTAAGTTGCACATACAATCTACCTGGCATGTGCAAAAAAACACAGCTCCTCAGTCCTCACTGCCATATATTCAATTTTTCGACGAAGTAATGATAGAAAGCATTGCGCAGCGAGATATGTCATCAATTTGATTGGTCGAAAAAATTTATTGATTTTTTTAGTTGTTCTGGCAAATTTTCTGGCTTAGGCTTATTCTTTCCATACCTGTAATTAGGGGGGTTGGTGGGGATCCCCCCAACTTGGCCAACCATATACCCACCCCCCAGTTTGGAAAAAATTGGCAAAAAAGTGTATGAGTATGTTTTCGGCCTTTTTTGGGAAAAATTTCGACTTTTTTCGACCCCTCCCCGTCCCCCCAAATTTCGGACTTACCCCCCCCCCCCTCCCCCAACTGGTCGGACCCAGCGTTTTTTTTTTTGTGCAAGGACATTTGTGTAAATTGGCACAGGAGGCCAAAAAAATTTGTGCCAGTCGCACAAAAAAAATTTTTTACTGGAGACATACTGAAAACTCCGGAAAAGTTTTAGGCCAAAAGTTTGATAAAAAGTTAACGTTTAACGCATTAATTTTTTGTAAAAATCGTGCCCAGCCCAACCTATTTTTCAGCTAACCATGTCAGTGAGAAAAGAAAAAACTGTGCAACAAAATAGTTCACAAAATTCCAAAAAGAAATGGAATGCTGAGACAATTTAAATAGCTCTAGAATTGTTCAGGAAGTTCAAATAGATTCAATTTTCGATTACGAACGAATACATATCTATGTTATGTATATTTAACAACCATGTAAAGACTAGAGAAAATAAAGTCGAAAATCGTGTTAATTTTCGATCGAAACATTGTACCATTATCAACGATATCGATTTTTCTATATGAATCAATCAAACACAAAAAATAAAAATTTAAGTTTTAAATCCGAATCTATCTGACTGACTGAATGAAGAGAAAATATTCAGAATTTTTTTCACTCATCAGTCTTGATAGCCTATAATGTTTGCTGCAACGATACTAATACACTGTTCGAAGAGAAATCGTTCGCGTTCAGGTCAAATTACGAATATTAAATATTATATTCATTGATTCGGCGCAAAGCGCCGAAAAAATTTTGCATTTTCCGCCCCTAAAACGTCTAAAAATTAAGAAAATTTAATGTTTGACCAGCCAAAAAATTTGTGCCAATTGGCACAAACGCTCAAAATTTTTTGTGCCATTCCAAATTTTTTTGTGCCAAAAACCATGTTTTGGCACAAAAAAAACACTGGTCGGACCCACTGTTTTTTTCCACGAACTTCTTTCCACAAATGTGGAAAGGGGTCAATTTTTTTCCACATGTGGAAAAGATTTTTTTTCGTCTTAAAATCCTCGTTTCTTTGCTTGAAAATGCTCACAGACGCTTTATCGCACTGTTTTTGAGCTTTTTCAAGCAGGGTTGGCAAGGCTTTAGTTTTTTGGTTTTTTAAAAAAACCAAAAAATTGGAAAATCTCTGGTTTTTTCAAAAATGACTGGAAAACTGCTTTTTCACAATAGTCGATCTTCTAGACATGTATTGGTGTCTATCTAAATCAACAATACAATTAATTTAGTTGAGCTGACTTAAATAAAAAGTAGAAAAAAGTTGTAATTTTATGATATATTTTTTACACGAAAGATGTATATAAATCAGTCGACATTTTATGTATCCATCATGCAAACACATTAGTACATGAGTCCAGTTTGCTATTATTCATACCATATGGGATGACATTCATTGATCATTGATCATCATCAAAATTTCATAAAGTATGATGGAGTTTAATATTCCGAATTTATTGTTACAGTAAGATTTTCAATTTTATTAGCTCGAAATTTTAAAATATAGAGGAGACAACAATAATAAAATTTTATTCAGATCTGTTAGGCTTGATTGAACCCCATATATGTTCAGTATTTTGAATTCAATGACTGCATACTTTAGGTTAACAAGGAGTCGCTACTAAGTAGAAAAAATCGTACACAAAATATGTATTTGAAACCCTCTTATCAAAAACGGTATACTTTAAAGTTGTGTCATTTCTGCTTTCCTATGGATATTTATATATGTGATGCATTGATACAATTTTTGGTTGATTTTTTAAGAGCTTTGATTACTTTATGTACATGACGTTATTGTATATTTCCCCTTATTTGTCTTTTTTCCTCTTTTTTCTTGAATTTTCCCTTTACATATCGCATGCTCTGTTCAATTTTTAATTCTCTTATGTTCTCCACTCATCGTTTCTTTCTTGTGTGCCCGCTATTACTGTATTTTTATTGCTATAATAGCGATTTCCTATAGCATAAAGTAATCACACTTCTGATAAGATTAATATTTGTAGCTGCCATTTTAAGGCTCCCTAACTAGTCTAAGATGATAGGGGGAGCTTCCAGCATTTTTTTACATAGTTATTTTGATGTACCAAACATTCTGAAAAATTAAGCCAGAAAAAAACACTAAAAAACCATAGAAAAACCAAAAAAAACATTAAAAAACCATTAAAAACCACTAAAAAACCAAAAACTCGAAATTTCAAAAGTTTGGTTTTTGCCAACCCTGTTTTCAAGCTTTCCGGTGTTTTTAGGCAAGTTAATTCATTAAAATTGAAGAAAAAATTGAAAAGCTCGACTTTAAAGCCTAATCTACAAGCATTGTGGAATAAATTTTCTAGCAAACTATCCAAGAGAATTGATTTTGAATTGCATGAGAAATCGATGGTCAAGTACTCTATGATGACAAGAGAAAGCCCATAAAAGATGGTAATCTTTCCGGCGCCGGAAAAATTTTTGGTTATATTGACATTCTGGGACGCTGGAAAATCAATTTTCGGAACATTATTTCAAGAATTATATTCCAATTTTGTGTTCAAAAGTCGTAATTTCTAGAATTTTACTTGAAAAATTTTAAAATCTGTAATTGATTTGTAAACTCTCTAGATCGAAAATATATGAGTAAGAAGAGTATAAATTTCCGAAAGATATTTCCATGAAGCTTTTGAATTGATTTTACGTTAGCAAAGAAATAATCGCATCAAAAAGCATAGAGACTTGATCTTTCTCAAAAGGAAAAAATGCGAATCTTCCTTAAATATCATGATAAATTATTGAATATCATACCTGTACTTGGGGGAGGTGAGGGGGCCCCCCAACTTGGCCAACCCTGTACCCAAAATCATTCCCCCCCCAACCCCGCCCCCCAGTTTGGAAAAAAATTATAAAAATTTTCAAAAAAGTGTATGTTTTTTGGCCTTTTTTGGGGAAAATTTCGACTTTTTCCTACCCCCCCCCCCCCAACTGGTCGGAGGTCTTACAGGTATGTTGAATATTACCAATTAAAACATGAGATAATACGTTTAAGATGATGAAAACTATTATGAATTAAGTGATAAATAAAGGTAGACATGATAAAAGCCGCGCCTGAGCTACCTAAAAATAAGGGTGATTATTAAAGTTATAACCGGCGCGAAGCGCCGGAAAATTTTGAGATTTGGACCTCCTAAAATGCGCACCAAAATGCATCTTTTCAATATGAAAACCTAAAATGTTTCTTCCACAATTGTGGAAAGACCTCAAAAATTTTTTCCATACATTATAGTGCAAATTTGGAGAAAAAAAACAATGGTCGGACCTCTTACAGCATACCTGTACTTTGGGGGGACCCCCCCCCAACTTGGCCAACCCTGTACCCAAAATCATTTACCCCCCCCCCCCAGTTTGGAAAAAATTAAAAAAAATTACCAAAAAGTGTATGTTTTTTGGCCTTTTTTGGGAAAAATTTCGACTTTTTTTCTACCCCCCCCCCCCAAATTTCGGATTTACCTTTACCCCCCCCCCCCCCAACTGATCGGAGGTCTTACAGCATACCTGTACTTGGGGGGTTGGGGGGGGGGGACACCCCCCAACTTGGCCAACCCAGTACCCAAAATCATTTCCCTCCCCCCCAACGCCCCCCAGTTGGGAAAAAATTTGTCAAAAAGTGTATGTTTTTTGGCCTTTTTTGGGAAAAATTTCGACTTTTTTCTACCCCCCTGCCAACCACTGTTTTTTTCCCCCAAATCGTGCTTTTTCGGGAAAAAAAAAATTCGGAAAGGGGAAAAAAATTTTGGGCTCTTTCCCCATTTGGGGAAGAAAATTTTGGGGATCGGATACAGAAAAGATGCATTTTGGTGCATTTTAGAAGGTCATAATCTCAAAATTTTCCGGCGCTTCGCGCCGATTATAACTTTAGTAATCATTATTATGCATTAGTAACCCCTGGCGCGGCTTTTAGCATGTCTACTTTCATTTATCATATAATCTATAATAGTTTTCATCATCTTGAACGTATTATCTCATGTTTTCATTGGTAATCTTCAATATTTTATCATGATATTTAATGAAGATTCGCATTTTTTCCTTTTGAGAAAGATCAATACGTCAAGTCTCTAAGCTTTTTGATGCAATTATTTCTTTTCTAACGTAAAATCAATTTAAATGCTTCATGGAAATATCTTTCGGAAATTTATACTCTGCTTACTTACTCCCTATATTTTCGACCAAGTATGAGAGTTTACAAATAAATTATACTGGTTTTAAAATTTTTCAAGTAAAATTCTAGAAATTACGACTTTTGAACACAAAATTCAAATCTACTTTTTGAAATAAACGTTCGGAAAATTGATTTTCTAGCGCCGCAGAATATCAATACCCAAAAAATTTTTCCGGCGCTTCGCGCCGGAAAGATTAACGTCCCTTTTAGGTTCTCACTTGTCAACATGGAGGACTTAACCATCGATTTCTCATGTAATTCAAAGTCATAATGCTTTTGGATAGTTTGCTTGAAAGTTTGTTCCAATGCTTGTAGATTAAACTTTGAACTCGAAAATTTCAATTTTTTCCTCAATTTTGATGAATTAACGGTCTAAAAACACCAGAAGGCTTGAAAAAGCCCAAAAACACGTAAATAAAGCGTCTGTGAGCATTTTTAAGCGAAAAAAAACGATTCGGGAAAATGGGGAAAAAAGTTTTGATCCCTTTCCCCATTTGGGGAAAAGGCCCGGGGTGAAAAAAAAACAGTGCTGCCAACTGGTCGGAGGTCTTACAGGTATGATTCTTTTTTAGGCTTAGGTTTGGACTCATGGTTAAGAAGGAGTAGACTACAATTTTCGACCAATCAAATTGAAGGTATAATTTTTCGAATAATCAAATTGATGACAGATCTTGCTCCTCGCGTTATGCTTCGCTTAAAAGATGACGCCATATGACATACAGTAGAACCCTTTCAACGCTGTAATTTTGTCTGAACGCCAAAACGTACTGATTGATATAATATGACTGATTAGAATACTTCATTGACATGCTACACTCTCTTCGTTTCAGATTGATTGTAGCAGTTATCCCGTAAAAGAAAATTTGACACAAAAAAAACAGCAAGATGACTACTATAATTAGCGAGAAAAATTTTCGCGGTTGGACGGCAAACGAAACAGCTCACAATTTCTTTTCCCATTTTCATGAAGAAATTTTTCTTAATGAAAAGTTCAGAGCATAAGGTTTTGCGCTAGTCATTTAATTACAAATGAGCATATAAACCTGCATCGTACCCCGAAAGCTTTTTTCTCATTTGTTCACCTCTACAGTCAGCTCGACCATTTTAAATCAAATAGACTATAGAATTCATTACTTCGAAAAAGCTCGTTCTTAGCATTTTCAAGAATCGAAGAATGATTAAGCTAATGATTTCTACTATAATTAATGTAATTCAGATCAAAGTTTTAAACAAAATTTGCCTAACCGAATAAAAAGTCCCGTGAAATTTCAATTCTCTAGCGACACCTTGATTTGACACATTTCTGTTTCGATTCCACCGGAGAGCATTTTACTGTAAACTCAGAATTTCGGGAGAAAAATTAAACATTGAAACGACGGTGTACTGGAAACTGGACGACGGCCCTACTGTAATTGGGGTTGGGCGCCCTATTTTGGCCAACCCCCCTCCCAAACTCGGAAAAATTGGGAAAAAAGTGCCATTTTTGGGGAAAATTCCGACTTTTTTTGACCAACTGGTCGGGCTTATTACGGGTATGACGACGACGTATAAAAAAAAAGACGACACTCAACCTGAGCATCTCGTTTTGTGAATGGTCAGCATCAGACATGCACGGCAAGAATTTTCCAGGACGTAAGCAAAAGGTAAGCAAAAAACAAAAAAAAAAGTTCTGTAAGCTTGTTTTTCATACAAAATATGCACCAAAATCACCAAAAAAAGCTGTCTCAAAAAATATTCAGGGGAGGTGTTAGACGATTTATTGGACCAGGGTCTCACGCAAGGGGGTTTGCCCCCTACCCCCCCGCTATGTGTATGTATGGTCACTGGTCAGCATACATATATGTGAATATTCTTCTAGGGAATTCGTTATACAGGCCACGCGTCAATATTCCAGAATTGGATGCCTAAATTATCTTTTCTTTCAAGAACATTTTTGAACAATGGGGTTTCCGCTGAAAGAAAACTACCATCATCTTGTTATTTTTGGCTTCTTCATGACATTCCGCGGATGGGAAGAGCAAGAATGGGAAATTTTCAATATTTCAATAGGGAATTTGTGAAAAAACCGACTGTTGTAACGATCCGTGACGGAATTCAAACTCCTAATGAGAACTACACCTGTAATTGGGGGAGGGGGATCGGGACGGACCTCCCCAACCTGCTGTCGAGCCCTGTAACCAAATCTCGGAACCCCTCAACTCGGAAAAATGCAGGTAAAAGAGAACTTTTTAGGGCAAAATTTCCGGATTTTTTTGGACTCCCCTCGGCTTCCTAACAGGTATGATGAAAATTGATTTAAATATCTTAAAATTTTGGTCTGGAATTTGCAAAATATTTCGTCTGCATTATTCATAATCTGATTGTCAAGAACTTTATCGGTTCATTTCTACGATTGTCGACGAACCAATTGTAAACGTGTGAACGTTGCTGGGATTAGCTAAGAAATTGGATTATAATGTGAATCCATCAATTAGTATCAAAAAGCTCGAAACTTTGTAGCATAGGTACAACTTTATAAAAAAACTGCAATGAACAACCACTATCAGGTTTCACCGGTTTTTTGTTTACGCCTCGTTGCGCTTTTTATGTACTTTTGATTCAAAAATAACGCTTTTCCACAGGATAAGCCCGGCGGCGAACATTAGAGATATAAAGTTTTTCTTTTTCTATCGATAACCAAACAACTTTCTGGTTCGACATCGAACGCAAACTAAAGTTTTATGAGAAAAGTGGTATTTCATGCGACAATTCTAGACGATAGCTTATTATGTTTGAAAGGAAAATTTCTACGCAAACAAATGGTTTTTCGAGCGCCAGCTTTTTCAGATTCCCAAGGTAAACATGAACTGGATGTCTGGCTGCTCTAAAACTCTAGAAATATAAGATTGTTATTTCAAAACATCGCATTTTTCGTAGCGGTTTCATTTTATCTCCCCGAAAACAATACAGCATTCATTATCCTGACCATATAAATTCTGCAGCACCTTGTAAAACGCGCTAAGCTGATTCGATCAATTTTTCTGTTCAAATAACGGAACGTACCGCTTTTTGGACACCTAGTGAGTGATCACGGAAAACATAACCACGGGAATTATATCTACAAAAACATCATTAGACAACTACTTGCACCTCTTAGTAGAAATTTGAGAATTATTTCAATACTTAATTGATGCGTTTTGGAGTAAAAATGTTCAAACATCACTCCTTTGGTGTCAACCCCCTCCAGATCAGGGTTCTTTTTTTGCACAGGCCAGGTTGCGATGTGCAACTTGGGGAAATATTTTGGTTGCACAGATAAATTTTTGGTTGCTCACTCTAAAATCTATAAATTTGTTTCAATTTAGCGGAAAAAACCGTCGCAAATTAGTTTTCTTGTATTTCATTGCGTCGGTTGTAGGCATTTAAAACCCAACTTTCTGAGTCAAGAGAGAAAATGAATAGACCAATATGACTATACTAGAGTAATAAGTTCGGCGCGCAGCGCCGAAAATTTTTTCTGGATTGCATACTCTAGAATGCTGGAAAATGAATCTTTCTGCCTTTTATTTCCCAGACAGGTTTGATCTCTCAGTGAATTTAATGAATTTTCAGTTGGACAAACTAAATTTAAAAAACTAGGCATGCGACCAAAAAGATCTTTCAATCGGCAAAAATTTCTAGCACTGCCTTACACTCAAAATGTTTAAATCACAGGAAAGTCGAAATTTTTTTGAAGATCACAAAAATATTTTTGGAAAATGACCGAGAAAAAGTGTTTTCATCAAAGTCGTCAGGATCAAACATTTATCCATAGTATGTTGATAATTAGAACCTATAAGCACTAACTAGAATGACATTTTCTAACCGTACACCAGAATAATATAAAAAATTATAAATGAATTGGAAAATTTTCACTTTTCTCCATTTTAGAACGCATAAGAATGCATCTCCAGACAGAAAAGCCTATAACCTAACCAGAGGGCAGTCAGGCCTCAAATTGCCCTGTGCAACTTGGCAGAAAAAATTTGGTTGCTGTGTGCAAAAAAAGGTCTGCTCTAGATTGTTACAAATTCAAAATCTTGATATTGACTTTCCACCAAAAATGTTTTGAGTCTCAGACACCTGTAAATGCCTCAAACACCGGATGTTTCGTTATGGGCAATCCAATTCCGTGTTTCAGTCCCCGACCCTGAAATAAACTCGTCTTTATAGAAGAAAACGGACAACTTTTATTCGTCCTCCTCGCAATATACGTCATTTTGATGATAGATACACGCTCTCTAAAACACACGATTTAAAATAAATAACCCTAAAAAGAAACGAATGGACATCGGAGAACGACATTTCGCGGTTGTTAAAAAACAGTTTTATAAATAGGAAAAAGTGGAGAAAAACGAGAAAAACAAACAAAATATACGGCGGATTTGGCGCAAAAAAACACTTGACCATATATATTGCGAAATTATACATGAAAATTCATGGCGACTCTTGAAATTTTAAAAATAAAGAAAGAATATCGAGAAAAAACAACTTAAATTTACAACTTTAAAGAAGCGTCGCAAAAAAAACCGATGCCAAATGCACATTTGTTCCGCGTTTTAATGACTATAGTTTTTGTTATGTACAAATACCTGTGATGCTTTGACAAAAAAAAACGGGCCAACCGTTCAACGTCGTTAACCGAAAAAATGATGTTTTTCGAATTTTGAAAAAAACCATCAAAAAAACGTATACCGCGAGGGCGCAAATAAAATTTATATTTTACAAATTGTGCGCGCGCGTGTATGACACTTCTATATAGAAGAAAAACTAAGCTACAAAAGCAAAGGATTGAGTTGAGACCAAAAAATAGGGTAAAATCTCATCCGCAGTGTGCTCCGAAAAGAAAGAAAAAACAGAAAACCCTAAAAAGCTACAATACACCAAAATATGTTAATTGATTTAGTGAAAAAAGTGCATTGTTTAAAATTTAAAGCAACCGCGCTCGCATGGATAGTTTTTCCTAAAATCCGCTTCTCAACGTTTTGGAAGCGTGATTTTAATGAAGGTTAACTAACCCACGAAAACTTTCGGAAAAAAAGAGTTGAAAAAAATAAACAAAAATGGACGACACAAGCCTCAAGCTTTTTCTCCCGAGAAAATACCTACAACAACAAATCGGAGCCGCGCATCGATTGGTCGACGAGTGTGTAAAAAGTTTACAAACGAAGGAGACGTTAAAAACCTACGCACAAACTTCCTGGTTCACGAAAAAAATGCGCCGGAAAAAACACTTTACCTGCCAGAAAAAGAAAATATATTCTACAAACGAGCGCGCGATTTAAAAAAACGACCAATCATCGCTAACCTCAATTAGCGGCGCCCAACGGTTCGACCAATCGCGAAGACGGCGTGGTCGTTGTGTTACTCGTAAACGAGGATCCGAAATGCGTATTGGTGTAAAATTGGTAATCGTTGGCATTTTGTTGTTGTTGCGGCGATGATTGATGATATTGAAAGGCGTTCAACATCCAATCGGAATCCGCTTGTTGTTGATGGTACATTGGCGATGATTGATGATTGGTCGGCGTCATCGTTCTAAAAAATTTCAGTTTTTAAAGATTCCGCGGAACTACTACAATTTACGTACTCGGATAATCTTCAAGAATTTTCGATTTTTTTATGTTAACTCAAAAATGTGCGAGAAAATCTCGAACGCTACATCTGGAAATCTATTCACGGTGATCTATTCAAAAACTCGATTTGCAAAAATTTCAAGAGCTAGTTCCTGAAATTCGGGTTTCCATCCAACGAACCTGAACGGAGGTGTATGGCGGGCAAGCGCAGACGAGGGCATCAAAATACTATCACAATCCAACATCATTCGATTATTTTGATTGGCCACCGAAAAGGAATTTTTTGTACTGATGAGATCGGAAGCCGCGGAACCGGCGTAGAATCCGCCGCCGCCTCCAAACATATTCGTCGACGGGGAAGAAGCCACCGCAGCGGCGTAAGCAGGCGGCGTACGACGGTCCAACATGCTTTGCTGCATGATCGCTTGATATTTACGACTGGGCGGCGATTGATCGCTGGTGCGAGACGACGTCAAAAATGAAGAATTCTGAGGATGATGCGAACCGGCCGCCAGCGAGGGTAACTTTAGGCATTTTCCGTCATAAGGGCTGAAATTTGAAAGATAAAGGTGCGAAATTGAGTCTTGACGCGGCAGTGTCACATTCAACCCTCTCATACGGGAAACTTGTCTCATGAAGTGGCTATTTGAGAATAGTTTTTTGATCAAGGCCAGGTTGCACAGTGCAGCTCTGGGAAGAAAATTGGGGTTATAGATTTTCGGTTGCACGCCCTAAAAGTGACAAATTTACTTACTACGATTTGAATTTCATTCAATCCACGTCAGAAAACTGAATTTCATGAGTTTTGAAGGGAAATAATATAAAGGCTGGCAAAGACCTTCAAAACGTCGGATATGCATTTCTTCAACTTATTTTAATGCAGCTATCTACGATCAATTGTAGTCAGGCCTGTATAGGCAGGAAGGTTGGGGCAGGGCATGGCCGCCCAAATGTTTCAAGTGTTTAAAAAAGGCAAAGGTAGGGAGGGACCTTTGTTTTTTTCTTCAAGAAAAAGTCGTCAGAAATGCCAATTTTACAGTAAATTGAGTGAAAAAAATGTGTGGCCCCCTCCGAGAAAATTCCTGGCTACAGGCCTGATTGTAGTCACTGTTTTTTCTCGTACAGATTTCGAAACGGAAACGCAGATTGCGAAGAACTCAGCGGCAGACATTTCTTCCTTACGCCGAACATCGTTAATTACGGCGTGTAGCGCCAAAAATTATTCAAATGCTAATTTTTCATAATTCTAGAAAATGAATCTTTTAGTCGTTTATTTCCTGGAAAAAAAATAGTTTTTCAGCGAATTAAATGACTTTTCAGTCGCGGGAGATGCAAAAATTATGTTGAGAACGCGAAGCTAAATTTCAAAAATTTGGCAAGCAACTGATAATTTCGTCCTCGTCCTGCAGGAACTTCTATAGTTGCTCTATGCTGATAACGTTTATATCATAATCCAAATGGAAATTTTGAGCTCACAAAATCATAAAATGTTTAAATACTGCAAAAAGATTTTGTGAAAATAATGAGGAAAATTGATTTTTACCGGAAAACAACAGAGGGTCAAACATTTATCCATGATGAATACTTTTCATCCGCGAACTAGAAATAATGTAATGAATTACAAATCATTTGAAACCCGGAGCCAAGCGCCGAAAAATTTCTATGTTTTAAAATAAATGAAAATGCATTTACAGATAGGAAATTCGAATACCTTCATGAAAACAGGCTTTGAATTGCACTGTGCAATTTGGCAGGAAAAATTTGGTTGTAGAGCCCGAACGGAAACTAGTGACTGATTTTCCGACCTAATTCTTGAAATTGGAATGGAAGTATGAGACTACAGTGAAAACTGCGCTCCGATATAAAATACACGCATACATTAAGTGAACGAAATGATACACTTCAGTTTGACATGAGCATGGTAGGGTGAATCTTTTGAGAACCTTTTCGGCAAAAAATTGGGCCTCAAAAACTATTACTATAGTTAAGGGTGCTTCAATGAATATAGATCCCAATACCTGAACATAAAGGACGACGAAGGCGGCGAACCGGGAAGGAACGTGGTTGTATTGGGCGAACCCCTGTGGTTCATTGAAACATGAACTTTCTCGCAAACGGGCGCCGGTGGTGGCGTCGAGCAGACTCGGTGGTGGTGCTGTGATGATGGTGATGAGAAGTGGGACGTCGCCTGTTGCTGCTGCAACTGCAGCTGCAAGAGGTGCTGCAGTTGCTGTTGCTGCTGCTGTTTTTGAAGTTGGACTAGCTTTTTAAGATCCTCCATTTGTTGATGATCATGTTTCAACCCTTTGCCCGAACTGGGGTAGACGCAACCTATGCTGCCGTCCTCACCGTAGCGTACGCTTACGTCACCTGGATCGACCTGAAAGTTGGGGCGTGCTACACTTAGGTTTAGAGTTGAGGAGTACTTTACATCCGCAAAAAAAGAACGGCAAATCACATATAGTGGAAAATATTTTCCTTTAAGCATAATCAATATCTGTGCTTCATTTCTGGACACCCTGTTTCACACCATTGAAATAACGTGAGCACTCGCCCAGATCTGTCCAAAATATTCTATCACCGTTTTTGACCCAATAAATTGGAGTTTAAAGTTTTGCTGACTCGTCCCAGGATTAATCAATTGGAAATATTGGAAATGTCTATCCTACTATGAAAATGAAAATGCACCACATACTGAACACTAGTTTCTAATTCTTTTCAACTTGAGAATTTTCTTTTTATAGTAAGACGCTAGCATGGTGTCATTCCTGCAGGAGCGGTAATTTTTGGAACTCCAGCATTGCAAATTTATTTTCTCACCCAAACTGTGAATTCGACCGGAAAAGCATGACGAAATTTCGTCAATGGTAAACCGCTGAGTTGAGCTGCTTTGGTCAACAACGGATTCATCACGCCATTTACTCTCTAAAATGGAAAAAAGTGTACAGAACTGATAATTCCGAGTGAATGAAAAACACTGAAGACGAAATTCGAGAAGATTGAAAATTTACGTCATATTTATAGAGAATCGAATGTCAATATTTTTCTACATTGAAAGGTGATCCGTGGAAAAGAAAAAATCCCCATTCTCTAGGAAAGTGCGTTTCTCTATAGATAAGAAAATTACAGATTAAAAGAATGATTGGTTTAATTTATAGAAGAAAATAGGGCAACTAACTACTGAAAGTGCCGTAAAAAACGAAGAAAGTCTTTCTCGCAGGTCAAGATTAGAACAAGTTCGCAGTATACACTTGACTGATGAAAAAATTTCGCTCATGGAGATGATCTATGTGAATTTATTTTGAAAAAGATTTCGTTACAGATTTGCAATGCATATACTAGTGCAAATGCAAAGTATCCATGATCTGGAGTCAAAGATGCGGCTTGATTAGCAGACTTATGGCAGTTCTACCTTGTGATAAAGGGTCCGAGTGCTTTTTTCACCGCAACCAACACATGTCGGGCGGCACGTTCTCCTTCGCAATAGTGGGTTTAGGAAAATTAGCCAGTTCAGGGACCAAATCCGATATTTTTGGCGTGGTCTAATCAACTGAGCCAACCAAGTCACAGGAAAGTAATGCAAAAGACCCTTTGCAACAGTAAAAGCTGTGGTGGCTGCTGTGGTCTCAATATAGGCGACCATATACGCAATTGGGGGAGGGGGTCGGAAAGATTTTTTTAACGCGATACAGTACGCAAATTTTGGTACTCGCACCAAACTTTCAGTAACTTCAACTCGAACAAATGAGCAAAAAAACTTTCTGGCCTTATTCTGGCAATTTTCGCCATAAATTAGACTTTTGGGGAATTTAACGATTTTGAAAGTTTTTAAAGCTAAAATCTATCCACGAATCTTTATGGGAGTTTACCCCATAACTGACCTAAGGTCTTCCAGATATGATCAGAATACACATTTGAGTTCACTAGACGGCCAGCGGTGCTGAAGCATTACATCAAATATTCGTCACACAGTCAACCCCCCACACACATCACTATGGTATCGTATGCAAATCATGTACAATCGGTATGTTCAAACAGTGAAATCCAACTGCAGATGCGGATTGTGCCCAACGGGGAATCCATATTTTGGCGGATTGTGGTCTGTGAAAAACTGACACGGATTAGTTTTCCTTTCAGATACCAAAATTCGCCGACAGCGTGGATTCTGCAATCTACCTTTCACTTTGAATTTGCTTAAAAAAATAAGGATTCCACGTCCGCCATCCGCATCTATACCCACCGTTCAGAGACGCAATCCGCCATCTCCTTTCTAGGATGGATTTCGCTATTTGGTCGTAGCCTTTTATATTATGGGT
The DNA here is from genome assembly GCA_963922205.1 of Romanomermis culicivorax. Classification (NCBI taxonomy): domain Eukaryota; kingdom Metazoa; phylum Nematoda; class Enoplea; order Mermithida; family Mermithidae; genus Romanomermis; species Romanomermis culicivorax. The sequence goes on along the minus strand of CAWUHX010000055.1, from coordinate 998,626 downwards.
ATACAGCACATAGGGTCACTTCCTCTCCTGCATACCCACAATCAGAATAAAATCGCCCAGGGCAGTGCAGTTGATCGCATATCTGTCATGAATGCAATAAGTCAACTGTTTCTGCGATATATACATTCAATTTGGGTGACATTAGTGACCCTACAAGGATGGACGTTTGTTTGAGGTGCATCGGATGTTCATTCAGATTACCACCACAACAACCACTATTGTTGAACTATCTGCACGGCTGTCAGCGCAGGTGCTAGCATGCATGTCTCGTGTATCGAGGGTTTGTTTGAGCCGCTACCAAACTTGACATCCAGCATGCCTAACTAATTCCTATGTCACATGTCGTCCAGGGGTATGCTCTTTTACTCAAGTACACTTCAAGTACTTACAAGGCAACGATACCCCGATCCTTTGAATGGGTCATTGGGGTACCAATGCCCGTCGTAGTGTTGCTTTAATAAGGTCGTTAAAGCTTGTCTAAAACTCTCCATCGTTTGGTCATTGAATCGCGATGCCTTGATAATATCGGTCAAAAATGTGGCCGCCGCTTCCACTTCCATGTCCATGGAAAGTGTCCCTTTCGTCATTCCTTCATCATCGAACGTGTGGCCGTCATCGTTCAATCGTTCCCTGCTCGCCGAAGTAGAAGACGCCAAAGATGAGGATAATGATGATGATAGGGAGGCCGTGGAGCCCGACGACGTCGCCTGTCCTCCTGCCGCGTCCGTCGAAATTTCGTCAAATTTGGCCATTTATGCAAATATAGATATTAAAACTTTTTTGTTCAGTTGCTGTAGTGTTTTGTCGCATAAACAAATGTGAAAATTTAATCGTTGTATGCCGTCTATTGAGCTAATATTTTCTTTTCAATCTGTACACTATACAATATTGTTTAGAAATTTTGAGTCTTTAAAAGTGGTATTTTCGTCGCTAAATCTGGAAAGGGACCATACAATATTGAATTTGGCTGAAAAAGTCAAATTTAATAAATGCAGAAGGAATAGACTACATTATATAACGAAGCAACGGTATTCATGGTATCAAACAATAATGTTGAAGTTCAAATTATAAAAAAATAGGCCTTTAGAGCTTTGTCGCAGCTGCATGGCTCTTTGAAACATAGTCCTGTACCAGCTAGTTATATACGCCAGAACAGCGTACGATGAGAGATAACATCATAAACATTCAAGTTACTAAATATAGCATCTTTCAAAAAAAATTTGCTCAAAAACAATTTCTTCCAATCAGAATTTATTTGGAAATCGCACTTACTTGCATGAAACAACATGAAATATTTTTTAATTTCAATTCTGCTAGAGTATAATCATGTTCAGCAAAGCAACCAGAGAACTAGAGACTAGAAAACATGTGCGTTTTTGCAGAGTGGAAAATATACGAAATCCAACTTTGTATAGGCATGAAACTGTGAATAAAATCGAGAATTATCACAGTTTGAAGTAGTAATGGAAGTCAGACACGCACGGCAAGAATTTTCCAGAGGGAGGATCCTCGGACTTTTTATCGCGGGGGATGGGAGGGGGTGAGCGAGCAAAAAACAAAAAAAAGTTCGGCAAGCATGTTTTTCATACAAAATATGCATAGGTATCAAAAAAGCTACCTTGGGAAAAGTTCAATGGGGGTGATTGATTAGTTTTTCGGGACAGGGGAATGTCCAGGGTGTCAGGGAGGAGGGCTTACCTTCCAACCCCCTATATGCATGTATGATAGACGTGAAAGAAGAGCAGTTGTTGTCACAAAGTGAACTTGGACGGTTTGGATCACGATGGCATGCCAACCGTGGAGTTTTCCCATCAAGTTTAAGGTTTTATAAGACCTTGTCTAAATTACATTTAGTGCGGCAATCGATAGATTTTACGAGATTTGTTTTCTCATAATTTTAAACCCCTATTTTTCCTACAATTGCTGTAGTTCAAGGTCTATGCGAACTTTGTGCACTATAACTGCCTGAAAAACAAAGCTACTAAACATTGTATTTTAAATGAGCTCAGCAGGATTTATCGATTAGTGCCTGGTTCAATTCATGTTTTCGGTAGTAAACTTGTTAACGACGTTTCTACAATCAAGTATAGTTGAACAAAAAGAAGTCTGGCGGATTTTAAATTGTATTTTAAGATAGATCTCAACGAGGTCTATCGATCGATGCTACTTTCGACCGTGTTGCGGAACAAAGACACTTTGATTCGAAAAATCACTGAATTGTTGAGGTTTGAGATATAGTCCCAATGTAAGTGCAAAGGTGCTTCGAGAGAAGAAGAAAAATATGTTATCGTGGGGCAAGGGGTCGTATAACAACTACACATATTTTTCCAAGGAGAAAATGGCGAATTTACTCTATGCAAATGAGATTTTTGCGCCCCGGGATTCGGGATTGGTGCGCCTCTCTCCTAGCAGCAAAAATGAAACTGGCTTTGCTTTTCTCTGCAAGAGGAGTCTCTCTAGAACGGCAAACCTATATGATTTATGCGTTATAAAATGATGGTGCTCGGCAATTAGTGCCCCTAGTATACTATAGGGTGGCTGGAAATCTATGAATATTAATGGTCAACAACACACATACACATGGACAAAGCGGAGAAACTGGTCGACCACATTATAGATGAACAACATTTGCATGGAACACAACACCGCAGCCACGTAAAATTTAGTTCAATAACATCCACACAGAGAACTTCAGAAATAGGGGCCGGCCGTGGACGTAAAAACCACATAGGCAGGCACATATACTGGAAATTGTACCACAACACAAACGCACACACACATAAAACACGATTTTTATCTAGTCAGTCAGGTACCTACAATTTTTACTACAGTATTCCTTCACCCAGGCCGGGAAGCAACCCAATTTCGTTCTTTCCTTCTACATACAAAACGTAGGTGTAGTTCGGTCGGTTGGCTGTGGATGGAACTACATTATATGGAAATTTAAGAACATAATATTACCTAGTCTAGGAAAAAAAATTTTTTTCTTAGAAATGGCAGGCAAGGGAGATAAGGAATAAGTTTCAGATCGGCTTCTAGAAACTTCTAGGTGCACGAGAAGGAATCGATATAGGGGGATACAGATGAAGTTCTAGTTTCATCTCATTCAAATTGTAACTTTTCAAAGAACTTCTTTGTTTTCTGTTAAAAACGAGATGACTATAGGTAATCAATGGCTAGATCTCGTTGTGCTCTATCCAGAAACATAATTCAAATATGGTATGATATGACCACTTCTGAGTTGATTGTAGTCTGGGTGACCTCAAACATGCCCGGGCACGGCAAGATTTTTTCAAAGGCCTCTGACTTTTCATCCCTGTCTTCAAATAAGTTCAGGCAGTGTTCGACGATTTTTTCAGGATAGGGGTATCCAGGGTCTCAGGTAGGAGGGTTCCATTTGAGAATTTCAACTGGTAAAAGCTTGAAGGGCCATCTTGCTAAAAGACCACAATTGGGGTATCCATCCGCGGAAATACTGAAATCAAGCAGTGAAATTTATCAGGGTAGCATGATAGCAAAAGTGTACCCAATATTAATTTTTTTCGGGTAAAATTCATGCGATACAAACTACAATCTACTTCCACACTGAAACAAGCTTTCACCCGACTCGAAAATGCTTCGTGGAGCAATATTTTCTCACTGTGAAAAGCCATTCCATTTTAAACACTGCAAAGGTTAAAACAAGCTGCTCATAGTTAGTCAACATATGAAAGTTTTCAAAAGCTACAGTAACACGTTCAAAAGATGTACGATACAAGGCACTTCTCATCAATCGTCACTATGGCGACATACGATAGTGTGACCTTTACCGGATGCGCAACATGCCCACACACATATAATCAAGTCCTGGTGGAATGGTGGAGGGCAGATGAAGAAAAATGATTTTAATAACAGTTGCTAAGCAATGATTGAGGAAATTCTCTGGGCGAAAATGTCAGGCTGAGCTGCGTGAGCAGATTGGGTAGCCGAGCCAGAACCCACTGAAGCATGTCGGAAACAAACGCTTCCTGACGTTGACCCACTGCTGCTCCATAAGAAAAGGAATTAATGATTACATAAATCGACGTGAAGTTTCAGAGATCTAAATCTAAAAATTGTTCGACCCCATCCTCCAAATAGTGACTCTAGAAGGCCGGCAGGAATTTGTCGTCCAAAAACACAGTGAGTAGACCATCAATAAATAAGTCTCGTAGTAATCTATTTGAAAATTCAATATTATGTGTCTCCAATTTTGACGGCGTTAATTTTGGTTTTAAAACATACATGTAATTGGCGGGAAGTGCTATGGAACACCCCCTCCCCAGAAATCGTCGACCATATGGCTAGTCATTGGGCGACTGCCCTCCCAAGGATTTTCCAATCCTATGACTAGCCATATGGTAGCCGTAGGAACCCCCATACTTTTGGTCGGAAAAATACTGAAAAATGTTAATGTTTTGATGAAAAATGTCAATTTTTGAACAAAAAATGGTCAAATATGTGAATTTTCTGGGCGCTTCGCGCCATGAATACATTTTTCCGGTCCTTTTAGGAAAAATTACTATTTTTTAAACTATTTTTCGGCCTTTTTTTGTGAAAAAAAATCGATTTTTTTCCTTGAGAGACCAATCCTCCAAAATTTTGGAAATTACTGACCCCCGGCGTAAAAAAAGTCGTCCAACCCCCCCCCCAGACCTCGGGGCTCCGTTACATATATATTTTAAAACGATGTGATTGGTATTCACGATCCAAAAAAATTACTTAAAATCCAAAAATATCTCTCACGAAGAGTTTTACTTTTACTCATACATGTAATGGGGCACTGAGGTCGAGGAGGAGTCAGGCTGTCTTTTTGAAGCCGGAGGTTTCCTCAAAATTTTATGAGGGATCTCTGAAGGAAAAAATCGAAAATGGCACCGAGGTTACCAAAAAATCCCAAGAACGGTTCAAAAAATAGTAATTTCTGCCTAAAAAACCGTAAAATATATTAATGACCCGAAGCGCTGAGAAAATTGACGTCTTTGAATATTTTTTGTTCAAAAATTAAAATTTTTCAGTATTTTTCCGACCACCAAGAGTACAGGCGTCCCTATGACTACCATATCGCTAGCCATAGGATTAGAAAATCCCGGTGGAGGGCTCACTCAATAACTAGCCATATGACCGACGATCTCTGGGGGGGGGGGGGATCCTATAGCCCTTCCAGCCCAATCATACGTATGCTTCTATTTAAGTCGAATGCAACTTCCAAATGACATTTAAAATTTTCTGACAGCTCGAATCAGGGGGGACTGGGGGAAGGGTTCCCCCCAAATTTTCAATCGGATAGGTATATAGTTGGCGACGACTACATACCCCTAATTTCAGTTGTCGACAGCTACCTCCCTACAGCTGATCGAAAATCAGCTAGTATTTATTTTTGGTTAAAAATGACTTCTTTAATCAAAAATCGGTCAGAAAACAAAAAATTTTCGGCGCTTCGCTTCGAAATAGTCCTCAGTACCCTTTTAAACCGAACATACATTGATCAGGAGCGTGTTTTGTTCATTTTTTGGTCAACAAAGACGCATCTTTTGAGCACTTCCCTCAAAACTTCGGAACGTTGGCTACTCCATCCCCTCAAAAAGGGCTTATCGTGTGCCCAACTAACGGCTGAACAATTTTGACACACAATTCTAAAAAAATAAATAATATACATTCTTTTTAAATCAAACAGTGGAACCAAATGCTGCGAAAAATCAGTATATTTTAGCTCTTCTGTTGAAAAGTACATTTGATTGTGTAGTATTTCATTGCTGATCGACTTTAACAAACTTGAACAGAGTTTTCCATGGTTGATAACTTTCCACAATACGAATTACTACCAAAAGAGCAGACCAAACTTGATTTATGGCCACTTTTTGTATCTATTTCCAGCCCTACTGGCTGACGTGAAGTCCTGAGAAGACGACGAATATGTTATAAATCCGTAACACTTCATGTCTATGATCATTTCCTTTAAACTTGAGTTTTGCAAGACGAATGTTATATACAGTCAAGACGGTCAAATCAAACTTTGAACTTTCATCAGTCAATCAAAAATTGAGATGCGGATCTGAAAACGGCTCTTTCGAAAGAGCCCTGTCTAATCATAAATATAATTGGGGGAAGTGTCGCAAGAATCCCCCCACGGAAATCGTCGGCCATATGGCCAGCGATATGGTGATCCCTCAACATTTGTCAATTATATGCCTAGTCATATGGTAGCCACACAGAACCGTACTATTGATCGAAAAACACTGAAAAATGTCAACCTTTTGATGAAAAATAATCATTTTGAACAAAAACGATCAAAAAAGTCGATTTTTTCGGCGCTCTTCACCATAAATACGTTTTAACGGTCTTTTAGAGAAAACTTACTATTTTTTGGATGATTTTTCAAACTAACGAAAAATTGGAAGTTTTCTTCCAAAGACGCCAAAATTTTTTTTCAATCGATGATCCTCTGCCCGCAAAAAGTCGCTTGATCCCCCATCAGACCATGGAGCTCCGTTACATGGTTGAAAATTTGTCTCGTTCAACAGTGTCTCAAAGACTATCGACTGCTTCATTTTTCACGAGTTTCAATCATACATGTAATTCTGAGGAAGTGCTAAAGAAATCCCCTCTCCAGAAATCGTGGATAATGGGTGGGTGACCCACCCGATTTTTCAATCCTATAGCTAGCGATGTGGTAGGCATAGGAACTCCCCCACCTTTGGACGGAAAAAATCATGAAAAATGTGTACATTTTTTAATGAAGAATGTCAATTTTTGAACAAAAAATGGTGGAAAATGCGGATTTTCTCGGCGCTTCATGTCATACATATTTTTACGGTTTTTAGACAAAAATTACTATTCTCGTCTAAAAAATTACTACAAAAATTACTATTTTCCGGACTTGATAAGGAAAAAATCGATCTTCTTTGTCTTCAGAGATCCCACCCAAAATTTTGTGGAGACAGTTAACTCCGGCCCCCCAAAAAAAACGCCAGACCGTCCCCCCCCCGACCTCGAGGCTCCGTTATACGTAAGGTTTCAATCATACATGTGACGGGGCCCCGAGATTGGGAGGGGGAAAGGCGACTTTTTCAGCGATTGCCTAAAATTTTGGGGGAGGTTCTCTGAAGGGAAAAAATTCGATTTTCTCAGCCAAAAGGTCCGAAAAACGCTCTAAAAAATAATTTTTGTTTAAAAAAATGTAAAAAATGTATTCATGACGCGAAGCGCCGAGAAAATTGATAATTTTTTGTTCAACAATTATATCAAACTTTAGATGTTCATAAATCGACCAAAAATCTATATACCGAGCTAAAATTATTTTCCATAGGCAGAGTTCCTCAAGCTCTGTAGGCTTTCGTATTTTTGAAGAGCCTCGTAACAAACAGTGTAATCAAGAGCACCACGCGACGGTTGCAAAAAAAACACCGGTTAATCAGATCAAATTTTTAACTTTTAAGATTCGGTCAAAACTGGAAATATATGGTTAAAGATGACCTTGCTTGATAGAACTCTCCAGGATTTATACATCAACTCAAGCCTGTAGCCAGGAATTTTTTCGGGGGGCACACATTTTTTCACTCAATTTACCGTAAAATTGGCATTTCTGACCTGACTTTCTTTTTTCTGACTTGACTTGAAAGAAACTTCAAACATTTCGGGGGGCCATGGCCCCCCAACCCCTCCCCTGCCTACAGGCCTGCATCGACTGATATAATTTTTACGAGCTGAACCCGAACAGCGTGAATATGAATTTGGAGTGATGAACATAAATGCATATGGAATGGTGTTTGGGGGGGGGGGGGGGTCGGAACCAGCAGCACGTTTAGATTGATCTCCAGCAGATTCTAGCATTGATCATGAAGATGACTAAGGAAAATGAGAAAGAAAAGAAGAGAAGGACGTCATAAGAATGAAAAAGATGACGCTGTAGTTTAAGGGTATTTCCGAACAAAGCATACATGATTCCAAAGAAGTAGTATTAAAGTAGCCCTTTAAAAAAGCGGAATAGTTTAACGTGTTTGAGTAACAGAGAAGTTAGAATTAGCTGGTTGAGCTAGAAAACCTTTATTTTGGTAATCAAGAAAGAAAAAAATCAATCGCAACCTCTGTCTCGGCTGACACCAGCGAAATTTCTACGCTGTGCATGTATGTTGATGAATGGGAAATATCACTGATTAACAGTGTGAAACCAAATTTTGATATTTCGTGACCTGGTGAAAAATTGAAATACAGAGCTGTGACATTTCGTCTCATTCGATAGAGCTTCTAAAGATCTATTAATGGTTTAATTTTTCACGAATCTCACTAAAACAGCAGAAATTCGAATTGCAGACGAACAATACATTTGAAGCAAACATGTTATCGGAGGCGAAGTGCTATGGGAACTCCCCAGAAATCGTCGACCATAAGGCTAGCCACTAGGCGACCCCACCCCCCAGGATTTTCGAATCCTGTGGCTCGCCATATGGTAGACGTAGGGACCCCATACTTTTCGTTAGAAAAATACTGAAAAATGTCATTTCTTTGATGAAAAATGTCAATTTCCGAACAAAAAATGATCAAAAACGTTGATTTTCTCGGCGCTTCGCGCCATGAATAAATTCTTTTGGTCTTTTAAGACAAAAATTACGATTTTTTGAACAATTTTTCGGACTTTTTTCGTGGAAAAATCTAATTTTTTTTCCTTCAGACACTCCTCCCCCTAAACTTAAGGGATCACTTACCCACGGCCCAAAAAAATGGCCCGACCTCCTCCAGAGCTGACGGCCCCTTCACATGTATGATTTGAACCTCCATTACTAGATCAAAAATTGGGATATAGATCTGATTCGATAGAGCTCTTCGATTAATCGAATCATGGGGAACGGACCCCTTGTAAATTACACAAATGAATGTGAAAAAACACTATTCAAAACAGTCAGATAAAACTTGGAACTTTGATAATTCGATCAGAAATAGATATACAGATCCGGAGTTAGTCTTTTTCGAAACAGCTTCTAAGGATCTACCGAGTTCTTCAGTTTTGAGCTGAGGAGTTAATATGACCTTCAGATGGTGAATGTTAAGGATCACTGGCCAACAGACTTTAAACTTTCATAAATAAATCAAAAACAGAGCTACAGAGCTAAAATTAGCCTCGTTTGATTGAGCTTCTTAAGGTCTATCGATCGCTCCACCTTCCACTGGTCAAAAAAGATTGAATCGATAGCTCCGTTCGAACATGTCATTGTTCTTCGATATCGATCGACTCCCAACCTTACCACTCGGAAATAGCGGCCCGCACGTCAAAAATTCATTTTAGAGAAAAGTAGAGATCGTATAGCTAGAATGACATTATATTTTAGACGACGTGACTACACATACACACAGTAGAAGTAACTGCGGAAAGTTAGTTATTCAACTTATCCACCAAAGCACAATTGCACAAATCGGCAAGGCAGGCAGGCACACTCGTTGGAACAGAACCCTTTTCCGCTGCTGCTACATAGAAAACCGGTCAGAGAGAGAAAGAGAGAGAAACCCGTGATCAATAATAACGGGTGACGTCTTTTTAGCCACGCCTCCCTTCTAGGAGAACGACCAATCATATTTCGTCGTCAACATGTGACGAAAGGACAAAAATCGATAGGGGTAACATGCCCTTATTTGCATGTATAAAAAGCCATTTACCCCGTCGAGCATAGCGCGTCAATGAAATGGGATTTGAGATGTAATACCAAACCCTGAAAGTATTCCGCATCACATAGATGAAGTCGAATGCACACGAGGAAGACGCAGGTATGACGTCAGCAAGATACAATGAGGCCTAATTTACTGACGTCAAAGAAAGTTTTATCCTCTGTATGGGGCTTTCGAGAGAAAATATAGTGAACATGAAAATTTCACTCATGAAGTATATCACACGCTATGATCATCCATGCAGAAAGTTTATTTTTACGATATTCGTCATTGGTTACTGTAGATTTTGGATTCGAGAATACACACTACAGTCTGTTTTGGTTGAGATGCTTATAAATATCACGGGTGGAAAACGAGTACTATTTCATGTTTTTGCCATTTCTAGCTAACCCATACGTCGCGTAGGATGGAAAATTTGTGAATCTACTCAACCTACACTTATGAACCATTTTTTGATTAAAAAAAATCCTACAGTAAAAGCTGCGCCTAAATTACTTCGAGGGCGGTAATTACTTTTTGCCGTTATTCAATTTGCAAGCATTTTATGGAAAATAGGCTAAACCGACACTACGGCTGTGCTCTCAATGCATAATAGGTAGTAAAACAAGAGCAGCAAGATCAACAGTCATGGTTGTAGAATTTACAATGATGAAAATGTGCTAAATGTTCTGACTTTAGAAAAATGATTTTAAACAACGTCCTCTTCAGAGCAAAAATTCCATATCGTGGACAAGTTGTAAAATTCAAAATAAAAATTTTGCTTATTAACTTCATAAACAATGAAAAAACGAAGAACTTTTCACACGAAACACTCCAGGTCGGAAAGGATGCACGTTATTTCAACATGATCAACATCCGATTTCTTTTCCAATTCACGAGAGAAAACTTCCGAGATTTTCGAACTTGGAAGATTACAGAAAAACGAATTTATCAGGATTTAAACATTAAATTCAAATGAAGCAGATAAGACGTCAAAAAGCTGGAGTGAGTTTACAGTTTTCTGACGTCAAAAACGACAGAATACCTGCAGTTTACGAGATGTGAGTTCAAAATCGAAGTGCGTACAAAAAACTTGCCTTTATGAAAATTTTCTTCCTTCAAGTTCATACGTGTCATACAAAAACTATCAAATTTAGTTTTTCCAGTCATTCATCAATGGTGTAGTTTTCATAATCGAGAATGCACGTATGACAATACAGTAATACTAATGTTGTACACGTTGTGTACCGGATCTAAAATTGAGGCAGAGTCAATATTTTTCGAATTTTCTCCAATATGAAGGACGTAGGAGAGATCAACATTTGAACTTATTGTAGAACTCTGATGATACCATGAGATTTACATGAGAACTATGATTTGACACCATCAATGTACAGTGACGAGCTAGCTCGCCAACGTTAAAAATAAGTTGCAGGAAACGTGCCCATTCCCTTAAGAACCATGCAAATCAGATATAAAAAAACAACTTCGAATTCGTAATTATAACAGGCCAGAATAGCTACAATAAACAAAAGACTATAAGCCACTTATTTTTTATTTATTTATATTATTTTATTTTTTGATTATTTATAATGATAATAACTAATGGTTCATTAGAAACACTTTACCTTTCAAATAAAAATTGATGCAGTAGACGCACAAAATTCGTAAAACTTTTGCAAATTTTCTGGTGGAAATTTAAAAGATCAAAATTTGAAGCTTCCAGTTGGATCATTTTCTATTACAATGATAAACTGCACCTCCTCAATTTTTTGTGCGATATTATTCATATACAAAACCAAAATCTTGCAAAAAATGGAAAAAATATCGATAAAATCTTCCTCGGCAATACAAATGAGGACATTCTATGATAATGAGAGAAACATGCCTTTTAGGTAGTTCTCTTTCTTAGACCACCCACGTGTTGATCCTCCCAGCTGATAAGAAAAAAGCGTCATTGATAATGAACCAGACACACACAAACATATAAAGTCTGAAAATACAGCTTCGTCAACAGGGTGTATGGTGCGTATAAAAATGGAAAAATTAATTTCAGATTTGCATACTTTTTGATAAGAAAGGAGGAAACATGAGGCAGGTTTACTGTAGCCTTGAGAAGAAATGAGTTTGATGTGAAAAAGCATTACCCTGTTTACTTTTAGTGGATCTTCTAAAAACGAAAAAATACATTGCTTACCAAAAAAATGACATTTGAAATTCTGCTTATGTTGTCATGGATCAAGACCGAATTCGGATGATTCAGATCAATTTGTTATTTTGGTGTTCATCTAAAATATGATCAATGAATCCGTGTAATGATTTTTGGCTGGTACGGAATGCATATGGTTTTTCTGGATTAAATTTCGTACGTTAATAAATGCAAATTTTAACCAGGTCTCATGATATTTTTCGAGAAATCACGATGTTTGTCATGTAAACAACGCGGTGATTTTGTTCTAAATTACACATTTTCGGCAGGAGAATTAACGATCATCAAAAGAAGTTTGTAGCAGATCCTAAAATACTCAAGAAGTGCAAAATATGCGAAAAAATTGAACAGCGTAGAATTAAAATGAAAATATTCACCAAGAAGTGGTTATGCTGGGCGTATGACCCATACATCAGATACCAGCAAACTGTACAATACAATCTGTCACTATTCTCCAGCTGCAAACAAACGCCATTGGTTTGTGACACATGACTGCATCTATAGTCCTGTGAATTTTGTATTTCAAAGGAGAGGATATGTGTGGATATGTAAATTTTTACGACCAGGCATAATTACTATCGCATCATTGTATGGAAAGTGTTTTGTACTTCGTAGGCATAGCAAAAAAACCTCGAATCCATGAGAGGATGGACAGTTTTTGCAGTTTTTCGCGGAATGACGTCTTTTTCCTGGATTTTTGGATTTTTGTATTAACAGACTCACTTTTCACAGCATGACCTTGCAACAAGTTAGACAAGTGAAATAGGAAGCCCAAAAGGGCAGGTGTTTGAACAAAAGGAATCAATTTTCCATGGCATACTGTACTTTTATGCAAATATCGTAGGTTATAATTTTCTCATGGTCTTTGTCGATAAAGTAAGAAAAATGTGCAAACAGATTCTTGGACGCCCGATTTGCATGAATATCTGCAGCAGATGGCCTTGTGCAAAAAAATGACGTCTGCAAGATTCATTTGGCTATAGATAAGATTTTTTTCCAGAAAAAAGAGGAGGATTGGAATTTTTACGAGCAAAAAAAGTGTAGTAGATAAGAAAATTTTTTCGAAAAAATATCGAATCGCAGCGTTTATGATATCATTGTTCCAGCTTTTTAGATTTTTAGTTGACATTTTATGCTAATTTATTTCGCACTAGCTGCTTATGATTCATAAAAATGGATATTGCCCACGAAGCTTGGTTTTAAAGAGTGAATAGAAACTTCTTTCTAAAATTCTCTCGAAAGACGAATGTTCAGAAAATGTGTGTATGTTGTGAAAAATTTCTCAGAGGCAAGACAATGAGGAAAGCCATTTTCCTCGAAGGTAGCAAGAAGTTTCCACAATGGACAACTTCTATTTTCTGAAAAGCTAGTTCTTTATTCTTAGCTTATTTCCCATATAGACTACACAATGGCCGTGATGCAATGATGTTTTTTGGGGAAAAATGCAGACTTTTCTATTGTTTGGGTGTCCATCTTTTTTTTAGAGATGGGATTTTTCCGTGCCGTTATTTTTATGGCTCCTTTTTGTAGATTGTTTTGTGCAAAATTTCTTCCCTTATGGCGTCTACAATAATAACGGATAATGGCGAAAATGGTAAAGATTATTACGAAAAACCATCATGCAAAGTCGACGATCCTGGCGACGTAAGATGCTTTTAACATGCAGGAAGACTGCGATGGGCAAGTTTTGTAGCACATAAATAATTTGTTTGATCGTTTTCTCGCTGCATTGTTTTTATAGTTACAGTAAGTTGAAAAATTAGAAAAATTGTACCAAGATTATATGCTCCAAGATATGGTAGGCATAAATTTATTAATCAATCCTGCGTACTTGAAGAAAATAAGTACTTGGGGCGTATGTGCATTTGAAGAATACCTTGGAGCATCTCTGATCGCTTTGTTCAACTGATCGAATGAATGATTTTTTACGTATTTGATCCGCACGTTATTACTAAAAAAAGAAATCTTTGTTTGCCGCAAATTTTCGGGTCATTTACTGTAGAATTTCCAGCATGTAATAGTCTACTCTCTTTTACGTTCACTTTTTTCCCAAATCATGATTTTTCGGGGAAACAAATTTGGAGGATAGAGAGATTGAAAATATGCATTTTGGTACATATTAAGAAATCCAAATTCCAAAATTTTCCGTGCGCCGCTCATGATTTCATCAATCCAATAATCACCCATCGTGGTTGGTTCATAGCTAGGCACAGTCCTTTTCTCGTCCACATTTACTATTTTGTTTGTTCCCATATTTTAATATTTGATGGAACTTTTTATTTGTTTCCTCGGCGCGTTATTCGAGGTCCGTCAACATTCTCAACTTACTGAAACGATTCTTCTTTTTTTTGCCGTGATTACTTCAAAAACGTCTTTCAAGTTATTTCCAAAAAATTTTACAATTTTTGAGTTCTTCTGACGCACAGCTTTTCAATCAAACTGATGGAAGTATGTGAACACAATTTTTAAAATTTTCAGAATGATAAAAGCACGTTTCTGGAACGAAAATTCGAATCTGAATGCATATCTGTAATTTGGGAGGGGGCCAAATCGGTCGAACCCCTACACCCAAATGTTGGGACCCCTAGCTCGAAAAAATTTGGAAAAATTTGTTTTTCTAAATTTTTTTGAAAATTGTTCGAAATTTTCAGCTTTTTGTTACTTATTTATGATTTTTAGGGACCCTCAAAAATTTGGGGAATTTCTGTACCTCTACCCAAAAAATCTGAGGCTTACCCTCCCCAACTGGTTGAACCTCTTAAATGTATGTTGAGATAAATGCTCATAAGGATCGATTTCCGGTGTTGTGTTCTCATAGTGACTTCCAGAGACATTAACGGTCGATTTTTTATGTAATTCAAGGGCATTATAGTCTTGAGTCGCTTTTAAAACTATTCCAATCATTCTTGGCAAAATTGAACTTTAAACTTGAAAATTTAATTTTTCGCTCAATTTTGATGACTTAACGGCTAAAGATATCAGAATGCCTGAATAAGCAAAAAAGCGTTAAATAAAGGTTTGATAGCATTTTAAAGCGAAACTAACGATTTAGGTAAAATGAGGGATAATGTTTTGGCCTCTTTCCCCGTTTGGTTAAAAGGTCAGAGATGACAAAGTTTTGCTCGACCGATTTACAAGATTAGTTTACTGTTTTTATCGACGAAATAATCGTTGATTAAATTAATTTTTCATCGTTCTGGCACATCATATTTCAAAAATTTTTTAAGTGCTTTCAGCCCAGAGAAATAATAAAATTACAACCGCAAATATGTCTGCGGCTGAATTTTTTCGCAATTGATGCATTTTGTCATCAACGTTTGATGAAAAACAAATTTTTTTAATTTTTTCTCCCTTTGTGCTACTTCATTGGCTCCAAGAATATTAGAATGTTTAAAAAAGCGCAAAAAAATTTTTTTGGAAGTTTTTAGAACATTTTTTCCAAGTTTCAATCGGAATGCCATTTTTTCGTCTATTTTTTTCAAGTGCAACATTTCCGAAGGCATGTTTTGAAGAATTTTTTCTATCAACATTGTTATTGAACGAATCATTTTTGAGGAAATCTTTTTACTTTTGCACTTTTTTCTTTAAATTATCCTAGCTATTTACATTTTTCGTAAATCATTTTTTTAGTCTGACGACGATATCAGCGTTAGTTCGGACGACGATTCTTCTTCCGACGACGAAAATCGGCCGCCCGAAAAGATCAATATCGAACGAAGCATCGATCTGGCTTCTGTTGTAAATATTTTCTCCTCATGATCTAGTTTCCAAATTCTTTAAGTTTACATATTTTCGATCAGAAATCCGCTTTCACCGGTCAAAGAATTGAACCAAAAATCGCCGGTGCGCATAATCACGTTCAAGAAGAATTGGAAAAAATGCGATTAGACAAAGAAAATAATTCAAGCCGGTTGACACAAACTTTCGAAACTTTCGGCGCCGAAACGGAACATTTGAATAACGAAAATCGACTGTCGATCGATATTCGAAGAAATAATTCGGTTAAAAATCGTGTTAAACGCGTGTTCTTCGACGTAATTTTTACATTTTCCAACGTCGAAAATGTACTTGGGTCTAACTTCTTTTTCTACTTGTCAGGCGAAAAACCCAGATTCCGACGGTCAATCATCGAAAAATTGTTGCGGTGTTTGTCAAATTTTAGTGAAATCTTCCGACGCCAAAGAAACGATCATACGTTTGAAAAAAGCTGGCATTTTTCATAGAAAATGTTTCAAATGCGCCGACTGTTACAAAATTTTGACGTAAAATTTTATTTTCGCCAAAATTTTTTCAACAATATCTCCCTTGAAACGTCTCAAATTAGATTTTTTCATTATCATGGAATGATTCATCAGCAGCTTCTTTTGGTTCTAAAGAGAGAAAATGAGTCGTCGTTATATTGCTTGTGCACAGTTTTTGCCCATGATGTCTTTTTTCATTTAGCCCGAAAGAGTATTGGATCATTGGCCAATCTTATTATTGTAAATTTCACGCTTTGAAAAGAGAACACACCGATCAGGAGATTACTGTAGAAATGGTTGAAGGTAGGTGAATATTTGACCACTTCTCATTTTCTTTTTTATTTTCTTCCCTTAGTTTTTAATTTTTTGCTTTCTTTCTACTTTCTGTCCATTGTTTTTTTCGATCCGTTTTTCTTTTCTTTTCTTTTCATCTTTTTGTATTTTCTCTATTTTTCTCCGGTTTAGCTTTGATTCCTTTTTTTCCGCTTTCTTTTGTTGTTTTTCTCTTATTCCTTTTCGTTTCATTATTCTTTTTTCTTTAGCTCTTTCTCATATTGTTTTTATATTTTGTTTTGTCTTCTTACTTTTATTTTTTCATTTTTTCTCTCTTTATTTTCTAATTTTTCTTGCTTTTTGTTTTTTTCGTTTTTTTCGTTCTTTCTCTTCCTTTCTCATGTTTGCTTTTCTTTTTTTCTTTTCCCGGTTTCGTTCTTTTTTCTTCATCTTG
The DNA here is from genome assembly GCA_963922205.1 of Romanomermis culicivorax. Classification (NCBI taxonomy): domain Eukaryota; kingdom Metazoa; phylum Nematoda; class Enoplea; order Mermithida; family Mermithidae; genus Romanomermis; species Romanomermis culicivorax. Next base: position 981,792 of record CAWUHX010000055.1, on the reverse strand, counting down.
TTTTCGCTTTTCGTTTTATGTCTTTCTTATCTTTTTCTTCCCGTTTTTTGTTTTTTCTTCTTACCCCCTTTTCTCTTTTTCTTCTCTTTCGACTATAATAACTTTCTCAGATACTTGCTTATGTTTCTTCATTATCTAATTAGCTAATCAGACTAAATTAAATCTTAGACATGCAAACTTCCAACGAGCAGCCCGACGACGAAGAAATTTGCGATTTTTTCCTTTTGCCGGAAGTAGACGACGACGACGAAGATTTTGCTTTGGTTACTCAACCTAAACCTCTAGATCCGGATGTCATAAAAAGTAAGCTTTTTTGCGCTTACTGTAGATTATCGACTAGAGGCAAAAAATGATGCCGATGATGAATCATTCTTTTGCCCGTTTGAAAAATGATACGGCTTTTCTACATTACGTTCAATTTTCTCATTTAAAAAGCGCCAACAAACTGTATAGCTTATAATGTACAGCTTTAGAGCCTTTTTTATTTACGCTTCATTCTATTCGTTTGGCTCGAGCTGTAGCTTCGTCAAATTTCAATTCTACGTGGAAAAAGTTGACAGTTGTCGCTGAAAGTTTCGTAATTTTCTCGAGTTTGTCGCTTGTATGTTAATGTCTTTTAGTCAATTTGCCATTTCGAAGTAAGTTTTGAGCTGTCGAAAAGTTCAAAAGTCGAATTTTTATCGAAAATATTGACGATTTTGGAATTTTTTGACATTAATAGATACTTGATAAAATATCGTTTTTCCAGATGATTATACATTTTGAGTCAAAAACTGCTTATTTACACTTTTCTGTAAAATATATTTTTTTCTATTGAGATTTTTTGCATTTTTCATTTTATATTTGTTTTTTTGTGCTGACTTCATGACATACAATTTTAGTAATTAATTATTTGTTAACTTGAAGCTTTTTTCAGGTATCTGATATTTATCTGAAAAATGTTTTGGCAAGCTTACAAAGCGTAGTTTATTTAGTTTGAAAAATTTTGTAAATTTTTTTATTTATACGTCAGCAATAGAGAAACCAGATTTTTCGTGATTCTATTTTGGTTCGTTACAGTAAAACATTATTTACTTCCCGTCATGTATTCCCCCTTTTTCTTCTATAGTTTATGTGTGCGTATATACGTGCCTCCTCGTCCCGGAAAAATAATTTTATTTTTAAAATTTATTGACTCAAGACGACAAGATAAGCCGGGTCATTTTTCCATCTGTGAATAAAATTTTTTCCGACTGTTTACTTTAGAGTTAGTAGGATTTTCACTTTTATGTTAATCTTAAATTCGTAAATTTTCGGGTTCGAAAAAGGTCGTTTTTTGTGGTGAAAACGTGGGGAATTTGATTCGCTAGCTTTTAGAATTCTTTGACAAAAATTTGGTTTTTGCAATAGAATTTATTAAGTCGTTTTTTTGATAAAAAGTTTCGTTTTTTTCCCAGGTGGAACTAAATTGGAATCGGATTTTCCGCGCGGAATCGGTTTAACGGCTTTACAAGAGAAAAAGAAAACTTTTTCGTCGTCGTTCGACGTTGAAGATAGTAGAAAATCGATCGATACGGATCAAATTGATTGTCAAATGATCAAGCAGGGTCAAGTTAAAAATAGACTGAGCAGGTATATAAAAGTGATTGTAATTTTCTGTGGTCAAAGTCAAACTGACGAAATTGACAGCAAATGTAAGATGGATCATTGTAGAAAATATAATTTATTTTATCGAAAAAAGTTTCAGTAGAAAGTTTCCTATCCACAAGAAGAAATGTTTAATCGAGCTATACCGATAGAAACACGATTTTGGTAGGCTGAAATGAACGGTAGTAAGACTCTAGAAAAGTCCTGGGACGATTTCTACAAAAGATTTATCCCTTTTCTTACTGTAACTATAACGGTAGTTTGACTTTATATTTTTTCTAAAGAATTATGCATCTTAGCTTTTAAAATTCTGCAAAATTTCAGATATGAATATTCACAACTTGACAAAAATTAGACTTTTTACGTATTGAGGATTTGCAGAATTTATTTTCTCGATTTTGGATTGCATTTTTTTATTCTCGAAATTTCACACGCTTTTTAATCTCTATTTTATTGGATAGTTTGTAAAGTTACATTTTTCATCAGTCGAAAAATGTTTTGATTTCTATTTTTTGGAGAGTACTATTTCTCTTAATAATTCAGTTATGACTTCAGCAAAAAGCGAATTGAAAATTTTTCGTGCAATGTTATTTTGATAGATTTGACAACACCCGCATCGAAAAAAATTGTCTTTCTTGTAGAAGTTATTAAACGTAGAAAAACATTTTTCACCAAAATTGTTCATTTTTCTTTCAAATATACTTAAAGGAAAATTTTTAGCATTTTGTAAATATTAATGTTTCTTCAAATTTTGATTCGAATGCTTTCAAATTTCCATTTTTTGAAATTTTATGCTTTTATTATTTCTTTTTTATAAGATTTGGTCAGTCAAACGGTAACGCCGAAAATGACGAATCGATCGAAGATGAAGATTATCAAAACGCGAATATTTGCCGTTCAGCGCAGAAAAAACGCGAGGAAGTAATAAAAAATATTCCAAAATTTTCGAAAGAATTCAAAATCAAAGAGAAAATAAGGGGAAATTAGGGAAAATTAAAAAATTCAAATAAATTATTTTTGGTGAATTTTCAAGAAAAAAATTGGTAGGATTCTAGACCAAATCCATAATTTTTAGACTTCTAGACTGATTTTCGATGTTTTTAACCAAAGATATTGTAATTTTATATATTTTCGATTAAAAATTTGATTAAAATTATCAATTTCAGTTCTAAATTTTGTTGTCCAAGTTTTTAAAGCAAACCAATTTTTTACCCTCTTTTTTCAAGTTACACCTCGACGTAGACGCCAAAAGTCTGAAATCTAAATTCGAAAACGCCGCTTCGTCCTCTTCTCCGTCGGCTCCTAAATTAATTTCGCCGCCGTTAGATTTCGACCAACGAACGGCCGAATTGAACGCTCTAAAATCTACTAGCGGCGTTACGCAAACTAAAGAGAAATTTATCGCCGGCGTCGCTGACAATAGTGATTCGCCCAGAAAACAAAAGGCGTCGGACGAAATAACGCCCGTGGCGGCTGGTAACGATTTTGTGTGGTTTTGGCCAGACGCCAACTGAAACAAATTCCTTTTAAAATTCTTTTTCTAGCCTCCATACAAGAAGCGAAGGAAAAATTTATGAAGGGCGATTTTGGCGATTCGGCGGGCCTGTCGTCGGCGGAAAAATTTCGCGAGCCCATACCTTTTACGGGTCATTTTATTTTTTTGGCGTAAAATTCTCAGAAACGTAGTTTTTCGGTTTAATTTTCACTTTTTAAAACTGAAAATGCGGTAAAAATCCCAAAAATTTTTGAAAAATTCATCTTTAAAGGTTTAACTTCTCACGGTTTTATCGCCAAAATGCACTGAAAACTCAAAAAAAATTATTTTTGAAAATTTTGAAAATATGAATTTTTTAAATCAATTTTTATCACAAACAAACAAATAAAGTCTATAAAAAGTCTTTTTTCTCATGACATTTCCAAAATTTTTAGAACTAATTAGCGTTCGAGAACGTTACGAACAAAACGCTGCTTCTGCATCAAACGGTTGCGAAACCCGCCGCAGCGCTTCACCTTCGGCGGCCAAAATCGCTGCCGGACGCTGCGCCGAGCTGACGACGTTGAAAGCGTCGTTCGAATCGGGCGGTAAAAAGAAATTTACGGACGAAGAGTTGGAACAACGGCGGAAGAAACATTTAGAAGCCGAATTTAAACGCCTACAAATCGAAAAAGGCATTTTTAACGAGAAACAACGTCGCGAAGCGGAGGAAGAAGCCAAAAATCTCAAAGTTTGTCATCAAATCAAAAATGTTGAAAAAAATTTATGCGAAAATTTTCAGAAAATTTTAATTATTTTTTCAATACATAATTTTCAAAATTTTGAAAGCGAGAAATAATTTTTCAAAAATCTTCGAAACTAAAAACTGAAATTTGTATAATTCTACGAATTTTAAGAAATTAAAAAGTGTGGGTAATGTCGTAAAACTTAGAAAATTTGATAACGCTATTTTGCAAGGTTTAGAAAAAACAAAATGTAGTTCTGTATCATTCCCGAAACTATAAACTAAAAGGTTTAGAAGTCTGGAAAATTTCAGAAATTAAAGAATTTAAAATGTACCTCTCCAATATTTTAGAAATCAAAGAATTTGATGGCCGCAAGATTATGGTAAACTGAACACAACTTTAGGAAGTGAAAACCAAATTTTGCAGAATTGCGCAAAATCTCAACGTGCTAATTCTGTAAAATTAAAAAAACTGAAGATCTCTTATTTCACGAATTCTTTAAATTTAAACGTAAGAAAGTTGCAACATTAAAAAATGCGTTTTTGGAAAGTTTTTAAAATTGTTGAAATTATAATTTTCTTATCTTGCGATATTTGAAAAATTAAATAGTCTTATTTCCCGAAATGTTGCAAACTAAATGAAGTAGTTTTCAAACTTTTTAAACATCAAAAGTAAGTCTGCAAGATTCAAAAAATTATAAATTGTAATTTTGAAAGTTTTCAGGAACCCCTCCCTATGGGGCAGTCTGATTGAATCTCAACTTTTTTACGTTTTTTTGACATAAAATGTTTTTTTTTTCAAAACTTTTCAAAATGATGCTTTTGAATTCTGAAACATTATTGATATTACACTTATTAATTTTTAAAATTTTCTAAAATTCTACAGATTTCAATTTTAAGTTTCGAGAATTTTACGGAATCAAAATTTTCATTTTTCCAAATTTTCAAAAATTACGTTACCGAATCCCTAAAAAATCGCAACCTTACATTTTTCATGAAATATGTATTTTCTACGTTTTGGAATTATAAAGGCTGGATTTATACTCCTTACGCCACGCTGGGCTGGGCTAGCCCAGCCTGGCGTAGCGCAGCGTAGAATGTCTGGCGTGGCGCAGCGTGGCGTAAGGAGTATAACCAATCTTACGCTCAAGCAGACAAACAAAAAATCGTGGGTTTTTTAGCTAAAACATGTTGGAAATGGTTTTTAAAAGTGTTTGTTGTATGCTCCTTGATGTTTTTCATCATTTGAATCAAAATCACAACACTTTTCAAAAGCTTTCCAACATTTTACCAAATTTTGGAAAAAACTGCCGCATTTTGATTAAAATGCCGCGATTCACTCCCTGTCAAATTTTATAAAACAACACACAGAAAAAAGATGCTCTTTCTGGATGGATAAATTATGAAAACTTTTATTTGGGTTAGAAACATTTTTTTCCGACGCAAAAAACGTTAGAAAATGATGAATATTGGCCGATGAAAATGAATATCGGTCGAATATTCATTGAAAATCAAAAAATATTTTGCACTTGGCAAAATTTCTCGAAAAATAAAACTTTTACGTGTTTTAAAAGCATCACCAAATTTTTCCCGCCTTCGAAAACCCATGAAATCCCCAGATTTCGCTTGAAATCAAGCTAGAAATCAAAAAATACGGCGCCGAAATTTTCAAAGTTGGCGTAAGCTGGCGTAAATCGGCCGACAAGATTTTTGCACGGTCTGCTTGCGCTGGCTTACGCCAGGCCTAGCGTAAGCGGGCGTAGCGAGGCCCAATTTCGTTTATACTGTGGCATAAGCCAGCCTGGCGCAGCCCAGCCCAGCGCAGTGAGTATAACTGGGGCTTAAGAGCGAAATTTTCTTAATTTTCTTTCATTCATTTTTATTAGGCTTGTTCAAATCAAGATTCGTCTGATCAAGAAGCCCAAAAATGCCCGGAATTGAACGCTTTAAAACAACGTTTCGAATTTAATGAACAACAAGATTCGGCCAAACAGCAACAGACTCCAGTACTAGAAGATTGGACGCCGGCCGAAGAAGCCAAATTGATAAAAGCTAAATTCGAATCTCATGCGTTCGAAAATGCTGCTGCGATAGATAACGAAGAAAAATTGAAAACTATTCGAGCCGAATTTGAACATTTTAAAGGTAATTTTGCTAATTTCATCCAAATAGTATAGAAATTTTAAATTTTTTCATGATATAAATTGAAAATTCTAAAAATTCTGTATGTAGGAATTTGGCGAAAAATCTTCAATTTGTCAAAAATACATTTTTTTACCGAGAGAATTTTGTTTTCAAATTTTACTCTGATTTGTGACTCAAAATTTGATCAAGATATTGAAAAAAATTTTGAATTAAATCCTAAATTTGGAGAAAGAGATGCAATGTATCTTCAGATTGACTTATTTTCTTTTGATTTTTGATTCCGGTTAAGGCCTTACATTTAAAAATGTTGCTTTTCAAATTTTACTTAAATGTTTCACCCCGAAATTTGGTTGGAATTTCAAAATTTCACAATTGTCGATCGTTTCTATTGGCTGATCTTTCGCATACTTGTATTTGGGGGGTTGGGGGGCACCCCCCCCCCAACTTGGTCAACAATGTACCCAACATCATCCAACCCCCCAACCCCCCCCCCCCCAGTTTGGAAAAAATTAAAAAAATGTGCAAAAAAGTGTATGTTTTTTGGCCTTTTTCGGGAAAAATTTCGACTTTTTTCTACCCCCCCCCCCCCCAACTGGTCGGAGGTCTTACAGGTATGATCTTTCGATGCACAACAAAAAGTTTGACATTGACAAATTTTTTCCAAAATTTACTTGCATTTTTGACTAAAATATGCAGAAATTTAAGGAAAAAATATTTAGATTGGATGATTATCAATTTTGGATACTAAAAAAGTCTTACATAAAAAATTATCTTCACATATTTTTGATAAACATTTCGGAAATTTGAAAATTTATTTTAAATTTTTCAGTTATTCATTCGAAGGAAAGTTCAAAATTCGAAAAAAGTTATTGGAATATTGAAATGTTTGAATTTTATTCTGTAATTTTGAATAATTTTTTTGCCAAGAGTTTAATTTCTCGCGAAATTTTGTTCAGTTATAAAATTTCTTCGCGAAGCATCGTAGAATTTTTGAGGATAAATTTCAAAGACTTTCACAATTTTCCAAAAATTGACATTTTTCTTTGGCAGAAATGAAACAAAACGACGACGAAAAAAATTCGGAAATCGATCAACAAACGTCCGACGCGACCGCAACGTCGCAGCAAGATTTAGCCGCCGCGGCCGAGTACGCTCAAAAAATGCGCGCCAAATGGGACAAAATACAGAAAAAAGAGGCCAAAAAAGCGCAAAAAGCGGCGAACGCCAAGCAGAAAGTGACTTCGGTGAGTTGTAAAGTTGTCGAATTTTAAGAATTTAACGAACGAAAATTCAAATTTCTTTCATTGATCATGAAATTTATCTCTTTAATTTGACGTGAATCTAAAGTTTAAACGGCAAATTTGTTTCTAGTGACGTTAGTCAGCAAGGTGCTGTAGAATTTAAGAATTTTTCGTTTCTTTTACGCTTCCCAACGATGTCAGCAAAATGTCGTAAGATTTGAGAATTTCGACGGCAAATTTTTTTCGACGTGTCGTCAATTTGTTTCTTATGACGTCAGCAAGATTGATTAATCTTATCAGTCAGATACTGTGGAATCAAATATTTTGCAACATTTGAAATCTAGTATTTTCACAAAAAAAATTATGATCGTTTCAGATTGTTTCACAAATAATTCTGTTCACCTCCTACACCAAATATAAAAGAAGTTCAAAGTCCCACGAAAACTTATACACAAAGAGCATTTCTTTACTTTACACCAACGTTTTTTATAAATAGCGCAAGGCTGCGGCCGTGACTTCGACTGCGACGGAACTGGCGGCTTAGCTGACTCGGTTAACACACTCGCATTTTCTTTTTGTTTGTAAATTCTTGCCCAGTTTACACCCAATAAATTTAACCTCACGGAGAACTTGTGTAAATCGTTTTAAAATTTTTGAACGTCGTAAAGTAAGTTGAAGAGTGAAGTGATTTTTTTCATAATCAACTAATTTTAGTTTTATGTATCTAAACTAACCTTTTCAAAACATTACATTTGCTCGAGAAAATTGACCTGATGCGTGCATCTTGCTTTGTACAAAATTTTCTACTTTACACCGTTTTTCAGCCTCTCGTCCAAACTTGCCACGTTTGCCAAAAACGAGCCTACCCGGCCGAAAGTATCGAGTGCGATTGCAGACTTTATCACGTGACCTGCTTCAAGTGTAAAAAATGCGGTTGTTGTTTGCGGTAAGAACTTTACGTTTCAACTTTGCACTTTTACGTTCCAAGCGTTTCGCGGGTTTACATTCAGGCTGGAAAATTGTTTCACCGGACCGGACGGCGTCTACTGTAAAAATCATTTTAAACTTTTATTCGGTAGTTTTTCGAAGGTAAGGGAGAATGATGTAAACTCGGAAAAAAATTCCGTATCGGAACCGGTGCCGGCTTCAGACTCCGAAAATTTGGACGTTGACGAAAAGATAGTTTTCACCAATTCCGAAGAAGAAGACATAAAAATCTATACACAAATTTTAGAACGAGATTCCGACGACGGGTTGTTCCTCATTAATCGCGAAAATCTCGCGTGTAAAGTAGAATTGTGAAATTTTTAGATTTACACTTATTTTGTGCATTTTTTCTTCGCTTTTTCCCTACGTCGTATGCAAGTTTCTCGGTGCTTTATTTTTTATTATATTTTCGCATTTGCGATTGTGTTTGATCGCTTCGCTTATCTTTTTTACAGTATTCTGATTCGAATGTTTATATTTTTGTGATCGAATGAGAATAAACGAATTTTAAAATTTGCTTCTTCACGCTCGGTTTACAGTTAATCTCGTGAATATGCGATGACGTGTGAATTTAGCTCGATTACGTGTATAAACTGGACGGCTGGTAGTGCACGAACAGCGTAAAGATGTTGTAGAGTGTTCAGTTCGGGGTTTAAATTGTCATCAATCTACTCGTTTGATGTATTATACTATGCTGATCACGTGTAAACCTGAAAAAAAGCTTGCTCTCAAAAAGGGCACTGGTTAGGGGGCAGGGAATTTTTTTCCAAAATTTTCCCAAATTTGCATTTTCCGAGTAAAATGATGATGCTGATTACCAATATGCCAGTAGTTTTACATAAAATCAAATATTTTGACTGGAAACGGTGTCCGATGACAAATTTTTTTTGTTGCAAGTTTGAATATTTGTGATCATATTACGGGTAAACCGATGATGCTGATCGCGAATATCTCAGACTGTGAGGTTTGCATTTTTATCAACCTATAGTTGATTGTGTAAAAAACATCAGTTTACACTTTATAAAATTAAAATATAGTCAATAAGTGATGTCGAGTGAGTGCTGTGTGTATTATTTGGTCGCATTTGTTGTTCGATTTTTAATACTGCCAATATTATTCAAAAAAAAATTTTATATTGGACACAGGAACAGCTCTTGAAGCTTTTATAAAGGCTCAAAAATTTATATTGGACACAGCAACAGCTCTTGAAGCTTTTATTATTATTAAGATATATATGTGTGAGTGTGACATAATTTGGGTTTCATCGATTTACCAAAGTTCAACGGAAAAAATCTATATTTTGTCATAATTGGTAAAAAATGCAAATTTTGGAAGACGCTGTACTCTAAATTACAGGCTGATAAAAATACAAATCACACGGTCAATATATGTTGCATTTTGCTGTTTGGGGTCGGGGCGGAGGTGATGCAGCATGAGCAGGATTGGGATTCCGAGGTTGCGTCCTTAATGTACGTGCGTCCCACACCCACGTTTATCCGATAAGCTAATTACTAGTACTTAAACCCCGACAATAATTAACCCAACAATTAAAGAAAACCCAATTTCTTTAATTGTCTCCCTTATTACTCAATACCAAAAAAGGGGGGAGGGAGTTTTCCTACTTATTTACTATTACGCAATAAAATACAAAACTTACGTGACAAAAACGAGACGGGCGAGATGAAGAAAAAATAATAACAATAAATCGGCTCCCATGCGCGGGCGAGAAAAGAGGCGAGAAGGCGTGGTGGGAGGCAACTAATATGTGCTAGTGGTGGCCGACGGGGCACACAACTAGTAGAAAATAAAACGCACAAAAATATACGTCAATCAATGATGAAGAGAGAGACCAGCGCACGCGTACCGACGTGTGCTACAGTAAGATGGCTGCTGGTGGTCCGCTTTGCTCTCTCCACTTGCCACCTGCGGGCCTCTGATGCGTTTTGACAAAACAATAAAAATCGGCGGAAAACACACTACAACACCCCTCCCCCTTTGCAGTAGATCGCCCTAAGCGATCGTCAAGAAAAACCGCAAAACGTGCAAGGGGAAGGGCTCCGCCACTACAGGCCGTCGCGGGGGTTGCCGAAGAATTCTTCGGCAGCACGCAGTGGGGCCGGCGGAGTTGTTGGGGTAGTTTGAGCCGATTTTTGGGGCGGCGATAATAGTGCATTCGACGGCGAAGTGTAAGGACAAAAACGGGGCAAGTGGGGGCGTGTAGCAGGCCACCGGCGGTCAACTTACTGTGTGCTTGCAGCGTCGGCTGCACGTGCGCTGGAAACTAGTACAAAAGTATAAAGCATAAACGAGATTAGAAATAAAACAACCGGGCCAAAATGAGGTTAAGAAACACAAAAAACGAAGAAAAAAAATGTTACTGTACAAAAGCTGTTGTTCAATGGCGGCGGCGGTGACGAGTATCGGATGCGGAACGGTGGTTTCGTGGGGAATCGCGGCGGTCGCGTTCGTTTCGTTGGTAACGATCGTTGTGGTAGCCGTGTGGATCGCGAGGATCGTCGTGGCCATCAAAACGGATGTTACGGGAGTAGCGGGATCGACCGTGATCCGAGGTATCCCGGCAGCGCGACGACGAGGTGGACGTTTGAAGTTGAAGCGGCGAGAGCGGGTTCACGCCTCGTGGTGGCAACTGAGTGGCGATTAGCTACGGTCAATCGGACGGCATCCCTGTTGGCGGCAACGGTCGCGGTGGCAAAAGATTCCACCGGGCAGAAAAGTCGTGCCGACGCAGCAGGGGCGCGGGGCGATCCGTCTCGCTGTGATATTGCAAATAAATTTGTTGGATGTCGGCGATTTCAGGCGGCTGTGGAAACGGTGCGTAGCGCGGATAAGCCATCCAGCTGTCGATGAGTCCGACAGCGGTGTTGTAGGCTTGAAGTAGGCACGAGGGGTTATCCAAGCCTCAGGCTTCGTATAGGAAAAGTGTCAAGTGGGCGGTGTGAACGGCGTCAACGACGCCGAGCTCCTCGGCCCAAAGACCGGCGACCCATTTCAATATCAACGTGGCCACGTCGTGCGAGATCGGGGGTTGTTGTTCTATGTATGCGGGGCGATAATGGTCGCGGAAATATTGGTACAGCGCCAGCGGAGTGTTCGTAGCGCGGATGTGCACGGGCATGATGATACGAATACGAAGGCGGCCGAAAAAATTGATCAGTACCATTTCGTGCAGCGTGCGCGGTGAGAAAAATTCGACGGCCGGGTCAATATGTGGCGGGTAGCCCGGTGTGACTAACGTAACGCAATGCGGGGTATCGGTGGTTCGGAATCGCGTGTAATTTGGCAAATGTGTGGCCTCGCTAGGCAACCGGGGTTTAATGATTGGTGCTGGACTTGGTGGCAGAGGAACTCCAAGAACCGGCCTAGTGGCGATGATCACCGGCAGCTGTTTGAACGCAGTAACCGGAGCCGACGTCGGGGCCGTAGGCAGCAGCGACGTGGTGTGGGTTACCGTAGTCGGTGCAGCGGATGTCGGAGCCGTAGACGGCTGCAACGTTACCGTAGGCGCTATCGAGGGTGTTGTGGGTTCCACGTCCATAGGTGGTGGTGGAAGCGGGACTTTGAATTCATCTTTCGGCGGGTTTTTCAAGGCTTCCAGGCGTCGTTGGATTTCAGCGTCCCTATGCAGCGGGCTGATAAAGTCTGTCAACTTGGGCGGTGACCAGCGGAACTGATGGCGATGTGCCTCTTCGTAAAAACCCGTCGTATGTACTTTGCGTGTTTGTTCACTTTGCGTGGGATGCGGGGGTGGGTCATCGCGGCGTTCGTGTTGGCGACTATCCCTGCCGGTTGATGGGGTTTGTTTTGTTTCTTTACGGCGGCGATCATCACGAGAGTGAGACTCGTGGCGTGAACGGTGGCTATCGGGTTGGTGAGCAGGCGGCGGTTTCGTTGCCGGCGCTGCGGCTTTGGAGGAGTCGCGTTTGGGTTTTGGTGTTGACGTGGCGTGCGAGGATCTTTTAGCTTCTTCGCGGGCTCTCTGTTTATCGCCTTGTTCGCGGCGTCGAGTTGTGCGTTCGCTGGGCGTTCGGCCGCACTCAGCACGCGAAGTGCTGGGTGGTGGCGTACGCTGCGTGCTCGGTTCGTCCGTCGATCGTGTTTTATGGGATTTGCGGTACGCGGATTCTTTCTGGAGATGTTGTTTTCGCTTTGCTGCGTGTTCATACCGTCGGGGTCTTCGGATAGGGTTACCGTAGCGATCTAGAGCCGGCACAGACGTGCTGGGTGCCTGTGGGGTTTGAACATCCACAGGCGCCGTCGGCGGCACTAGAATCGCTGGTTGCGGCGGTTGCGGAATTGGTTGCGGTTGCGATGTGACTGGCGGCGGTAACGGAGCCGGTGGTTGCACGAGGGGTTGGACCATCGCAGGAGCCATTTGAGCGACTTGCGGGGCTGGGGTGATCAACATCGGTGGAGGCAACAAAATTCGTTGTATCTCTTCTTTCAACGCTTCGGGGTAGTCTTTCCAATGATGTTCCGGAAACAACATACCGGGGGGCGGTGGCGGAAAATGATACGCGGCGAGTGCTGCGACCAAGGCGTCCCATTGGGTAGCTGAAATAATCTGTTCCGAAAAACGTACCGGAGCACTATACCTGGCTGCGGCAACAGTAGCAATGATCGGAGGTCCCGGCAAGGCTGCCGGCGTTGCCAAATATTTTTGTGGATACACGGCCGGTGCCGTGGTCGGTATCGTAGCGGCGGGTTCGATAGGGGCGACATCCATAGACGTGGATTGATCCACCGTGCTTTCTTCGGGTATATCAGTCAACATTTGTTCTGACGTCATCGTTTCGGAATTAATCGCAGTGGGTTGGACGGGAGTAGATTCGTCCATCGGAGTCGGGGCAATGTTGGAAATTTCTTCGAGCGTCAGTTTCAAGAAGTCGTTGATTTGGGTGGTGGTTGCGGTTATGTCGGAGGGCGCGGCGGTTATAGGAAGGGCCGACGCGTCTGTTGACGGCGGCAGCTTCGCTATGTTGAGGTCGAAGATTGGCGTATCGAGTAGTTCGTTGTCGGCGGGTTCAACTTCGACATCGATAGGGCGTTTGAGGAGTTCCTCGGCGGTGAGCGTTTGCACCGAAGCCGTAGTCGGCATGGGGTACACATACACCGGCGCGGGGAATGAAAAGCGGTTTTGGAAGTCGATGAGCGCAATGAATGTTGAATAAAAGTGGAAACGGCTGTGCGGATTGGCCGTATAGTCGTGTTCATCGATTTCAATTTCTTCGACCGACGTTTCCATGTGGAAGTCTTTGTTGAACACAATCGGGCGTAACGCAAACCGATTGCAAATATACGTACCGGGGTCGCTAGAGAAACTTGGTTCGCGTTCCGGGATACGGTTCATCCAATTCGTAAGAAGCGAATTGGGGTTGCCGTCGCTGCGATACCACATACACTCGTAAAACGCAGCGCGTATTTCTGGTGTCATAGATTGAGCGTGGCGAAGTAGGACATCGTTGACTGAGGCATATTCAGCGGCGGAACACGGTGATGCAAGGAGCGCGGCTAACGGCATGAAAGACATTAGCTTTCGGAACCAATCTCCATCCACCTGTAAAAAATTAAGGATGGTGGAAGGGTGATAACGATAATGAGTACCGTGATAGGTGCGCTCGCGTAGGGGTTGGTCGGCGGCTACACGTTCTGTCCAAAGATCGTCAACCTTGTGAGGAAGCGGCGGTAAATTGGGATCATTGTATGGCATACAATCGCAGATGGCCAGCTTGTATATCGGCAAGAGCGGAAAGTTGAGCAAGTCGATAAGCCGGTCGGTGAGGTTGCTCTTCATGGCCGACATGACGGCTGCTTGAAGGCGTTTGGGATCATCGAAAACGGATCATGGTTTGAGAGCTGGGTCGTCGTCATCGGAAACGTCCAGGGATTTGTTCCATTCGTCCTTTTGTTTCTTTTTCTTTTTCTTTGGCACCTTCGGAACGGGGAGAAGCATTGGGTGAGTCGTTCGCGTCAAAGCCTTGATATCCCGGAAGCCATTGGGAACCGTACCTAAACAGAAAGACCGACCATGGTCGGACGATGTGCAATCATACATAAAAAATTTGTAAGCCGAAAGAACTTCGTCTCGCATAATCGCGGGTAGGGCTACTTGCGATGTCGTCGGGTATATTCAGTTGGCGTAGTCGGGGGGCAGGGCATCCGACAGCGCGATGTTGTGAAAGGTGGCGATAACGTATTCGGCGAGGTGGTCGATTTCGGCAGCGTCCAACGAGTCGTGGGGAAACAACGCGGGGGCGTTGAAGACCTCGGGGATGAAGCCCTAAGGACCAAAGGCCAAAAACAATAGCAACGGATAATAAGCGTCGAGGGCCGCGTAGGCCAGAACGTCGGATTGCAAGAACGACGTCGTCGGGTTGTTGAAGAAGCGCAGGGCTGCCGGGAAGCGTAGCGTGAGCTTTGAAACATCCAGCGCCCACATGGCGGAAACTGTTGCTTTAAGCGTGCGTTTTTCCGGAAGGAAGCCAATGCGTCGCGCCAACTCGTACAGTGACAGGGATATGTCGATATTTCGAATAACGCGGTACGCGTCGAAATGAATGGCTTTAACGACGGGGTCTTTGTTTTTCTTTTGCCGATTGGTTCGAAATTGAGTGCCCAGAAGAGCATATATTCCCGCCCAGTCGTCGGCTCCATCGAAGGAAACTACGATGGTGTGTTGGCCGTCGACTAGGGAGAATAGCGCGGTCCAGTCTTCCGGGGTGGCGGTGAACGTTTTGAAGACAAACATGGTGCCGTTCGGGAATGCAAGTTGAACATATCTGGGGTAGCTAGACGCCGTGGGGTCGGCTGGCATGGGCACGGTGAACTGGAACTGTTTGATGTCGGCGGCCATGATCGATTCGCTGTCAAAGCCGACCAGCGTATAGCCACGGAAGTTTGGTGTGGGTTGGGCGGCCAAGGCCTGCCCCAAACTTCCGGGTGAAAGGAATATCGCTGGCGGCAAGACGTTCGGGGGTCGCGCGTACATGGATATGTACCACGACTCCAAATCGGCGACGCGGGTCAGGCGTTTGACGTTGTTTTCTAAACAAGAGCGAATGCGATATGGGACACCAAGTCGAATGAGCGACATGGGGATTGAAGGATGATGTAAACGTGAACCAGGAGGGAGGCGCTGTGTTGCTATCAATTCGTTAGAGGGACACATGCTTTGAGGCGGCGTTGGCTTGGGCGGCGATGTCACCTTGATGGGCACATTTGGACAACTGGATCGGGCTACGATAGCGAGATAACGAGAGTTGTGGTATGCGGAAATCAAAGCAGCAGCCGGTTATGGGCTGAGGAGGCCACAACTTGACGATGACGGGGATCGCGGCGGCTGACCATGGAACTCTGGCCCAAAACTACAGAGTGGGGGAGGTACCCATGGGGTCCCAAGCAAAAGCATGCAAGTATAAGCAGCAAAAGCATAAAAGAGAAAATACCGTCGCAGGCGAAACTTAGATCGTTTTGGTGGGGCTGCTGCTCGGCCCAACGTACGTATCGTTCGTTGACGTTTATCGATTCACGATACGGCGGAGGCTCGTCGGCCGTGGAGGTTGAACTAGTCGATGGCGTCGTCATTTTGAAAAAATAAAAATTTTGGAGAGGCTGGAAAATGCGACTACTGCTGATGGAAGCGAAAAGTGGAAATGAAATAGTAAAAGAATAAGCCGCTGAAAGGTGAAGAAAGTGTAAAGTAAGAAAATGCAAACACTACCATCACGAAAAGCAACACAAACACCACTATGTTAATGGAGAATAAGATCAACCTTTCCCAATTAGTCTTATGAGAGTGATAGCAGCCAGGGTCGGGCGGAAGTAAACCGAATGGCCTCGCGCCAAACAGAACCTAACATTAAAGAAGAAACCCCCTCCTATTGCAAAAGTGTGGGGACCGGGGCAGGATGTAAGGTGATATTGTAAAGTTGGCCCAGTGCTAGTAAAAGACAGGTTGAAGGGAAATGTTTCGAAACTGCCGTGCGTCCTTGCTTGTCAACGAGGTCGCCATGATCTAAATTAAACAAACATAAAGATTATTTACAACGCGGCGTGATAAGCGCCGTATCACAAAAGAAAAATTTCAAAGCAAACTATTGCCGGCGAGAAGTGTGGGGCGTGCGGGGTCCACCTTCTTCGTTTTCGAATGCATCGTTTGTTGGTCGTGGGACAAACGGTTTTAGACGTGTTATGGAGACGGTCTGCGGGCGGCCGGGCGCGTCGAGTGAGTCGATGGTGACAACGTTTTCGGCTGCGCGAGAGGCGTCCGTGATGAGGAAAGGCCCGATGAAGTCGGGTTGAATTCTGTTGGCTTTGCGCGTATTGGTTAAAAGAACTAAGTCGTTGACGATGAAGTCGCGTTTTCGAGCTTTGCGGTCAAAATATTCTTTGCTGGCGGCGGCTGCGGTATCAAGGTTTGCTTTAATTTTTTCGTGCATCTTGAGTTGGGCTTGCGTTAGAATATGTTGGTAGGCGTCGTAATTCAACGGCAACGTGAGGCGGCGGGCGCAGTCGTAGTCGAAGGTGATGCGCGGCTCATATCCTCGTAATAAACTGAATGGCGAATGTCCTGTTGCTGTATACGGCCTGGGGTTGTAAGCGAACACGGCGTAGGGCAGGTAATGTTCCCAGTTGTCTGGATCATCAGCGGTATACTTTTTTAGCTGGGGGATCAATGTTTGATTGAAGCGTTCGACCATTCCGTTGCACTGAGGGTGGTACGCCGTTGTTTTAACCTTTCGAATTTTGAGAAGTTCGCAAATATCTTGCATGAGCTTTGACGTAAAACATCCACCTTGATCGGAAAGGAGTACGAGGGGGCTACCATGTGTGAGAACTACGTTGTTGATGAAACATTCCACTATTGTTGAGGCTTTTTGATCTGGTATCGGATGCGCGGACACGAATTTTGTGAAGTAGTCCTGAAAAACAATAACGTAGGGAGGCTTCTCACCTACGGGCGAAATGTTGATGATGTCGGTTGCCACGATTTCAAATGGGTGTTTGGGTTGAATAGGCAGCAGTGGCGGAGGCGGTGACGTGCGCGGCGTTGTTAGTTGGCAAATTTTGCAAGTTTTGATCCAATCTCGAACGTTTTCTTCCATGCTGGGCCACCAAAAGTGAGCTTTAATTGCTGCTAGCGTGCGGTTCGTTCCTTGATGATTCAAAATTTTCGCACTGTGGAATTGATGAAGAGTTTGGTCGACCATGGAGGCGGGTACGACTAATTGCTTGACCTCTTTAAGTTGACGGTACAAAATTTGATCTTCGAGGAAGAAAATCGGTGGATGTTTGGCGGCCTTATCTGTTCTGAGGGTGGCGATAATTTTGGCTATGGCTGGGTCCGCGGCTTGAGCTTTCAAAACTTCTTCATGAGCGGCGATCGTAATGACCTCGGCTGGAGGCGGTTCGTGGTCGGCATCTTTAGGCATTGACTTAGAGAGTGTGGGTTGACTGATGGTGTTTCTCGTCATTGCACGGGTGATGGCGTTGATTTCGGCGTCGAATTCCATGGGTAATAGAGCCGCTGCTGGGCGTATTTCGGGTACCGTTACGTCGGTTTCCGTAGTTGCACCAGCAGGGTGAAAATTCTCACGGAAAATCGTTGCGGTCAAGTTTTCAGCGTTCTGGATTGGGGATTTGTCGCGGTCATCTTTCCTGGACAGAAAATCGGCACAAGCGTTATCTTTACCTTTAACGTATTCTACTTTGTAATCGTAGTCTTGGAGGCTGATCGCGAAGCGTTGAAGTCGTGAGTTGCGATGTTTTTTGTCTTTGAGCCATTCAAGCGGCTTGTGGTCGGTGCGGACGATAACTTTCTGGCCATACACATAGTGGCGGTACATCCCGAAGCCGTAGACAATGGCGAGGCATTCACGCTCAGTTGTACTGTAGCGGGTTTCGGCATTGGTGAGTATGCGACTATTGTAGGCGATGACCCATTGATCGTTTCCGTTTTCTTGATACAAAATTGCTCCTATGGCGGTCGTACTGGCGTCGGTTTGGATAACGAATTGGGCTTTGCCATCGTAGACCGGATAGCGGAGAAAGGGCGAAGACGTAAGGGCGGTTTTTATACCTTCAAATGCGGCGTGGTGTTCGCCCCTGGCGATGTATTGAGCATCTTTACGTAGAAGTCCGTACAAAGGACTGGACAATGTTGCCAAATTCGGAATAAAGCGTTTGCACCATTGGACTAAACCTAAAAAACTTTGCATACCTTTTTTGGTCTTCGAAAATTCATATTCGGCGATCGCTTTGACTTTCTCCGGGTCGGCAGTGATTCCGCGGGTGCTAAGATGGTGTCCCAAAAACTTGACTTGCGGCGGCAGGAATTCGCATTTGTCTGGCCGAAGCGTGAGATTAGCTGCGTGGAGGGCGTCGAAAATGATTTGTAAATGTTCCAAATGTTCTTCAAATGAATTCGAAAAGATGATGATATCATCGATGTAAACGAGACAAATCTTCCAAATATACGGACGGTAGATTCTTTCCATTAAGCGTTGAAATTCGGCGGGCGCGTTCTTCAAGCCGAACGGCAAAACTTTGAAATGAAACAAGCCTTCTTGACAAATGAAGGTTGTTTTATCGCGCGAGTCGGCGTCGAGGGGTACCTGCCAGTACCCGGCTTTGAGGTCGAGCGTGGTGAAGAATTTTGCGTGGCCCATTGCGTCCAAATAGTCGTCGATGCGCGGAATTGGAAATTTGTCGCTCGGGGTAACGTCATTTATTCCGTGGTAGTCGACAACGGGTCTCCATGAGCCGTCTTTTTTCTTTACCAAGAACAGCGGTGCGGCCCAGGGTGAGCGGGATGGTTCGATGAAATCGTTATCGAGCATTTCTTGAATGTGACGGCGTACAATTGGTCTCTGCTCCATCGCAGCGCGATAATAATGGCGGGATACGGGCCTTGCGGTGCCCGTGTCGATACTGACGGTCCACTCGCTAGTGATAGTTGGTTTGTCGCCGGGGAGGCTGAAAACATCGCGGTGTTGTCGGAGCATCTTGAGGGCTTTTGCTTTTTGCGCGGTAGAAACGTAGGTCTTTTCGGTCATTTTGTTCAGGGCGTATTCCAGCTTTTGTTGTGCGGTGTGGCCGGGGAATGATTTGTCTAGTGCGGCCGGCTCGTGGTCAGTTAAGTCGCGGTCGGCGGCAGCGGTTGCTATCTGACAGTCGGCATGGGCTTCGGAATACTCCGGCGTGTGCTTTGCCATCGCAATGAGCTGATTTGGTCAGAGTTTGATACTGTTTGGCGTATTGTTAATGAAGAGGAGCGGACAATGACCGTTGGTGATGTTGACCACTGCGGTTTCGACTGGAAGTTCTGCGGCTACGTTATCAGTGGCGAGGGGTTGTACAATCACATCGGGCATGGTTGCCGATGTTGTGGGAAAAACGCTACTTTTGACCCATTGTTGGCAGTGTGGTGAAATCGAAACGGAAGCTTTGGCGACGAGAAAAATCGGTTCGGCGAGCTCATTAACCTCCAGTCACTGGGGGGGGGGGGCGGTTGGTGTGGACTAGGTTGAGCCTGCCGTATCGGTTGTTCAACTTCGATTTCTTCGGGTTGGCTAAAAATATCGGATTTATCATCATAAAAACTTACTCGTTCGTCTTCTGGTATTTCTTCTAAGACGTTGTCGTTAGCGGCGTTGAGAAACAGTTCCGTTCGCGGGCGGACCGAGGCGATTACTTTGAGTGGCAGTTTAACATCCTGAATTTCTATATAATTGTCTTTGAAGTTTAAAATGGCGTGGATATCTGGGTGCGCGAGGAAATCGGTTCCAATGATGCATTGATCGTTTCCATCGTCGTCAAGGATTACGCATTTGGTCATGTGCTCTCTGAACGTGGATTCCATCGTAACGACTACCGGGCTGTGAGCGTTGACTACGGCGCCGTCAGCTACTTTAATTTTTCCACAGATCAGGAGTTGGAGCGATTGCTTGTCGAAAGCGCCTTTGACTAATCCTGATGACAGGACGGAACATTGGGCACCTGTATCGATGAGCGCGTGTGCTTTAACGGCTCCAATTTTGATTGGAATTTGAAAGGCCCTCGTAGAAGCGTACTTGCGGACAAACAATTTAGAAGACGGCGTGAGGTTATCAATTTGACAAACGGACGAGTGGATGTGGCAGGGGTCTTGAAAAGCGCGGCCCGTTGCGTTCCAACAGACGATGCCAGGGCTAACGATGGGCGCGGCGAAAGCGATTTCTTTGGATGGAATAACCATATTGGCCGTTGACGTTGATTGATTGTTAACGCGTGTTTCGAGCACGGGTATTGACGCTGTATTTGGTGCCGGAAGGGCGGGTAGGGTTATTTGTAACTCTGAAGATTGGGAACTAGCGCGAGATGAGTCTGTCGGCGTAGTGACGTATGGAGCCGGTACCGCGTTGTAATGGATATGTTGTTCCCACGGCGCCGGGAATTGATGGTTCGGGTAAACGGCGTAGGTATTCTGAACAAAATCATGTGGGCGCTGTATAGGGTTACCTTCATAAAAATGGTTTCGCGCGCCGCGGGCGTAGTTCGTGCCTCTTTGGGGCGGTCCTCCGCGGCGGGGTCGCCAATCGCGCTGTCCACGGATGTCGTTCGAATTGTTTCGGAAGTCGACTTGCCATTGTTGGGCGGCTTAATTTGGGCGGTTTGATTCAAGTCGGGTGGACTGTTGAGCGTTCTGCTGCTTGAGCCAGATGCAGTCTTCGGTGTTGTGGGTGCGGGATGTGTGGGTGTCCCACCAAAGACCTGTAGGTTGCGTCGTGCGTGCGCGGTCTCTGCTAGCAGATCGGTCGAAGCGATTTGCGTACGGCTCTCTGTTTTGAGATTGGTGGCGCGGGCTTTGTTGTCTATTGTTGGATATCGTTTCTTCAGGGCCTTGTCGAGATTTTCGTTCTTCATAGTCGCGGTCGTATCGTTGAATTAA
Organism: Romanomermis culicivorax; assembly: GCA_963922205.1. Lineage (NCBI taxonomy): Eukaryota > Metazoa > Nematoda > Enoplea > Mermithida > Mermithidae > Romanomermis > Romanomermis culicivorax. The sequence goes on along the minus strand of CAWUHX010000055.1, from coordinate 960,628 downwards.
TTGTTCCAATAGCATCTCCGTGCGCAGCGGCTGCGGCGGCTGCGGCGGCGGTGGCTCAATCGCTTGTGGTTGAAAGGAGACGAATTTAGTGGGTTGCGGCGCCGAGTTTTGCATCCTACGGTCCATTGAGGGAGAGTGCTCGCAGTAGCGGTTTTGAGGACATTCCATGCTGGGGCGGCGTTCAAAATGGCGGTCAAATGGTTGCGGCGACTTCGGTGGTGGTGCATCCTGATCGGCTTGATTTACAAGAATGGGTCGTTCCGCGGTTCCGATTTCGGCTTTAGTTGCATTGAGGACACTACGGGCTTTAGCTACGGCATCGGCCAATTGTTGAACGTTCGTGAAGCCTTTTGCTTGTTCGCCAATTGTTAGTTGGTAGAAAACAGGCATTTTGGTCAAAAAGGTGTCAATTACTTGTTTGTGCCGGAAAGTTTGATCTTCATGCTGATACAATAATTGTACATAAGTCATTACCTTACTCAGAAACGCAGCGGGTTCTTCTCCAACTTCTGGGGTGATTGACGCGAGTTCGCCTTTAAGAGTCATCGGGTTGCAATCGGGCGCCAATTGAAACATGAGTAAGTGTTTGGCGTCTTCGTACCGCGTCATATCTTGGATCATATCGCTCGGCGTATCGCGGGTGAGTCGGCGGAGGGCACTCATCTTCACGTGATTGGAGGCATCGTAACCCAACTCATTTTCCAGTCGGATGAAGAAGCGTAACAGGCGTTTATTTGTTGCGGCGCCGTCGATTATCAGTGGTTGCATATTGTCGACGATTGTTTTAATGCGGCTATCTTCCTCACGATGAGACGTGCGCAGCATGTCGTACCGAGGGTGCGGATGTTCATAATAATCCTCGGGTGGGTAATCTGAGAAACCGAACTGGTTTGCCGTGGGCGGTGGGCGTCTTTGAAGCGCGGAACGGTGTAAATCCTCGTCGGCGCCCTTAGTGCGGGCGAATTAGTTATTATACAGGGTATCCGTCGACGGTGCTTTGGGTTTGACTTGGTTCGGTAGCCTGCCAAAGACTGGAGCCGGTTCAGTTTCACGGAGGGTTTCGTTTGGGATATAAATATCTCTTGTTTCCTCGCCGTGAAACCGTGAGGACACCGGCGGCGGTCTTGGTGTAGGCGGATTACGCGCGTGCGTTGCGGCGGCGGTTGTGGAAATCAATTGTTGCATTTGCTCAGCGAGTGCGGCGAAACGCGCGTTAGTGGCTTTTGTTTGTTCTTGAATTTCGCGTTGGACGCGTAATTGCTGGGCTTGGAATTGGTCGGAGACGGCGCCGATAATTTGATCGATGGTTTGTACCGTAGGAACCTTGTTGGTTATGCGCGCGGCGGCGGTGTTGAGTTGGTCCAGCACGTCACGTGCTTCAATCCGAAAATTTTGAACTTCATTGGCGTTTGCGATGGCTAGGCTGCTGCGGTGATCATTTACTGAAGCACGGGTGGCGGCTGGGGCTTGCGGTGGTTCGATATTGACAAAGGATTTGGAGGAGTTGGTTCTGGCGACAATTTGGTCATTATTACTTCAAGTCGGCGCGTTCGGCGGCGGCATTTGCGATGCGGGCGGCGCGTTAAGGCGATTTTCGGCGGCGGTAAGGAGGTTTTGATTTAGAGACCGCGGGGTTTGAGAATTGATCGTCGCCGCGGTTGCGGGAATGAGCGGTACTTGCGGTTGTGCTGTCCCGTCCGGCGCGAGAGTGCTGAAATTAGACAAGGGCGGATTATGGGGCGGGAGGCTTACCGTGGGTACCGCTGTCGATTGCGTAATATTTGACGGTCGCGGCAACAGCATCTGATCAAAACTTAGGGCGCCACGTGCGGCTGTGACGGCGTTCGGAGAACTAGATCGCGACGGAAATCGAGTGAAATCTGGCGGTGTGTGGCTTACCGTTGGCATCTTTTTTCGCAAGGTATAATAACCTCTTTTGTACTCTTTGGGGCAGCTACGGCGGGGTCGAATTTTGAACTCTGGGTTTTTTCGGATGCAACGCAACAGCGGGGAGCGGCAACGTACAATCCAAACGGTCACCAGTGTTGTATTTTGCTGTTTGGGGTGGGGGCGGAGGTGATGCAGCGTGAGCAGGATTGGGATTCCGAGGTTGCGTCCTTAATGTACGTGCATCCCACACCCACGTTTATCCGATAAGCTAATTACTAGTACTTAAACCCCGACAATAATTAACCCAACAATTAAAGAAAACCCAATTTCTTTAATTGTCTCCCTTATTACTCAATACCAAAAAAGGGGGGAGGGAGTTTTCCTACTTATTTACTATTACGCAATAAAATACAAAACTTACGTGACAAAAACGAGATGGGCGAGACGAAGAAAAAATAATAACAATAAATCGGCTCCCATGCGCGGGCGAGAAAAGAGGCGAGAAGGCGTGGTGGGAGGCAACTAATATGTGCTAGTGGTGGCCGACGGGGCACACAACTAGTAGAAAATAAAACGCACAAAAATATACGTCAATCAATAATGAAGAGAGAGACCAGCGCACGCGTACCGACGTGTGCTACAGTAAGATGGCTGCTGGTGGTCCGCTTTGCTCTCTCCACTTGCCACCTGCGGGCCTCTGATGCGTTTTGACAAAACAATAAAAATCGGCGGAAAACACACTACAACATATAATTGATAGAATGGAAACCTGCTGGCATATTCGGGCCTAGAATTGGGGACCTGTACTTTCTACAGCAACGGTTAAGCATGTAGACGGTTAGTAAAGGGGCGTGGTTAAATATCAGCCAGTCTGACTCTATTTTTAGTGCAGGGTTTTCTTTGCCGATTGGGGGTCAAAAGCGCAGTCAGTTCAAAAGCGCAGTTGCTTCAAAAGCGCAGCCAGTTGTTTCAATAGCCCAGGAGCATCAAAAGCGCAGCCAAATGTTTCGTTAGCATAAACGTTGCTTCGGAACTTGCTAATTGTAGATCTTTTAGAAGTTTCACAAAAATTTCTTGAATTTCGATTGTGTCTCGGTTGGTTGAACGCTGTTCTCAAATTTTAAACATAATATTTTATAGAAATTCGACGCTTGAACTCGCATAATTTGGTACAGTGTCCAAATTCTACTGAGAAACCATTTATCATACATAGAACTTGTAAATTAATGCTAATGATTTTTTGGTAAATTTCGTTACTTTTTGTAAGAATAAGGATTAGCTTAATTCAAATTTGTATGAAAATGGTTAAGAGAGATGAAAATTCTGATATTGCAAAAAATTCAGGGACTTGCATAATTAGTGGTTTGTATTAAAAATTCGGAATTTTCATTGAAACTATTTTGCATAATGATATTCCATTTGATTCGTTAAACCTTCATTGAAATTCCATTACGTATGCAAAAGTTTCTCATGTACAAGCGAAAAACAGATTTTTCAAGAATAAATTTTCTTTTGCATCAACCTGCTTATCAGTGACAATGGACAGTAATATTGTAAGATTAGCTTAGCCCTATTTTATTATGGAAAGTTGAAGTTTCAATCAGTCTTGAATGTAAATATTGTTTCCTAGTATTGGTTTTTGATCTTTTCCTACTTATATGCCATTTATATTGCCTATATCTATCTAATCAAGAATTCCATTCTAATGAAAAGAAAGCAAAATTTTTTCGTCACCACACTTGTTGTATAGCATGCCCACTCAGTTTTCGAAAAATTTATATCTATTTTTAGGTGAAATTTTGTCTGTAGCTAACTGTTGCCTGCACTTTTGACCCTTTAAACTATTGTGGAATAGTTTATCACTGACTGCGCTTTTGAACCCATTTGCATTGACTGCGCTTTCGAAAATTTGGCTGCGCTTTTGAAAATTTGGCTGCGCTTTTGAACCGATTGCGCTAATGATTCCTACCCTCTACCTCGCACTTTTTGCGTGCTATTTATTGATTATGAAATTTAATTACAACAAAATAATGAAATTTAATTAATTTCGATTCGTCACAAATTCAAATTTTAAATTTTCAAATGCAGACCAACACTGTCTTTTCCAGGATAATTCAATCATTTTTTAAGACTTTTAAATTTTCTTTCAAATGAATGAAGCTGAATAAATAATGTATTGTAAAGTTCTGAAGTCGCGCAGGAATTTCTTGCAGGTGGAAACGGTTAGTCATGGCGTGGAGATTGGAGAAGTAAAAAACAAAACGAATGAATAGAAAAGCATCTGCATTGTGTGCAGTATTCTTTGAAGCGAAAAACCGTTCAGTCATTTTTTTCTGGTCAAATGGATATTTTTACTTTACGAGAGATATGCAATGTCAGCAGAGTACCATTAAGTATTTTTTTGATCGTCATATCATTTACGATAACGTATACTGCGTTCCGTGCACTCGGCCATATTCTTTGATTCGCGAAAAGAGTAAATTAATTAAATTTCGTAATTTTGCCGTAATTAAATTTCATAATCAATAAATAGCTCGTAAAAAGGTAGGCAAAGAAAAGGAGAAGAAAACCGTACGCTAAAAATAGAACCAGACTGGCCGATATTTAACCACGCCCCCTTTACTAACCGCCTATTTGCTTAACTGTTGCTCTAGAAACTACCGGTCCCCGATCCTATAGTTATGCCCATATTCGTGATCAGCACCATCGATTTACCCGTGCAAATTTGGAAAAAATAATTTTGTCACAGGACACCCTGTTTCCAGTCAAAATATTTATGTAAAACTATTGACATATTCGTAATCAGCGCTATCATTTTAGTCAAGATGGCGTATGTCATCGAGGGTGATCAATTTATATGAATTTTACCCACTTGAATGTTTCTCTACTTTCATATACCATGTGAACCACCATTCTTGCAAGATGTCGTGGCCGAGTGGTTAAGGCGATAGACTGCTAATCTATTGGGCTCTGCCCGCGACGGTTCGAATCCGTCCGACATCGAAACTTTTTCTCAAGAATGATAGTTATATATCTCAGTCAATCGCAGTCGTATTGAAATTCTCTTTTGGCGGGAAAAATTTCGTTGGGACTTTATTGCCTTGTGTAAGCAATTTCGTCAGCTCCTGTTGATTTTCTACCATTTTCCTATTCACAAAAATTTTTCATGAAACAAACTCGCATGTCTCATTTAATGCTCACAATAATTCGATTGCTTCTCCATTGCATCTATGTTCGACATTGCTCTAGGTTGCACGTGGTTGACAACAGTGTTACTGTAGTAACATAGGACGCAAAAATTTCGAGAAAGCATTGCGAAGCGAGATCTGTCAAAATTTTGATTGGCCGAAAAATTTATTGATTTTTATTGTTGTTTCGGCAAATGTTCTGGCGTAGGCTTAGGCTCAGGCTTAGGCTTAGGCTTAGGTTTAGGCTTAGGTTTGGACTCACGGACCGGTTAGGAGGAAGGAGTAGACTACAATTTTTCGACTATAATCAAATTGGAGGTATGAAATTTTTCGATTAATTAAATTGATGACAGATCTCGCTCCGCAATGCTTTGTCAAAAATTTCGTTCCATCCAGCGTTTTTTTGTGCACGAACATCTGTGCCAATTGGCTCAAAGGGCTAAAAAAATTTGTGCTAAATGGCACAAAAAATTTTTTCATCCCAAATAACGTTTACTGAATACCTTTGAAAAGTTTTGTGCCAAAACTTTGATAAAAACATAACTAAAGATGCTTTCACCGCACCAATTTGCATAGAAATCCTGGCTACTTTATTTTCTCTAACCACATCAGTGAGATAAGAAAAACTAATGTGGAAAACGGTTTCCGCGATTCAAAAAGAAATCGAATGCTGCGAGAATCCAGATATTTTTGTAGACTTTGTTAGGAAGTTTATTTTTCTTTATTTTTCGGCTACGCCAAATCGAATGTCACGTCGCGTCAATTTTTGGTCGAAAAATTGAATCAAACACCAAAAACAGAAATTTTGGTTCTCACCCAACCACACTGAATGAACAGAGGAAGTTAACAATTTATATTCTTTCACCACTCATTGACAATCTCAAGGTCATACCTGTAAGAGGTCCGACCAGTGGGAAGGAGGAGGGTAAACCCAAAATTTTGGGGTGGGGGTCTCAACATTTCCAAAATTTTAGAGAGGGGGGTCGAAAAAACATCAAAAAATCTAAAAAAATTTCTCAAAAAAGGCCAAAAAAGTCAATTTTTTCCCATTTTTTTCCGAGTTTGAGGGGGGGGTTGAGTATAGGGTTGACCAATTTGGGGGTAGGGGTTCCGACATTTGGGTATAGAGAAGTGGATAACCAAAGTGGATAAGTGCCGAGTTGGACCAAGTTCGGAGTGGGGGTCCCCCCTATTCTTTCCCCCAATTACAGGTACGCTCAAGGTCCGTTGCGTTGATACAAAAATATTATTCGGATAGAATTCGCTCACGTTTGAGACAAATAAAAGTAATTTACTCATTCAATGAATCGGCGCAAAGCGCAGAGAAAATTTCGCGTTTTGGTCCCCTACAATGACTAAGAATCAAGGAACTTTAGTCTTAGACCAGTCAAAAAATTTGTGCCAATTGGCACGAACGTTCAAATTTTTTTGTGCCATTCCAAATTTTTTTGTGCCAAAAACATGCTTTCTTCTGCGTTTCAGGACTGCATAGACAAACATTCTATAGTTAACCTGAAAAATTAAGTCAGTCACATTGAGCCGATAAACGACACACCGGTTTTCTACAACAGATGAGAGCATATTAACGATAATTTCTGATAGTTTTCATCTAAAATGCGCAAATTCCGGTCATTTATAAAAGCTTTAGTTAGTATTTTGAAGGTAAAAGTTGAAACAAAATCATTAAAGCACAGTTTGCTGCTAGAGATTGGAAAAAACCTCAAAATTTGTCTCTAAAGAATATGAATTTTGCAGCAAAAAGCTCTTTTTGGCGCAAATCTGTAATTTTTGCTGTTTTTCTGTCTAAATTTTTCGCATAGGTGTTAAAACTGCCGAAAAACTTAAAAAATGATAGAACGAGGTGATACAAGTTTTTTGTCAGACATTTTGGTAGAATGTACTTTTATATTGAAGAAAATGATCGAAAAATGTAGTGAAATAACATTTGCATACAGCAACATTTTTCACTAGGAAGATAAAAAAAAATTGGAAAATGAGCGGAATTTTGTGTTCTCCGCTTAACTTTCGACGAAGCGCAATTTTTGATTTTTTCGTTTTTTGACTTCTAGGTTGGTCAACCCTAAACGGCATGAATTGCGATAAAATTTCTGATAATGGTAATCGCAAAGTGGCTTTAATTACGGGAATAACTGGTCAGGTAAAATGTTTTTGCGGCATGATTATTCCCAAAATTTGAACGCAGAGGCTCTTTCTAAGTCACGAAAGTCAAAATTTTCGATAAAATAGGGAAAAAATAATTCAGAAAGCAACAATTTTGACCTCAAAAATCGTGAATCAAACGATTCGAAGCGGAAAAATCGACTTTTTTGACAACGTCTGGCTCAAAAATGGCCTAATTTCTACCAAAAGGAAAAACTGGTCTACAAAACTAGATTCTTCCATAATTTTTCCAGGATGGCTCTTATTTGGCCGAATTCCTTCTGGAGAAAGGTTACGAAGTAAGCAAAAAACTGTAAAATTGAACACATTTTAGATTTTCTCATTTTCAGGTTCACGGCGTCATTCGTCGGTCTAGTTCTTTCAACACCGGCCGAATAGAAAAATTATATAAAAATCCTTATTTACACCAAGGCGGATGTAAACAAATTGTTATGTTTCAAAAAATTAGCGATTTCTCAGAAAAAAACTTTTCCAGCTATGAAATTACATTACGGCGACATGACCGATAGCAGTAATTTAATGAAATTGATGGCCAATATTCAACCGACGGAAATTTATAATTTAGCAGCGCAAAGTCACGTCAAAGTTAGTTTTAGAAAAAGAAAATTTCACGGAGTGTAAATGACGAAAAATTTCAGATGAAAATTAAAATTTTATACAATAGTTACACTCTGAGTATTTTGAAATTCTAAGGTTTGAATACATACCGAAAATTGAATATTTAATGATCAGAAAATGACCAAAAATGAGGTTTCTCGTTGTCAATTTTTCAATTTTGAAAACTGATTCTAAAAAGATTAACAAAATTATGACTACAAAAAATATTAATTTATTTCAAAACGTTGTAATTTTTAACGCTACAACACAACAAGTCGAGTATCGATGGGAAAACCCGTTTTTAGGAATATTTTTGTGAAATTATAAAAGTTTAAAAAAATTTATAAAAGTCCCCTACAATTTAAAGATGAAAAGTGTGAAGAATTTTTTCCTATCAATTTTATTAAAGAAAGAATGCAAGTATAAATATAGAATTTAGGTATAAACATAGAATTAGCCGATATAAGTGACTTCTGAGCTTTTGTAAAAGACTCATAATTTGAGTCTTTGTTGAAACAAAGTGTTGAAATTCATTTGAAGTTCAATTTTTGCCGTAAAAATCGCGTTGAAATGTTTTTTCCTCGAAATTCATAAGGTTTCGTAAAATTTTAGAAAAAAATTAGAATCTAGATTTGGACCAATTTTCTTGATTTAGTCAATATCAATTACTCACTTTTCATTCCTGGTCCTCAATTTGAGAAAAAACTTTTTTGATCTTTTTCCAACACCCACTAAAATGTATATTCTTTTAAAATTTATTTAAATCAATCTAATATCTATAGTGAAATTTTAAAATCTTCCGTTAGAAGAGTTTCAATTTTTGGTGAAAAATCGCTGCGAGAGATTTAATATTCGAAATTTGGTTTTTAGAATTTTAAAATTTCGGTTTTTTGCTCAAAAATCGCAGATTTCTTTCGACCTACCCGAATATACGGCCGAAGTCGACGCCATGGGCACACTCCGGCTATTGGACGCCATTTTGGCCTCCGGTTTAAAAGACAAGGTTCGTTTTTATCAAGCTTCGACGTCCGAATTGTACGGCAAGGTTCAAGAAATTCCGCAAAACGAAAAAACGCCCTTTTATCCCCGTTCGCCTTACGGTTGGTTTGTAAATTTTTTCTTTTGTTTATTTATATTTTCCTTCTTCTGTTGTTCCATTATTTTTTATTCTTCTGTTGTTCCATTATTTTTTAATCTTTTGTTGTTCCATTATTTTTTATTTTATTTTTTTTATTTTCAAGTATTTTTCTTTTCATATTTCCTTTTTTCTCCTCTCTCGTTTCTTTTCTTTTTTCTTTTCCATTCTTTCACTTCTAATTTTTTTGCTTTTCTCATTTCATTTTTATTTTTTATTGTCTTGTTTTTCCTGATTTTATTTATCGTTTTCATTTATTTCTCCTTTCTTTCGTATTTTTTTGTAGAATACTGAACTAGAATCGATATGTTACTCTAATTTGTTTCGTCATTTAGCCGTTGCAAAACAATTCGCTTTTTGGATGATCGTTAATTATCGAGAAGCTTATAATATTTTCGCTTGTAACGGAATTTTATTCAATCACGAAAGCCCGCGGAGAGGTGAAAATTTGAAATTTCCAATTCAGAAAAATGTACATTGTAGATCGTACAGATTTTCGGAAATTCAACCGAAAGTTAAATTTTTATGGATTACATAATTTTCCAACTTTTTTGGATTTTTTTTGTATCTTGATGTCAAACATACATGCACATTAGGGGGAGGGGTATGATGATTTTTATGCATATTTTGTATGAAAAGCTTGTTTGTGGGTTTTTTGTTTTTTGCTCACCCAACCACTCAATAAAAAGTCCGAATACCCTCCCCCTGGAAAATGCTTATCGTGCAATTTTGCTTAGTTAAAAGTTTATTCAATTGAAAATTTGCAAATATTACATTTTTAAACCAGACTTTACGAATTTTAATCACTTTTCAAAAATTTTGAAATGTTCTTAAGATTTTTCGAAAATTCGTTCAAAAATTGTTTTTTAAAATAATTGGCTTTGTTATTAATTTTGGAAAAATTTGCTGTTTTTAAATCTTCGTAAAGTATTAATTTTTTTGTGTATTATTAACTTTTGAACCTGATTTTGAGAATTTCGTGCAATTTTCGAAAATTTTTCATTTGAACTTCGAATGTTTGTAAATGCATTGATGTTTTTGCGAAACAATTTTGACAATGAAAGGAACTTTCTTTTCACCATAATCTCTTGAATTAATCTATTTTCCCACTTTTTTGTTCTTAAATTCTTAAAATTTTCAGGCGAAAATTTTGTCACGCGCAAAATTACCCGTTCGGTCGCCAAAATTTCGTTGGGGCAACAAGAATTCGTCGAATTGGGTAATTTGAATTCCAAACGCGATTGGGGTCACGCTCGGGACTACGTGGAAGTAAACAATGAATAAAAAAGTGTCGACTTATCTACAGACATATACGGCAAGAATTTTCCAGGGGGAGAGTCCTTGAGCTTTTTATCAAGGGGGTAGGGGGGGGGTGGGTGAGCAAAAAACAAAAAAAAAAAGTTCGGAAAGCTCGTTTTTCATACAAAACATGCACAAAAATCGTCAAAAAAGCTGTCTAGAGGGTGTTTGACGATTTTTTCAGGCCAGGGTCTTAGGTATGGGGGTTTACCCCCCTACCCTCTCTATGTGCATGTATGCTTGGCTATCATTTTAATTCATCTTGAATGGAAACTTCGATCTTTTTAGCTTGAGAAATTGCAGAAATACGAAAAAAACTGGATTTTTATGACTATTAATTTAGGAAATTCGTCCATTTTCAGCGAAAAATTTAAATTCCTTCTGAAAAATTCAGAAATTCCGCTAGGGTTTTACTTTTGAAAATTTGATTCTTGCAAACTCGACATTTTAAGGGCCGAAATTTAATTTTTCTTTTTTGAAAGTCTTCCGACATTTTCAGGCCATGTGGTTGATGTTACAACAAGAAAAGGCCCAAGACTTCGTCATCGCCTCTAATGAAACGCATTCCGTTCGGGAATTTGTAGAATTAGCTTTCAAAGAAATTGGCGTTGATATCGGGTATGCTGCAAAAATTTTTTGGGGGTTAATCTATGTAAATACGTTCTAGCAAGTTGTTTTTTAAATTTATTGTTTTAAACTTTTTACTTTCTTATTTTTAATGTTTTAGAATGAGTGTTCGTTTTTAGTATTTTGTGTATTTTACTAGCCTTTTTATTTTTTGGTACTTCACATTGATTTTATTGCCTTAGAAATCATTCTTTTTGTTATTCTGATTATTTTGGGCTTTTTCATATAGTTTTTATTAATGAATTTAGGTTTTTTTTTTACTTTTTCTTTCACTTTTATTCATTACATTATCGTGTACTAATCTGAAAAAAGCTTAATTATACTTTTCCATGTTCTCCTCTTATCTTGTAACTAGGAAAAATTTCTGTTTTCGAAAATTTAGTTTTTCTATTTTTTTTATGAATTATGAAACCATTTTTTTCGTATCCTTTCATTTTTGTCTAATTTTTATAGTTTTATATACATTTTTGACTGCATGTAATATTTCTTCGTTTCACTAGTCGTTGTGTTTACACTTTACTTTCGTTTTTCTTCTATTTCAAAAACATTCTAGTAATTTCACGATACCGAAAAACTTTTTTCGTACTTTTTTTGGCTTTTTTCATTATTTCTTCCTCTAATTTACTAACTTTTAATTTACTTCATACTTTTTAGTTTTTCTTCTAGTTTTTACTGACCTTTTTAATTTCTTATTTTTTATTACTTTTCGTTGGATTTACATACTACTCGAAAAAACATGTTTTTCGTATTTTTAAAGTTTTTCACCTCAAAAACAGTTGACTCTAATTTTCGTAGATGGAAAGGCTCGGATTTGAATGAAATCGGTTTCGATAAAAATACGAACGCCGTTAGAGTAAAAGTCAATCCGAAATATTATCGACCAACGGAAGTGGTGAGAATTTTAATTTTTTGCGATAGTGAATCTCGATATTCTGATGGAGTGGAATTGCTACAAAAATTATATGTTGTAATAACTAGCCTATTTGCTACGTTTCAATTTTAAAAGAAGAAAAATTTTCTAGGGACAGGGTGCATACCTGTAAGACCTCCGACCAGTTGGGGGGGGGGGAGTAGAAAAAAGTCGAAATTTTTCCCAAAAAAGGCCAAAAAACATACACTTTTTGGGAAATTTTTTCCAAACTGGGGGGGGGGGGGGTAAATGATTTTGGGTACTGGGTTGGCCAAGTTGTTTGGGGGGTTCCCCCCCCCAACTACAGGTATGACAGGGTGTCTCAAAGGATGAAAAAGCTCTTTATATTATAGGATCTTCTGCTGGGCGATTCATCGAAAGCTCAAAAAGAATTGGGCTGGAAGTGTAAAGTGCCTTTCGAAGTAAGTCCAAAATTTAGACGACACATTACACACCTGCAGACGTGTCGTTTATTTATAGGCATTGGTTAAAGAAATGGTCGCCGCAGACGTAACTTTGATGAAAGCCAATCCTCTGGCCTGATTTAAATCTGACACTTTATCATATCCGGTACAATCTATTTCATCGTTGGTGTTTTATACTATTTATTTTTCGTACTTGTTTTTCTATTGTTTCATAGAATTGTTGTCGTCAAAATCAGTTGACTTTATACCGAGTTTACAAAATTAAATAATACAACAATGTAGTAAGCAAGCTTCCGAAAAAATCAAATTTCGATTACTATAAATTACATAAGTAAGAATTGGTAGTCGACAAGCAGGAGAGAGCTTTCGTTTGTGCGTTTACTGTACTAGCATGCGAGCTCTTCACTCTTCCGACGAACTGGACGTTCCGCTCGACGAAGTGCTGCTCCATTTTTTGTCGCTCGTTTTCGTCGGTTTATGGTAACTTTTCTTTTTCAATTTTTTCTGACGATCTTTGTTGCTCACTATGTCAGCCGAATGAACGCCCATCTAAATATGTATAAAAAATGAAACAACGAGCGGAAAGTCTCAAAAAAACTGAAAATTTGCCATAATGATAGGAATTTTTTTAGACGCTGAAAATATTTTTTAATCGAAGAGCACGTTTCACTTATACATTTCCAACCACCAACTCAAAAATGTTGTCTTAGAATTTGTTGGATTTAAAAATTTGAATCTGAAATTGAGAAAAATTTCCAAATTCAGAGTTTTTTCTATTTAAATCAAATAAATTTTCAAGTTTTAAGCCTACTCACTCCCGGATACATTAATCTCGAAGCTCCGAATCCGGCGGCCGCGTTCGCCGTCGGAAGTTCGGCTGCGTTCGACCCGTCTAATGTGGGCGGTTCGGTCAACAGAGGACTTTTGTTGCCCGGTATCGGTCTGTTGGCCTAGATTGAAAACAAAAACTTGCGAAAACTATCTGACTTACAAATAACAAATATATACAGGGTGAGCCAAAAAAGGCGACCGGTGCTGACTTTAGCTTTCAAACGGGTGAAGCTTTTTAATGCGGATTGCTGAATTAGGATGCCATGTTTGCCTTTCTTTCAAGGGCCAAACTTGATGCTCCTAGCATTTTGGGTTACTGTACAAACAGAAATTTAGTAAAAGTGGTCATTTTTCGAAAAGTAAAAGTTGTGAAACCAAAGTAAAAGTTGTCCCATTGTGAAAAAGTTTTGTAAAGCTGTTTACAAACAACAAGTTTAAAAACCACCCAGATTTTTAAGTTACACGTAATTTCAAGTGATCAACATTTTGTTTAAATATGGGCAAAATTTGGCAAAAATCCAGAGCTTTTGTTTTAAAACTGGAAAAAAGCAAAATCAATTCTGTCACTGACCAGATCGAAAAACGATTAAAATTATTGGTGAAACGGAAAGTAAGACACACTAAAATAGCTCTCTTGTTGTCTCCAGCTGTTACATGGTTCTTACGATTGGATCTATTTTACTTTTCTTGTTGTAAAACATGTTGACTTTGTCAATTTTTTAAAATTTATTCGCAAAAAAATTGACCCTTACTAGTTTTGATTCTAGTCAGTCAATATTCGAGCAATCTGGCTGAAAGTTTGCAGTTTTGTTGCCGGATGCTTCATCTATCGACGACAGGAAACCGCAATTAAAACTTGAAAGCTATGAAAATCAGTACCGGTAGCCTTTTTTGGTCCACCCTGTATAAGTAAGTATGAACTGACTTTGTGAGACAGAAATATAATTGGAAAAAGTTGTTCAACTTTCCTAAAATCCGAATAATGAAAAAATTTCACGATCAAAAGAATGAATTGAAAAAATCGTCGATAGTAGCTTTAAAATTGCAAGATTTTAAAGAAATTTACCAGAAATTTACATAATTATACTAAAAAAATTTAAGGTCAGAAAAACCACAGTTCCGAGAAAGTCCCTCACTTTCAAAGTATTCGATTGCTGTCGTTGAATTTGAACATTATCGACCGAAATTTGTTGCTGACTAGAGTCGTCCGGGGATTGGTCGGTCTAGAATTTTCAGTATATTAAAATTGAAAAAACAAAATTCCGAATATTTTTTTTTGAATTTTGCGCAAAACGCATTAAATGTCGCCAGATCGATTGGAGATGAATTTACATAATATCTACATACCACGTCTCTATGGGCCGAAGGATCGTCCAAATTTAATTCCTCAAGAAAGCAAAAACATAAATTTTTGAAGAAATTTCGCAAGCTTTGGTAGAAATTTCAATTTAAAAATCGAATTGATGATTATAGAAATTTTTTACGTGATTTTCGAATCTGACGCAAACTAATTCCACGTCACCGTCCACGCATAATGTATTAACCCGTTGTAATGGAATTCTGTATTCAAAATCGGTAAAATGTTGACCATTGACTGCAATCTTGAGAAAAAAAGAAAATTTCAGAATCATAAAATATAACTAATTTGATTTCGATCACGTGATTGAATTTTTAAACTTTATCATGTGATCCGAACTTTCAAGCACATTTTGAAATTGCCATCACAAACTACGTCATTGAACGAAAATCAATATCACGTGATTCGAAACTTTAATTAGAATTATGGAAATCTTGAGATCCAATTATTTCAGTTACGTGATCTAATAATTGATCATTTCGAATAAAATTTCACTCTTGATTAAAAGTGGTTTAATTTTCGACACATTTGTGGTCAGTTTTAGTCTAAAAAAACGAAATTTGGAATTAAGTTCAATCAGAAAATGAGCAGGATAAATTTTTTCTCGCCTCCAAATACTCCGATTTTTTATCACCTTATACCGGTTTTCTTCGCACAAAATCAAAATTTCGAACGGTTGACCGGTTTTTTTGAACGGAAAAAAGCCGAACGATTCTTCAAAACCCCATTGTTGATTTTGTAAAGAATTTCGGACAAATTTCGATATGTTTTTCAAATTCGAGCCACTCAAATTGAACATACAGCCACCGGCGGCGGCACCCGCGGCGCCGCCGGCCGTCGTCGAGCTGCTCGACGATTCGAATCGCGGGCACAAATGTAAACTGATATCGTCGCGGGGATTAGTCGACGGGCCGCATTGTAAATCGACGGCGAACCTTAGACGAGAAGAAGGGTAAAATATAAATTATTAAGTACGGAAAAGAACAAATTTTCCACCTCTCTCGAGGTGAAAATCGGCGATTTCCGAATAGATTTTTGAAACTTTACCATTTAGCGTTGGAGGGCGTTCGTCCGGCGATTTGAATGATCATTCCGGGACGGACGTTTTTGATCGCATATACGAAAGGAACATCCTTGAAAAACGAAAATTCTTAAATTCTTCGAGGCGTTAAAAAACGTGAATTTCCAGAATTTTGAGTTGAATTATTTTTCTAAATTCAGTCGACAACGACGAATTCATTCGAGATTAGAAACAAATCATATAAAACTCACGGGATTCGCGATGAAAACCATCGCTGACGATGACTCGCTACAAATGTAAAAACCTAAAAAACGAATATTTCTTAATTGCAAGTTCGTGAATATGAAAATAGCAAAACAAATGAGAATTTTGGTCCGTTGTACACACTTTAAACATTTTGGAATGTCTAATTAAAAAACCGTTAAAGAAATTTCTTGAAGATCGCAGAAACATCAACTGAAATCAAAGCGTTCATGCTCTTTCCGAATAATAATTGTACCCAAAATTCTTTTTCACATTTTGTGTCATTTAAACGCAATCAGGGATCTTAAAATCAACTCAAAAACGCATAATGGGGGCGTCTGTGATCGGTATTTTTGGGCGAAAAAGCAACTTTGGCAAAAAAATCCGGCAAAAACGCGCTTCAAAATTTTTGATCTTGGGTTTTTCTAGATTTTTGTTGAATCGGAATTATTTTCGTAAGGCATCTGGATGCAACTTATGCTAAAAAGAGAACTATTGCTACGAGAAGTAAGAAAAATTTGACATCTCCATCTTATTCGGATGATGAGCATAAGAGAAATATATTAATTTACATGATATAACCGTTAAATGTTTTGCAAAACTGTATATGTCCCTAGACCATACGGAATGTTGCGAGTACAATTTTCTCTGTGCACTTTGATCTTTATCCATACACACTGAATATGCTTTACACGTCAGGCTTTTTCAGCCATTTTAAGGGCCTGGGGCCCCTAAAAATTTGAAAATGGCTCCAAAAATTATAGGTCTAGGAGCCATTTTGGCTCCTAAAATTCCGACTTACTTATTAAAACATAGAAAATTTTTCTGCACTCCCCGCCAAATGTCATTCTGTAATTTTTCGAATTAGTCTATTCATTTTTTTTCTACAAATCAGGCTTTTGGGGAAAAAAAATTCCGAAAAAGGAAAAAAATATATCGGTTCGACGAGGAAAAGATGAATTTTGGTGGATTTAAGAGCTCCAAAATGTGAATTTTCTCATCTGTTCTGTGACTATAATTTCAAATATTGAGTCGAGTTCGAATTCATAATTAAAATGGAGGCGATTTTCGTGAATTTCAAGTTTAATTTGAATTTTTTCAAACTCATGAAAGTATAAACATATTTTTAAATTTGTAAAATGATATATGCACGTTTTCGAGCATATGATTATTGAATCAGTTATCCTTAAGTTATTAGCATTTTAGAGTGTCAGAATCTTAAAAAATTTTCGTTGCGTAGCGCCGGAAAGATATGCATAGAAAAAAATAGAAGAATAAGAATAGAAGCCGCATTTACAAAACCCTAGACTTTTAGCCAGAAGGAAATGAACTCAAGAGCTATATGTATCTTGGAAGAAGATTTGTGCAAGAATAAACGAAATATTGTTTTTTTATGCATAAAAGAATTTTTCTTGCATAAAGATTTCTTAGCCGATTTTTGTAGATGTATAAAGAAGCCTGTAACTGAAAAACACTGGTTGGAAATAAAATTTTGAACAGTAATTTTTTTGAACACGTATATATCGACTGACTGAATATCCATATAATTTAATTATAACCGTTCCGTAGTCTGTTACAAGCTCATTTTTGGCATTGTTCAATTAAAAATTTGTGGGTTCCAAAATTTCAGTTTTGCCCCTGAAAATTTAGGCGTTTGAGTCAATTGGATCCTGGTTTTCAAAATTTCGACGTTTGAGTCAATTGGATCCTGGTATTTTGTGCTAAAAACCGTATTTTGAGTGCACAAAAAACACTGATTGAAATCCCTGGCGAACACTGTTTTTTCCACGAATTTTTTTTCACAAATGTGGGAAGAGGTCAAATTTCTTTTCCAAATGTGGAAAAAACTTTTTTTCGTCCTAAAATCCTCGTTTTTTCGTTTGAAAATGCTCATAAACACTTTATTTAAGTGTTTTTGCGCTTTTTAAAGCATTCTGATAATCATTCTGATCATATATCTTAAAAAACAGATTTAAATTTTGTGTTCATAAATCGTAATTTCTAGAAATTCATCATTTGAAAAATTTTAAAAGCATTAATTTGTTCGTAACCTTCCATAAATCTGACTGAAGTGCTATGAGACAGAAGCACAGTTTTCTTTAGCGCGGCGCTAATAAAACATGGGGCGCGCTAATGAAAAATTTTGGTCATAAGCGCTGAGCGCTAATGACGAAATTTTTATTGCAGAATTTACAAGGCCGTTGGTACTTGTCGATTTCATGTCTCTCACAGAGAAAAATCTCAAAATTTTCCGGCGCTACGCGCCGGTCAATGAGTATAACAGAACAGTCATTGCTTTCTATCAGGTGCGGCCGTTAGCATATCTACTTCCATTTACTAATTAACATTCGTCAGTTTCTATCAATTGAATTACTTCATTTCTTTTTTACTAATTTAAAAGTCAATAATTTGCTGATAATTGAGATTTTTCATCACTTCTCAGAATTTTATTCTCTCGCTTCGTTTGGAGTTTCCCAACGTTTTGAAACGCTAACCTTCACAATCTGTGATTGGAAGACGATAAAATCATCATAACAAGACGGTAAATTTAGAGCTTCTGTCCAGGAATAATTGTTGGGAACATTACATTTTCCAGCATTTTGGAACTCAAACATCCGAAAATTTTCCTGGCGCTGCGCGCCGGGATAAAAAAGGTATTACGATGCATTAGTTTCATTCCGATTAATTTTCATTGTTATGAAGATTCATTTTCCAACCTTCTAGAATGTAAAAGCCTGAAATTTTTTTCCGGCGCGAATTTTTGCTCGGTTGCGGCCCTGTGAATATATGTAGGTACGTTTTAAAGAAAGCTGTCAAAAATAAGTATACAATAGCACATTTCTCAATAATCCTTAATACAATCACTAATGACTTGATCACTATTGTAAAAAGAAATAAACTATGTACTGTGCGCTAATAAACTTTTTCTGCGCTAATGGAGTCAAACTGCCATTAGCGGCACTGGTAATGGGTGTGTCGCTAAAAAAACACTGGTCAGAAGCGTAGAAATTTTCCAAAAATCCTTCCATAAATTCCTTGAATTGAATTTACGTTAAGAAAGGAACAAATGCTTCAAAAAGTTTAGAAAGTTGTCGTGTTGATTTTTCACAAAAAATCTATGAAAGAAAAAATGCGGATCTTCTATAGAGATATAATATTCAAGATTTCCAATTAAACAATAGTACGTTTAAGATGATGAAAACTGTAAAAGATTAAATGGTAAGTGAAGGTAGACATGCTGAAAGCCGCGCTTGAGCTTGGTAAGAAATAGTAATGATTATTAAAATAATAACATTTTTGAGATTCGGACCTCCTAAAACATACCTGTAATTGGGGGGGGGGAGGTTGGGGGGACCCCCACCCCCAACTTGGTCGAACCCTATACCCAAATGTCGGGATCCCATCTTCCCTATAACCCTATACCCTACACCCAACCCCCCCCCCAAACTCGGAAAAACTGGAAAAAATTAGGAAAAAGTGGATTTTTTGGGAAAATTTTCGAAATTTTTTCGGCCTTTCTGGAGTTTTTTTGACACCCCTCCACCAACTGGTCGGACTTCTTACAGGTATGTCCTAAAATGGCATACCCAAGCATTTTGTTGTATTTGGAGACATAAGCCTGCAAAAATGAGGGAAAACTCAGAAAATTCTGTTTATGTTAGTCTCTTTTAAGTCCACCAGAAACGCATCTTTTCGGGTTTGAATTCGACGAAATTTTTTCCACAATAAGAACCATACTTTAAGAATGGAACTATACTTCAAGAATGGAACCTACCAACTTCAAGAATGGAACCTGGTCCACCAACCTATGGACTTAATGCGTTTACCACTACACAATTTCACTAGAAATTATAGGCACTATATTCCTTTAAGACCCTTAATACTATTTTAACTAACAACTTCATTTGGAAGAGCCTCAACAGCGCTGCGCCCTTTGGGCGCAGCTGCTGTACCGTAAGCCTAAGCCTAAGGAAAATTTTAAAGGAAAAATAAATAACAAACCACTCATATACAATAATTAGGCTGAGGGCGGGGAACCGACTTATAAAATTTAGCCAAAAATTTTTTCACTCCGAAAACGTACTGAAAACCTTAAAAAAGTTCAGTGCCAAAAGTTTGATAAAATGAAAACATATACTAACAGAAAATACTTTCACTGCATTAATTTGCATAAAAATCGTGCCTGCTCTATTTTCTCTAACCACGCCAGTGCAATAAGAAAAACTGATCTAGCTAGAAAACGGTTTCTACGATGAGGAAAGAAATCGAATGCTGTGAAAATTCAGATATTTTAATAGACTTTGTCATGAAGTTTATATTTTCCTCTAGGTTCGGCTTCTTTCCTAACAACTATTGAAGACTAAATTAGGATGTCTTGTCTATAATTGCTTTCTCCTCAAAAAAGCCAAGTCGAAAGTCGCGTCGCATAAATTTTTAGATCAAAAATTGTGCCAAAAATGTAAATTTTTCTGTTTGAATCAAACACCAAAGATTTAAGTTTCGGTTCTCAATCCACCAAGTGAATGAACAGAGAAAGTTAACAATTTCTATCCTTTCACTAGTCATTGAAAATCTTAAAGTCTGTTGCGATAATACAAATATACTATTCGAATAGAATCCGCTCGCGTTCGGGACAAAGAAAAGTAGTTAACATTAAACACTCATTAAATCGACGCGAAGCGCCGACAAAATTTTGCGTTTTCGGCCCCTAAAATAGCTAAAAATCAAGGAAATTTAGCTTCAGACCAGTCAAAAAATTTGTGCCAATTGGCAGAAACGCTCAAAATTTTTTGTGTTATTCCAAATTTTTCTGTGCCAAAAACCATGTTTTGGCTTAAAAAAAAACACTGTTTCCAGCCCCTAAAACGTCTAAAAATCAAGGACATACCTGTACTTGGGGGGGGGGGGTTGGGGGGGGACCCCCCCCCCCAACTCGGCCAACCACCGTTTTTTTTTTCCTCGAAGATTTTTTCCACATGAGAACCGGACCCAAAATTTTTTTCCTCATTTTCCAAAAATTTTCCACATTTTTAAAAATGCTTATAATGTGGCTGCGGATGCTTTTTTGTGCATTTTAGGAGCATACCCAAGCATCTTGTTGTATTTGTAGTCAGAAACCTGCAAAAATGAGGAAAAAAATTGAGAAAATTCTGGTTATGTATGTTAGTCCAAAGTGAGCTCATGAAGAATATATTGGTGTTCTATAGGAGCGGATAAAGCAAGTTAACGATAGAGTTCTCATGAATTAATCTGCTATCAACATTCCTGTGATTCCGATTAGAATTATCTAATTTTATTTTGTTCTTGGTCCGGCGCGGAGCGCCGGAAAATTTTTTTGATTTTCACTTTCTAAAACGCTGGAAAATGAACCTTCATAACGTTGGGAAATAAATTAAAATCAGACTGATGAAGTGTAATTTGCTTCCCATTCCGGCGCCATGCGCCGGAAAAATTTTCGGGTTTTTGAACGCTGAAAAATAAATCTCTCCAACAGATATTCATGAGCAGAAGTTCTAAAATCGTAGTCTAGAATGATGTCTTCAATTTCCACCTTCAATAAACGCAAAAGTACAGATTGCAAACGTTTAAAAAATTCCAATCATCGAGAGAAAAAATTGAGACTTGATGAAAAATCTCTATTTTCGGCGACATAATTGACTGTAAACGATTAGAAAATGAAACGAGCTAACTTGATTGATAGAAACTGTTGAGCATTAATTAGTAAGTCGAAGTAGATATGCTAACGGCCGCGCCTGATAGAACATAGTTATAATTATACCCATGACCGGCGCGAAGCGCCGGAAAATTTTGAGATTTTGACCTTTTAAAGTCCACCAAAATGCATCTTTTCGGTTTAGAGTTCCCCAAAATTTTTTCCACAATGAGAACCATACCCAAAATTTTTTTCCTCATTTCGAAATTTTTTTCCTCAAAAGACCCCATTTGAGGAAAAAAAAAAACGGTGCGGCCAACCCTATACCCAAAATCATTTCCCCCCCCCCCCAACCCCCCCCCAGTTGGGAAAAAATTAAAAAAATTTGTCAAAAAGTGTATGTTTTTTGGCCTTTTTTGGGAAAAATTTCGACTTTTTCCTACCCCCCCCCCCCAAAATTTCGGATTTACCCCCCCCCCCCCAACTGGTCGGAGGTCTTACAGGTATGATCAAGGAGATTTAATGTTTGACCATTCAAAAATTTTGTGCCAATTGGCAAAAACGCTCAAAATTTTTTGTGCCATTCCAAATTTTTTTGTGCCAAAAACCATGCTTTGGCCCAAAAAAAACACTCTTGCTTCATTGTTAAAACTTTAAATCAGTGAACAACGCAATTGTGTACAGTATCGAAAAATTCAGCACGTGGGTTGTTACAAACGTTATATCCTGGTTGTTTCCTCCGAAAATAGACAAACATGTCGTCGTTAAAATAATTTACAATACATCAACTTAATAACTACAGTCTGTTTATTTCAAGTGACAAATGCAGTGGAGAGATCGTCTAATCTCTGAAGCCGCATACTGTTTCTCCAAAATTGAGTTTTTAAACTAAAAACCTTAAAAAAACTTAGAAATTAAACTTAAAATCAAAATTACGATCCCATTAACTAAAATTCACCTATTTTTCAAGAAAAAAATCTAAATGTAATGAATTTTTGGGCATTTTATTATTTTATTTTGGATTTTTCCACGTTTTGTGCACGCATGCGGATAATCATTCATATTTCCGGGAAAGGTCGCTGCTCCAATTCTCTCGGGAAACATGCGAGTCAGCTTCGAAAGAAAACTTTACTCAATTCATTTTAAAATGATGTATGCAGCGATCTTATATGAAAGTAAGTTAAATACGAAAAAGCTAAGTAAGCTTATTACTATAATCGCTTAAAAAAATTTTCGTATGGGCGACAAACAGAACGGCTGAAAATTTCTTCCTGCAACCCTATCAAGTCGTCAAAATTTCTCGACTTACTCAGAGTTATCAACAAAAATTTTATCTCGAAAATAATTCAATAGCACAAAAATTAAACAAAAAACCATCATTCGTAATTTAATTTTGTTTTCTTTCAGCAAAGAATGACGAAAATTTATTGAAGTATTGATTCCAAACGATAGTTTTTTATGTGTCTGGGGCCACCGCAACCATGTGATTTTTGAGCAAGCCTGATTGGCAGAAAGTCGGAAAATTTGGTGATTTATTTATGCTACGTTCGAGCAGAATGAACTTCATGTCAAAATTAAATGAATTTGAATTTTATCAACAAAATTGCATCACGACACAGGGATAATGAAAACTTCTGATTCCTCCATGGTCTGTTTTTCTTGAAACGCTTCTAAATGATGGAAGTGGAAGGAAGTAGCATTCCAGATTTTTACGATTTGTTGAGGAACAATATGTCATATAGGACTGGAAATTTGTAAGCATACTGACTTAACCTTTAAACATTTTTGTAGTGAAAAATTTTACAATGAGAGCTCTATGTAAACAATTCTGACTACAGTATTGATTCATGTCACTTTTCTATTTGGAAGCATTTTATAAAAAACAGACTATAGCTCATCTCTGCTTTTTCGCCCTTTCTCTTTTCATCAAGAAAAACGGTCACTTTTTTTCGGAAATCTTCGATACTTTCTTATTTGATTGGTTATCCAGAGGATGAACTACATTCTCAATTGACACTGATTCTAAAACGCGGGCAAGAAAATGAATTGTTTCATTGAATTCTGCGATTTCTTGTAGATAGACGAACTGACAATACGTTTTCGAACAATTTCCGCACTACTATAAATTATGGAATTTTGGAAATGCACTTCCTGCATATAGCGCTTATTAGCTTTGATCGCCATTCACCATTTCTGCTTGTTCGATCGAAATTGTTTGAAATACTGCAAGTTATGCGTGCTAGGAAGTTTATGAATCCCTTAAATTTCAAATTGCAAAAATGTCCCAACTTTTTGGCAGAAGCCAACTTTGAAAATATTATGAGCCACAGCTATGCCATTGAATATTCAGTCATACTTGCGTTAGATCTTG
Organism: Romanomermis culicivorax; assembly: GCA_963922205.1. Taxonomy (NCBI): domain Eukaryota; kingdom Metazoa; phylum Nematoda; class Enoplea; order Mermithida; family Mermithidae; genus Romanomermis; species Romanomermis culicivorax. The sequence continues at coordinate 936,900 of CAWUHX010000055.1, read as the reverse complement.
AAATTGGTTCAGTCTTCACAAAATAACTGAAATTCAATCCTTTTCCTGCCTCGACTGAAGGAGAACAGGGTTCTCCAGCTGGACGTCTCGATAATCCATCAGCGTTAGAATTTACCAGACCCTTACGACGAAATAAAGCAAATTTATAGGAATTTAGTTCCTGTTGCCATCTCAAAATTCTACCACTGTTACCTTTGTAACTTTTCAGTGCTTTAACTGCAGAACTATCACTGACTAAATCGAAGTCACGACAGAAAATGTTGGGTCGAAAAACATTTTTTATTGCCCAATGCACAGCTAGCATCTATTTTTCGTTGATATGATATTAAAGCTCAGTTTCAGATAATATTCTGCTCGCATATGCCACGGCCCGCTCTCTTTCTTCATCCCCTTCAGCTAAAACAGCGCCAATGCCTTTTCTGCAAGCGTCAGTATAAATTATTGACCTTTTGCAAAAATCAGTATATCGTAAAGTTTGATAATTAAGAGCTTATTTCTTTAATTCAGAGAAAATTTTCACACATTCATCAGCCAAGATACCCTTTCTGAGGTCCATCAAAGTTGAAGCTTTCTTTGCAAAATTTGGAATAAATCTTCGATAATACTGTATAAAACAAAGAAATGAAGATAGTTCTTCTTTGTTTTTAGGAACAGGCCAATGTACTATGGCATCAATTTTGTGTGGATCAGGCCTAATGCCTTCAGGGGAAATGATATGACCGAGGAATAGTACATTTTCCTACCGAACTGACATTTACTGGCTTTCATAACAAGTCCTGCACTTCTTAGATGATCGAAAACTGTCTGAAGATGCTTCAGATGTTCGACGAAACTATTGGAAAAAATTATTATATCGTCCAAGCAGACCATGCAAAATTTTCAACAAAAGGAACTTAAAATGAGATCCATTAATCTCTGAAAAGTCGATGGTACATTACACAGAACAAATGGCATTACCACGAATTTAAATGACCCTTTCCTAGTTTCAAACGCAGTTTTCTCACAACTATCTTTTTCGAGTTCCACTTGCCAATATCCTTGAAACAAGTCGATAGTCGAGAAAATCTTAGCAGTCCTTTTTTGTGATCGCACTCAACAACCAAAAATTGACACAAGATCTCCAAGTCCCGTCTTTTTTCCGTAATAAAACGAAATTCCCACGATATGGACTAGTCGAATGCCGAATGATTCCATGTTTGAGCATCTTTTCGACTTCTTCATCGATTATTCACCTCTGTCACTCGGGAATTTGCGCTACCATTTGAATTGATGGGGGCTCTGTTCCGGTATCAATTCGATGTTTAATCAAACCTGCTCGTCTAATACAACCTGTAGCTTCTACGAATAAATCAGCATTGCTCGCCAATACTCCAATCAATTTTAACTTTTCTTCTTCATTCAGAATCGAACTTTCAGCAGCAGAAACCGAAAATATTTCGCTCAAAATTTTCCGAGCGATTTCGCCCTTCACTGCTGCTACCTTGGGCCTGGAACTACCATTAGAACCCAAAAAACCGTTATGCTCTACCACCGGTACCTGTGGAGATGGAGAACAACCAATAAACTTTTGTTCCTGTTATGTTTACTTCTCTGCTTAGATCCGAGGATGTCAGCAATATAACTCAAGTCCTATTGGCTTGTACTCAATCGACTACTGTAGGTCACTCAAAGGAGCTTCCTATTAGCAATCGACTAAACACAGTGCAACAGTCCTCAAGCAGAAATAAACACAACCTTCAGTCACTAGTAAGTAACTGGAAACTCTAACTCTTGCAATCGAAGGGCACTCAGGGTCTCCCCAGATGCCTCCTAAAGGTTCACACAAATACACAGAACTCACTTCAATAATATCCAAAAGGACTGGGGCTTCACCTTGGCTTGGCTCCCGTGTAAGACGACTCCCTCCGACCGCTCAATGCGCGAGAAATAATAATGATATAAATAATAAATAATTATTATAATAATATTATGCAAATATGGTGTGGGGCTGTCAGCATCTGCCTTTACTAGGCGAAACAGTACAATACAATTTTATAACGGACGCGACTCGCCCGAAACACACCAAAATTGCGAAGGTAAACACGAATAATAATAATGTTTTCTTCCTTTTTGGTGGAATCGTAACTTTGTCGATTCACCAATTTTGCATAGATGTGGGATTGCTACTGCCCTAAGCACATCCCCAACATCCCTCGGGCCTTGAAACTGACCAACGGGAGGTGAAGAAGGAAACCGTGAGCAGGACTTTTACCTTTTACGGTGTGACCTACTACTGGATCCCAACTTAAAAGGATTATGATCCGACCCCGAAGGGTGTACGGGTCATAATCGTCCTGACCTGACCCCGAAGGGTGTACGGGTCAAGACCACCTCCAACGTCAAGTCTTTTTACAAGGTTACCTAGGTCTGTCCACTGAGATGCCGTGGCACGATCGATCACTGATCCAGCATCTGACGGATCGACGACTCTGCATCGGCTTGACTTTTCCCTGGCTTCGCCAGCGTGCCTTGAGGCTCCCAGGTACCTTCCTCCACAGTCGATCGCTTTGTCCCATTGAGTGATGTGGAGTGTCTTTGGCAGCAGCGTCCCAATCCTTGCAGTAATCGGCTACTTTCGTCCGCTCCATCGCCCCTATCGGTTCGTCGCCAATTTTTTGTACGAAAAAATTTTAAAATACGATATGGCGAACAAATATTTACAAAACTAGTAGGGCGAAAAAATTGAGCAAAAATTTTAAAATACGAGGCACACATGACAAAATATTTACAAGGCACCGAAAGAACGACAAGAGAAATACGAGGCAAAAATGACGAGATTAAAATACAAGAAAAATAACAAATGCAAAATAAGTGAAAGAAAATTAAACCAAAAATGTGGACTCAAGCGATGAGCTTGGCCAAAAATGAGATTTTTTGAAAGGCAACAACACAACCAAAAGTTTAAATAATATTTTTGTATTTTATGTTTTATAATGTTTTTGGATTTTTGTAATTTTTTATGTTTTTGTGTTTTTTGTATTTTTTGAATAAATGAAATGGAGTCAAGAATGGAGGATTTTTGACCAAGATTTTGGCGGCTAAAAAATTATTGTTGCTGCCCGCCGCCTTGCTGCTGGCCTTGTTGATGACCTCCGCGACCTCAGAATGCACCACGAGGGTGTTGTCCTCGGTATATACCTCGGCCACCAACGTAACCAGCTCTGCCCCTGTTCGGATTGTTAAAATGGGGCACCCCTTCCCCGTCCTCCACGAGCTCCCCTAGCACCCTGTAGATGCTGTATAGGTTGCTGTTGTTTCGGAACGGTTCTGGAGGCTTGCCCAGTGCCAGAACTGGGGCCAGCGAAGACCTGGTTGGCTATACCAACCGTGGCTCCTTGACCACCAGTTTGACTGCTTGCGGGTCCGGGTGCCCGAAAGGTCTGTCCCGCATCGTTCTGAACTTTGCTAAATTTAACAGTAGTCGGAGGACTTGGGCTACCTGACCTTTTGACATCCATCTCTGCCGCTTGTTGACTGTAATTATACATCACCAAGCGATAGGCAGTCTTGAAAACATCCGAAGCAGTGGCACTCCGATATTCCTGTAACAGCATGATGTTTGCAAACACTTTGGCTGAGACCGATCATTTACCGATCTGCTCAGCCGTAAGTGGTGCATAGTCAAGCATAAGGAATATCATCATACACAAATATCTGACAGCTGCAAATACGACACTCGCTGGATATTCCGTGAGCCATTCAAGGACAATCTCACGAATGATCCTATCCCATAGTGGCTCTGGAATATTTCGCGAGTCGTATAAAAATCCACCTTGGACATCAAACTGTGGCTGATACAGTTTGTATATAGTCCTGACCGCTTTATTGACCATCAGCCAAATCTCTGGATCTTCAAACTGCTCGTCGCAGAAATAATTAGCCAATTCCGGTGTAGCAAAAGAAATTGGACCTCTGGCTCTACTTTTATCTTTGGTGACTTGCCAAAAATCCAACAATACATCCCGGAATAACTCCACCGTCATTTCTGGTGTTTGTTGATTTGGGTCAACAGTAACCAGAGTTAACGGCTTTATCTTTCCTGGTGTAAAGATTTGAACTTTTTGTCCTGCAACCTGTGGCTTGCTAGGAGCTCCCTGCACCTTGGGCTGACGCCGTCCGGAAGCAGAGGTGTCCGTAGCCTGCGACACAAATTGCGTGGACTGACTCGTTGCCATCGATAAAGTACCTGTAGAGACAGTCTGCGACACAGGAGTAGTTGAAGATATGGTGGTCACGGATACCGTTGCTGAAGCCGGAGCAGGAGTTTTGGCGGGTTTCGGCTGCGTAACCTTTGCAGGCTGCGCAATTGCCTTTTCCACCTTTTTCTTCTCCTGACAGGCTTTTGTTTTTCGTTTCTTTTTCAAGTTAACGAAAATTTGCCTATCATTTAGTCCTTTTATTTTCATATTTTTTATCGCCTCAGCAGTATAGTATCTGGGAACACCTTCTTTGTCCCAGGTCAAGGCTAATACTTGAATTTCCTTATCCTCTTCAGCCAGCCGGGCCGCTAGCTCTTGTGGTGTTTCCACCACAGTATGGCTAGGTGTCCCTGCTGTCTGCTCTTCTTCCTTCTTCTTTCCACCTTCGGCATCCATGTACTCATTAATATATGCCTGATCATAGACGTTCTGCTCATCCTGGGTAATCGGAATTTCTTCCGATTGCGCTTGACTTTCTACGCTAGACAAGTACTGACTCGCATCCATAGATGTTTGTGTGACTTGTAGCGTAGGTAAGCCAGGCGGCGGCGGCAGCATTTCCGTCTGCAGCTGCGTCACAACTTGTGGTTGCGGTTGCAACTGCGTGACAGAAGGTGCTGTCACCGCAGATTCGGCTACTTGGGGGTCGGCGATCGAAATATACAATAATGCGTCTTCGTCGTCAACCTCCTTGCAGCTTTCCTCTCCCAGGAGTGCGGAATTATCCTCATCCTCACTTTCCAATTCCATGACGTCCTGGTCCACTAGACCCGTTTGAACTGTGGGTTCATTATCAGGGTCTAGTATATCAGATTTCGTCCTGAAATCGGATTGTTTGGTTTGATTACCGTATGAATAGGTAACCATGGGTAATTCCGACGGCAGAGGCCTCCGGTGAATACACTTTTCAGGAAATTTAATAGTATACAACGGATAATCAGCCGGTATACATCTGATCTGACCCGTCTGAAGAGTAGGCGTGTCTGGTGATAGGCCATATCGCAGTGACGGGGTTTTACTACCGAATTCCGCATAGTAGAATCTGACGTAGAAAAAGCAGTTGGCCCAATAATCCTTGTTATGGGTAATATTGTCCTTTGCTTTTTCCGTCGAAATTGGAGAACCTATTTTGTTGCGCAAGCGCAACCGAATAGGCATAAAACCAAACCTATTTTGCCAGGTCGTAACCCTTTTGCCTTTTACAGCATGTTCAGGTTCCGTTGGCGGTAAGGATGCTACTATGTCGTAATTCTGTAAAACCCTGTCATCGGTCTTCCATGCCATCTTCTTTATTAACTCTGCATCCTCCTTCGAGTAGGATTTGAGGAAATTATAATTCAATAATTCCCTCAGTATGTAATCGTACTCAGCACGGCTATGAGGCCAGAAAACAAAGAATGGTAGAGGAATTAGGTTGCATGCCTTTTCCAACGCAGGAAACTTTGTTGAGTCCATGACATGCTCGTAATTCCTCAAGTCCGCCATCCAATGATCCCTGTCGTACTTAGCCATACCGGTGTCGATTTCCACTGGTTCGTAGCAGTCCGTTCCGAGTTGAAACGATTGAAGCTGCTTCGACCAGTCCTGTCGAGGAGTCTTATTCATGGCAAGACCGGCTGTGATATACCATACAACATCTACAGGATCGGTCAATTTGAAAAATGAAACCCCTTGCAACATTTCTGTATGCAGTCGGTTTATCACCTCGTTTGTCCTATTGACCTGTTGCTCCATCGTATCCATGTCCTCCGGATCACTTACGTCTTCCCATTGATTCACCTTCTTCTTGCTTGGACCAGCTTTTAGCGCCTTGGGATAAACCCCAGACAGTAAAGTGTGGACCGTAGCCTTAGCGGGATTTTTAATATTCGCAGGACACGAATATTCCGGCAAGTCATTATGAAATTGTGTAGCCCACCTAGCCATTACCTCTTGCCGCATCATATGGTAGACCTTGAACAACTGCCTCTTTACGATGTCCTTCTCATCTACGAAGTTTCGATCCTCGAACCCGGTTAGGTCTTGAGAGTACACCGTATAGAAGCGGAAGGCCAAGGTTTTCACTTGGGCCGGTGATACAATATCATGGGGGTACGTTGCCGTAACCCCACTCAATTCACCGCAAAACCCGTAGTGAAAGAACCCTAAAAATACGGCAATTGAATAATAGGCGTCCAGGCCAGCATACACAATTTCTGTGTCTTGAATCTTGGGGGCCAAGAACTTTTCTCGAATCTTTTTGTCACCGAAGTCGCATTGGTATTTGCCGACATCAGCCAAGTAAAATTCGGTGAAAAGTCCTTTTAACCCAAGGTTTTCAGGACACAATCCTAGATCACGAGCGTGATTGGCCATGGGCCCCGTCATCAATCTGACGCAAATTTCACAGTCCCAATATTTTCCAAATCCTTGGAGTATACGGGCCTGTATAATTTTCGTCTTATCATGAGCCGAGGCCCCTGACCTGGATCCGTAGACGTTCAAAATTGCAACCAGATCGTCCACAACTTTGAAACCAACCAAGAAACGATCCACCGATGCCAGGAATGAAATCAAAAGATCCCATTCCTGCGGCTTCAATGTTGTAAGGTCAATCACAAAGCTGGAACCATCTATGTGTGCAAATGACACCAGCCTAGCGAACTCTTTCCCTTCCAGGTTCTGGATCGCTACCTTATAAGGTATAATACATACCTCGGTCTTCTTGACCTTTTCGACGTCAAATCCGACAACGCCTAGCCCCCAAAACTGGCTTGTGGCCAATTGCTTCAGGATCGGTTCGACGTTGCCGCCGTGAACCCGTTCGGGTTCCATTGGTCGTTGCAGCCAATAACCCATCGCGCCGGCGAACCATTGTTCGATTTCTCCGACGCGGACCAGACGCTTGATGTTGTAATCTAAAAATCAAAAAGAATTTGCCCCTTGACCCTTTATAAATCAGGCATTAGGCCACTACCACCAAATAAATAATCAACTTTGACCGGCACCAAATTAGGAAAAAGATTTAGCGTGGGGAAAAATAAATTAATTAGTGAGGTTAGGTGTCAAAGTCATAAAGTAAGCAGGCCCAGTGGTTAACGCAAATGCTACACCAATTTTTCAGGAACCTCACATCTGCACCACCTTTCGCTTCTCGACGTCGGCCGCCGTCAATTTACCACTTACCCTAGCGATAACTTCACGCCTCGGTACCAAAATTAAGTAATGAATAAATAACCAATTAAGGTTTTAATTAATCCAAGAAATAAATTTAGTAAACCAGGGGCTTTAATAAAACCAAAAATTAAATGCTTCGGAATCCGATCCAAGGTAAAAACCATTAGACTTTGGCTTTTTAGGGCCGTAAATCCATTAGGTTTTTTCTTTTCACCTATCTTAACATTTTTAGAAACTTTTCTTCGAACTCGTTTTCCCCTTGGTTGGCCCATTCAGAAAATTGAGCGTGAAGAAATCATTCCTAAGACACCTAAATGGGCGAATTCGTCCCACATATCAAGAAATAATTAAATAAAAACTTACCGTCGGTCAAAAAATAACGATTGTTTTGGCGGCCTTGCGGTTGGCCCGCCTTGATGTGGTCGGCGTGCGCGCAATAATTTCGCGCGAAAGGCGCAACGCCTAATTTCGACATTTTAAAAAATTTTTTAAAAATTTTTTCTTAAATTCCGCGTTGTATCTTCTAAAGTAAACAAAATGTTAAAGAACACTTATCGTTACTTCAATATCGATACAATATACGAAATTACCGAAAATAATTTTATCGGGTCCATGGGCTGGACGAAAAAATTTTATTCCGAAAATTTTGTGCGACGCGGAGCACAAGAAAAACACGACTTTTGAAATTGAAAATGAAAATTGGTCGTAAACCTCCCAAAATGTAATCCAAAAATTTTAGCGTCGGGTGTACAAATTAACAATATTATTCTTAAAATTTGACCCTTCGCTACCCAAAATTTAAAAGGTATTAAACGAGTAGAAATCGGTTAAATGACACAATAAATAAAAATTTTATTCACATAAAATACACGTATACGGCATTTTCCACTAAAAATTTTTAGACACCGAAATAACTACCGGATGATCTTCGGTTTCGGCGGGATTTCCAGTTGCGTTAACTGGAGTATCCCGGAAGACCTGCGACATTTCGTGTCGAGACCATCTGGTACCTTCGTATCGAAAGTGTTTTAGCCTACTTGCCGATACGACCTGCTTTTTAAGCGGGTTGTTCCAATGCGCTATTGTGAGCACATTGTCTTTCAATCTTTTGTCATCGATGATGATATATGGTCCTTGCCAAGGTAACCCCAATTTTTTCTGTCTGTCTACTTTCAACAGAACCCAATCTCGATTTTTAAAACCAGAAGTTTTAATTTTGTTATCAAAATATTTCTTGCTGTCCTTAGCGGCTTTTTGTATGTTTTCGGCAATACTTTCATACAAATTTGTAAGATGGGTAGCCAAAACATACTTGTAAGCCTCATAGTCATTAGGCATGACTATTCTAAGAGCAGCAGTGAAATTGATACCAAAATTAGCTTCATGCCCCCGCAGCAGTGAAAATGGCGAGCATTTCGTTGCTGCGTGAGGTGTGGCATTATATGCAAATACCACTGCACTGAGGTACCTTGGCCATTTATTGTTATCCTCAATTGCAACTTTTCGCAGCTGCTTTATTAGAGTTTGGTTAAATCTCTCAACCATACCATTACCCTGTGGGTGGTATGCCGTTGTGAAAATTTTTCTGCACTCTAACAGTTTACAGACTGCTTTCATAAGATCTGAATTAAATCCAGATCCGTTATCACTAAGAAGTTTTCTTGGGGTACCGTGCCTAAATATCACATGCTCTAAGAATGCATCCACTATGGTTTCAGCCGTCTGATCAGGAATCAATATAGCTTCAACCCATTTAGTGAAATAATCCTGAAAGACAATGACATATGGGCGACGTTCCCTCAAGGGAGCAATCCCTACTATGTCCACAGACACAATATCGAAGGGACCCTCCGGTATAATGGGTATCAATGGGGATATGGAGCTTTTACCGGGAGTAGCCACTTGGCAGACAGGGCAAAACTTCAACCAATTTCTGACATCTTTCTCAATGCCAGGCCACCAGAACCGCTGTTTGACAATACCCAGAGTTCTTTTGAACCCTTGGTGTGTCATTATAACGGCTCCGTGATATTGGTGAAGTATGCTGTCTCTGAGGGAATTCGGGACCACGATCTGATCATGGCCACGTCCCTCAGTTTCCCTATAAAGAACTCCGTTATCCTCATAGAATCCACTATGATACTTCGTAGTGCTTTTGACCCCTAATCTTTCCCAAATTGGGGTAAGATTAGTGTCTTCTTTTTGCAACTGAGTGATAACCTTTAGATCAATTGGATAATCGATCTTATCATCATCCTTTTCTTCATTCTCTCCTTCCTTCACCTCTTCAAATTCCTTCTCTCTATTCGGGAAAAGCCAAGCAATGTTTTCAGGATCATTTGGTACAGATGTACCCTGTTCTTGATTTTGTGCATTCTGATCCTGAAGTTTTGCTTGTCTTCTAGTTGTGACTGCATCAACTACCGTAAGCTTCTGCATTTCATTTCTGCTCTGCAATACATCTTTGGTAGTTGGTGCAATATTGTCATTTCTTACCGTCAATTCCTGGATATCTGTCAATTCCTTGGTCTGCTCGGGGACAATTTTTTCGTCTCTACTTTCAACTTCTTCGTCCCTCATCCTCTGAAATTGTTGCACCAGTATTTGGGTTTCAACTTCATTGGTTTGAGTTCCGAAATTACGAAATTGAATTTTGAAGACATATTCCCATTTTGGTGGGTTTTTGTCCTTAGCGTCTTCGGGTTCATCTTTTCTTGAGAGAAAATCAGCCATTGCGTTTTGTCTACCGGGCACATACTCCAACCTATGATTAAATTGATTTATAATGGAATACCATCTTTTCAATTTATCATTGGTTTGAGTATTTACTTTCATAGATAAGAGAGGTTTATGATCAGTTTTGATCAATACTTTTTGCCCAAACAAATAGTGCCGGTAAACTTTAAGACCATAGACAACCGCTAGGCATTCTCGCTCTGTAGCACACCACTTCCTCTCGTCTTCCTTAAGGATTCGGCTGCTATAGGCTATTACCCATTGGTCATCTTTAGTCTTTTGATAAAGTACTGCTCCCAGTGCGGTTCCACTGGCATCTGTTTGGAGAATGAACTCCGCAGTTCCATCCAAAACAGGATACCGTAGAAATGGCACTGAGGTGAGTGCTTTTTTCAGTTTTTCAAACGCTTGGCGATGTTCCTCTGTTGCTTGGAACTTCTTCTTTCCCGTAGCAGTAAGCTTATACAACGGTTCTGCAAGATTTGCAAGGTTTGGGATAAATTTCTTACACCATTGCAGTATCCCCAGAAATCGTTGCATGCGCTTAACGCTATTGGGAAATTCGAATTCCGTAATAGCCTTCACTTTTTTCGGATCTGGTGAGATTCCATTTTCGTCCAGTATGTGTCCAAGAAAATGAACACTTTTTGGAAGAAATTCGCACTTCTCCGGTTTAAGTGTTAGCTTTGCTTTCCGAAGAGCTTGCAAGACCAACTCTAAATTCTCCAAATGTTCCTCATAAGTCTTGGAGAACACAATGATATCATCAATATACACTAGGCAGATTCTCCAGACTAGACCATGCAACACTCTCTCCATCATTCTCTGAAACTCTGCAGGTGCATTTTTAAGTCCGAAAGGCATAACTTTGAACTGATATAGGCCTTCCTGACATATAAATGCAGTTTTCTCCTTGCTACTCTCCTCAAGTGGGACTTGCCAATATCCAGACTTCAGATCCAATGTGGTATAAAATTTGGCATTACCTAGACAATCCAAATAATCATCCATTCTAGGTATAGGGTACCTATCGTCCTTAGTAACCTCATTTATACCTCTGAAATCCACAACTGGTCTCGTGGAACCGTCCTTTTTCCCAACTAGGAAAAGTGGAGCAGCCCACGGTGACCGGCTGGGTTCAATAACTCCTTTATCTAACATGTCTTGGACTTGAGCTCTAATCCCTGATCTTTGGTTAATGGGAGCTCTGTAATAATGTTTTGCCACTGGCATTGCATTACCAGTATCAATTTTGCACGTAAGATACGGTGTTGTAGTTAAGGGATCATTGGGTAAGCTGAAAACATCCCTGTATTTAGACAGTTTTGCTACAGCTGTTTCCTTTAATTCCTCATTGATATCAGCCTTGGAGATCATTTTATATAGCGCTTCCCTAATTGCCAATGCATCATGCACGGACATTCTGGGAGTGGCATTAAAATTATCTTCAACACTAAATATCCCACAACTCGTACTTTGTACATCTGATACTCCTGAATTTTCTTGTAATATTGAGTCACAGTAGCCTACAACCTGGTTAGGTTGCAATTGGCATCCGGAACCCGTATTATTCGAAATCATCAGAACAAAGTCTTCCCGTTTACCATCAACCAGTGTGCTATCAACTCTGAATTTCTTTTCTTCTTTATTTCCATCTATGACCAAACAATCGAGATCTGTTTTAGACGATCGTTCCCATAACCTTGCCTTAATAAGCGCATCAGTTCCATGTGGTACGTATACTTTCGTACATGATACCACTGGAACCACTATACCTAATTGGCAGATCCTGGGGTATTGATCCTCTTCAGGACATGAATGTACTATAGGTGCTTCCCCTATACAATCAATGGCTTGTATATGACTCGCATGATCTTTAGGTACAACACTTATAGCTTTCTCAACTCCATTAAGTTTCATGATACCTTTACCAAAATCTATCATCGCTCCAACATCCGGATGTGCTAAGAAATCCGTTCCAATTATGAGATTTTCCTCCGCATTAGGAATGATTATGGCTTTCACCAAGAAAACTCTGAATTCACAATGCATTTTGAATTGTATGTAACCATGTGCATGTACTACTGCACCATCAGCAACAGTGACTTTTAGTATCTCAGGATATCCGGTATATTCTTCATCAAAAGCTTCCTTAAGAAACCATGAAGACATCACCGAACACTGAGCACCAGTATCCACTAAAGCCTTGGTGTTAGTATTACATACGGTCACATTAATGTGAAATGGGAGAGTTCGAGGAAATTTAGAAAACCTTAATCGTTCCTCCTGATTAGGAATTATCCCATGCTTGAACGCTTTCGTAACTTTTGAATAATCTTCTTTCATCATGGCACACTTCAATACTCCAGGCCATTTCATCTCACTAACACCTTGACCCATAGTGGCAATGCTATTAACACCTCCAGCAGATCCCAACTCTGTCTGACTGGACGTGGATGGTTGACTACTGGAAATGGCTTGCACACTTGGGCTAGGGTTACTGATTTGAACCTGACCTTGAGGGGGAGCTGTGATCATCAGCTGTTGGCTAGGGGCTGGCAGTTGTGGTGCCATATAGAGTTGCTCATTCCGCAATCTATTCTGGTAATCCATGAATCGTTGATAAGTATCATAATCCATGGTATCACCATAATAACCTACGGCATGAGCACCTCTACTGCTCCCGCCAACATATCCTCCTCTAAAGCCTCCAAACTGCTGCCTGAAACCTCTGTTTCCACCATATCGATTATCCCAATTACGTCCTTGTGCATTTTTCCATTGAAGGGTTTTACATTCGGACGTGTCATGAGAATTATTTCTATGGTATCGACAATATGGTTTCCTGAACTCGTTTCCACCAGGTTTTTGGGGTTTGCCCTTATTAACCTTGGCAGAAATTTCATTCAATTTAGCATCAGTTTTTTGGCTTATCTCCTGATAACACTGAGCCAACTTCGCAATCTCCTGTGATAACTTTGCTAGAACAGAATCACTGCTAGGTTCCTCACTAATGAAGGCTTTACGTGCTTTTTCACGAAAATCTTTTGAAAACTCCGTCACAGGTTCATCCATTTTCTGAACACGTCTTCTCAGCCCATTTTACGAACGATCAAAGTGCTGAGTCTGTACGAGTTTACTTAACAATTCACTCTTAGGTGAATTTTTTTTCCCAATTTTTCTTGTTTTAGACTTATAGAGTCAAGAACATGGGCTTCTCTGCCCTCAGTTAGATTTACAACAAGCCAATGTTTATACTCATCGGACCAATTAGAAGCTGACGCAGCTCTTTCTAGCTTTCCAAGCCACTCAAGAAAATCTTCTGGACATGTTACATCACAAGTTTTGAATTGATGTGGAACCTTAAACTCGTTTTCCAGTCTTTCAGTGCAATGACTTCTTTGAGATAGTGAAGGACATGGACTGGGTATGCGTGAAGTTTTATGCTCTTTTTTGCCTAGTTGAGGCTTTTTCTCACACTCGTCTTCACTTTCAAAATCTATAATTTTTCGATTACTTTGGGTGAAAAGTTGAGTTGACTCTCGAATTTAGTTCGAACATTACTCAAGTTTTCTTGAAAATTTATCGAAGTAGGAATATTTTCCAGTTTAAATTTAATCAGTGGACAGAAACCCAGAAAATGAGTAAATTTTTGAATTTGCAACGAATTTTTGTTGGAAGCTTTCTCCATCTTCCTCATTTTATGTTGTAGTCTTATGAATGTTCCACCACATGCTTCATCTAGCTTGTTCAACCTTTGCTCATACTTTATGATGGAAGAATTAAAATTTAGTGCATCTCCTCCACACATAATTTCTCGAGCAAATTTTTCTTTAAATGATCTGTCATAGAATGTAGTTCTTCCAGATCCGGTGATTTGCTACTTTCCAGTACATGGAAATTCTGTTTAAGCACATCAATCTCAAAAACTAGTTTGCCAAGTTTATCTTAAAAATCTTCCTTCAAAAAGGAAATTGTAGGAGCTAGTTCTACTGTACTTTTCTGCAGCTCATCTACCTCATTGTTTCTACTTTTGTTTTCTTTCATTGCCGATAAGCACGGTTCAATATCAGGTTTTAACTCTACATACGAATTATTCAATATAGCAACACGATCCGATAGTTCAGTGAGCATACTAAGAGCACCAATTACAGTAAGATTCATCTGATGAGAAAAAATTTGATTCTGTTGGTACTCTTACCTGTGTCCATTTGGAACAACGATATCGAATTATCGAACAAGACATACGACAAACGATATGACAACGAGAGATTAAAACTCTGGATTCAATTTGAAGATGGCGTCAACAAACTTAACAATGAAATATGAATAATAATATGGTACAATAAGTGAATAAGATGAGCAGCGTCTGCTTCCAAAGCTTCTTTTAAACGATAATGAAAAGACTGACCAGGTCTGGTCCACTATCGCCAGGTCGGCTGTTGCCTATCCTGGTGCCACCACCTATGGATAGTAGGAAAGGCTGGACAACCCAGACAGTGTATATTTGATGACTCATTTCCAGTGAGAGTGATATGAGCCCACCTAGGAAAAAAAGAAGCGGCACACGAGTTTTGAACTTTACTCCTGACGAGACGGTCACCTCTACTGAACACACAAAAAAACTAAACGAAATAAAGATATGGACAAATTACAGGTCAATCATAATTATAAGTGAAAACGAAGAAAAATAACATTTATGCGTGGTGAAAACTTGATATGAGAGAATAATAAAATGAGAATGGCTAATTTACATAAATGACTAAGATATTTTTGGTGGATCATATTACATAAGCAGCTATAACGGTGCTTGTATTACCCATGACCTCTGAAAAATCCTCATGTTGAGTGTATGTAATAGCTATGAAAGCCTCATTGATCAAATCGATTGATTTGACAAGGTTCATAGGATCGAAAACAATGTCAAAATATTCTTTTGGATTGTTGAGAATAACAATTTCTGATAAATTATTGCGCAGACCAAACTGTAAAAATACAGCAACCCTAAAAATTTTTACCTTTCACCAAAATGATTTCAACATTAATTTGACTAAAGCTCATTTACTGAGATTTTTACAAATTTTGGGCTCATCAAGAATTATACTTGCATGTTTCCATACTTTGTTGATGTATTTACATTTTTGTTTTATTGTTTCAACCCCTGAACGGTATCCTTCACTCTCCTGTGAAATTGTGCAATATTGGGACTTTGAAAAGTTTTCTAGATGATAAAATAATTCTACCAGTTTTATTTTCATAAATGTATTCACGTTTTGACTAAAAAGCCCACTGTCAGGATTTCTTTACTGCATCGTCTATATCTTTGTAATGGCAAACCGAATTTACAAAATAAAAAAAAACAAAAAACAAAAATTTGTAGAGCACATATAATTTCACTTTATATCTCTTTTCCAAAGCCTTGTACCTAGCCTAACCCATGGACCATTCATACCTCTTTCTTGCTCGTCATGTAGACATTTTTCCTTTTGTTGTTTTTTTTGTCAACACAAGTTTTGCACAGAGGGAACAGCAGTTTTCCCCCATGATGGTATGGTGAAATCTGATGAAGAAGATTCCAAGGAGGTCAAATGGTACATTTGATCAGATGTTCGTATAGCTGATTGTCTTTAGTTACTTCTTCAAATCCTTTTGTTAATATTTGGGGATGTCAGAGAGGGCCATATTTATTGATATATGGGTACAAATTGCAAACGTCCACACAATTAATTTTTTCTGCATGTGTATCATCTGAATTGCGTCTTATTTTATGATACAGTGTGAGACTGCATTTGTTGGACCTCCGAGGAATGCTGAAAAATAAAAAACATGAGTATTTTTCAGAAAAGAAAAAATTTATTTACCATCTCTAGGATTTATTAGCTCTACAATTTTGATTGCACCAAAAATTTTTTGTTGTTGTAAAATTGCATCAGCAATTTGCACTCCCAAGATTTGATGACTGCATAACCCATATTTTGCAGTTCTATAATTTTTCTTATTCTTTGCTCATAAGCGCTTTCTGTGCAGGTTTGAGCATCTGCTATTAACTGATTTCCCCAAGTCATACAATTAGGAAAGCCATGCCAATTAAATCCGTGAATTTTGAAAATTGTTTTTCCTACAATAAAATACACATTTTTTACAAAAAATCAACTTAGAGATAATCAAAACTTACCTGACATACCATTGACTTTGTATTGACCAATTTGGACTTCTCCACCATCGAGTTTGTTTTGTATAAACACATTGTTACGAGTATGCGAATACCATTTCATCCAT
Source organism: Romanomermis culicivorax (assembly GCA_963922205.1). Taxonomy (NCBI): domain Eukaryota; kingdom Metazoa; phylum Nematoda; class Enoplea; order Mermithida; family Mermithidae; genus Romanomermis; species Romanomermis culicivorax. The sequence goes on along the minus strand of CAWUHX010000055.1, from coordinate 920,491 downwards.
TTTAAAGTGATAATATAGACCATCTTATATTGCGTCTATACCCGTTGTAGGGTGCAATTTCTATTGTATTTCGTTTTAAAAAATTTGTTCAAAAAACTTTGTTGCATGCACTTGCTATAGTGAGAGAAGTTTTGAAAGGATCAATGTTAGTTTCTTCCTCGAAAATATCGCGAGATTTCATGCAACATTGGCAAAAAACTTGTACATTGCTTTTACAGTATATTCTTCATCAAAATCAAAAGCAGCACCCTAAAATTTTCAAAAATAAAACATAAATGTTCTAAATTAAAAACTATGATTGCTGAATCAATTTTTCCATTATACCATTCCAAAATTTTTCATGTGCATCATTTTTCACATTATTGTATCCATACATATCAGGTGCAGGATAGAGTCCGACTTATCCAACATTTGATTGTTTATCAGAAAAATATGGAAATCAGCCTTTGCACAATTCATTAATATGGAATGCTTTGGGTAATGCAGCTAGCACCATGGGTAAAAAATTCAACATATCAATGATTTTAACTGATCTGAGTTAAATACAAATCAACTCTAGCCCTGCAAGAATGCTGAAGTTTTCTACAAATACTATCAAAATTTGTATATACCTTTATTGACATTCTCGTGTGATACAAAAATTGCATAATAATTTGACCATCACAACCTCACGGGTTGTGCACAATAGCTGTAAAATTTTTCATGTCTGTCAAAAATATAAAAAAATTTGTCCAGACATTGCAGTCTTTTAAAAATATGTTCTCTCTTGCTGCAATAATTGCGGACGCTATTATTTGTATGAAAACATTTGTCACGAATAGCATGCACTACATATAAGTTGGGTATATGCTACAAAACGTCACCATGTTGGATATGGTTTAATACTTTTTCTTGAGTAGTTTCATTTACTTGGATTCTACATAGCTTAATAAAACTTCGTTAGCAAAAAAAAAATTTCAACAAAATTCTCATAGGGAAATCTGTGTTCTTGGTTCAACGAAGCTCATTAACAAGCTTGTTGGTAAAATTCTCATTTGGCCAGGGAAATAAAACCTAGGTGGGTCGAACGTTATGAAATTCATGTTCTCCAGAGGAATTAATTATTTTCCAGCATGCATGAAATGAACTCTGAGGTCTGCAGGCTGAGCAGGCAGCCTTTTTATGGGTGGGGTGGTTCAAAATTCTTTAGAGAATGACAACAAAAAAAATTTGCAAAAAATTTGAAAAAACGGTTCTGTTGTGCAAAAGCTGATAAAATGCAGCGATTGTGTCACAAGCATCAAATAAATTGAAATTTTCGACCAAATTGTCCACAAAGAATCATTTTCCTACAAAAGGTAGGCATGTTTAGTTTTTGTCCAAAACAATGAATTTTATTGTGGCTGGCTATATGGCCGGGCATCTGTGTGGAAGTCATTACGGCACTTTCCCTAACTTGCGTGTACATTCGTCATTCACATTTTCATCCTAGATCGCAGCTCTGGTCATCAACGAAATTTAAGATATTGTTAATCGAAAACAATGAGTTTAATTAAATTTGCAGATGAACCAGTTTTTATAAACCCTTGCACACTTTGATACTATGCCAAAAAAGCTGACAAAAGAAAATTCAAAAAAATCTGATATGACGGGATTATTTATCAAAGGATACTCTGGCACTGCTCTATTTTCAAGAGCATGAGTACGCGTGGGCGCCAGAGTGAGTACAATCTTGAGGTTTCGCTACTCTCGCGCCTGCACCTGCATCGGAACTTGCTTTGCTCGGTTGATCACAAGTATAACCGATTGTGACCCAGTACACCGAATGTACGACCACACACGAACGTCCCAGTACACTGAAGATCCCCGTACATCGAATGTCCTAGTCGAAGATGTCATAGATGGCCAAAATGTTCCAGTATGCCGCATTTACGCTAACAAGTAACACAAATATCAAGGATTGAGTATTTGATATTACCTAAAGCAGGGTGCATGGGTGACAAAAGCTAATGAATTGATTAGCGTAGATGTGAAATTCAGTTCCAAGGCAATGCTTAAAAATCGATAAAATGTACCTACAAATTTGCATTTCTTGCTAGATTCCTTAATTTTGCGGCCCCAAGCGGCCGTTGGAACCTAATTTTTTTAGAATAGCACCCCTCACGTTTACTTAGTGAACAATAAAAACCTTTTGTCAGTACAGCATTCGAAAAATAATTTTTTTTTATAATTAAGTGTTCGAAAATTATGCTTTGAACAGACAGATGCCGGCGCTGCAATCTCAAATTGTTGAACGAGATTCTAATCACTAGACCTGGGAGGTATGTCAGCCGGTCGTTTTCGATTCGCTCGAATCGGCTTTTCATCACGTTTAGCAATTTTTAACATATTCCTCTTCAGTGCCAAAGATTCCACAGAAAAGGTGTCCAACGGAGCACGTTGTGGCCAACTTCGGGATATTTTGCAGCACGATTGTCTCGCACGCTAAAGGGTCTTTTATACTTGCCTCTTCCAACGAAACGGAACAGATCGTCAACGGCTTGAAATGTTCAGCCTGCACTTTCGTTCCGTTCCACTTTCGACCGGAAAGAATATTTTGCAGAAAACAATCGACGGTAATCTCCAAGCGAATAACAGGTTGGTTGCACTAACCTAACATGAGGATAATTTCAACGTCGTGATTGAATTGCTGGTTTGAGCTAATCGCTATGCCGACAGTGATCGCTATGTCGACAGTTTTTCCAGTGCACAAACAATACTCACTTTAGGTTTAAATAATACAGAAGTTTAACTTTGAGTTTGGGAATTACAGACATTTTTATATTTATTTGCTTTAGAGATAAGAAAATCATGCAAAAATGTTAGTGCAACCCGACAGCTCGAGATGGGGATAATCTCGACATTGAGGTCGTCATAGTCCTGATGACATTGAGATTATACCAAACTTATGACCCAACCGGGTCGCTTTTTTGTTCGAGACTATCTTTAGCTCGACTTAGACTCTGTTAGTGCAACTGGGCCGTGGCTACAGTCATTGGGCACCATCTGCAAATGGAACAACAAGGTAAAGTATACAAAAAAGTCATTAAAAAGCTCCTGATTTAGCCATGCCTATATTAGGGATGCGTGCCAAATCCGGTTCCCGTTTCTGCTTCACCTTACTCGCACTTCCATGGCAAGTACGACTTTTTTTAAACCAATATGGGAGCGATCGGGATGGGTGAAATTTCTTCCCATTTGCAATGTCGCGAAAAGCGCTCTTTCTGCTCAGTATAACTGCGAATCCCAAAAAACCAGGGTTCGCCCTCCGTACCCTCCTCAAAACTTGAGATGCACATGTATGGTTGAAAAGTGTGTTGATGCACTCACCTGCACAATATACTTTTTCACAGACATGGAAAATTTTTTAATGAGAAAGAATAAAAATCCAACATTACAGAAGTGAATTTTTTCAAACTTTAACCCAAGTTCTCAAAAGTCTAGTTCACTCCTTTATCTAGCTAAGCAAGTATATTCTTCTTTTTTTCTGCCACATCGGAGCATTTTCTTATGATCAAGTTCACCTTATGATGACCTCCATAGAAATACATTGAAGTTTCAAGTTTGGTCATCTTCACATCAAGGAAACAATGGAAAACAATCCAACAGCTATGAATTGTCACTTCCGGTAAAAGTAAAAGATGTGTAACCGCATAGTACTTAAAACACGTCGTAGACAGAGTGTAAAATGACCATATCCATTGAATTCCCAATGGTGAAGAACGCCTCAACCCAAAAAATCGCGGAAATACATTTGCTTACACAAAGGACAACTTTTTGTGCAAGGTGACTGCGTCTATTGAATTCCCCAAAGTCAGAAACTTTTTACCTCAAAAATCGCAGAAATACCTTTATTTGCACATAGGATAATTTTTTGTGTTCATCGAATTCTCCATAACCGACCCCCCCCCCCCCCAAATAAATTCCAGAAATTCATTTCTAAACACTTGGGAATTCTCTGTGATCGAAAACTCCTCCCACCAATATGTAAAAAACTCGCTTGACTACACCCGGGATAATTTTTTGTGTAAAGTGATCGCATCCATTTGAATTCCCCACGACCGAAAACTCTTCCGCAAAATATTCGCAGAAATACGCTTGGTTACACTCAGGATAATTGTGTAAAGTGACCGCATTAATTGAATACGGTCGAAAACTCCGTCAAACAAAAAATCACAAAAATGCGCTTGTTTACAACCGATAAATTTCTTATGTTTAATGTGACCTCATCCATTGAATTCCCCTCCCCCCTTTCGATAACCGCTCTCACCAGAAATTCGCTCAACTACGTTTGTTTACACTCAGGATAATTTTTTGTGTAAAATAACCACGTCCATTGAATTTCCCGCAGTTGAAAATCCGTTTCACTAAAATATCACGTAAATACGCTTCTTTACACCAGGGATAATTTTGTTGTGTAAAATGACCAGATTCGTTGAATTCCACGCGGTCGGAAACCTCTTAGATCAAAAAATCGCGGAAATACGTTTGTTTACACTCAGGATATTTTTTTGCGTAAAGTGACCGCATTCATTGAATTCCCCATGATCGAAAATCTTTACACCCCGAAAATCCCAAAAATGATTTTTCAGTGCAGTATATCGAAAAGTGAAATTTTTCATTACATTTTTCCACTATTGGTGTTGCTAAATTTAGTAATAGAGCATGAAACAACGGTGCCCCGAACAGATTTTCTATAATATGGTGCATAATGTTTAATGTGATATGGTGCCATAATGTTTCAGTGCGATATGGCGCATTTTCTTACAGCGAATCTATTTCGAAAAGTTTAAACCTGTTCAAACAAAAAATTGTGTTGCTGCATCGGGTCCATGATTCTGTCAGTTTAATTGATAGAGCTTTTCCAGTTGGCGTTCCACTCTTGGTAAGCTTCGAATTATTTCATTAGCCATACAGTAGAGCTTTCATAATGCACAGAGCTCATCCAGTGCAACAGTTGTTCTTATCTGAATTTATAGGATGCCGAGCCAAAGTATCAACGAGTCTTTCACTCTTGTTTTTGCGAACTGATTGAGTTCTTCAAAAACATATAGTTTGCTTTTTATAAACTGCTTCTAGATTGAAAAAAAATAAAAATCAACTATGTTATAGAAATCACGTACAAAAACCTTTCACAATAGAATTTTCATTCAAAAAATTGCTAAAAATTGATTGAATGAGCTCACAAATTGCCAGCATCACGTGACGAATGGTTTAGCAGAAAAATGTAAAAATCCAAAATAGTACTCGCTTTCCACTTCCATAATTTAGATGCATTTCAAGAAAAACAAAATATTGTGATCAATGCGAGCTGACTAAATTGATAGAGCAAGAAGCTTTGCAATCAGTTGTCGATTCATGCAGTTTATAGCTTAACAACCTGATAACGAACTGTTGTCAGTCGTCAGTGTAACTTTTTTTACACATCTCAACTTTCATAGGTATTATTTGGTATTATTTGTGTGTTATTTGTGCGATCTTCTGAGCCCTCGAGCTTCAGAAACTACCCTTGCACCGTCGCGGTAGTTCATATAATTTGTTCAGCTAATTATCAGTCCATTCAATAGATTCAGTCTTATTTAGTTTAGACTAGACGTTATGCCGATAGTCGCAGGCATCCAAATTTATTCAGGGGTTTGTAGAATACTGTAGGAAATTTTGTAGAAAAGATACTCCTGCCCCTTTGGCGTAAATAACATGTTTTTCCGATTTTCATTCGAAGACGAGTATTAGCCTTCAAGTGAACTAATTGCCATTTTTGAGCCATTCTGATGCGTTTTTGGTGTTGTTAGGTCCATTAGGCCTAACCATTGTTGGTAAAGTGGGATGAAAAGAAAAAAGAAAACGAAGAGAGACAAGATGGTTTCCTAAGACAGGATCTGGGTTGGGTCTATAAGACCGAATGAAAGTTAGCTGAAGCTGCCTCTATACAGTGTGAACCCTCTATCAGACAGAAGTTTTCAAAGTTTTTCTCTGAACATACAGGAGAAACGTGTTCAACTCGAAAATTTCTTTTTTTCATGTCCATCATTGAAAAACTGCAGACAACGCACTGAGCTACTACCAGACACTTGCCGGGACCCCTAGCTCAATGTTCTCTGTACTATCTCTGCTTCTATCCATCCCATCAACACAGAGTAAATACTCGCTGATCTACTTTATGAAGTCAAAAACAAAATTTCAAACTTTCCCCAATCACACCACAGACTGCTTACAGAGTCATGATCAGGAGATACGTTTTTTCCCAACTGTTCTTTTTTGTTTCCTACAGAATTCTGGCTCACTATGCCCTGTACAAACTTAATTTCAGTCTAGTCATCTGGATTTTTTTCCCTCTCCAGCGAAGTCTAATCTTTCCTGAGAAACCGTTTTTTACTTTCATGAATCCCATCTTCGCCAGCAACTTTTCCGGAGAAGTTTGAACTTCTTCAACCTGCATCTTCTCCTGCTTCGTAAAACTAGGCCCGATTTCTCTCCAAAAATATATGACGACATAGACTGGCATTTGTGAGCTTGGCATCTTCCTTATAGAATGAATATAAAGAAAATAATGATGTAAATATGTAAATAATGTAAATAGAACACAGTCACAACGAACAATAGTAATATGTGTAAATTTGTCAATTTCTCATTTATTGTCTTCTGCTATTACCACTACTGGAAGCAAGTCACTCTGTTACCCCAAAAAGTAGCTTTTTCAAAGTATTCAGACCATTTTGATTCGTTCCAGAGATTTGGAACTTGATCATTCTAGTCAAGCTGACTGCATGCACTATGACACTGTCACTCAATCAGGAGTCTTTAGTAATAATTTTCGTCTCTTGTTTATCGAACATCAGTCTACTAGTTTATTAGAAAATGCCCCGATAGGGCAGAAAAAAAGAAGGATATACTCGTCCTTTGGATAGTTGCCAAGCTAGAAAAAGAAGTGAACTAGATTTTTGAGAACCTGGCTTGAAGTTGGAAAAAATTCACTTTTGTAATTTTGGATTTTCATTCTTTCTCATTAAAAATTTTCCATGTTTGTCAAAAAGTATATTCTGCAGCATCGCGCATTTTGTCCTTCCTCCGGCATTAACTACAGTAAAATTTTTCTATGTGAAAATGATATACAATGATGCCGATGGCTGACTTCACTCAAACGTATAGAAATGGTAAACAAATAGAATTCTAACTCCCGACCGATTCAAAATTTCTGCCTCTCACACTAGCTGAAAACCAGAGAGGGCGGTATATTATAGTCATTTTCAGAACTATAAAGAAACCTTGGTTTGGTTGCACTAACCCAAAATGAGGATAATCTCAACATCGGGATTAAATTGCTGATCCTGAGTTTGAGCTAATCGCAATGTCCATATTATTCTCTTCCAGTGCACAAACAATACTCACTTCAGGATTAACTACTACTGAGGTTTAAGTTCGAGTTTGTGAATCGCAGAAACTTTTATATTTATTTGCTTTAGAGATAAGGAAATTATGCGAAAATGTTAGTGCAACCCGACAGCTCGAGCTGGGGATAATCTCGGCATTGGGCTCGTTATAATCCTGATGACATTCAAATTATACCGAACATGACATCAAGCCGCGTCCCCTTTTTGTTCGAGATTATCTTGAGCTCGAGCTTAGACCCTTTTAGTGCAACTGGGCTTTGGTTACAGTCATTGGGCACCATATGCAAATGGGGCAACAGGTTAAAGCATACACAAAAAATTCCATTAAAAAGCTCCTGATTCAGCCATGCCTATATTAGGGGTGTGCACCAAATCCGGTTCCCGCTTCTTCACCACTCTACTCGCACTTCCACGGCAACAGTACGACTGTTTTGAAAGCAAAACGGGAGCGATCGGGATGGGTGAAATTGCTTCCCGTCTGCGATCCTGCGAAAAGCGCTCTTTCTGCATATTTCAGTGTACAAAAACAGTGACTGCCAGAAAACCAGGGTCCCTTGTACCCTCCTCAAAATTTGAGATGCAAATGTATGGTTGGAAAGTGTGTTGATGCATTCACCTGCACAATATACTTTTTCACAGATATGGAAAATTTTTTAATGAGAAAGAATAAAAATCCAACATTACAAAAGTGAATTTTTACAACTTTAACTCAAGTTCTCAATAATCTAGTTCACTTCTTTTTCTAGCTTGGCAACCATCCAAGCGACGAGTATATTCTTCTTTTTTCTGCCCTATCGGGGCATTTTCTAATAAACTAGTTCACCGCTTTTTAATGGGCCTCAACCATGCATGAAAACCTTCAAAGAAGCAGATTGAAGTTTTAAATTTGGTCATCTTCACGTCAAAAAAAAGAAGAAATAATCTTCAAGCTACGAATTCTCACTTTTGGTAAAGTAAAAGATATGTAAACCGCATAGTACTTAAAACACGTTGTAAACAGAGTGTAAAAAGACGATATCTATTAAATTCACTATGTTCAAGAATCCCTCAACCCAAAAAATCGCAAAAATACCTTTGTTTACACACACATAACAATTTTTTGTGTAAAGTGACTGCGTCCATTGAATTCCCCATGGTCAGAAATTTTTTTCTCTCAAAAATCGCAGAAATACATTTGTTTACACTCGGTGTAGTTTGTGTATAAAGAAATCGCATTCATTAAATTCTCCGTGGTCGAAAACTCTTCCAAAGAAAAATACCCGGGATAATTTTTTGCATAAAGTGATCGCATTCATTAAATTCTCGGTCGTCGAAAACCCCTTCTACAAAAAAGTCACGAAAATAGGCTTGGTTACACCCGAGATAATTTTTTGTGTAAATAGTCGCATCAATTGAATTCCCCATGGTTAGAAACCTGTACGCTCAAAAATCGCAAAAATACATTTGTTCACACTCAATATAATTTTGTGTATAAAGTGATCGCATTCATTAAATTCCCCGTGGTTGAAAACTCCTTCCAAAGAAAATCCCGAAAATACGCTCGTTCACACCCGGAATAATTTTTTTGTGTAAAGTGACCGCATTTGTTGAAATAATCGCGATCGAAAACTCCTAATCACAAAAATACGCTTGTTTATACTCGGAATAATTTTTCGTGTAAAGTGACCGCGTCCATCGAATTCTCAATTGTCAAAAACCCTCACAGTCCGAAAATCCCAGTAAGGCTACCGGTTCAATTGAAAGTGCAAAAAATTATTTTTTTGAAACTTAAGTGTTATATAACAAAATTGTCGAATTTCGCATTTCACGGGACTTTGAACCACCATATAATTGAACTGAGGCCATATTAATAAAATTGAAAAATCGCATTTGAGATTGCACCCCCAAGATGCTTAGGCCGAAGTATGGAGCTTGGATATGGCCCTTAAAAAGTACATTTTTTGCATGTTTTTGGGGCCCCACCGAGCACCACTTGCAGATAGAGGCGAAATGACAAAAGGCACCCTATAATTATCGCTATCGCGCAACGTCAACCTTTAATATACTTCGCCCCCAAATTTCATGCCCCCCCAACCTACAGCCAAAACAGTAAGTCGTAGAACCTTCGGGTTTTTTTTTCATAATTTCGGCCATAGGGGCAAACTATGGGGTGCCTTTTGTCATTTGACCTCTATCTGCGAGTGGTGCTCGGTGGGGCACCAAAAACATGCAAAAAACGCACTTTTCAAGGGTCCCCAGTCCCACCATGTCCCTTAATGGGTGTGGCGTATCCAAGCTCCATACTCCGCCTAAGCATCTTGGGGGTGCAATCTCAAATGCAATTTTTCATTTTTTAAAAATATGGCCACAATTCAATTAGCCTTATTGGGATTTTTGGAGTGTAAGGGTTTTCGATCATGGGGAATTCAATGGACGCGGTCACTTTACTCAAAAAATCATCAAATAAAGATACTCCCGTGACTTTTTGGAGGAAGGGATTTTCGACCATTGGGAACTCGATGGACGCGGTCACTTTAGACGAAAAATTAAACAAGCGTATCTCCGTGATTTTTCAGTGGAGGGAGTTTTTGACCGCGGGGAATTCAATAGATGTGGTCATTTTACACAGAAAAGTTATCCGGGGTGCAAACTAGCGTATTCCCGTAATTTTTTGGTGGAATGGGTTTTCCACCACGGGCAATTTGATGAATGCGATCACTTTACACAAAAACTCATCCCGGGTGTAATCAAACGTATTTTCGTGATTTTTCGGTGGGAGGGGTTTTCGAACACGGGGAATTTGATCAATTCGATCATTTTACATAAAAAACTATATCGGGTGTAAACAAGCGTTTTTTCGTGATTTTTTGGTTGAAGGGGTTTTCGACTGTGGAAAATTCAATGGATGCGTCACTTTACACAAAAAACTATCTGGGGCGTAAACAAGCATATTTTCGAGATTTTTTAGGGGAAGGGGTTTTCGACCATAGGGCATTTAATGAATGGGATCACTTCACGTCAACAATTATCCCGGGTGTACTTTTTCTTCGGATGGGGTTTTCGATCACAGGGAATTTAATGAATGTGATCACTTTACACACAAAATTATATTGACTGTAAACAAATGTATTTCTGCAATCTTTGCGGGAAGATGTTTCTGACCATGGGGAATTCAATGAACGCAGGCAGTTTACACGATAAAATAATCATTTGTATAAACAAAGGTATTTGTGCGATTTTTCGGGTTGAGGGACTCTAGACCATGGGGAATTCAATAGATATAGTCACTTTTCAGTCAATTCACACCGTGTTTTAAGTACTATGCGGTTTACACATTCTTTTACTTTTGCCGAAAGTGAGAATTCGTAGCTTGAAGATTGTTTTTAATGGTCTTTTTGACGTGAAGATGGCCAAATTTAAAACTTCAATGTGCTTCTATGAAGGTTTTCGTGCATGGTTGAGGTCTACTAAAAAGAGGTGAACTAGTTTATTAGAAAATGCCCCGATGAGGCAGAAAAAGAAGAATATACTTGCTTGGATAGTCGTCACGCTAGAAAAAGAAGTGGACTAGATTTTTGAGAACTTGCGTTAAAGTTGAAAAAAATTCACTTTCTTTATATAGGATTTTCATTCTTTCTCAAAAAAATCTTCCATGTCTGTGAAATAGTATATTCTGCAGCTGAGTGCATCAACACACTTTCCAACCAAGCATGTGCATCTCTGAAATTTTTAGGAGGGTACAGGCGTGGACCTTGGTGTTTTGGCATTTTGTGAGACAAAAAATTCAAAAAAAGTTGACCAAAAAATTTTTTGCATAACAAATTTTCCAGTTTCACAAAACCCTTGTGGAAGTTTATGTCCCCTCTCACACATGTTTGCTTCCAACTGTGTTAAACATTTCTATTGAATTTGGTGTCAACAAAAGGAATCAACTGAGGGAAAGTGGCACATAAAATCCCATTCAGTTTTTTTTAGAAAAAAGAGCTACAGCACAAAGTCTTCTAAGAACTAAATTGATTGTGCCAGATACGTTTCATTCACTCATTTTATAAACATATCATATAGAATTCACTCCGTAAGTTCTACTGGTTACAAGCTATAAGCAAATTTATTCTCTTGGCATCATTCGCGGTTTAAACTGAAATTGCGTAAAGAGCGCTTTTTGCGGAATTGCAGAATGGAAGCAATCTCACCCATCCCTGTCGCTCCGGTCCTGCTTTCAAAAAATCGTACTGTTGCCGTGGGACTGCGAGTAGAACGGGGGAGAAGCAGGTTCGGGACACACCCCTAATATAGGCACGTCTGAATCAGGAGCTTTTTTGTATGCTTTACCTGTTCTCCCGTTTGCAGATCGGTGCCCAATGACTGTAACCAAGGCTCAGTTGCACTAAAAGGGTCTAAGCTTGAGCTCAAGATAATCTCAAACAAAAAGGCGACCAGGTTTGATCTCAAGTTCGGTGTAATTTGAATGTCATCAGGATTATAATGAGCTCAATGTCGAGATTATCCCCAGCTCGAGCTGTCGCTTTGTGCTAACATTTTCGCATAATTTCCTTATCTCTAAAGCAAATAAATATAAAAGTTTCTGTGATTCACAAACTCGAACTTAAACCTCAGTATTAGTTAATCCTAAAGTGAGTCTTGTTTGCGCACTGGAAGAGAATAATTTGGACATTGTGCGATTAGCTCAACCTCAGGATCATCAATTTAATCCCGATGTTGAGATTATCCTCATGTTGGGTTAGTGCAACAAACCCCATGTTTCTTTATAATTCTGAAAATGACTATAATACGCCTCTCTCACTATGTTTCAGCTAGTGTTAGAGGCAGGAGTTTTGAATTATGGTCTGGAGTTAGAATGCTATTGGTTTACCATTTCTTTACATTTAAAATCTTGTGCATATAAGTTTCATATAGAAAAATTTTACTGTATTTGATGCCAGGGGAAGGACCAAATGCTGCAGAATATACTTTTTCACAGACATGGAAATTTTTTAAAAGAAAGAATGAAAATCCAATATAAAGAAAGTGAATTTTTTCCAACTTTAACCCAAGTTCTCAAAAATCTACTCCACTTCTTTTTCTAGCACGGCAACTATCGAAGCAAGTATATTCTTCTTTTTTCTGCCCCATTGGGGCATTTTCTAATAAACTGGTTCAAATATGTACCACATTAATAATCAACGCATTTTGCAGATTCTCGAAAAGATGCAGTTTTGTATATCCCGGATAGCGTTGCGTTTGAGTTTATTAATTTTCGCCTTGAATGTAACAGTGAGTGGATGGCAGCAGATATTACTCAAGTGAGAGAGTTAATAAATTTTTCTTTTATAGTGGCTACAGGGGGCACATCGTTCGAAGCGTGTTCTTAAAACAGAGATTACTGAATACGCAAAACCTCACAGCAAGCCATGGATGGCCATTTTACTGAGACCGAACCGCTATAGGGATGATGCTTATATTCCGTGTGGCGCTTTCCTCATCAACCGACCACCATATTTGCACGATTCAGTCTCGCGTGGTTCATCAGATTTGCTGCTCACTGCTGGTCATTGCTTAGTGGATAAGTGAGTGAAACGCGCAAGTGTGACATATTATTAAAGAACAGAAACAGGTTCACAAAATTCTACATGATGGCTGCAATATTCGCCAGATTTTACTCTATGCTAAAAAAAATAGATGATGTAAAAGCACGCTACTTTATTAATTTTAGATCTTAGGTGAATTTTCTCACCCTAACTTGAAAATACGCTTGACTATCTAGCAGATAATTTTGTGACGAAGGTTTGATTCAAAGTGCAAATAGATTATTTTATAGTTTCCAGTCTTTATTTTTTTTGATTTTCGTGTCTACTCTGAGGCTTCATGAATAGGGCTGTCGACATGGGACTTGGCTTATTTTTAGAAAATGAAACGACCTAATCAGCTACTCCACTACTTCATCTAATCAGGGCGAATCCTTAGATAAAAATATAGTGCAACAGTTCGGTCTGTTCCAATCTCAAGACTTTCCTTCATTTGAACTGCAGATGACCCAAAACTCTCTGAGCTCGAAGAACTTTCAATGAATAGGTAATACGGAGAAGTCAGGAACAGACATGCACGGCAATAATTTTCCAGGTGGGAGGGTCCTTGATTTTTTTATCCGGGGAGGGGGGGTAGGAGGGTAGGCGAGCAAAAAAAACAAAAAATAGTTTTGCAAGCCTGTTTTTCATACAAAATATGCACAAAAATCATCAAAAAAGTTGTCTTGGAAAAATTTCAGATAAGTGTGTTTGACTACTTTTTTGGGCCAGGGTCTCAGGTAAGTTTGACTACTTTTTTGGGCTAGGGTCTCCGGTAAGGGGGTTTACCCCATACCTCTCCTATGCGCACGTATGGTCTGGAAGAGAATTGAGTTGTAAATATAGACTTGCATGCAGGGTGGTACTCCTAAACGATCATTTATACTTGCCTTTTTCCATGGAACGGAACGGAACTGATCGCCAAGAGCTTGAAAGGTTCAGCCTGAAAATTAACTTTCGATCGCAAGTGCAATGTTGTGGAAAATGACTGACGGTAACCTCCAACCGAACGGAATGGAACGAAAATTTCCCTTTGGTTCAGTAACGTTGTGTGGATAACATTCCGTTCCGTTCCGTTCCTCTGAAGAAGGCAAATATGAATGACCCTTAAGATAGGAGTCTAACCTGCATGCCCTCTGCTGTGAAATTATCAATGATTACCCAGATGGCGGCGGACATTTTATTCGGGGTTGATAATTCTACAAGACCGATAAAAATAATAATTAATAATAAAAATGGCCAGTCAGACCGATGTTCCTTCTTTCACAATAAAAATAAACACATGAACAAACACATGAACACACACAGGCCCTTTATGCATGCTGTCCATGCAAATTGGCGTTGCTGCAAATCACGTCGACTTTCAGGCTAATCTGCATAACCCAGAGATAGACTATGTCCATCCCCGACTGGCCTGCCAGCCAAGGGAACAGAGCATACCAGCAATAGATGCAAGCAAGCAAAAGGTCACATTTCATGAGATGCTGATATCAGACAACAAGTCTCTGATGGGAAGACAATCTGATCTTACACCATTTTCGATTTGTGTTGTACTCCATCCACTTTCAGACAAAATATTTCCAAGATGATTATAGTCTTTTCAACGGGAATTATTGTAACACTCACAAGTTTTCTGGTGCATTTCTCAACAGGTTACAAATTTTCTCCTGAAATCGGCTATACGGACATTTTTCATTGCTTATCACATTCGTGCGAATTTCAATCTACTGAGGCAGTTCAGTTGTCGATTGCCTTGTGACACGTATGTCCCATGGGTATGAGCATATACAATTTCATCAACCGATGAGTGCATTTAAGTTTAGGCTTATATTTATGTTCAGACTTAGTTTGGGCTCAAGTTCAGGCCTGAAATTAGCAGTATGCTCTAAAATGTTATAACATGATTGGACAGACAGTGGAATTCAAATTTTTTTCACTTTTTCTATTCAGTGGAAGATTGTGGTCAAGAAAAGAACAAATTAGGCATACGCCCGACAAATTTACTGTTTTCTTGGGGAAGCACAATGCTAGTGGTTATGAAGACACAGAACAACGGTTCCATGTTATAAATTCCATAGTTCATAAAAAATATGTGGATATTAATGATCCCAAATACGATATTGGTTTGATCCAGCTCAACAGGAAAGTTGCTTTTAATGAATTCATCAAACCGATACCTCTCATCAAGTTGAAACCGAAGTTGAAGACAAACTGTTCGATGTCTGGTTGGGGATCAAAGCACGCCGGAGAAGATACTTGGAATTTCGGCGCCCAAGGTTGTAGACCCTATTAGATGTGTGCCGAAAACTGAAATGTGACCTTCAAAAGTCTGATGGAACTTTTTCAGGACAAAATAATTGGTTTCGCTATTTCTCTGCACATTTCTGTCATCACTTTATTTTGAACAGGGAATTCAATTTGTAGGGGCACAATCTTTTAGTGTTCCAGAGCGTGATTCTGAGTAATTTGAGAAACAATTTTTGACTGGATTTACGGAAAGCTTTGCAAAAAAATTAGACTTGAATGTAGAGAAAGCTAACCTCAGATTACCCGAACCATAAGCTTGTATTATTTCCACATAAGCAACATATTTTTTTTCATGAGAATTCTCTGAGATACCTTGGACTTATTGAAGTCATGGCTTTCTAATTTCTCAAGACAATGTATGAAAATGGTTAGTTTCTGTAATGCTCAGTTGTTACAGTTATATAATTTTCGTTTTCCAGAGAAGAAAAATGACATTCACTTTGCAAAAATGTGTAAATCGATGGTGTTACAGCAAGGAATAACGGATAATTTTTATTTGTTGTCTGTTAAGGCCTTGTCATACTTCGCCGCGCGGTACCGGTTGTCCTATTCATACTAACAGGCGGCGCCGCGCGGCGCCTACGGTGGCTTTTCATACTTCGCCGCGCGGTACGCTTTTTTACTTTTGGATTTTGCTCTTCTCAAAAAATGTGTATTGGTTCGATTGAAACCTGATGGGGCGCCGCAAAAAATACAAAAACCTATTCATACTTCAAAGGCGGTACCGCGCGGCGCCGCTTTTTAGTATGAATAGAACAACCGGCGCCGCGCCGCGCGGTGTCGCGCGGTACCGCGCGGTGAAGTATGACAGGGCCTTTAGTGTGTTGTCTTTCATGATATACTTATCAGTGCACAAATGCAATAGCCGCATGAATTCGTCCATTGTTACCCCTGCTCAACAGTTTATTCTCATTCCATCGACTTTTCGTTTAATGTGGGCTCGAAGTGGTGTACAAGAAATGGCCTTGAAAATTATTGAATTTGGGATAATTGCAGTCTACGGTCCATCACATAAAAACATATACTTAGCAAACGTATTCAAAAACAACATTGAACTTAAGCCAGCCAGAAAATTTTTTTCCTGGCTGTACGTTTCAGAGTGTAAACTACATTCTGTAAGCTAAGTTTTAAAATATCGACAGCTGATGAACTTCTTGAAGCGAAAATGACAATTTATGACTAACTTTGTGGAATCGGTGCTTAGCATCCACCCAATTGGCTTTGCTCACGCCCTTCGAACCCTAAGCCTCAGCCTGAGTATTAGCATAAGTGTACGTCTGTCAGAGTCTTTTGAAAGTATTAGCTTTAGATCACTATAATGCAATGAATGTGTAACTACTGTGAATATCCCAGAGGAAAATGATCATCCAAAGTCAAATTTCTCGTCTTTTCTGGATTTTCTGCTCGGAATTTTTTTCCAGGGTTCCCATTCTGGTGCCAGATAATTTAATTTTTTTTTCGATTCATCTACTATAAATTTAAGTATAATACTCAAAGCTACTTCCATTTCACAATCTGCATTCTAGCCTTGAATTCTACTGGAATTATGTCTTTTGGTCTATTTCCAAACTTTTCTCACTGTCATTGGAATGCTAGAATCAAATGTTTAAAAATGTAATGGAAAAGGAAGTGAGAAGTTAGGGCTTGAAAGTTTTGTCGGAGGATCAATTCCTCTGACCTTTGGTCCTCTATCCTTATCCCCTTTATTTCTAAAGTTTAGTGGATTGAGTTTTCACTAGGTAAGCAGATATTTCAATACAGTTTGTTTTATTCTATTTTTGGTCAAAGCATAAATTGGTAGGTGAAGTTTTGCATAGTACTGCAAAAGTATTATTTGGCAGTTTTTGCATTGTTAGAGGGAGTTGGTAGTTCTTCATCGTACTGTGCTGGAGGTGCCCTTCTGCCCATCGGGGAAATTTGCATACTGCTTCTAGTTAGAGAAGGTGGGTCTTGCCGTTTGAAGTTTTCCACAGGGTGTTTGCATGCGGGTGTTTCCTCCTTGTGACTGCGGTCAAATTGTGTTCATACCGACATTGTTTGGTTTGTATTGCTTCAATATTCGTGTTACTAATTACATCCCTTAGTTCTTATTAATAATAACATTTCATTTACCATCATATCCAGTCGTACCGTGCAGAGTAGTCTGATTCCCATTTTGTCATCTTAGTGGATTCCCATTGATCTCTTGACTCTGCCAGCCTAGTTAGCATCAGGGTTAGAACTAAGTCAGGAGTCCCCACAAATTGCAGAAATCTTAGCTGAGGGCATAGGGATCACATTTACACACTTTGTTTGTCTTCAACCACAGCCCTACAATCAACTGCAGCATAATTTGTGTTACAATGCATGTTAATATGTTTTTATGTAGGCTTTTAATTTGTAAATTATAGTTTTCATTAGATGTGAAAAATTGTTTTAAACATTTTCCTTATGTGGCTTCCAATTTTGTCTCTTTTTCAGGTCGATATGGCCTATTTAGCACACTGGCCACTGCATACTTTAGTGATGCAACCATGAATGACAGCCGGATTCAGTATAAGAATGTTTCAAAAGAAAGAAGGACTATTAATGTAAGTGAAAAAGAGATCAGTACAACTCTGTAGAAACTTACATATAATAAAGCTGTGTAAATCATTTGCTTAAAATCCATATTATAAGGTCAGCACTATAAATAAATATCTCTACACTTTTACTACACAATTATTAGATCGTTTTCTGTATGAATTTACTGAGCTTAGGTGAAGTACACATACAAACACAACTTCAGTCCTGTGATTCTCAATCAAAAAATCTTTTTACTTTGATTTTCATGGTGAAATACCAATCTTTCCTATTATAAATCTAGATAAGGTCCAAAAAATACATTTGATGCAAAGCTCCATAGACTGCTTATCCCGTCAACTTTGGTTCCCTTTTATCTTTCCTCCATTTTATTATTTATAAGTGTTTAAACAATTGGACTCAGATAAACATCCAACTTCATCATTATGAATTGATTATTCTTATATAGTGCCTATAGCCCATTTGCTTATAAATTAGGGACATGGTGACAACCAAAAATTTTTATTTTCTGGAATTTGATTATAGAGAAAAACTAGAATGAGAAAAATAAGAATAAAAAATGGAAAAAACAGATTGACACGTCTTTGTCAAGTTGGCATTTCACACTATTTATAAACTTTTAAAGACCCACAAAGATTTGAAAAAAAGCTCTGGAAAAGTCAAATGTTCGCACCCAGTCAATTTCCCATAGATTGCCTTATTTTCATACAGTAAGTGCATGCCTCCATGAAATGGCCATTCAACTGGGCAAATTGCATGATGAAGGTAGGCAGAGAGCCTGCATGATTCTTTTTATGCGGAAGATAGGCAAACTGCTTATTAATCAAGATTATAACTAATCAAAATTGTTTTCTACAAAATTTTATGATATGAAATGACTCTGTTCTATCTGCTCATAAAGTTTCATAGGAATAATGAAAACTAACAAAGTTATAAGTTTACTGTAACCGAACTTCGACCATTTGTTTCTAAGCCCCATCAGAAGAGTCTTCATGTACTGACGCAACATTGGTAGTTTCAAGACTGCCAAAAATCAATCTATTATTTTGCTTGTCAATCTACAGAATGAAAAATATTTGTTAAATGCAATCACATTAGTCAGTGTAGCACCACTTAAGCCTGTTAATAAGAGAACTCAACTGACAATCAGAAAAATTGAGTTTCTTACTCAAATATACAGTAAGCTTGACACTTTTTTCAATGGTGTACAATTTATTCCTTGTCTTTTCTTTGGCATTTTGCTCCAGCTCTCATTGATGACTGTCAGCGTTCGTGTAGAAATAGTTACATGTTGAGAACACAAAAGTCATGAAGGTGGTCCACAGGTTTTAGCATTGAATGTAATAAACGTAAAATGCTGTATTGTTCAACTCAAAAAAATGAAATTGTTTTTTGCGATTTCTATAACCCATTCTTGACTTTTTAGGGTGACTCTGGTAGTCCACTAGTTTGTCAAATAGACAATCACACTGTTGCTCGGGGTATTGCACATGGTTGGTTCCCTGAAAATGGCAGCATATATGAAACATTCACCAATATACGCTATTTGCTACCATGGATCAAATGGGCTATTCGACAAGTTGATATTACAACTAAAATGTACCATGAAGATCTTATACCATATGACCAAGCAGGAAGTCAAAATGATGAGTTTCTAGCACGAGACTTTGAACAGACAATCAAGAACAGGACAGATAATCGATTGTTGATCAACTTGGACAAAAAATTTCTATTTCCCCATCTCGATAGATCATGTTTCACAGAAGAGTGGTTCAGCTCTGAGATTTCCCATAAATTCAAAGTTTACAAAGAAAAATTTAATGTAGTGGCTTTTCGAGGGTATTCTACAGAGGATACAGTGTATAATTGCGCTGTCCTCTGCTACATGGCCAATCCGAATGGATCGTGTTCATATGTTCCACGCCTCAAACGTTGTTACTTATCAGCCGTGGTAGCATGGAAGAAAAAAATACTTTTAGATGTTAGTGACACCGTCAGTCTTTGCTTTGGAAATTGCATGAAGTCAGGTAATCCAGAAGTAATTTTGAATCGAATCAAAATTTGAGGATGGGGGCGTCTTGGTCTAGCGGTTATTACCTCTGACTGCTAGTCTCAAGAACCAGGTTTTCAATTCAAGGCATAACCCGAAATTGAATTTCTGGTATCTGGCCCAGGCAGACACAGCCTTTCATCCTCTCGGGGTAGATAAATTGTGTAGGCAAGCTTTGAAAGCTGCTTGCCGGGGTCTACTCAGCCCAGTTAGCATGTTGGCAATAGTGTGGCGAATAAGGATATGGGCTTATTACATTTATGAGGTAGGTTGCCGAACACGTCTGCCTGTCAGGCAGATGCCAGCCTGTGGAATGTGGCCTCTACTAGGCCGTAAAAAGCATCTGAAGAGCACCTCTCATATAAGGTGGGCAGTTATATGACTGTATAGTCCCGTAAAGCCCGCTTTTACGGCTATAGGAAAATGGGTCGGTGTAGCCACAAAAATTTAAAAAAAATTTAAGGACGTGAATGTTAAGAGTTTTCTAGTCATTGCTTGTCTTGAATCAGTGAAAAACGGCTAATCGCACACTCACTTGCGCCATGGTCACATCAAATCAGATCAAAATTTCATGATATTTCTGGCATCTGATATGATTATATTCCAATTACATTTTGCATCTCCCTGATGCTAGAATTGCAGGTTATTTGAGGGAGAGGGTCACAAGTCGTAAAAAATGGGTTTTGACCTCGAAAATTAGTTGAAGTATTTCGGAAATGTCCCTGAAAAGACGGCACAAAAAGCCAGGAATTTTGAATTTTTTTCGCTCAAAATTGGCTACTCTTTGCTGGAAAATTGATGTGGTTCTCTTAATTTAGTTTTGGAGCGGTATGTGTTCGATTGTCAATCCTGATTTCCTTGAGTTTAACTGTCTGGCTCGCCCATGCTGGGGGTAGAGTGATTCTCATAGCCCACACTCTCAAAACTATATGTACGGATGTGTATACCACTATTATTTGGTAAAATGGGATTTATTAAACAAGTAGACTTGTTTCTAGATTCGGATATAGCACAGGCTGAAGTGGTCGATCAACTGAAATCAATAGATGTTTTAAATGATACTGCCTTGCTAGAAGTCATGTTCGACGTCAGTGTGAGATTCAAGAGCTCCGGTCACCACCATTGTGAGGGAGTACTAAGGTCATCAAGAGCACATCACTATGATTATGTGGACTTATCAAGTGATTGTATGGAATACTTCAGGTAAGTGGATGGAAATGTCTTCCAGTGTGGCAAATTGATAAGAGAACGAACGTTGTTTCTGAATAATTTATATCAGGTTATATTTTACCTTCAAATTACTTATTAACCAATAATCAGATCTTTGCATAAAAATACATTCTAAAGTTTGAAAAGTATGCATTTCATTATTTTACATTTAATTAGCATTTGGCTTGCTTTGAATGAATAATGTATATCAAAAATATAAATCTTCTTGATTTGTAAGTTATAGCCATAAAACGAGAATATTGGTATTCGATTTATGTGGTCACACATTTTTTACGCAAGAAAGGGAGAAACATTTTCTTGAATCTGATTGTCGATTTTCTCCCAATTATTCATTGAACCTTAATGAGTGACTGTTTTTTATTTTTGGGTTGTCACATAATTGATTCACATCAAACTGCGTTTGACTGCCAGAAAAATTGGAGGATTACAAAGAGCATGACAAGAATTAAGTGGAATAAAGCTGTCCAAAGATAACGAACTCAGCTCAATGATCACAGCTATAAAAACAACTGTTTTAGTCAGTAATCTAGCATTACAACAAACCAACAAGTATCCTAAAACCACAAGTAAAGATTAACTGGACAAGTAATCAATCGGTCAAATTAACACATATATACATAACTAAAAAACTATTGTAATTTCAAAAAATTGACTGTGGCATAAAAAATTTCTTAAGAAATGGTTGTTAATTGAAAGTATCAGAAAAGTTCTATTCAAAATCGTTTGCATATACATTGAATTTTTTACGCGCAATCTGATACAGGTTAGTAATACACATGGACAAGGCAGTTGAAGAGTTCTATGATCATTTGGTCTACATGTAAAAACGGGATATAGACCCCTCCCCATCTATCTCCTGATCGAGGCTTGGATCTGTCCAAATCTTGTGGGTGAAGTCTAGCACGATATACATCCTTGATCTAAAATTTACGGTTGAAATCTGGCACTGGATCAAGCTGAGTTTAAATCCTGACCCAGAAGTAGTGGACAAAAAATGATGGCTTCAGAGAATTCCAACTGAGTCGGATATTAGGAGTAAAACATGATATATACCTTTTGTAATCCTTGGCTGGATCCATGTTAGTATGGTTTTAGTACTATCGCGATGTGATATACTTAATTGTCTTGGATATAGTAAATGAAGCTGAATTAGAGCAGTGCGCATTTTGCTGAGAGAATGTTCTCAATGGATGGGAGTTCTTTATATGGTTGCAGTCCTTGATATAGCGTCACAACAATGTTACTATATGATGCTCGCGAAAGTGATCAGTGTTTTTTCTTGAACTTGGGCTTGATGGAGAGAATGATGTGGGGTTATCTGAGAAATCTGAATGATTACAAGTCACTCGGGTAATCTTTTCATCAAAATGCATTCAAAATATCATCCTTTGGTTTTGGTGGGTATCCTACAATGATAACGGAGAAAAAACAAAGATTTTCTCCATTGAGTTAGATTCCAGATGCAGTTGCACTCTTAGATGATTTTCATCAAAAATTGTAAAAATATTTACCGAAAGATGATTTGAACAATGTTTTGAAGCCCTACTTTGTGAACAGAGTGGCCACCAGTCATCCTGATGACTTTTTTGTTAAAATCCTGTAAATGACCCAACAAGTTTTCATGATGTTGTGAGCTCATCCGAGTTCACACGAAATACCACTCACTGATCACTCAAATAGATTTTTCGTGAGAAATTCCAGAGTAAATCACTAAATAATTCCCTGTAAAACTTTGGAAAGTGTTGGGAGGAAGTTTTTGCAACGAACAGATCATCCAAGGTAGCTTACTAGATCAATGGTCCATTTGACACAAAAAATTGATATCCCGAAAACAGCTTATTGCAATAATAATGAACAACGTGACTTTCTGATCAATACTCACAAAATAAAATTCTTGAGTTTTCGTTGCAGTTAGAGATAATGAAATCCATACATAAGCAGTGATAGATTGAATGACTCCTTAACATAACGAAAAAGCTTTTGGCGCTATTTTAACTTTTTTTTGATGAAAAAATCATCCAAGGGAACAGTGGTCATTCAGGTAACATCGGATGACCTTACACGATCATGGAAATAATTAGGGGATCATTTCTAGTGGGTGATCATTTCCACTTTTTTGATTTAATGTCATTGATTGATTGGTGATTACTCAGATCGCCTAAAAACATAATGAAGAAAAGTTGACTATAAAATTACTTTTTGAAGAATGTAATTTACATCCGTTCATTTTGTATATTCTATTTTCTGATTCATTTATTTTACTTTCTTTACTTTTGTCTTCTACCTTTCTTCCCTTTATTTTTTGCTCGGTTTTTTGTTCAATTTAGTTTTGTTTTTCTTTACTTCTTTACATCTTCTTCTCCTCTGTATTTAAGTAAATCTATAGTTTGTTTTTTATAAAATGCTTCCAAATTGAAAAAAGACAAAAATCAACTATGCAGTAAAAATCGCCTTTACAAGACTTTAACAGTAAGATTCTTCACTCTAAAAATTTTTAAAAGTTGATTGAATAAGCTCACAAATTTTCAATCTCACGTGATGAATGGTTCAGCTGAAAATAGTAAAAATCTAAAATAGTACTTGCTTTCCACTTTTATAATTCAGAAGCATTTCAAGAAAAACAGACTGTAGTAACAAAATACCTCATTGCTTCCATAAGTTCTAATTTATTCCCACGAAACTGTCAGCCAAGTCCCAGTGTAATACTTTGTGTGTCAATAGATTAGTCGGTTAAACTGAAAAAGGTCGCCCGCACCCTGACACAAAAAAGAGTCAACAATTTCATGTATTGAAAAAAATCTCCAAGAAAAACTTTGGAAACTTGTATAATTGCATCCCGATATGCTAACTATAGCCTGTTTTTCTTGAAATGCTTCCAAATAATGAAAGTGGAAAGCAAGTAGTATTTCAGATTTTTGTAATTTTCTGATAAACAAAATATCATGTAGGGCCGGAAGTTTGTGAGCATATGGACCTAACCTTTACGATTTTTCGAGTGAAAAATATTACAGTAAGAACTTTATGTAAACGATTTCGATGACAGTACTGATTTGTGTTACTTTTGTATGTGGAAGCATTTTATGAAAAACAGACTATAATTCTCCATTATCGCGTGCTCACAAATAATCAATTCATGAAATGAAGATTTAGAAAAATTTATGCACTCTGTTCACAGAAAACTGAAAGAAAAAACCAAAATTAGTTGAAATTACAAAGAAACGGAGTGATTTCAGAGTGATTGCAGAGCACCAGGCTACTCCTATATTGCCGGTGCTTAGACCGAAGGAGGACATAAAGTCAAGTCTAAGTAAAGCATAATGTAGCTATTGTCTACGTCCTTCTATATAAAGAAAGTTCTGTAGAAAAAGGAAGGACAGGGCCAGGGGTTAGAGAGATTGATGTAAATGTGTAAATGGTTGAAAAGCTTGTTTTATCTGCAGTGAACTGGAGAATTTGTGTTAACATGTCCTGAAAAGCTAGTTTTCCATTTATACATACCATGTATAATTGAAAAAACTGTATTATTGTTTTTAAGGACATATAATGATGATATTGAAGTTCATGTGCTGAATTTGCCAAAACAATCAACAAGCTTCGTTGTACAAGCGAAATTAATCGAAGAGGAAAACGTTTACAAGTTGATGTTGTTGCAGAAAGTGCCACTTGTAGACACATATGGACCTTCATTTGGTCGTATGTCCCCATCACCAATGCTACGTCGATATGATCCATACAATGGGGCATTCTTGGCACTGCGTGCTGCAGCACCTTGGATGGTATTTGTCGAAATGATCAAGATAGAATGGGAACGCTATAAGTTGACCACCAAGTGCTTAGGGCTTCTACTCGATAATGTATATTCCTTTGAGCAAAAGGATGGTTTCACCAATCGATTGACTAATGCGGTACTGATAACGAATGAATGCACAATGGAGTGAGCAATATTACATGCCGTGCTGCATATATTTTTGCATGGAAAAGTTTTGGAGGACTTCTCAGCACTGAGCTGAAAATGTTCACCTTTCTGAAACTCGTTCATCACCTATAATGCTTGTTTAATTCCTTTAATTTTCATTCTGGTGTTCTCTGATTGCAATTGTTCCATATCAAAAAGCTGTACGATGTCATATGTATGAAAAAGTACAGATTCCATACTATTATACCATAAGCTGGCTGCTCAAAACTTTTCAGACGGATGCTCATTTGCTTTAAAAACAGCTATTCTCATTTAATGTAAATTTCAGGTTTGCTAAATTAGGTAACGTCTCTGCCCTGACAGTATTTGCTACACTCTAATGATTGATGCCGCAATCCCCTGATAGTAAGTTCAATATAGAAAAAAGGACTATCCTGACTGAATGAGTGAAATTTTTCGGGTGACACTCAAGTATCGACATAGTGTAGTTCCTATCAATAATGGATAAACTTTGAGTTTTTTAATAATTTTGAACTTTTTACTTTCATGATGCAGTTCAGTGTTTTTTCCACGTATATAGTTTTCCACTCTTTGAAAATCGTGTATCAAATTTAACCTACATTTTTTAAATTTCATTACATATATTATTTCAAATTGAAAATCATATTGATGTCACTACGTCTGGAGAACCTTTTGTCGCAGGTAGGATTGATAACCAGATCAAGTGGATGGGACTGTTCAATATTTCCAGTAATACAAAGTGATGACAGAGAATCTCGATTACTCACAGGGACTTTGCCGAATTTGCAAGACTCAGATTTCAGAATATTGAAATGAGAGTCATTTCAGCTTATGTGAGGAACTACGTTAGCTCATAGTTCTCCAAAGTCTAAAATGGAGAAAACACGGAATGGTCCTTGTCACATTAAACAGAGGTGGAGCCATGTAACATTAAATGAATTGGTGATCAGTCACATTGACAGGAAAACCCGTACCACATCCCATAGGAAACATGGCCATGACACGGTAGGTGACATGCTGTGACCCCGTGGGGTGGCTCCAGTGTAGGTCTCTGTTTCGGGAACCCAACCCAGCTGGTACTACCACAGGTAAACCTATGGTGTACCTCGGCCTTGTCCTAGGGTTAATGCTGTAGAATAATGGACAACACGGCCGGGTCGGGGTTGCCAATCCCTAGTCCTCATTCACTGCAATGGGGGACAGTGCCATTCGAAGAATGGCGTACTGTAGGGGACCCGATTGTTAACCTAAATCCCCTTATTGGCCCTGACCTTAGGGGTCTGAGGGCTAACTTAACTGAGGGTACTTCGGAGGGAAACTAGCTTAGGGGAGACTCCCACAAATATACCCTCAACCACAATAACCCCTGAGAAGACTTACGCAACCTCTTCTCAAATTACTCGGCGCTGGGCGACGGGTTCGGGGTCAAATTGGGGTCCTATGGACGGCGATATACGGGAATGGGAATCCAGGCGATTCGGCATGGGGTTCGGCGGCTGCTGATCGGCAGGCGGTGGTAACGGACGTTTCCTCGGCGAGGGCGACGGGTTCTACGATTAACGGCGACGGGGACGGGTTCCTACGGTCGGGTTACTGTAGTGGTAATGTATGCAAAAGGCTGGAGGCGAAATATGCTAATTTTTATTCGACGTGCGGCAAAACGCAGTTGACAATACAAGATATAATAAAATCGGATGGCGGCGAACGCGGACGCAAAGGCTAAAGACGAAAACCAGTTAGGCCCAATAATGAGTGACAAAAAGACGAAAGTGCTCCATAAAAGCCTTTTAAAGGGCTCCATAAACTACAGTATGCCTTGGGCGGAGTTAACACTCCCCCAAGCTAACTTCTGCAGCGGAAATTGTTGCAGAAGATGCCTATGGTCACATAGACATTTTCCAGTTCACAACGTTAAGCATTGGGGCGAGTTCTCACTCTCCATGCTTAACATAGGAACGTCACTAGTGAGAATTTCAACTAGTCGTTTCACGTTGTGAAACGTCGCTAGTTTCTACTGATAAGAGGTGCACGTTGTGCTCCAATTACAGCGATGAGCTCGGAGAGCTTATCTCTAACGGAAATTCTTGACTAGCGGGCACATACCGTAGTCTACGTGTGCAATTGAAAATAATAAATCGAAATGGGAATAAAAGTGCACAAACAGAAACAGAAACGAAACATAAAAAGTACACACATAAATTGCATGTAAAAAGTATAAAAACGAAACGCAAAATTGATGTAAATTACTGTAACACAAAACGTAACGAAAAACATAACGAAAAATTGTGATGTGAATCACGTGACGTTCGACAAAATCCGTTGGCACGTGACATCCTATTCCTGGGTTTACTTATTTCTGTCATTAAGCTTATATCCTAAGAATTTGAACACTCTAGTGTAAGCATCCACCTATAGATCAATGGTTTTTGTCACAAGTGTTGCCTGATTATAATAATGTATAGACACCTCGAACAGACACTGTCAAAAGTTAGTCATGCGAAATCGCAGTGCCTTCGGATTGCTACAGTAGTCAATTTCAACCCTTGAAAATGAGGCATTATTTTCCTGTGCCTTGTTTCCTTTTGATGAAAAATACTCACGTACACACGTTCTATTTAGCACCGAAGATTCACAATTTTTTGTGACCTCTAAACCAACTCCCTCGAGTCTCCAAAAGAGTGACATTTGCGCTATATCATCGAACAGCGCTGGCCTCACTGTCGGCACATTGTGTACAGGTATCAAGTTCGGCAGCACTGTACATCCGATTATATTACCTTCCATCGAAGTCTATGGGACGAAGAATTACACATATAGTATTGTGGCAACAGATGATAAAACAGTGATAGCTGGTTTCCGGATGATATATGAAATTCCGGTCAAAATTATTGGTCTCTCAATGGTCAACGGGGTTGAGAAAGTGCGGACATCAAGGATTTTTTTTCATAGGAGTGGAGCAGCGGCAGAACCAATAGTAAGTTACTTTGAATGGTTTGTACCATTAATATTTACTTAAAAATTATAGATAGAGATGTATGAGAGACAGCTAATTATCTGGTTGTTTCTGACATCTCTATCTCCTTAAAGTATGTGGTACATAGAAGATTCCTATCAAAATTGCATTAGAATGATAAAAACTGAACATCTTTTCGACATTCCAGGAGCTGAAATGGGGTATACTCGTTGCTCATGACACATCCCCTGGTCGACCGATTCTGGTTGGTATGAATGCGACAACAATAAGAAAAACGTCGTTTGAGCATATTGAAGAACATACATTGATTGAACCATTCTCTCAATGGATAGGAAGAGCTTTGACCTGACCCGATCAGTAGCTACCAAGTGTGTCAAAAAAAGACACCAAATTTTTTTATTAGTTTTTTGGTTTAATTGATCATGTTTAATTTTGCGTTAAAATTGGTGGTGGATTATTTCTAAATTAAATATATGAATGTTGTTATATTGTCCAAACTGTGCACGATTAGATTGCCTGAAACAATAATATTGAGGTCTTCACCCCAGAGCTTAAAGTTTATCTTTTCCACATGAGTGTGATAAACAAAAAAAGATGTTCATGCGAATACCAGACAACCAGCTGCAACCGCCATTGTATATATAATAACTCGAAAAAATGTGGGCTTGCAATCAAGGTTTTTACCACGGTTCTAGTGAATCCACAACCGTGCTAACAGAAAATTTTGGACATTAGCATGCGTGCTAATGACTGAAATTGAAAAATTTTTGAAAAAGGTATCAGAAAAAAGTTGAGGATATTATAAAATTGTGATGAAAAATCAAGAATCGTCATTTCCACAAAGAATAACTTCGTCAATATCCCCATTATCTTCGTCTTTTTTGCATAGTGAATGGCTGTGGCTCGAACCTGAATTCGCTTTGGCTCTAACCTCTTGGACACCACTTAGGTAATTTGAAAATAGCTACTTTGACATATGCTGAAGCTCATTCAGGTCAGTAATGGTGAGAAGCAAATATTATTGTACGTTTTCTGAAAAAAACCAATCAAAAACCAGTATTGAAGTTGATGCGCAGTTCCAGATACGATGAAAACATGTCGAATTTTATCCGAACACAACGCGAATTTATCGATTGCTAAAAGTATTACTGTCAAACTAACTATACCGAATATTTACTTGTTGGTCAACCAATCAAGTGCATAAAGTAGGAATGTGCTGGTTTAATTACAATCAGATGAGAGTCTTATTCCTTTTAAAAGTACCAATATCAAGCCTGATTTCGTGAGTTATACAATAAAACCATGTCATCAGAATTCACAAATTCACACATTAGTTTGACACCAACACGAATGCTAATGGGACTCGTGCTAAAAAACCCCTGCTTGCAATGGTCATCACTTTGGCATATAGATTTATTTGGTTGCATTTTTTGCATTCTGAGGATCACTTGACAATGAAAGCGGCATAGGAACCACCTGAATGTCATCTTTTAGCTCATGGCCTCTGGTGCCAAAGAGGTAAAGTGAGCGATTTCCAAGCGAGCAATCCCCAAGTTAGTGAATTTTCAATTGAGCGATTCCCATGTGAGCGATGATTGCCAAGTTATCAAATTTCCCAAGGAACAACTCTCAGATGAGTGAACGTCGTTGGAGCAGCTCGAGTATTTCCGCCCAATTCTATTGTAACATGATTTTCATCAGACAATAATCTCACTGTCTCCAGTTTTCCTGTCAGACTCAAATGTAATTCGTCGGTTCTTGATTGTTTTTTATATTATGATAGTTTAAATGTTTGTTCTTAGCATTGTATGTTTGTGTAAATCCCCATTGGGGACAATCCATTTAAACCAAATAATTTCACATATCTGACTAATATAGGTTGAAGAATATGCAGCTTGGAGGTTAGAAGACTTGCTGAGAACTTTCTTTTCGTCATCAAGAACGAAAAAAAATTGTATTACACCCCCTGTCCTGGCTGACCCACAGCAGAATTTCTATGCTGTGCACGTATGGTCCCCAATACAGCGAAACGCGCAACAGCGAAACTCAAAATAGCGAGACTCAAAAATGCGTTTCTCAAAACAGCAAAATCTCAATACAGCGATTCTCAAAAGAGCGGTCTCAAAAGAGCGAATTTCAATACAGTGAATAGTAAAAAGTTCTATGCATTAGAGTAAACACACACATCATTTTTATACTAAATACGCAAATTACGCATATTAAAATCGTTTTTGCTAGTTGAGATAGTCTATTTTTAGTTGAATTGGGCCATATAAGTTTCACATGCTTCTGTGCTGCAGTTGCGGTAGGTATGCACGAACGGATCATTCCAAATCACAAAAAAATATCTGTTAAAAAACATTTTTGCAAAACATTTGAAAGGAAACAAAAATAAAAAATTATCATAAGGATTCCCGACTAAAATTGTTTTGTATGGAGCTTAATTGCAGAAAATTAAATTAATGAAATAAAGAAAACAAAATGAAATGAATAAAATAATTAAGCATTAAAGGCAGAACAAAAAATTAATGAAATAACGAAAAGTAAAATAATGTAATAAAAAGTTGGTAAAAAAACACAACGTGAAAAAATTAAACAAAAAGTAGCTCAGAACAAGAATATAAAAGGGAATAATCCAATGAAGGAAAAGGAAACAAAAAACATGAATGTAGATATGTTAATACTAAACAAACCAGAATAAAAAGCTGTTATGCCGTGAATGTCATGTGATGCTATAGGGCCATAATGTTAGAAATCTGACGATCATTCGACTTTTTTGAAAATTGCTGTATTGAGCCTTGCTATTTTGAATTTCGCTGAACAGGGTTGAAACCATTTTTACGACCTTTTGATTTAATAATATTGCAAAGTTGAACTGGCACGTTTTCCGCATGACATGCTAAAAACAACTTCCGAAATTTTATTTAAGCTAAACAGATGACGTATCTAAAATCTACTAAAACATGAAATTGATGAAAAAAACGACTCGATAACGGCGACTAGGCCGAAGCCGTTCGGTCCTGAGAAATAAAATACACATTAATATACAATAATAGAACGTAAATAGATGGGTTCACAAAAAATGAATTTTTAAAATGCAATTAAAATGCTAATACAAATGTAACGTACAACCGATAAAAAGCCAAAATTTTGATACTAATCGATATATTTCGACCAGATCTAGCCGATCAATTATTGATCGATTTTACAACGCATCTAAAACCTTAAAAAATCAATTAATCGATAATCACCGACGTAACTTCCGGCGATTGGTTGATTTTGATGTTCGACATCATCATCGTAGTCGTAGCAGTAGGCGGAGTCAACAACGAATCCGATTCGTCTTCGTCGCCTTCCAAAATATTGGCCGGCATCAAATTCCGATTGACGACCGACGACGTCGACGTCGAAATTGCCGACGTCAAACTCGACGTCGATTGGCCGACGCCGCCCCCGCTCATCATTTCGTAAGCGGCGGCGAACGACGAAACGGCTGCGACGCCCGTCGCGTTCGGACCCGGCGACGCCGGCGGCGAAGAACTCAACCTCGTCGACGATGACGCCGCCCCCGCTGCATTCACCGCCGTCGGAATGTACAACGGCGAACGGCATTGCTGCGGCGCTTGACTTTGTTGCTGTTGATAGAGCGGCGACGTCACGCCGCCGGACAACATGGGCGATGAAACGTCGGACGACATGAGTGTGGAAGCATGGCTGCGAGAAAAAAGAAAAATAAATTAATAAAGGAAAATGAATAAATTTGAGAAAAAAGAAACAAAAAACTTTGATAAAATGGGTAAAGAAATTCGGAAACATTAAATTAAAATAAAAAACAATAAAAAATCACGAAAAATACGGAAATTGGGGAAAAGAGTGGACGAAAAAGCGAGAATCAGGAAACGAAAAAAAATTAACCAAGTTATGCACGTAATTTTGAAAAACAAAACTATATATCGACCAAAAAGGAAACTAAAGAGAAAATAAAAAGTGCTAATTAACTTGAAAAAGAAAAAATTATGTGAAAAATGAACAAGCAAAAGCATTAGCAAATGAAGGTGACTGGAAAAAACAAAAAAATGGATTAAATTGAGGACCCATGTAATTTTGAGAAAAAGTCAATCTAAGTGAACCGAAGTTGGAGAAATATTGCAAAATAAACAAAAAAGAATGAAATGAAAAGCGAAAAAAGATTGTAACGAAAAATAGACGCAAATGATCAAAAACCTGGAAAAATATACAGAAGCCAAAATTGGAAGACAAAAATGCGGAAAAAGAAAAAATTAGTAAAGGCACAAAACCAACAACAGACCATACATGTAATTGGGGCGAGGGCGACCGCCCCCCAGGATTTTCCAATCCTATGGCTAGCCATATGGTAGCCGAAGGAACCCCCATACTTTTGATTGGAAAAATACTGAAAAATGTCAATTATTTGAAGAAAAATGTCAATTTTTAAACAAAAAATGGTCAAAAATAGGAATTTTCTGGGCGCTTCGCGCCATGAATGCATTTTTTCGGTCTTTTTAGAAAAAAATTATAATTTTTTGAACTATGTTTCGGGACTTTTTTCGGGAAAAATCGATTTTTTTCCTTGAGAGACCCCTACTCTCAAAATTTTGGGAATTACTGACCCGGCCCAAAAAAAGTCGCCCGACCCTCCTCCAGCCAGTATTTTTTTTTCTACACCGGGCTTTCTGCTCAGTGCAGAAAAGTCAAAAAAAGTTTCTGCACTGCAGTTTTCTCCTGCTACCACTGTTTTTTCTGTATTTTGAGCTTTTTCGAACCTTTTGCTGTTTTTAGAGCCTTTCATTAATTAAAACTGAGGAAACATTTGAAATTTTTGAGTTTGATCGAAGTATAATCTACAAGCATTGCGGAACAAATTTTCCAGCAATCTATCCAACAGCATAATGACTTTGAATTACATGAGAAATCCACGGTTACGTCCTCTATGATGACATGTGAGAGCCCAAAAAAGATATTGATCTCTCCGGCGCGAAACACCGGAAAACTCTTTTGTGTATTAACGTTCTGCGATCCTGGAAAATCAATTTTTCGAACATTCATTTCAAAAATTAGATTCGAATTTTGTGTTTAAAAGTCGTAATTTCTAGAATTTATATTTGAAAAATTTTAAAACCAGTAATTTATTCGCAAACTCTCATAAACTTGGCCGAGAAGATATGAGTAAGAAGAGTAGAAATTTCCGAAAACTACTTCCATGAAGCTTTTCGATTGATTTTACGTTAAGAAAGGAATAATCGTTTCAAAAAGTTTACAGACTTGACGTATTGATTTTTCTCAAAAAGTGTGTCAAAGAAAAAATGGGAATCTTCAATAAATTTCAAGATAAAATATTGAAGATTACCAATTAAGACATGAGATAATACGTTTAAGATGATGAAAACTATTAAAGATTAAATGATAAGTGAAGGTAGGCATGCTAGAAGCTGCACCTGAGCTAGGAAATAAAATAATGCTTATTAAAGTTCGCGCCGGAAAATTGTGAGATTATGACCCACTAAAATTCACCAAAATGCATCTTTTTTGTATCCGATGTGACCAAACACACGACTGAAAAAATTCTGCACCAGTGCAGAAATCAAAAAAAATTCTGCACGAAGCCAAAAAAGTCTGCACTGTGCAGAAAAAACAGTGCCCCAGCCGTCGAGGCTCCGTTACATGTACGCAACAGACTAAACCGACAGCTCCACAGGAAAAAAGGAAAAATAGCTACCAAACGAAAGAAAAATAGCCACACATGATTAAAAACATAGAAAGTTTGAAAGTTGAGCCATAATCAGACAAAGATTGGAGAGAAGCAAAAATTGGGAATAAAAGGCCAAAATTTGATAAATGACGCCAAAAGTCGACAGAGAAGGAACAAAAATGAGGAAAAAAGAAATGAAAATTGCAAATAACAGAGAAAATTCGGAAAAAGAATCGATTTCGGAAAAAATCCTTCAAAAATCACCGATTCTGTTCACCGACGCCGAAATCGCTATCCATAGATCCGACACCACCCGTCGAAGACGACGATGCCGGCGCCAATTGTATCCTGACCGAAGTTGCTTGTTGTTTATTGGTCGTCAACGACGTAACGACCGTCAACGGCCGCTGTTGTTCCAAAACGTTGGACGTCGTACGATTTTTCCCGTAACAATGATCGCCGCAAACTTCGGGCGGCAAATAGTGGAAAACAGGAGGCGAATTTAGAGCAGTGGCGGTGACGTTCGACGATAAAGCGCTCGGAAAATTGTTGGAGCCCGACGCATGTGAAGACGAAGAACCGGACGAAAATTGGTGGAACGACGTCGGTCGGCGGTATTGATTGGCGGGCGAAAAACGCGACTCGGAGGGCTAGAAAAGAGTAAAAACTTAACAATGGCCGGAATTTTCTAGATTCAGAGGCTCAAAAATGCGAGAAATCAATGTTTTGATGATTTTAAGCCCAAAAATTCGAATTTGAGAGCTGGAATTTTGATTTCTTCCAGAAGTTGAGGAACCCAAATCAGGCTTTGCAATGATAATTTTCAAAAATTTAGACGAAATTTTGGCTCCGTAGCAAAGACGAAATACGCATTTTGCGAGAAAAATCAACATCCTGAGGAATTTAGGAGAAAAAAATCGAATCTGGGTATTTTTCCAGCGCTTGGCCACTTAGAATCAGGATTGAAAAACATGAAGCTTTCAAAAATTATAGGGCTTTCAGGCTCAGAATACAAAATTCAGTGGAGAAAAATCTATAATGCAATGAATATAAGCTAAATAGAGTCCGGAAACTTTTCCAGAGACAGATCAGGTCGACAAAATTTTTTTCGTTCCAAATAACATTTATGTAAAAAATGCGTAAAATAAGCGAAAATTGTAGGTGCTCAGGAGAATATTCAAATATTGTATTTGTTGTTCTAACTCAATGATATTATTTAGAATAACTGAGTATGAAAATAATTGCAACTGATTTTATGTGATAAGAGCTGAAGATTTAAAGATTCGAGTTGACGCCACCTCCCGGGGCTTAACGCCGAAAAATTTCAAGAATTTAAAATTCTTAGAATATTGGATAAAGAATCTTCTCAATATTTATCCATAAATGAAGGCTTTACATTTTCAGTCTAGAATGATATATTAATTTTTTCCCTACAGAAAAGTTCATGTTGGCAAACTTCAAGCTAGAGGAAAAAATGAGTTCTTTTCTTTTCCATACTTATATTAAAATATTTCATTTTTTACTCTAGAATCATTTCAGTTAGATATTAAGTAATAGAAATGAAAAATGCCATTGGTATTCAAAAATCACCACATTCTTCGGCTGCCAAGAACTTCTACTAGTGTGTAGCATTGATGTTTGAATCATTTTTCAAGCGCAAGAAATTATGTTGAGAAAAATTCAAAAAGGTTCGAAACCAGGAAAAAGATCCTACGTAAATTTCTCGCCATTATCTTAATTTTCGTCGAATATTCGAACAAAATATCGAAGATTACTTCTTCCGACGTGTGATGAGACATTTTAGGGGATGAAAGCTATTAAAAGCTAACTGATGAGTAAAGAACAGACACTCCCATAGGGTGGAGTATGAGGAGGGTAATACCCCTACCTAAAGTCCAAAAAAATGATCGCAGGGTGACTAATTTTGAGACAAAATGAAGTGTTTTGTGGACATTTGGCTACACTACACCCGCAAATTTTCAACTTTACCCCTACCTGAAAAATCTGACCTTGGGGATCTCTAGTAAAGAAGACATGGTCAAGACAGAGCCTGAGCTAGATTATAGCAAATATGATTATTGTATTCATTACCGGCGCGAATCGGCAAAAAATTAAAGGTTTTGGCCTTCTAAAATGCACTAGAATGCATTTTATCGACCAAGAAACACCAAAATTTTTGTAGTTTGGCAAAAATATTCTAATTTATTTGGTATTTTCATTTTTTTCACCAAAAACACCGATTTGGCGGAAAGAACAGTGCCAGGAAATACTTAGCACCGCTACTCAATAGTGAGATTCACATCTCAAAACTTATTAAACAGTGCATGAGCCACATTTGTTTAATAACATTAGCGGACGAGCAGTAGACACAGTAAACGAATACTAAACTTGAAATTCGCACATATGTAATAAGATGTTGCCAAAATGAAGAATCTATATAGTAGAATATTTGTAATTCGTGTAACGCCGCGAGGCGACGAAAAACTTTGAATTTTTTGCATTCAAATATCTTAAAATCGTTTGAACAATTACTTAAAGTTTGATTTTTTGCGACATTTCCGGTTAATTACCAGTTCCTAAAAAATCCCAGTTACATACTTACCGGTTTTGACGGTTGGTAGAAATCCTGAAATTAGTATTTGTCGGGAAAATTCTAGGAAAATCACCAAGCTTCATCGAAATTTCAAATCTGACAACGAGAATCATCCGAATTTTGCGGCGTCAAAGAAAATATACCGGCGAAAGCATAGGAATTTCGAACATGGGGATTAAAATTCCCATTATCTCGAAATTCTCAAAAACGTCAAATTTTTGCGAAGTTTTCAGTTCCAGAAACAATTATAGCTTGACGATTTTAAACAAGGAACTCAAATTTTCAGTTTGCAAAATAAAATTTCCAAATTTCGATTGAAATTTAAAATGGTATCGCTATGTATTTTTTAAAAGAAAATCGACGTTGTTTCGAACAATAAATTCAGATGATAGTTTTTTATAAATCTGAAGTTTTTTATCCCATTACTATGCTAAAATCGCCTTCCATCGATTCGACGTTATCGACGCCGTGTGGGGAAACGCGCGCCACTCGACGCCGCTGCGACGCGTTGAAATCGGACGACTCGCCGCCCCCGCCGCAGCCGGAAGACCAACCCCCGCTCAACGACCGTTGACCACCCCGGCGCGACGCCGCCGCCATCGAACGTTGACCGCCGCCGCTAAGACTTTCCGCCGCAGAGAAGGCAGCCATCAAAGAGGCCTCGGTGCGTAAAGCACCGATGGAGTTCGTCGTCGAATATTTGAAAGTGTCGACGTTGCGTAAACCTTGAAAAAATTGTAGTTTCGAATTTAAATGCATGGGTATGTAGTTTCAAATTCAAATTTCAATAAAACTTTGAATTCTTTCAAAAATTCTTCGATGACTGAAGATTTTAGTTTCGCGGAACTTGCACAGACTAACTCTTCTTGCTGACATAAAAAATTCGAACCTTCTTCGATTTCGGCGTCCGTAATAATTGGTAAACCGTGCTCGTCGTAACGCATCGGTTGTTGTTGAAAATTTCTTTTGGCCGCAACGGCAACGATCGGCGGCGACGTCGACGGCGACAGCGTGAAACCTTTCGGTTTGGGCAACTGTACGTACACGCCAGACTTCATTTGCGTTTGCTGAGCGTACAATTTAGACGTGGCGCTTTGGTATAAACCCAAAGAGAAGCCTTTGTGTTGAGTATCTGATGGAAAAAAATTCGAATTTTAAATTTCGCGCGCAAAAATTAGAATTTTACAGTTATTATTTCATAAATTCAAAATTTCGACAACGTTTCGGCAACGACAAAAAATGGATTTTTCGAACAAAATTTCACGATTTCAATAGGAAATATGAGAATTTTCCAGAGAAAAAATGTCACTTCATTAAGAAAAAGCGACAAATTTACGCTCAGCTTAAAATTCTGAATGCAACAAGCTAGTGTTCTGAAAATTTGGTGAAAATTCCATACTTTTTTGATAAGTTCACCTTTCGGATTTTACAACGTCAAATTTTCCAATTACTTAATAATGATAATTTTGAAATATTCGGAAAAAACACGAAGAATATTCTCAGACTCAGAAGAAATAAAAGTTAATTCAAGATCGAGACTTTCTCTGATTTCACCCAAAAGTTTCAATTTGCTACAAGAACATATGATCTAAATTTTTCTGAAAAATTTCATGGATAAAATCTTAAAATTCATCATCAAATGCAAAAAAATGAAAATACCACATTGTAACATTATATAAGGTTTTTAGACAAAGTCTTACATTTCGAATGTAAAATTTGATATTCCAAACATAAGGCAAAAATTTCATTTATTACGTATATCTTGAAATTTGACAAAAAAATCCAAAATTTCAAAATCGAATTTTTATATTTTTCCTCGCGAACAAACACTTATACCAAATTGAAACTCAATTTCTGAGCTTACAATTTTCATATTAATCTTTCTGTTTTTAAACATTTTAGAACGTCCATGTCAAACTTTTGAGTTTTTGCAGCCAAAATATATGCGGATCAGGATGAAAAATATTGAAATTAAAATTTTTATGACAAAATCTAAGGAAAAAAATTCAAAATATTTTCGAAATTGAATTCAATATTTTAAATTTAACACAGTTTTTCTTCCGAAAAAATATAAGCTTCATTTAATTAAACTTCGATTTAGAGAAAAAAGTCAAACCTCATTCTTAAAAAACTAAGGCATCCCGATAATTTTTTTTGAGAGAATCTCTAAATATAGTAAGAAATTTACCCGCCATATCCGGTAATTTACTAGTCGACGATTCGGAAAACGTCTTTTTCCTTTGTTGATCTTTATCTAACAATATTTTCATCGTCGAATTCAGATTCGGCAAACGTTCGTCTATTGGGGATCCTATTTGTCCGATTCCCGTTTCTTGTACTTCGACGCATTCTACGGGCTTGAGAGGAAAAAGCTTTTGAAACTTGCATTTCCAAATTTCAAATTTAAAATAATAAAACCTGTTCCATCAATGGCGCAGGAATAATTGCCAATTTTTTCTTTTTCGCTCGTTTTTTAGACTCGTTTTTGGTCAATTTAATGTTCGACGTTACAGATTTTTCTACCAATTTTTGTTTTTTGCTTTTAATAGGAACGACGTCTTTCGGCGGCTTCCTCTTTTTCTTGCTGACGTCAACACTACTAGGTAGCGGCTTCGCTGGCTGCGGCTTTTTCGTTGGAGATTTTTCGACCTTCTTAGATTTTGGAGATGTTTTCTTAGGCGTGAGAAGAGGGCGACTGTAAAATGGAAAATTTATTCTTTTTCAAAATGAAAATCTCGCCAGATTATGATTTTATAAGTTCGCGAAATCGCGAGGTTTTGAAAAATAACCAATGCGAAATTGAGTCAATTTTAAGAAAAAAATTGAAAGATGATTCTTTCAACAAAATAAGTCAATAATGCGAATGAAGAACGAATGATAAGCGAAAATGAAAAAAAATCTGCCTAAAAATGCCTGGATTTTGTAGAATTTCGGCAAAAAATTGTATCTAACTTAAACATCGCTTAGCTGACATAGGAAATCCTGAGAATTTTCAAAAGATCGAATTCAGATCATTCCAAGGGAAATTAAATCCCTCTGAAACCAGATTCAAGAAAATTAGTCTAAACTTGACTTTTAAGGATTACAAAAAAAACAAACCCAAGTTTTTTGACACGATTTTTATTTTTAGATGGCGTTTCTTGTTCAATGGGCGTCGTCGCGTATTTTTTATTCAACTTCCTCAGACGTTTTCCTAACATCGGCGTCGACAAATTGTCATTGGGCGTCGTTGACGACGACTTTTGTTTTTTCAGACGCGGCGACGTTGATTTTTTGACCACATAAATTTTTTTACCAATTTTATTTTTTTTACTCGGCGGCGGTGGTATCAAAAAATTATAATCCGATTCTTGGAAATCGAATTTCCTACTTTTACAATATTGTTCGATTTCGTCCAAAGTTAAAAATCTTCTGCCGTTGGACCTGCGAAAAAAGGTGAAATATTTGTCAAAAAAATTATATTTTGTAGACATTGAAATTTGAAAATTTTCTTTTAGAGAATGTGCAAATTTGCGAGAACTAAAAATTCTTACGTTTTATAAACCACAAGATCGTCTTCGACAATTCTTTCTAAACTCGGTTTCGGCAGATTGACACCTGAAATGGTGAGATAGGAAGATCATGCTGACCCAAAAATTCAAAATTCGCAAACTTTTTGTTTCTTTCTTTGGACGCAATTTGATCAACGCTGACGACTTTTTAATGGGCGAGGGACTCTCAATAACGATTTTAGATCGCGAGTTGGAAAGTTGAATTGATTTCTCGTCTAAAAAGATTGAAGCTTATGGTATGTCGATTGAAAAAAATCAAAAATTTCACTTTTTTTCGACGCCTTCGCCGAAATCGGCGTCGATGTTTTGGGTGTTTTAACGTTGTCGACGATTTTTTTCAAAAATTTATTTTTCGGTTGGGCGGCGACGGATTTTTTGACCGTCGCGGTGGAAGACGCTTTAATTTTGGACAAACGGCCGGCGGGCACCCATTCGTCGTAACGTTTATTCCAATTTTGATAGTGTATTAAATATGAAACCGAACCACCCGAATTGTCGATGTTTAAAATTTTAGCAGGATAAGACGCCGATGCGAATTTACATCGCACCGACTCGTCAATTTTAAAGTTTAGAGTCGTCGACGACGACGTTGATCGACTCATTTTTTTCTTCGGAGATTTTTTTATATTTAGCCCTGCTATTACTGAAAATAAAAAATTATCTTACGAAGAGTAAGTAGGAGACGCATTTTCGCTAGTTCTGGAGCTCAATGGAATATTCTGATTTTTTTGAGTCATCAATCAGATTGGAGCATTGGACGGAACGGATCCAAATTTATAGCTAATCAGACTCAGGTCCAAAAAACTTGTCAGTTAGAACGGAAAGCGAAGCGGGGTGCCATACAGAGCGGGATTATCGATTTTTGCAACATGAGAACCATGCACAATTTTGTCATTTTCTGAAAATTTTTCTTGTTTTTAAAAATCATTTATTTTGCGGCCTGCTCGCAAATGATTTATTAATGCATTTGAGGAGCTTACTCAAACATTACGATGTTCCCAGACCGGAGTCAGTAATTCATAAAAATGACAAAAGCATTTTCATAAAATTTTGAAAAGGCAGAGTATTTTTTGAAAATTTTCAGTAATTTTCCGTTTTAAAGCGTAAAACTGTAGCTGTCTTAAAAAAGCATCTCAGGAAAGGAGACTCTAAAATCTAATCAAAACGGTTGTCAGACTATTGGTTGCACGGCGCAACTTGCTCAAAAAATTTTGTCGCTGCGCGCGAAAAAACCCTGCGCTGCGGCAGATGGAAGGGAAGACATGGTTTTTGGCACAAAAAAATTTGGAATGGCACAAAAAATTTTGAGCGTTTGTGCCAATTGGCACAAATTTTTCTGCTGGTCGAGGCCTAAATTTCTATGATTTTTAGTCTTTTTAAGGGCTGAAAACGCAAAATTTTCTCGGCGCTTCGCGCCGATTCAACGGGTGTAATATTGACTACTTTCCTTTGTCTCGAACGCGAGCGGATTCTATTCGAATAATTTATTTGTATTATCGCAACAGACTTTGAGATTGTCAATGACATTAGAATAGAAATTGTTAACTTTTCTTCCTCTGTTAATTCAGTTGGATTGAGAACCGAAACTTATATTTTTGGTGATTGATTCAAACAAAAAAAATAAACTTTTTGGCACAACTATTCGACGAAAAATCTACGCGAAGCGACTTTCGACTTTTTTCAGACTGGAAAGAAAGAAAGAAAGAAAATAAATTTATTAAATGCAAAGAAATACAGGAGTAAATATGAATAATACAGAAAAGCTCATGGACATGACAAAACCACGTGCGAATTTAGCTTTAAAAAATAGCTCAATTTAGATCGAAAACATGGCATATTGTTATAATTCTTGGCACAAAACAGTTTTATGGTTTTCAGTACGTTTTTAGAGTGAAAAAATTTTTTGTGCCATTGGCACAAATATTTTTGGCCCTTTGTGCCAATTGGCACAAATGTCCGTGCACAAAAAAAAACGCTGACTGGGAAGCACCGTTTTTTTTCCTCGAAGATTTTTTCCACATGAGAACCATAATCCAAATTTTTTTCCTCATTTTCCAAAAAATTTCCACATTTTTAAAAATGCTTATAATGTGGCTACGGATGCTTTTTTGTGCATTTTAGGAACATACCCAAGCATTTTGTTGTATTTGTAGTCAAAAGCCTGCAAAAATGAGGAAAAAAATTGAGAAAATTCTGGTTATGTTAGTCCAAAATGAGCTCATGAAGAATATATTGGTGTTCTATAGGAGCGGATAAAGCAAGTTAACGATAAAGTTCTCATCAATTTA
This sequence comes from Romanomermis culicivorax, assembly GCA_963922205.1. Lineage (NCBI taxonomy): Eukaryota > Metazoa > Nematoda > Enoplea > Mermithida > Mermithidae > Romanomermis > Romanomermis culicivorax. The sequence continues at coordinate 878,337 of CAWUHX010000055.1, read as the reverse complement.
TCTGCTATCAACATTTCTGTGATTCCGATTAGAATCATCTAATTTTATTTAGTTCTTGGTCCGGCGCGGAGCGCCGAGAAAATTTTTTGATTTTCACTTTCTAAAACGCTGGAAAATGAACCTTCATAACATTGGGAAATAAATTAAAATCAGACTGATGAAGTGTAATTTGCTTCCCATTCCGGCGCGTAGCGCCGGAAAAATTTTCGGGTTTTTGTATTCTAAAACGCTGAAAAATAAATCTCTCCAACAGATAATTCGTGAACAAATGTTTTAAAATCGCGTTCTAGAGTAATGTCTTAAATTTCCACCTTCAATAAACGCAAAAGTTCAGATTGCAAACGTTTAAAAAATTCCAATCATCGAGAGAAAAAATTGAGACTTGATGAAAAATCTCTATTTTCGGCGACATAATTGACTGTAAACGATTAGAAAATGAAACGAGCTAACTTGATTGATAGAAACTGTTGAGCATTAATTAGTAAGTCGAAGTAGATATGCTAACGGCCGCGCCTGATAGAACATAGTTATAATTCATACCTGTAAGACCTCCGACCAGTTGGGGGGGGGGGGGTAAATCCGAAATTTTGGGGAGGGGGTAGGAAAAAGTCGAAATTTTTCCCAAAAAAGGCCAAAAAACATACACTTTTTGACAAATTTTTTTAATTTTTTCCCAACTGGGGGGGGGGGGTTGGGGGGGGGGGAATCATTTTGGGTACTGGGTTGGCCAAGTTGGGGGGGGGGTCCCCCCCAACCCCCCCCAAGTACAGGTATGTTATAATTATACCCATGACCGGCGCGAAGCGCCGGAAAATTTTGAGATTTTGACCTTTTAAAGTCCACCAAAACGCATCTTTTCGGTTTGGAGTTCCTCAAAATTTTTTCCACAATGAGAACCATACCCAAAATTTTTTTCCTCATTTCGAAATTTTTTTCCTCAAAAGACCCCATTTGAGGAAAAAAAAAACGGTGCTGGGCACCGTTTTTTTTTTCCTCGAAGATTTTTTCCACATGAGAACCGGACCCAAAATTTTTTTCCTCATTTTCCAAAAATTTTCCTCATTTTAAAAAACGTTTATAATGTGGCTACGGATGCTTTTTTATGCATTTTAGGAGCATACCCGAGCATTTTGTTGTATTTGGAGTCAGAAACCTGCAAAAATGAGGAAAAAAATTGAGAAAATTCTAGTTATATTAGCCAAAATGAGCTCATGACGAATATATTGGTGTTCTACAGGAGCGGGTGGAGCGTGTTAACGATAAAGTTCTCAGGAATTTATCCGTTATTAACATTTCTATGGCTCTGATTAGAATCATCTAATTTTATTTAGTTCTTGGTCCGGCGCGGAGCGCCGGAAAAATTTTTGGATTTTCACTTCCTAAAACGCTGGAAATTGAACCTCCACAACGTTGGGAAATAAATTAAAATCCGACTGATGAAGTATAATTTGCTTCCCATTCCGGCGCGTAGCGCCGGAAAAATTTTTCAGTTTTTATATTCTAAAACGCTGGAAAATAAATCTCTCCAGCAGATATTCATAAACAGAAGTTCTAGAATCGCAGTCTAGAATGATGTCTTCAATTTCCATCTTCAATAAACGCAAAAGTTCAGGTAGCAGACGTTTACAAAATTCCCAACATCGAGAGAAAAAATTGAGGGAATTGATGAAAAATCTCAATTTTGGGCGACATAATTGACTGTTAACGATTAGAAAATGAAACGATCTAACTTGATTGACAGAAACTGTTGAACATTAATTAGTAAGTCGAAGTAGATATGCTAATGGCCGCGCCTGATATAAAATAGTCAAGATTGTACCCGTGACCGGCGCGAAGCGCCGGAAAATTTTGAGATTTTGACCCTTTCAAGTCCACCAGAGAACGCATCTTTTCGGTTTTGAATTCCCCAAAAATTTTTCCACAATGAGAACCATACCCAAATTTTTTTCCCTCATTTCGAAATTTTTTTCCTCAAAAGACCCCATTTGAGGAAAAAAAAACGGTGGTGCTTTGAAAGAAGGGAGCGGAAATTTGAAAAACAAATCGATGGTATTTTCTACAGTGAACTATCATTATTTGTCGCAATTATAACACTACGCGAGACGTGGTTTTCATAAATTCATTTGCACGACACTTCCACGAATAAAATATGAACCAACCAGTTTTTTAGCCAATCTGCAAATTATTCTTAGGACGAAATGCGACTCTACAGTCTTTCTATAAAATGTTTGGAAATTTAAAATTGACAAAAAATTAGATTCCAAGCAATTTAGTATGATAGACGTAGCGAAAACCAAAAAAAGTAGATTCACTTTTATATGCAATTTACATTTAATGGGAAGAAAAACTTTTGTCGTGAGAATGGGAAAGGCCAAAATCATTGAAAAACATCGTAACTCATCCACATATACATGCACGTGGAGGGTTTGGGGGGCTTTGACCCCCGCAGACTTTGATTGACTCCCACAGCAATGATTGAGAAGATGACGAAGGAAAATGAGCAAGAGAGAAGAGAAAGTCGCCGTGAAAATGGGAATGATGCTGTAGTTTAACTATTTTTAAAACAATGCATACTTGATTTCAAAGAAGTATCATTAAAAAAGTGCTACAGCAAATAATTTCACATATCTGACTAATTTATATATTGAAGAAAATGCCATTTGGATAATAGAAGACGTTTCTAAGACCTTTCTAAAATTATCAAGACCGGAAAAAAATTTCTATTCCACTCCCTGTCCTGGCTGACCCCCACTAGAATTTCTATGCTGTGCATGTATGGCGACAACCTATAATATATTTGGTCTCCCCCCAAGGCCGCCTCTCCCCCTCTTGAACCAAAACGGTAAGAGCAAGAACCTTGAAGTTTTTTGCATAATATCGGGCTTTAAGTACAAACTATGAGGTGCATGCGGTCATCTGGCCTCCATCTGCAAATGATGCTCGGTGGAGCCCCGAAAACATGCAAAAACCGGCTTTTTGAGGCCTATAGTTTCATTTGGTTCCACATTGGATGTAGCATCCCCGAGCACCATACTTCGCTCCATGGCATCTATCCCTGCTCCTCAGATTACACTTTTTTGGAAATATGACCTCAATTCAATAATGCCATGGCTCAAAGTGCCGCCCCATTCGAGACGCAGCAACCCGCAAGCAACACACCGCAGATGAAATGCAGTCACTCGCGAGTGAAACGCAGCCGTCAGCAATCGAGACGCAGCCAATCGCAAGCGAGACGCAACTGTGCGCATGCAAGATGAGCTATCTGAAAATGCGGCGGTCCGCTTGTGAGATGCAGCAATCCGCGAGTGACACGAAATTGTCAAGTGAAAGGAATGAAAGTAAAGAAGACTTTTTTGATGCAGGTGGAACGGGATGCCATGTACATCCCTAATAATTATACAATAGGCATGGCTGAATCAGGAGCTTTTTGAAGACATTTTTGTATGCTTTACCCTGTTGTCTCATTTGCAGATGGTGCCCAATGAATGTAACCAGAATCCAGACGCACTGAAGGGGTCTAAGCTTTAGCTCAAAATAATCGTAAACAAGACGACCACCCCGGTTTCAGCGATTGCACTAACATGTGGATGATTTCAAGTTTGAAGTCGTCAGGATCCCGGGCGAGCTCTGTCGAGTTGCACTATTTTCTCATAATTTTTATATGTCTAAATCAAATAAATATAAATATGTCTGCAATTCTGGAAGTCAAACTTAAACCTCAGTATTAGTTAATTCTGAAGTGAGAATTTTAGTTCGACTGCGAAAAATTAATCCCGACATTGCGATTAGCTGAAACTGAGAATCAGCAATTCAATCCCGACGTTAAGATTATCCTCAGATTGGGTTAGTCCTACCAACCCCACGGGGTGGGATTACTATTGCGACTTAAGCTGAAGCTTAAGATTCAAACTTAAGTCTCGGACTGAAGTCCGTTGGACCATTAAGCTGAAACTTAAGTCGGACCAGTATTACGAAAGTTAAGCAAGAGTTTAAGCTGCAACTTGAGCTGAAAAAGTTAGGACTGGGGGTAGCAGTCTTAAGTTTGTATTTTATGTTGTTATACGTGGATTCGACCAGCTCTGGAGTATCGTTTTGCTCCGACTCGATGGACATTAAAAGAAGATCAGCAAGAAGATCGATGAATGAATAAATTAACGGAGTTTTAATGACCAAAATGATCACTACAACTCAAGATGACAAAAAGCAAGGACGAAAGAGTGACAACGAGAAAGATGACGACACAAAAGTTGCAAAACTTTTCATACAAAATCGATAACGACTGATTGCTTTATTTATGCATATATTCTATCCATGTTAGTATTTTTCAATATATTCAATGCATATAGGTACCAGGTACTACTCTCGGATTATGTACACAGAAGAAAATAAACATCGTAGGGGCACAATAAACTAATAAACATCGTAGAGGCACAAAAAAATGTCGACACAAAAACTTAAGCTGCAGCTTAAATTTTGCCAAGCTGCAGCTTAACTTCCAATGCAAAACGTATGAAAAAAGTTAAGTTGCAGCTTAAGCTGGTGCTCAGCAACAGCTAGGCTAAGCTGCAGCATAACTTATTAGTTACACCGACTTAAGCTGCTTAAGCTAAAACTTAAGCTAAAAGCTAAAAGTTTAAGCAAGTTCAGTCGGTGCTGAGCAAGAGTGGCGAGTTAAGCAGCAGCTTAACTATATTTTTATATCTTCTGTGTGGAAAGTTTAGATAGGACTTGGTTAAGCTCTAGTTTGAGTCGGTATCACTAAGAAGCTGCAGCTTAGCGAAGCTGTTGCTGAGCACCAGCTTAGGCTCCAGCTTAACTCTTTTCATATGTTTTGCATTGGAACTTAAGCTGTAGCTTAACTTTTTGTGTCGACATTTTTTGTGCCCCTATGATGTTTATTAGTTTATTGTGTCCCTACGATGTTCATTTCCTTTTGTGTGCATAATTCGACAGTATGAACACGTTGAAAAATACTGACATGAATAGCATATATGTAAAAAATAAAGCGAATCGTCATTATCGATTTTCTAGGAAAAGTTTTGCACTCGATCGAATCGATATTTGGCACAAAGGTCTATACAATTGTAAAAATCCAAGGGATCCAGATGGTCGCAAAACATGTGATTTCTACGAATTCTATCTTGACGTTCTTCTTCATCAACAAGCAATAAAGCCAAACGACCAGCCATTATCGTAATAACATAAAATATAAACTTAAGACAGCTACCCCCAGTCTTAGCTTTTTCAAGTTAAGTTGCAGCTTAAGCTGTAGCTCAACTTTCGTAATACTGTTCCGACTTAAGCTCCAGCTTAATGGTCGAACGGACTTAAGTCCGAGACTTAAGTTCGAATCTTTTAGTCTCTTGCTCAGCTGCAGCTTAACAATTTTTTAGTAATACCGGCCAAGCTGGTGCTCAGCAGAAGCTTAACTTTTTTTATATGTTATAACGTCGTTGTAGAGACTTAAGTTGCATCTTAAGCTCCAGCTTAAGTCGCAATAGTAATACCAACCCCAAATTTTTTATAGTGCTAAGGACACCCTTTTAATCACAAGCATAAGTTGTAAAAAACAAAATGACTATAATATGCTCTTCCTTCACTATTTTTCGGCAAGATGAGAGGCACAGTTTCCAATCAGTTGGTAGTTAAAATGCTACTGGTTTACCATTGCTATACATAAGAGGGAAGTCAGCCATCGGCATCATTGCATATAATTTTCGTAAAAAACTTTACTGTAGTTGATGCCACGGGAAGGAAAAAAATGGACGAAGCTGCAGAATATACTTTTTCACAGACATGAAAATTAAATAAGAAGAAAGAATAAAGATCCAATATTACAAAAGTGGAATTTTCAAACTTTAACTCAAGTTCTCAAATATCTAGTCCACTCCTTTTTCTAGCTTGACAACTATCCAAGCAATTATATTCTTCCTTTTTCTGCCCCGTCGGGGCATTTTCTAATAAAATATTTTCAAAATGAATGGAGTATAGTTTTTCCGTATTGAGCAAAAAGGTTTTGCACAGAGTTTACTGTAGACGTGTTTTCATGTAAGAAATTCATTTTCTAATCTTGCAAGATAACACGACTCCTTCCTGAAAAAACATAATGTTGATAAATAGCACGAAGTATTTTCGTCACACGGAGAAACTATGGCAATTAGAAGGTAATGTAATGTCAGCAGAGTTCTTATTTTCTAATTACATTAATTAAAATTGTATTATCTGAAGATTAGGTTGCTAATAATAATGTAGAATTACTACGCAATAATCTGTAAATTATGCTAATTAAGAGAAAATGTATTTAATATAAAAGATAGTATGATATTCATCGGATGCATTACAGATTTTTCGATATACCCATTGGTAGTTCAGCAGGTAAGCAGCATGTTCGAAACTATTGATTCACGTGTTCTGTCAAGGCATGAATCGTGCTCTGTGAAAATTTCAGGGAAACTTGAAAGAAATCTTTCATAAATACAGTTCCACACATACTCCATGTTGTTTCAAATTCTAAGAATTTTGGAAATGAGCAATATGTTGAATAGTGACACTTTATGTTGACCTTAAAGATGTGTGGAGTGTTTTCACTCACATCGCAAGCGGGCCTCAGTCAAGATAGGTGTTCGACCCCGACTTGCATACGTAATTTTCAAGGTTAGAAGAAACTTCTTTTTTGCGAAAACGCCACTATTTTGGCTATCAATCGATAAAGCTCGTTGATACTTAATTTAAATACATGATTTAAATAAACTTTACCTTCATTTTGAATGGAGTTAAGACTGGTTAAAGTTTGGTTAAAATTTGGTTTAAATCTCAATTTTGAAACTGATTAACATCAAGCCTTTGTAGATTTATTATTCAAAAATTGTTTTCTTACGGAATTGAACTATTTGCTAAAGCATCGTCTTTAAATATGTCTATTTTTCTGGATTTTGCTTCAATTACAGACTTAAAAGATAAGTGGTTTTGACCAAAGCTATACCAACCGGTCTATGAATTTCGAATATATAAATAAAATCTTGACATATAAAAAATATGACCCTATGGTCCCACTTTTTATAAAATGCTCGTAGACGGGAAAATGTCGTAATTTAGCACATAATACCATCAAAATTATCAATACGGCTTTTACTGTGATTTTTTTTACTTTAAAAGTCTCAAACGTTGAACTTCAAGTCAAATATGACATAACAAAAAATCATAAAGATATTAAATAGTATAATCTGCTTTTCTTGAAATGCTTCTAAATAATTAAAGTGGAAGGCAAGTGTATTTCATATTTCTACTATTTTCGACTTGACCGTATTTCACAAAATATGACTGGAAATTTGTGAGCATACTGAACTAATCCATAACAATTTTTTGAGTGAAAAATCTGCGACTTCGACAACAGTGCTGATTTTCGTCACTTTTCAATTCTGAAGCATTCCACAAAAAATAGATTGTACTTGATTTCCAGTTTTATTATTTACAAGCATTTCAAGAAAAACAAACCTTATAGAGTACTTTTTTTACCAATCGCAGAAGGTGCGGAACTCATATCTGAACTAGGGGTGGCTCTTTAAGTTGACTTGTCTTTATTGGATCATCGGATTCCAGGCTCTTGCTTCAAAAGTTTTTCACAAGCAAAAGCGTATCAAAAATTTACTGTGTCGAAATGATGACACTAAAATTTGATTAAAAAGCAAAGACAATTTGACTGTTCTACGAAATGTTCGTCGCACGTGCATTCTGCACCTTTGATAAAATCATGGAAGTGTCATACACCTACGACATTGCGCCTTCTTCCTTCGCAGAAGTTCACGCGAAAAATTCCAAACCGAAAATAGTTTTCATGCAAATGTCCGGCGCGCTAAAGGTCGCGTTAATCGTCGGGGTACTGACCTTGAGCGTCCTTTGTTTGTGTCAAGCGGACGTTCTGCGGCGTCGTCGTGTGTTTGCGGCCGACAGTGATCGAAGTGACCCGAATGCCGTCGATGACGATATGTGGAACGCTCTGTTCAGACCGGCCCGGACGTCAGACGACGAAGGCCGATTCTGTTGTCTGTTGAGGAATAAACGGGAGAGGTAGAATCCAATGTTTTGTTTTATACTATACTCACTTCATTTTAAGATATTGAAGCAGCGATCTCGTGAAAGTAAGTTCAAAAAAATAATCAAGGCTCATTACTGTAATAACATTTTTGCCACTCGGTGAAAATTGTGTACCAAATTGAACACACTTTTCTGGTTGTTGCTGCATCTATTATTCTAAAGTAAATAGGCTGAAATTCTCGAAATATCTTTCGAAGCGACATGTGCGAGTTCAGATAGTGCATTCCTCTTACACAGTCTAGTCAGCATCCCTCAGGCCGTCTTTCCTCCGTTCTGCCTATACAACACCACCACTCGAACCATGCACGTGATACGCCTGTCTTGTAAGCAGGAGGCCATGCATTCAAGCCCCTCAACGAGCATTATTTATCTGTCACGCCAGAAACGTGGATTTTGGGTAAATGTTGACTCAATGATTACTCCGGACTATTCCACTGGTAAATTCTGGAGTACGTTTAAGCATCCCGACCTGGATTCAACAAAAATGGCCTGGTTCGGAACCCGTGAACTAGAAGAAACATCAGTCCTACCGATCCGACTTGAAGCAACAGGGGGTCCCAGTATAATCGTCAGTTTTGAAGAGCTTCCTGAGAAGTGCTGGAGCTGCCCACCACTGACCGATGTTGGGGTAAGTATAACTATTCTGACCAATGTTCAATAGAATTATCCGGGTTTGGATCCTGTGAACTGGAAGAAACATCAGTCTTACTGGTGAAATGTGTATCCTAGCATAATTACCCCTCAAAGCAATAGCCGCCCTGGTGGTATGGTCATCAGTGTTAAAGGGCTTCCTGATAAGCGCTAGCGCTGCCCACCACTGACCAATTTTGAGCTACATATAACCATTTTGACTAATGTCCGGGTTGGGATCCTGAGAACTTGAAATAACGCCAGGTCCACAGGCTAGTGCGGTCACCAGTGTCGAAGAGCTTTTTGGGAGGCGCCAGACCCTGCTACTGACCTATGCCCGGATAAGCTCTATTATTTCTAATCAAGGCTGAACAATAATTGCAGAGTTCGAAATCAAGGGACTGGATAAAACATCAGATCTGCGGGTGCAATGTGTGAAATAGCATAACCCGCCTGATGTAGGAAAAGGGGATCCCTGCCACAGCCACCAGTGTTTTATGGCTCTTTGGGATATCACGTTAGATTCACCTATTCCTAACCAGTGTTCAATAAAGTAGCCGGGTTTCGGAACTAATGGACTGAATGAAACATCAGTCTTAGATAGACTTTGTACGTAAGCATTACTTCCCGAAGCAACGGTGAACCCCTCTACGCTCACCAGTATCGAAGAGCTTCCTGGGAGGCGCCAGAGCTGTCTCACTATTGACCAATGTTGGGGTAGGTGTAATCATTGCTAACCAGGGTTAAACAAAAATAGCCATGTTCAGAACCAGTAGACTGGATAAAATATCAATTCGTCGGGTGGAATGTGTATGCTAGCACAATCCCTTCATGAGGCAAAAAGGGGTCCCTCGTCGATTAACAATGTTGAACGGCTTCTTTGGACGTCGGAGTAGATTCAAAAATCCCAAACCAGTGTTCAATAAAATGGCTGTGTTTCGGAAATTATGGACTGGATGAAACATCAAACTTTCGGGTGGAATGTGTATGATGCAAGCATCTGAACCAGAGCCCAGTGTAGAAGGTCTTCCTGACACACGTCGGAGCTGTCTCACCACTGACCATTGTGTCGGGGTAGATTCAAACATTCCCAATCAGGGTTCAACAGAAGGGCCTGATTCGGAACAACTGAAATGAAACATCAGTCTTACAGGCGGAAAGCGTAAATTAACAGTGGCATTTGACTGTTCATTATACAGCCGCCAACTCCACACACATCACTACTAAAACCAAAATTTTACGAACCACGTATATGGCTCAGTAATAATATATTTGGTCGATGATTCGAGCCCCTCACCGAGCATTTTTTTTCTGGAGCACCAGAAATGTTGGATTTGGGCATTCAACAAGTTGAGCGAGATTTGCGGATTAAGAGATCCTGTTTCAATGCTGTCAACGTGAACCTTTTTCAGCCTTCTTCTCCATCATTTTCGTGTTGTAGATGCGAAGAGCCATTGGATGATTTCCCAGACAAGAAGCTGATTCTGCCCGATGATGTTAAATGCTGGCCGTCCTACGATGCAGTGCCCGAGCGATACAGAATCTTTTTGGACATGAAAAAGAGGCCCAATAGATCACTTACAAGAAAATGAAAAACTTGAGCTGTTGAGGCGATATAAGTTTGGTTGAATTTTATCTTTTTTGTCGATTCTGTTTGTTTAGTGTATATCTATGAAAGCATTTCATTATTTTGTTTGTCAGCGACGATAAAGAAGCGCAAAGAATATGAAAAATACAGAAACTGGAAAGGAAGGGAAAAACCTGGGAGGATTTGATGAAAATTGACACTAATTCATAAAGATGTGGAAAAAATTAAATTAAAATACGAAGACAGGAAAAATTGAACGAGAAAAAGCGTTTGGAGGACACGGTACAAATGAAGGGAGATAAAAAGTGGCACAGTTAGTTATCAAGGGAATTTGTTAGGAACGAAATTTTTTTGTGAATAAACCAAAATGAAATAAACAAGCAATGATTGAATCAGGAACACAATGAAGCAACAGGGAAATATAAAAATGAAAAAAAGAAACAGAAAGTAAAAATATTACTTTTTTCATATTAAGAATATATAAAACAAAAACGGAAAAACAGGAAACAAGGCAGAATCAGAAAACAACTTGAAAAAGAGCGAGGTACTATTATCGATATTTAAATTGAAACTATATGAACTTGAAACCCATAATAATTACACCATAAATGAGACATAATCGATTTTTCGACATGTTTGGAAAGAATAAAAGTGGAAAGCTAGTAATATTTGATATTGTCACGACTGAAAATTTGTGAGCCAATCTAGTTAAGCATTGTAAATTCTTCAAGTACAGTAGAAAAGCTTTGTATAGACAACATTGAGAGCAGCACTTGTTTTCTGTCATCGCTCAAGTTATAGGCATTTAACAAAAAACAGACTATAATTATCAATTTTATTAGTTTAAGAAAATAAACGCAGAATAATTTGCACAGCTCAACTGTTCAGCAAGATCATAATTTTTGGGGTTTTTTGGTCAATTTCAAAATACAAAACAAATGAACAGCATTATAACGTATAAAATCAAAGTAACACAAAAAAGCAAAAATTTTACGGCTTGGGCGGCCGGTTGCCACAAATGTTTCGACGGAGTACGGTGTGCTGGACTCGCAGCTTTCGGACCGCCATTACTTTCAAAATTTACTGCTGCTGGCTGACCATCATTATCGGTCAAATTTTGATCACCATCGTTCACGTCGCTCTTGCCATTCATCGAACAACAAAATGGCGAATAGTCATCCACCAAAGTTGTTAAACGGGTTATCAGTCGAGGCGGTGGTAGGAAACTTTGACGACTCATTGACAGTCCATACAGCAAAATGACCACGAGTAATATGATGCAAGTCATACCAGTGTTGAAGGCGAAGAATTTCACTATATTGGAAAAAGTAGTCCGAAGCAATAGGATGGATATGGCTAGCTGTGATGTTATAAATGATCGTTTTGCATGCAATAACATGTGGAATTGCACGATCTTTGGATATCGTATTTATTATGATAAAACCCACAAGTTGATTATTCTTTTACAGTTTTTGGTTTGGATTTTACTGAAGGAAACAATTTTTTCACAAAACGTCAGCTTAAAAAAATTTCCATGGAAACTTAATCGTGGAAAGAGTTGCTTTTCTATCCTAGAAAGTTACAATGATTTTTGCTGCACACATTCATGAAAACTATCAGGATGAACTGTTCAGATAAGCCGATAGCTGATATGGTCGAATAAAATACGTGATTATGGATATTTTTACATAAAATAATGTTGAGGTTGTCTTCTGAATTGACTCTATCTGCTACTTTATTCAAATGATGATCGACAGCCTGTTGGTGGTATGGTCGGATATACTGTAACACATAAAGCACGTACAGAGATAGAAAGAAGTTAGTGGTGTGTATGATCTTATATGAGGTTTGGCATAGGATCTACTCATACCACATGTAACTGTATGCATCATTGCAAGATCTAGTGTGATCTAGACATAGAAGTAGTTATGGTGAAAGAACAGTCAAGGCTGACAGTAGCAGGTAACGCACTTCGTAGCATGGGATACGGTAGTTCCTAATGCGGATTTGCTATTGAACGAGTAAAGATTATGCTTTATATTTTTTCTAATAGTTTCAAGCTCTGGGAGAAAAGTTATTGAAAATTCTTTAATTCTGCGATAATTTACTCTGAACCTGTTCCAGAAAATGAACACCCACAGATTTTGAGTTCACTAACTCACTCCTCATTCAGCAAATATTTGAACCTATTGGATTCAGATAAAGTCTTATTGTGTCAGTTGGAGTATTCCATGATATTAAATTGCATGATATTATACGATTACATAAAACATAAACTAATGTAGTTGTGGTATGATATACCACGTAGTTATGATAGTATTATATAAGATGTGCGATAAGTGCAAACTATGGATAGGCTTGAATAAAATGATCTTACATAATTCGCCATAAAAATTGTGACGATATCGTCATTTATCAATTATGTGGCATACATGAACTTGAATATTTTTGTGAAAATTAAAAAATTTTAGTTGATTTAGATTCTCATAAAATCCACTGATTTATTTAGAGGATGGGTTTCATAAAACATCAAAACTCTCAGCTTCGTGGTGCGTGTTTTATAAAAATGTGGTTTCTATTGGAGGATCGGTATTATTGAAAATACACTGCATTAGTTATTATTACATAATGATGATTCTGATAATAACAATTGATAATAATAATAATAATAATAATAATAATAATAATAATAATAATAATAATAAAATAATAATAATAATATAAATAATAATAATACTTAATTTTACTTAATCGTGTTGAGTGCCCTAGAAACTGACATTTTGACCATTTTCACCATTGCCTAATATGATTGGATAACCTTTGGGGTCATTATGTGTCTGTAGCAATGTTGTCGCCGATTTCTGGGGGTGATTAATGACACGTCAAACCTCAATTACATGTATGCATGAACATATAGCATTAGTTGTAATACATAGTTTTTATGACCTTATCATGTAAAGTGCTATCTTAAAAAAATTTTCACGCTAGTTAACATACGTTGTAATTGTTATTGCTAGAATTGCAATAAGCATATTGAAGCTTACAAATGCACGGCGTATATCCTGCCGCCGGTGGTAACAATTCGTGCAAGGGATAAACGGCCAAAATTTGCATGAACAAACTGGCGATGAGCATGTACATTTGTCTCTTGAAGCAAACGAACATGAACGACGCCAACGTCACGACTGCTGGCACCAAGGACGGCATGATGATTTCGATGTTGACGTAGGATGAATCGCGTTTGAAAGTAAAACAAACGTCCACCGTGCTCTTATCAATGTCGAATGGATCATTGTTCCATTTGCGCATCAAACGAACAGTTTCTTTACGTTGATCTACTCGAGCTTGGACTACCTGCCAGCCTGAAAGAGAATTTTTCATGAATATTAATGCTCAAATACTGTATTAGCAAATTGAGACACGGATCACATGCACAGATATTACACGGATCACACAAAATTGAGACACGGATCACATGCACAGATATGAAAGTATTCTTCATGTACAGTAGTTACTTTACAATTAAAATAGTGTGCACATCGTGGTTGTATACAGATCAGTCGTATAATGATGGGCAAGGGTTACAGTTTTAAACTACTGTGAATAATGTCGAACCACATTATTTTAATGCTGATTGTTGAAACGTGTATCCTGCATTATGGATGCTTCAGTATACATGCATCGCATAGAAATTCTGTATTGGGTCAGCCAATAAGCATTGCAAAGCGGCAACTATTATTAATTTGATTGATCGAAAAAATTGGTCGATTTTTCAAAAGTTACTGTTTTATAAACTAAGCCTAAGCCAAAACCTGATCCAGCAAAGCTGTCAGAAAGCAAGTCAAAAAATCGATAACCTTTTTTGACCAATTAAATTGGTGATAGTTTTCGCTCTGCAATGTATTCCGAGTCAGCCAGGACAGGGGGTTGAGATAAAATTTTTTTCTTCCCAGATATTAAAACGAAGTTTAGAAAAATCGTTAAGCTATAGCATCATTTTCATTTTGCTCATTTTCTTCTATCGTCTTCTCGATGAATGCTGGGGATCGACGCAGCTGAAAGTCAGTAAGAATCTGCTGAGGCTCAATTAAAATCTGTTTATAAGTCAATACCCTCCAAACCCCCTCATGGGCATGAATGGTCTTCAGGTGTAAATTTCAAGTATTGACACGTTATAGTGCTTTTGATAGCCTCTATGCAGGCGAGCAATTCCACAATAATATTTCATGTCCATAATCAATTTTTATATTAAAGTTTGTATACACGTTTTCATCAAAGTTTTTTGTCATCAATTTTATCAACGCTCAGAATTTTGTATCACCCTATGAAATACACAGTTCTGAACTTTGATGTAGTCCAAGAGATCACAGATCGAAGATTTCATTATTCTGAGGAGCTTCGGAAAGCTTTATCGAATGAACTGATCTTCCTATTCTTTAGTGACATAGTTCCTGATATCATGTGTTGGTGAATTTCTACTATTTAGTACATTTACGCGAATTTCAGTCTACAAAACTCATATGAACAAAAATGGTCAGATTAAATCTACTCAGGTTGCTGTGGGCTGAATGCATTGTAACACGTTTGATCTCAGAATGAACACTTGGAAACCCTCTTTCGTGAGCTACACATGATATGATGAATTCGATAGCTCATAACAATCGGAACATGTTAAACTAGTAAATTTCACCATGGGTCTCGTTTACAATTAAATTTGCATAAAGTGGTAATTAATAAAAACTCTGGTTTTACACTATCTCCCACAATAAATATTTAATAGCAAAAAATGTAATGCTCATATGATTATTTATCTACCTCTAACACTTTCAGTTCTGAATTTTTGTGAAGTTTGAAAAGTTATAAATCCGTAACTTTGTAAAGTCAGTTTTTTACCTTACGGGGTACTTTTTGATATTAGCTGGCTGGTCTATTACGAAGTGCGTGATTCTCAAGGGAGCATTATCAAATGAGCGAATTCCCGATTGGGCCATTTTCTCAGATGAGAGATCGAGAATGTAATAATACTTTCTTCATATCTTGCTTCTTAACCTTATATTTTTTGTATGTATTTCTTTTTTCTTTCGTTTTCCGTGTGTATTGCTTATGTATTTGTTTATGTTTGCTTTTACGTTTTTATCTTTTGTCTCTGCTATTTTCTTTTTTCTTGTCATCATTTTTTCATTTTTGCTCATGAAAAAATACATTAAAATTTGTCGTTTTAAATAATCACAGTCTACGATATAATTCTTACACAGTTCGGTATGCGTAAGATGTGAAAATCTTTGTAGAAAATAATAAACATAAAAATACTGAAAGAAAAAATATCGAGAGAAAGAACACGTCAACAAAAATGGAGGCATTAAGAATAAGAGAAAATAGGTAGAAAAGCATTAGAAAAAGAAAGAAAACATGAAAAAAAGTGGCAAGAAAGAAAAAGCAACATAGGGAAAGCAGCAAGAAAAAAGAAATATAAATAATGTGAAAAAAGAACGATAAAAAGAAAGTAGCAGGAGAGTAGGAAAAGAGAGAAACAAAATAAAAAAACCGAGTTGAAAGTATGCAAGAATAAAGAGGGCAAAAATAAATAGGAAGTAGAGCATCAAAATTTTTGTTAAGGGCAAACAGGATGCCTTTACTGAATAAAATAGCCACTCAAGCAGCTTATTTTTGCTCACTTAAGAATCGCTTTGAAGGTACCCCAGCTGTAAAACTCTCACCGGAAGGCGAAGCTTTCTGCGCCATCGTCAACACCTCGTCGGCCGCATTCTGCGAAGCGACAAATTTTATGGCGTAATAACGTTTGTTGTCCAAATTGAAACAGACGTCGTGTTTATCGAACGGGAAATCGGCGTATCGGAAATTGGTGTTGGTCGAAAAAACGAAATCGAGCCACAAATAAATTTGACCCGTATAATTGGCGGCCAAAATGGCGTTGTACGTCGAACCGACGATCGCTCCGACGGGCCTAAAGAAAAGTCGGCTTGTACCAAAAGCAGATTGGTACATAATTTGTGCATCTGTATGACGATGTTGGATTTTTTAACAATGTCTGACCATTCATTTGTCAGATCAGACCAACTACGATGCGTATAGAGTTTATTGAACTAGTCAGTCAGTATGGACTTCTTGTAGGTTTGGTGGAAACTTTTGTTGATACATAATATACCAAATAGGATATCAATCGATAGATCTCGTTGAGATCTATTCAAGAAAATAACTTTGACTCTTTGACCCCTATTTTTGATGATTCTTCTGACCCAATATTCAAAACCAGTTCATACATAGCTCATAATCTCACAGCTCAAAGCTCATAACTTCTGACCCACGATTCAAGTCTAGCTCATACCCTGTCTTCGATAGTCAATTGTTAGTGGGTCAACCTTGTTATCCTACCAGAAATATTTTTTAAATTTTAGATCTCAGTATCCAAGAATGATCTAACGTCGTTGTATGACTTATTTTGAAGCTTAGGCTTAGCAGTACCCGTAGGCTTAGGCTTGGGCTTATTCACTTAGATGAGTTCCACAGATTTATAGTTTATACAGTCTTATAAATGTGCTACGAATCCAGTTTCTAGTAGGGTTCAGGCATCAGATTGGTCGATTAAAAGTAGATTTCTCTGTCTATTACTTGATTGAAGAACAATTTCTGTACCTGATATAAATTGGGATTATTATGGTATGAATTTTCACAGTTTGAAATGCTGCTCCGAGTTTCAGGTACATAAAAATGTGATGTTGAACCTGAACTCGAATATTAGGAAATTTTTACATAGAAAACAACAGGGTTTCCGGATTAAAACTTACGAATTTGTTTGTACAATTTGCGGCGTCCAAATTTGGGTCCAAAAAAACGTCAACCAAGATAAATTCCATTCTTCTGGATTCCATTGAATCCTGGAATCGTTCCAAGTCTAAAAAAATATGTTTTTTAGAAATTCATATCAAATTCAAAGTCTTTGATCGCAAGTGCATCATGGCATATGTCCACAGTGGAAGAGACATTGCACCAATTTCTTATTTGGACGTTACATATATGACTTGACGTCAGCAAGATAGCTCAACCTAAATGAGTGACACTGACGATGGAAGATTTCCGAGTGTAAATTATGGAATAGCAAACGGCAATTGAAGTAATGTTACACTAATTATTTTTCTTTTTGGGGTATCTTAGACAGAAATTTGTATAAATGTGCAAACAATAGAGATTTAGCCTACGGCTATACTTGATCAGGAAAAATGTCGCATTTGCAAAGACAATCTAATATCAAATAGTACCTCATTTGATGAAAGATTGATTTTACATCGCCACGGAATCTTTCAAACTGCGCATTTTAGATTCAGAAAGAAAATTAAGAACTGCGTACTTCCGAGACTATAAAAGTCACATCTTCAGTCACATTAGGATTATTGCAGTTTTCAAGACGATCAATCGAACGCATGGTTTGCCGTCAAAAACGCTTGGGCGATTGCTGACTTCAGGCGTAAGAAAAGTTTCCATTGATTAAACACATTCTTACAAACTTTAGTGTAAAGAAAATCAATGGGAAAAACGGCTAGTGTAATTTTAGTGTAAAGAAGATCAAAGTGAAAAACGGATACTGTAATATTATTCCTTTTGCATTGGGCTATCTGAAGCACTATAGCATGTGCAATTTCAGAATTTGCACTTGGAAACATTTTCTGGTGAGAATTTCCTCGTTTAGCGCTGAAAGAAAATGGTAACTTGCATACAAGGATTGTAAAGTCTGTGAAAAAATTGTATTTTTGGAGCTATCGTGAATCTTCAAAAATTTTAATTTGTGTCTGAAATCCGTTTCATAGAAAAAAACTCACCAAAACCATCCTTCCATTGATTTTTACGTTTTGTTGCGTTTCGTCCTATAAAAAAAGCGACTAATCTTTTTTGATTAACTACTTATTAGTTAAAGACTAATGTTTACTATTTTCATCCTGTCGATTAGTAAAGAATGTAAGGATAATGTGGGCGATAAAAACTTGCGCAATGTTTGTCCCGAAGATTTATTATCATATTTGGCGGCCAATTGATCTCGCAACTTCCAAGCATTGTCGCCTGTAAATAGAAAAGGGCCTTTTGATCCAAAGTCTCGGTTCGGGGTCGAAAGTCCTGGCTTCCGAAGGCATGGTTAGTACGTTAAGTCAATAGGCATTGCTAACGTGACGAATCTAACGAAAGCAGCACTCACCCCCTTGGCAACTTTGGCATGATTTTTTACAGTTGGCCATCATCCAAGCGGGGTTTTTCGAACATTCGCCCGATTGAGCCCACGACGGGCATTTCAAGTCGCTATCCTGACACCAATCGGGGTCTTCTGTTTGGTAGAATTTTGGTGGTTCTGAATTAAAAAAAAAATTTCTTGTTGACCAGGAACTAGAAATTCACACATTGCAGAATTCTATTGAACAAAATACGTTTTAAACTCGTGGAGAATATTCGACCCCACACTGAATGCGAAATTATTCAAAATTTCAAAGTGCTGGATTAGTGTCTTGATTTTCGCTAAAGTTTTTTACTCTGACACCATAAAAATTATTGAACTCATTCTATATGGAATGAATAACAATTTCCACATACAAATTCTGAGAGCAAAGTCCAAAGTCCAGATTCACATGAATTAAAAAATAAGCTGGTTTCATAAGTCATTTTTACTGTTGCAATTTTAAAATTACTCTATTTTCCAAAATTGCGATATTGTATTTCAAGTTCACAGTTTGAGCATGCTAATATCCAATTCAGATCAACATAGAAAACATCTTTCATTTCATTGTTACAAACTTTTTCAATTGTGTGATCTAAATAGAGGACTAAATAGAAAAGACGCAAAGACTAAACAAAGGAAGAAAAGAAGCAATGAAAAAGGAAAGAAAAGCATTAGAAAAAAGAAAAAAGAAAGCCAAGTAAATAAATGAAATGAATGATAGGAGAAATGGAAAAAAGAGAGGAGAAAAGAGAGAGAAGGGAAACGATGAGGTAAAAGAAGAAAAAAAGGACTAGAGAAAGGAGGAAGAAAAAAGAAAAAAGTGAAGAAAATGGAAAAGGAAAGAAAAAAGATAATAATAATAAGAGGAAAAAAAGGAAAGAAGAAAAAGAAGAAAAAGAAAAAAAGAAAAAAAGAAGAAAAAAAAGAAAAAAAAGAAAAAGAAAAAAATATAAAGAAAAAGAAAAAGAAGAGAAATAAAAAGATGAAAAGAAAGAGCGAGATTACATCCATCGTCACTATCAGATCGATAGCATACTTTTCTTAAAATCTGGATTTGTGATAGAGTATCTAAGCTTCTGAAGTGAGTAAACAGAATTGCATATTCACTGCTTGCACGAATGTCCACTGCAAGTTAGATGATTTTCATGGAAATAAATTTATCAGTATGGCCAATAATAACAAACATCTAACTTCAAGTTTAGATCAACCGAGTCCAAATGGTTGATTGTTGTTGTGAACAGAAGATATCTCCATTCAGGACATGGTTGACGTTTCAGGCTTCAGACTTCAACCATTTTCATAAGGTGGGCAAAAATGTTTTTTTATGGTCACTGTTCAAGTGAACTTTATTTTCTTCATCACCTTGCAGGATTTCCTGCCAAATAAGTTAAATCTAAATTTTTGGAGGTTCCATAGGGCACGGAACTTTTTAAAAAATTCTCTTCTTACCCATGATGGCGTGAGTCGCGAGGATAATTCCGGTCCCAATAAACAGTTTCGCAAAATCGTTCATGTTGAAAACTAAAAATATATCAAGTTACAGTAGGCGCGACATCGTCTCAAAATCTGCTACCACAAAAATATCTGGTATACAATAAAATATGGATTTTTTTCTAAAAACCGACGGGCTTGATAATCTAAAACGAGTATGTAGAAAAGTTGGTTTTTTCACAAGGCGCACACCTCAATAATTTTATATTATGCAGATAAGAGTAGAAGAGAAAAAACTTGACTCGGCCGCCGCCGGCTAAAAACTTTACTGATCATACGAAATGTGGGTTAGTTTTTGTATCGAAAAGGTTTGATATGGAAAATTTTTACAGTTTGATAAATCGAATGTATGGAAAATTGTGCATGAAAATTTTATGCTAAACTTAATTTTGATGGCAAATATTAGTTAGTACATGCGGCGTAATGATGAAAACCTATACGTTGTGAAAATACATTGTTGTTTTTCAATTGAACAGAAAATTGAGGTCAGCAACCGCAGTTACCTACTGGCGACCACATCTTATAACGATACTATATTATAGCATGGGATCATGAAGCTCAAGCCTAAGTCAACGTGTTTGAGCTCAAGCTCAAACAAGCCTAGCACTAAGTAAGCTTTAGCTTATAAGGCTGAGCCTGGATAGCCAAAAATCATTGGGCTTTAGCTTGCTGCAACTCAATGATGTCAAGCTTTGTTTTAAGATTATTGATTGACTTGAGAGGATTAGGATGGCCTTACTGAGGACTTTCTTAAGAGTGATTGTTCACAGCTGATCATCACATGCTATACCTGAAGTTGGAGACATAATACAATGGGTGAACACAAAGCATTGGAGAAACCCTGTAAATATGAAGTTATCGTACGCCTATGAGTTCACGGTTTGCATTTTTCACCAGCTGCAATATCCTGCATATTTTCAACATAAACAAATTGCATTTTCACAACAATTTGTTTGGCATGCACCATGAATACACAAATCAATACACGAGCTTGATTCGTGCAGCAAGCTGAGTCATAGCCTAATGTCCATCCATCTTATGATTAATGGCCTTTACTGATAAGTGAATTAGTAGTCTATTTCTTATAAAACGCTCCTAAATTGAAAAACTACCAAAATGTCGTCAATACTGTCCACACAAAGCTTTTACAGTGAGGTTTTTCACTCAAAAAAATGTTTTAATTATATTTGAACATTCTAACAAACTTTCAGTTCTAATGCGATCTATGGTTTATCAGAAAATGTTAAAAATATGGATTATTACTTGCTTTCCACTTTCATTATCTAGAAACATTTCAAGAAAAACAGACTATGGTTAAATTATAGTGACAGTGGAAAAATCAGGCACAGATAAAACTAACGAGGGAACGTTTTCAAGTGTAAATTGTGAAATCGCTCATGTTATCGAGCGTTCGATATCCCATAGCAAATATACTTATGTTACACTAACCGTCTTTCCTTCCTCAGAAATTTGTATAAATACCTGACACAATAGAAAGTTGACTTATACGGGATTTAAGGAGTCAAGTCCCATCTACAGGGTGAGCCAAAAAAAGCGACCGGTGCTGACTTTCATAACTTTCGAATGGTTCAAGCTTTTATAATGCGGATTGCTGCATTAAAATGCCATGATTGTCTTTGCTACAAGGGCCAAAATTTACGCTCCTAGGATTTATGGTTACTGCACAAACAGAAATTTAGTAAAAGTGGCCATTTTTCAAAAAAAAGTTGTAAAATCGAAGTAAAAGTTGTCGAAATTTATAGCACTATGTATTTCAGAAACTATTAGGGGTCGATGATTGGTCACAGGAGCGTTATTGCAGTTTCTAAGGTGATCTATGGAACGTATGTTTTGCCCTCGGTGGCCGAAGAGATCGAGCTTAGGCGAATTCTCCATTGTTTACAACATTCATGCAAACTTTCGTGTAGAGAAGATCCACAAGAATAAACGATTAGTGTAACACTAGTTTATTAGAAAATACTCCGATGGGGCAGAAAAAAAGAGGAATGTACTTGCTTGGATAGTTGCCAAGCTGGAAAAAGGAGTGGACTAGGGACAAAGTAGAAAAAAATTATCTTTCTTTATATTTAATTTTCTTCCTTCCGCAAAAAAAATTTTCCATATCTGTAAAATAGTATATTCTGCAGCATCGTGCATTTTGTCCTTCCCCTGGCATCAGCTACAGTAACATTTTTTTATATGAAAATTATATGCACATGACTTCAAATGTAAAGAAACGGAGCATTTTAACTCTCGACCGATTTAAAACTTCTGCCTCTCACACTGAAAAATTGTGAGGGAGGCATATTATAGTCATAATCTCGACATTGAGCTCGTTAAAGTCCTGATGACATTCAAATTATACTAACCTTAAAATCAAACCGAGTCGCCTCTTTGTTCGAGGCTATCTTGAGCTCGAGCTTAGACCTCTTCAGTGCAACTGGGCCTTGGTTACTACGGAGTGAATTCTATATGATATGTTATATAAAATGAGTGAATTAAACATATCTTACACGATCGATTTAGTTCTAAGACCCTTTGCTGTAGCCTTCTCTAATAAAACTGAGTGGGATTTCATGTGTCACATTCGCAGAGTTGATTCCTGTGTTATTGACGCTAAATTCAGGAAAAAAAGCTCAACGCAGTTAGAAGCACACATGTGTGAAGGAGGACATGGGGGTACAAACTACCCCAAGGGTTTTTGAAACTGGAAAATTTGTAATGAGATAAAATTTTTGGTCAACTTTTTTCAATTTTTAGTCTCAAATAACTCCAAAAAAACAAGGTCCAACCCTGTACCCTCCTCAAAATTTTGGAGATGCACATGTTTGGTTGGAAAGTGTGTTGATGCACTCAGCTGCAGAATATACTTTTTCACAGACATGGAAAAATTTTTTTTGAGAAGGAATGAAAATCCAATATGACGAAAGTGAATTTTTTCAATTTCAACCCAAGTTCTTAAAAATATAAGATTTTGCAAGGCCTGAAAGGCCGAAGTGAAATCATTATTCTACTAAAATGCCGAGACTTAACTAGCGTATGTATCATCCGATTGGCCAACTCTTAGCTCGATTAAAAGCTCCGCCTAAAATAAAGTTAAACACTGGGTAAAGTTCCCCCATTATCATAGTTCATGAGAGCTGCATATAAAAGGAGTCATAATGAAGTAAAGAAGTATAGATTTTTTTTTTGCGAGAAGGAGACCACTTTAAAAAGAAAAATACAGGTCAACGCCACTAGGAAGGTGGCGGAAAAGCGATATACATAGTTGGAAAAAGTAACACAGGAGTCTTAAAAGACGAAACATTATGTGCACGATAAGCACAAATAGAAAAACATCGGCACATTAATCAGGTCCAACAAAAAAAAAGGTCGACGGTAAGATAAAATACAAATTTTTCGGGTCTTCGAAAAGGTAATTAATGGGCTGAACGGCGAGAAAAAACGTCCTCGTTTTGGAAAACGATTATTGTTGCCCCGAGTTCTACAAAAAAGTATGGTTAAAAACGAGAAAAAACCCTTGAAGGGATGGGAAGGGAGGGCCTAGTTAAGTCTCGGCATTTTAGTAGAATAATGATTTCACCTCGGCCTTTCAGGCCTTGCAAAATCTTATATTCTACTTCAAATGCCTCGACTTAACTAGCGTATGTGTTTAAAGCTTAGGGCATTATCAAAGACAAAATTCGTGTAATTTGGTAAGTCTATATCCCTCTGATGTCCCTCTGATAAAACCGCTTTGAAGTTAAGGACTGAGAACTCCAGTTGGCATGACAGGATAAAAGCAAGTGGGCAGCCCGAAACAAAAGCTTTGGAAGCCGAAGCAGAGCGTGTCAAATGTGCTTTAAAAACTGGTGTCAATGCCCGAAAGGGGCAAAACCGTCTTAATCCAACGGGAAATTGTCGCAGTGGAAACCGGCTTCTGAGGTTTCAAAAAAGGATAGAAAACATCGACTTTCAGAGCCACTGATTGCTTTGGTTGCATCCAGATAGAGCTGAAAATAAATGTAGGGGCATAAACGGGATTCCGAAAATTTGAAAATTTTGAAAGAAACAGGAGGACCACCACGTCTAGTTTTAGTAATCCCTGGAATAGTAATAAGAATAAAGTCCTCGAAAAATTTCATGTAACGAATGTCCAACTTTTGAATTTCAGGTGCCCTTTTTGGGGAGCTCAATGACAACAACGTGATAGATTTAAAGTAAGCAACTTCAAGTGTTGAAGGGAAATGGGAGTTACATTAGGCCAGAGATCTTTCAAAAAATGAAGAACAAGAGCAATATCTCATGTTGAGGCATAACTGGGTTTAGGTGGATTAAGGTTAAAAAATCCTTTCAAGAAACGTGTGATTAATGAATATTTGTCAGGTTGCAGCGAATTTCACCTATAGTTTGTTTTTCTTGAAATGCCTCTAAATAATGAAAGTGGAAAGCAAGTAGTATTTCAGATTTTTACGATTTTCTGATGAACGATATATCGTATAGGGCTGGAACTTTGTGAGCGTATTGACTCAGCCTTTAACAATTTTTCGAGTAAAAAATTTTACAGTAACTGTGTAAATGATTTTGACGACAGTTCTGATTTGTGTTACTTTTCTATTTGGAAGCATTGTATAAAAAACAGACTATAAATAGGTAAAAATAGCTGATTTAGCTGCAGCTAAGGTGCTGTGTTTTAGATTACTTTTATGCAAAAGCAATAAATAGTGAACTAATTCGCATGCAGCAGGTTGTAAGGGATCGATTTATCGTCGAGAACACCAGCGATGCCACTTTCAATGGCCGAATTGTAGTGTTTCTGTGTTCTGCTGGACCATGATTGAAGCATGATGTCGGCAGCCTCCTTTGTAATGCCGCTGGTCTGCCAGTAACTCCTGATATTTTCCAAGCCGAAAGGCGAAGTATTTTGTTTAGCACGAGGGGATGAGGAAGCCCTAATAGGTCCGATAGAAGATCCGGTGTTTGGGGAAGCAATAAGGGAAAATTGACGGCTAGAGCCAGCAGTTGGGGCCACCACGGTTGAGTCGGCCAAACTGGAACAATTAGCACAGCTGTAGCAGAGTCTAATCTAAATTTCTGAATAGTCCTGCCAATTTAAGCAAAAGGAGGAAAAACAAAAGCGAAAAATTCATGCCAGCAAAGAGTAAAACCATCAAAAGCAGAAGCATCAGGGTCTGGCTTCCAAGAAACAAAATGTTCTAAATGGATATTATGCCTTGAAGCAAAAAGATCAATGGAGGACCCCATTTTTTATTTAAAAAATCAAAATTGCTGCATTCAAATGCCAGTCACTGCTGTCAGCAGAATTTCGGGATAATCAATCAGCTTCAATGTTAAATTCTCAAGGAATGTGTGTTGCTTTAATGTTCAGGTGACGATCGAGGCACCAAGACCAAATTTTAATAGACAAATGGCAAAGGAATCTATTTTAGTGTCACCTAGCTTGTTGATGTAGGCAATAGCTATAGAATTATCATGCATGAAAGTAAAAATTTTTAGGCCGTAGAGGCTGCTAAAAGTTCTTTATACTTTATATGCAAATTTAATTCATTGTTTTTCCAGAGACCATCGGCTTTGTGGGAATCTCAAAAAACGCCCCAGCCGTCATCAGAAGCATCTGAAAAGATGGTTGGAGAAACGGGGTCTGGAAAAATGTTTCTACCATTCTAGGAATTTAACTGTTTAGACCAAAGTTCAAGTTCTTTTCTGGCTTCATATGAAAGAATAATGTGGTGATTATAATTTTGTTGTTTTAAACCAGAAATCAAGCAAGCCTGCAATTCTCTAGAGAATAGACCAGCACGTAACAAAGCATGACTAACTGAATTGAATTTTCCCAATAAACAAGCTGTGACAAGCAGTTTTACAGTATGTTTCTGTAGATGAGAAATACATTGCCTTAAAATGTCATCAACTTTATCGTGCGGAATTTTTAGTGTTGAAGTTTTGGAAGAAATAATGAAACCGAGAGAAGTGATTGACGTCTTTGGCGCCAATTCCGATTTTTCACTGTTAACTATGAAGCCGAGCTGGGCCAAAAGAAACCTCACAAAACGGGCATCAGCTTTTAGCTTCTCATAGGACGCATTTAAAATTAACATATCGTCCAAATAAATTTTTATGCGAATACCAAGTTGACGACAAGCAGAAACTACAGGCTCCAATAATTTCGAAAAAACCCATGGAGCTGAAGAAAGTCCAAAGGACATGCACGTAAACTGATGCAAATGATTGTCCCATTCAAAACAGATAAACTTTCGGTCGTTCATATAAACAGGGACAGCAAAGTAAGCATCCTTCAAGTCAATTTTAACCATACAATCGTTCAAATGCAATAAATCTTTTAGCATAAAGATGCCTTTTATTTTAAAACGCTCATATTTACATAAGCATTGAGGGATCACAAATTAATTACTGGGCGCATATCACCATTCTTTTTGGGAAAACTAAACCAGGTACATAAAGATCAGAAGGGGCAATAAAAGAAGGTACAGGTTCGATAGCACCCTTAGACAAAAAGGGAAATGAACTCTTTAGATGCTACAGACTGATCTTGAGGTGAAAATTGATCGGCGAAGGCCTAACTTTCTGTTTAGGTGGAATACTTTCCCATTCGATCTGTAGGCCTGACACTATGCTTAATGGCCATCTATCAGAGGTCAATCTAGACCAATTAGTAAGGAAAAAAGCTAAGCAGCCAGCAATTAGTGGGAATGAGCAAGATGCAAAAATCTTGCACTCAGAACCAGAAAAAATCCCGAGAATGGATAGGACGGTCCCAAAACTTTCTGGTGCTGGAATAGAAAAGCAAACTTTGGGAAAGTTGATGCGATGCACCATGAACAGATGAAGGGGGGGGGGTTCAAACCCATGAACCGACGATTGTCTAGGTGCAAAAGATGAATATTTCCTGAGAGCATCATGCAGGCCATTTTTATGACCATGATCTTTGAAACTGCCACACAAAGACTTGCCAAAGAGTAGAGGTCGCGATAATATCATGTCTGCATCTCTACAGCAGGCTACCGGTTCCTCCGATGAAATGGGCATGGATGCAATGTCCTTAAACAAATAGCTTACTATTTCCACATTTTATAGAATTTTGCAGTGCCTGTCATAAAGAATATCCTGTAAAATGAAGCTGATGTGACGAAGGCTGAGCTTAATAGCATTAGAAGCACAAACTAGATCAAACGATCCTTGATCCTGTTCATCAATTACACCCACCAACGGGTAGGCTCATCTAACGACAGACTGTTGTAAACAACGAAAATGTTCATCTTTTCTAATAAACCATTTCTTGTCTCTTCCTAAGAAAGATCTAAGGTCCTCGTCTATAACTGGGGAATCTGGAACCAACATTTTCGAGTAACATTCCAAACATAACATAGGATCCTCAAAATAACCTCGTAATTCTGATATAACCACATCCTGGGTCCCGCTTGTAAGCAGCAAGCATTCACATTCCAGTTTCAAAGAATCCGAAAAAGTCGGAATAGCCGCTTTGCTGGAAGATGAAGGAGCAGATCGTGAATATTTGCGATCAACCAAATAGACGGCTGACATCAGGCTTAAATTGTCATCCAAAACCAAAGGGTTATTGGAATGAGGCAGAGGCTCCTTTAGAATGGAATGCATAGAAGCAGAGTCCAGCTGAACTGAGTCATTATCTCGAACCATCAAAGGTGGTTCCGGATTTGTCATAGGTTCGATGGAACCTTGTTGTAAATTGTCGGAAGGAAAAACCTCTAAGGAGGAACCTTCAATAATTGGTTCAATGGAACCCTGAGCCTGAGAAGAATCGTTCTTGTCGATTAAAGAAGTCAAGTGTCAATTATCCGATGACAAATTTGCAGTAGAACCGCAAATGGTTGAAGAACTTCCAGAATTGGTCGATTTAGATGAACTGGAAGACGATTTGCGCCTGGAACGACGTCGATGAGCTGATCCGTGACGAACGACACTGCAGCTATGGTGGCTCGAAAGAGTACCATGCAAAGATGACATTAACAGAACCGAAAGGCGCTTTGGAACAAACAGAGCGTGATGACATGGAAAAATAAAAACGGGCTAAAAGTTAGCCAGCTCGAATGAACTATGATAATGGGGGAACTTTACCCAGTGTTTAACTTTATTTTAGGCGGAGCTTTTAATCGAGCTAAGAGTTGGCCAATCGGATGATACATACGCTAGTTAAGTCGAGGCATTTGAAGTAGAATCTAGTCCACTCCTTTATCTAGGTTGGTAACTATCCAAGCAAGTATATTCTTCTTTTTTCTGCCCCATCGGGACATTTTCCAATAAACTAGTCCACCTCTTTTTGGTGGGCCTCAGCCATGCATGAAAACCTTCGTAGAAGCACATTGATGTTTTATATTTGGTCAGCTTCACATCAAAGAAACAATAAAAAACAATCTTAAAGCTACAAATTCTCACTTTCAGTAAAAGTAAAAGATGTGTAACCTGCATAAAACTTAAAACACGTTGTAAACATAGTGTAAAGTGACCGTTTCATTTGAATTCCCCGTGGTCAGAAACCTCTTCCCCCAAAAATTGCAGAAACACACTTATATGCACTCAATATAATTTTGTGTATAAAGTGATCGCATTAATTGAATTCCCCGTGGTCGAAAACCCCTTACACAAAAAATTACGAAAATACGCTTGTTTACACCTGGAATATCTTTTCGCGTAAAGTGACTGCGTCTATCGAATTCCCAATGGTCGAAAACCCCTTCTTTCAAAAATTCACAGGAGTGCCCTCATTTATATCAATAATGATTTTTTTTGTGTAAAGTGACTGCGTTCATTGAATTGAGTCATCGAAAACCCTTAAACCAAAAATACCAATAACGCTACTGGTTCAATTAAAACTGCAAAAAATTCCGGCATCAATGCTGCAAAAGTTTTTTTTTGAAGTTATAAGTTTATATAACAAAATTGTGAAATTTCGCTATTTCTGGAACTTTGGACAACCATATAATTAAATTGAGGCCATATTTTAAAAAAATAAAAAATCGCATTTGAGATTACACCCCGAAGATGCTTAGGCCGAAGTATGGAGCTTGGATACGCCATACCCATTGTGGGGCATGGTGGGACTGGGGACCCATAAAAAGTGCGTTTTTTGCATGTTTTTGGGGCCCCACCGAGCACCACTTGCAGATAGAGGCGAAATGACAAAAGACACCCCATAGTTTGCCCCTATGCCTGAAATTATGAAAAAACCCGAAGGATCTAGCTCTTACCGTTTTGGCTCTAGAGGAGGGGGACATGAAATTTGGAGGCCAAGTATAATATACGTTTACGCTATCGCGCCACCTATGATTAGTCGATTTGTCGCGGATTATTCAACGCACAATATGCAATAGCTAGAATTAATACTTTAAAAAGTTCCCTCGTAAGTATTACGAGAAAGCTTTGTGAAGCGAGAACTGTCATCAATGTGATAGGTCGAAAAAATTTATTAATTTTTTTAGTTCGGTTCTGGCAAGTTTTCTGGCTTAGGCTTAGGCTTAGCCTCAGGCTTAGCCTCAGGCTTAGGCTTAGGCTTAGCTTCAGATTTAGCCTTAGGCTCTGGCTTAGGCTTAGGCTTAGGCTTAGATTTAGGCTTAGGTTTAGGCTTAGGCTCAGGTTTAGGCTTAGGTTAAGGCTCAGGCAGCCTTAGGCTTGGACTCAACTCTTTTGGCGACCAATCAAATTGATGACAGTTCTCGCTCCACACTGCTTTGTTGGATGCAAATAATGCAAAATGCAAAATGCAAAATCTGAAAATCTAGGAGAGACTACAAATGCTGCGAATCAGAGTATTTTATCGTTTGTTTTGTATAAAGTTTTTCCGAGATACGGACAATTCGCCCCCAGTAGTTCGCCCCCAGCAATTCGTCCCCCACAATTTGCCCCTGGTAATTCGCCCCCAACACAATTCGCTCCCAGTAATTGACCCCCAATTCACTGTTTTTTAATTTAAAAAATTCTGATTTAAAAATAATTCCACTAGGTTGTTAGCAGTTATGTAGTAGCATTTGTACTCATCCATACACTAAACTTAGAGATTTTTCCCAGCCGAAATAGCATGTTTATTTAAGAATTCTGCATGCAGAGTGCAAGTATTATGTACAAAAAGAAAAAGATCTACAGCAATGTTCCAGACAAAGGTCCACAAATAATTTTTTTTTAATTTTCTTTGAATATGAGATTTTTTTACTGATGCAGTTAGTACCAAGTCAGTATAAGCCTTTTTTACTCGTACAGTCAGCAATACAGGCGTTTGAGCAGTAGTTCCCTGGCATTTAAGTGGTCGGTTGTTTCTCCACTTGGAAGAAAATGTCTGGCTTCGATTTCAAAACGAAAGCTTTCGGCTAAAGTTTATCTGACTGAAAATAATCAATTTCGACCAAAAATGTGTGAAAAATCTCAACACTGGCAATTTACAAATTCATATTTTTTCAAGTTTGTAATGATGGTGTCCTAATCCCCAGAAACCATGCCAAATTTTAGTCTGATGGTGTGAATACCTGGGAGAATTTACGCAGAACTTTAATTTGTAACATCATAGGCAGGATTGCGAGTCATTTATGTTTAGTTTCTTATATATTTTATTGATTACTTTTTACTCATTTTCTTTTTGTTTTTTCCTTTATATTTTTCTTCTGTTTTTTCTATTTTTATTCTTTTTACTTCTTTTTTGTTTTTGGTACATTGCAGAGTTGTCACAAAAAAGATAGTCAAGAACACGATACAGTAACATCTAGAATAACTGTAATACTTTGTCATAATCTTAATTCCTGTCCATAGATTGCGATAAAAAGTTCCAAGAAATCAAGCTGGAAAAAATAAATACGTATGCAACCCGAAAAGAAAAGAAAAAGGACGATGTAAAAAAGAGTAGAAAGGAAAACAGAGGAGACAGGGTGAAATGAAAAATAATCTTTTCATCTCTTTTATGCTTCATATAAAATATGGTTACCTAATAGCAAAATGTCTGGAGATATATTACATAACATATCAAGGAGTTGCTTTTAAATCTAAAACCTAGGTAAGTATAGTACCAGGGGCGAATTACTGGGGGTGAATTGATCAGGGGCGAATTGTGTTGGGGGCGAATTGTGTTGGGGGCGAATTGTGTTGGGGGCGAATTGTCCGGGGCAAACTGCAGTGGGGGCGAATTACCAGGGGCGAATTGTGGGGGACGAATTGCTGGGGGCGAATTGTCCTTGGAACAGTTCTTCCAAATTCAAAAATGACAAAAATCATTACTCTTGTCACGTGCAGCTCAATTCTCCAACGTCACGTGATTCCGATCATGCCGACATTTTGTTATTTTTCATGTTTCGTTTATTACTCGATCATGCTTTTGTTTATTTCATTTTTACACATGCATTTTACGTTCGTTTTTATACTTTTCATGCATTTCTATGTTTCGTTTTGTTGTATTTTTATTTCTTTACAAACGCGGGCTACAGTAGGCCCTTTAGCTAAAAACTTCCGCCAGTCGTGCTCCACGAGCACATGGCTATTTTTGGTGCGCTCACGCACCTCTTATCATCAAAATTAGCGTCGTTTTTGTTACGCAAAACGACTAGCTAAGAAGTTTTAGCTAAAGACGTTCATATGCTTAGCATAGGCACTGCAGTCGGCCTCAGTGCTAAACGCATGTGAACGAAAAAATGTCTATGTGCTCATAGGCATCTTCTGCATCGCGTCTAGCTGCAGAAGTTAGCTTGAGCGCCGAGAAACTCTGCCCAAGCTGCAGCTGTAGCCAAACATGTCCTTAAAAGGACATGTTTCTTTAGTTTTTCGCTCATTCTTGGGTTCACCAAGCTTTCGTCCGGTTGTAACTCCACATCCGCCGCCCTTCGTCGAATTTGCATATTTTTATTGTACACCCATGCGTCCGCCGCCTTACTACCAATAAATTTGCATAAATTTACCCTTGTTCATTGCGTCCGCCGCTCACCGCCTACAGTACCCCGCTGCCCATCAGTGCCAGGTATCCGACCGCCTCGGTTCGTGAATTAAACGTTGGAGTTTCGCCTCCCGCTCACTCCCGCTCGCTCCCGCGCGCCGCCGCTCACTCTCGCTCGCCGCCTAGGACGTTTGAGGATCGCATCCCCCGCTCCCAGTGCCAGAAGACCGAAAGCATCCAGGGACTTGCCGCCTGTTGCGTCGTAATCGCTTGAGAAACAGGACTAGGTGAGTCTTCTCAGGGGATTATTGTTATTTGTGGGTTATTTGTTGGGAAATCCTTCCTAAGTCGGTTTCCCAAGGTTTCCACAGATAAGTAGGGCCTCCACCTCTCAGGTTCGGGCTAAAAGGGGCTGTCTGGTTCATAATCGGGTCCCATAAATTAGGTCATTTTACGGGTGACCCTGTCCCCACTCTCACTGAGTAGGACTCGGGGATTGTCGCACCTAGCCTGGCAGCGTTGTCCATTACCCTACAGCAAGACCCCAAGGACAACACACGAGAACCAACTATAGACCTCTCTATAGCCACCAATTGCCAGGTTAGGCCCCCAACGCCAACTTGGGAAGCCTGGGGAAAATGCCAGTATCCATCAGGAGTCACAGCCTATTACTCACTGTAATAGGATCAATCTGATATGGTTCACCATCAATGTGACGTCTAAAACACGGTAGTACCTGATGAGATACCCAAACCTCCCCAGCTCTCCCAAAATAAACATGTCATACACGTGACATGGCGTAAAATGTGACATGGCGAGGCTGGAAAATCGACCTTAAGCCTGGCACTCGCCCTTAAGTGTAACCAACTTTACCCTTGGGTCGGAACTACCCCCAGGTCGGGTCAATTCCCATTTTAAGTCGGACAAGCACCCTTAAAATCGGGTACTAGCCATCCAATAAGTCGGAGACCCCCCAAATTCGGGTTTACTGCCTAATGGGCCGGGAATGCCCCTTATTTCGGATTACCGCTACTGTAGGTCGGATACCTCCCCTCAAGTCGCGTATTATTACTGTAAGTCGGAATTTTTCCTGTGCCACCGAGAGTTATTACTGTAGGTCGGGAATTTATCCCTGAACATCTAATTTAATTACTGTAAGACGGGATTTGCCCTTACGAGTGATCTAAATGTGATCTATATGGGTAAATAATTATCTCATGCGTGTGTATAACCCCCTATGAGTAATAAATTCCCCCTGAGTCGAGTTATTTATCCTCAGAGTCGAGCTATTTGTCCCAGAGTTGAGTTATATATCGAGTATTCTGTATTTCTCCTCTGATTTATTCTGTACATTCCGCATACTTAATCTGTGTTGTAAACTACCTTATCTGTTTTCTTTTCCCTTATTCCCTCCCTCTCCCCTAATCCTGGGTGGTATACTGTAGCCCTCCGGGTGGGTGCCATTACAGTACGCTTGTGCCCATTCCCGTACTGTAACTACAGTATACCCATACGCGGGTACTGGTATCACAGCTGTAGGGGTTTACGGCCTCTCCTGACTGTTGGTGGTCCGTGACCCCATAATACCGTACACCCTCCACGTATGATTCTGGACGTCATACGTGGCTGCGATTTGTTAATTGTGTACAGTATTTTTGTCTGTCGGCGGAAACTGTCGGAATTGCTCACTTTTCCGGCCCCAAAATTTTACACCGACTGTTTACACATTTAACACGCGTATGTCCAACTCTCGTATTCCCCGTCTTTGGTTATTTCCTTTCCCTTTTCCTTTCTGGGTCATCTGAGCGGTAAAAAAAAAAAAAAAAAAAAAAAAAAAAAAAAAAAAAACTTTCGGACGCCACCGCTACAGTATGACACCCTTACGTAAGTTCCTCTATCTTCTTCATTTCTACTTATTGTAAGGTCTGATTCTCCTATTTTCCGGTTGTTGCATCTCGAACATAGACTTTACGGGTCATGCTCTTTGACGTCAGCAACGACAACGTTACGGGTTGTTGTTGTTGTGTGGTTCAGCCTCACGGATGCAACCACTGACGTCTGCAACAGCCGCTTCACTTGCTGTTGCTTTAAGGGGTGGGTAGCCCTCCGGGTTCTACTCCTGACGTCAGCAACCGACATTACGTGTTGTTGTTTAAGTTAACACTCCAGCAGTAATGACTTCCGACGTCTGCAACAGGTGAAGCCAACGTTGTTGCAACAGGGTCGGCTGGTTCTCTGCACCCCATCTGTGACGTCAGCAATGGTGACGCACCGTGTCACTATTCGAAGATGTGCAGGTCTTACGGGTGCCACATCTGACGTCTGCAACAACTGCATCTCATGTCATTGACTCAAGGTATCAGACCCTCGGTTCCACCTTTTGACGTCAGCAACGGCACCATCACGTGTTGCTGTATACCGATAGCTGGCTTCAGGGCCCTATTGCTGACGTCAGCAATGACAATGTATCATGTTCTCGCAGTAGGAGTTGAGACTACATGATCCTATTCCTGACGTCCGCAACGGTAACATTACGTGCTACTGCAGGGGTTCTGTCGGCCTTAGGCACTCACCCCTGGCGTCTGCAACTGCGACATGATACTTGAATACTCTTATCCCAGGCACCTGCAGTCAGCACCAAGGTCATGTGTTGGTTCATACCCCTACCTTTTGACGTCCGCACCAGGTTACTGTCGGCCCTATGAGTATTCCACTTGAGTTGTAGGTGGTCGCTGGCGCATGGTCCTATCACCTACCTCTCTTGTCCAAGGGTTTGTGTGTGTCTGGGGGCTGATGCCTGGGAAACATCAGTCCACATATATAC
The DNA here is from genome assembly GCA_963922205.1 of Romanomermis culicivorax. Classification (NCBI taxonomy): domain Eukaryota; kingdom Metazoa; phylum Nematoda; class Enoplea; order Mermithida; family Mermithidae; genus Romanomermis; species Romanomermis culicivorax. Next base: position 843,584 of record CAWUHX010000055.1, on the reverse strand, counting down.
ACCACCTGAGATGCTCACTAGCTTACGTACTGATCAGGTTGTCCGCCCGGGTAGCGGCGCTGGTGATCAGCACGTGGCTGTTTTTCAAGCTTTAACTGCAGGTTTGAACCAGTTACACTCGGCCTCAGCTGGGTTGGTTGTCTGACTCGGGCAGGCAGCAGGCATTTGCAGTCGGTACTGCCTGTGTCTGACGTCTGCAAGGCTTTAACAATCCTCTTGTAAATTTCTTATCTAAATTCACTCATTCTCTTTCATCTCATCGAGCTGTCATACATAGATCTTCTTTAGTGTCCCCGCCGTAGTGGTTCCCAAGGGACCGCGGCACAGCCTCCGGTTGGGCCTAGAGTGTATAGGACCCCCTGTCATATTCCATTCACTCGAACGCCTTCGTTAACTGGCTTAACGATGCCCGCGCTAGAGTCGCCACTGACCCAGAGTCCGCCTCCGCGGTCCACCCCCTGTTAGTCATGTAAATAATAGGCACCGTTGAGTCCGCCTCAGCGAAGGTATTGAGTACGCCTCGATACATAACTGCGTCCGCCTCAGTTATTTTACACTCATATTCAACCAGGGACACCTTGTACCCGTGATCCCTTAGATGTTTTCGGGTGCGCCCTCAAAACATCCAGAGTATTTCATTTTAACTGACTGAGTGTGTCAGAATAGCACCCTTGGTACCCGTGCTCCTTCCCTCTTCTACTGTGTGACCTGCGAACCTCACTTCATCTCAGTGATCGGCAAACCCGGCCACCAGCTGTGTATAATACTCCTGGAGAGTGTCCGTTCTGTTCGGAATGCGGGCTCCCGTTTCGGACACGGCTGTAAGTTACTTGCGAATGTCGTCCAACACGGAACCTCCTGTATAGTCCATCTCACTATGCAGAGATTGCAATCGCTCCTGGCGAGTGAGGCCCCTTGCGTAACTGCGCGACCCCTTTGCGTAACTGGGTTTGTAAATTAGTTTTGTCCCTATTTATTGCTCCCTCTTAAGTTCATTTTCAGTTGACCCCATCCTTTTCACCTTATGCCACTTTATGCGCTACTCCTGGTGAGTAGGATCTTGCCGGCTACGAGTCCGCCTCGCCTCAAGGTTTGTAAACTAGTACCGTGGTCGAACCTCCAGGAAAAATCCCTCCTGAGCGGGTTTATCCGTCATCTTATTTCTCAGCAGGAAAAACCGCCTCTTCTCTCCTTTCTACACGATCTTCTGTCCTCTTCAGCTATTCTAATTGCCGGGTCCAGGCCCCAACCCTACATTTTTGGTCGGGATCGATTCCCCCATATCTCAGGCCATGCCTCTGTCCATCACGGGCGACCAGATAAATTCCCTTCTGCGTCACCCTGATGTACTCTGATCTTACATCTTATAATCCTATTCCATTCTAGCTCCCTTTTCATGGTCGCTAGTCTTAAGCTAAATCAAGTTTACGTCACAAACGCCGTCGCGCACGCGTTTCCCGAATTCACGCGCTCTTTCGCCGCGAATTCAAAAGTAGTACTCACTTTCATTTTACACAATAGAGACACCCCGTCGTTCCTGCCGTCTCAGTACCCAGCCTGTACAGACCAGTGAGCCGCTCTCTATTCAATTTGACTTAATTGCTTCACGGGCAAGGACCTCTGTTCTAACCACCTTACGGGAAAACGAACCCTCGGACATGAAGTCGGAAGCTGATCTCCCTTCACAGATCGAGAACAAAGTCCAGGCAGCATTTGAGAATGCCCTTGGACCCCTCAACCAAAAGTTAGAGGCCATGAATGGTCGGAGGCACCCTCCCGTGTCCAGCTTTATGGCCCCTCCCACCTTCTCCGGTGCTTTTGGTGAGTCTATCACTGATTTTATGTCGCATCTTACTCGTTTCTTTACACTCCAGGGTGTAAGCGAAACGGATCATGCGTATAAAATCGCCTTTCTGGAGTCATGCCTCACGGGTCCTGCTCTCGCCTCCTACCGGGACTTTAGCAGCAGCACTCCAATACCTACCCGCTATGAAGAGTTTACGGCTTTTCTACGGAGAGATTTTCCGGTAGGGCGCGACTCTGATCTGCATCAACAGCTGATCCAAGATCGACTGCAGAAGCCGACAGAGTCCGCGATAGTCTACCTTGAGCACCTCAAGAGACTATCCAGGGTAGCGTATCCAGATCTCGCGACGGATGTCCGAGATTCTATCATCAAACCTATCTTTCTGCGAGGACTGAAGCCGGTCCTCCGAGATAGTATCAAGTTTAGGGAGTTCACGACTCTTGAAGAGACACTCAAGGCAGCCTGTTACGCAGAATCCCAAATCTTTCGGGACGAGATCCGGTACACTGCTCCATCTAACGCCGTTTTCTCTTCAGAACCTAAACACGCTGGATATAATCCCGATATGCCTAACAGAAGCGCAAACGGTCGTCAGAGCAACGCTCCAACGTCGTCATCCTCCGCCAATGAGGTTCGCCGCTTGAAACAGGAAATGGCCAGGCTCACGGCCCATGTAGCGAAGCTCACGGCCCAGCAACGTGCATCCGCGCCAATCCAACAGACGCCGCCTCCACAGCCGTCGACACCAAATCAGTCCGCCGGGCGACGCTCGTCGGGAGCACACCTTCAAACGTGCTCCTTCCACGGACTGTGTACACATAGCGACGCCGACTGCCGGGCCCAGCGTCCCACCGGTGCCGCTCCTGGTAACAACGCCGCTAACGGTGGTAGCTGTTATTTTTGCCGTACACGTGCCCACCCCACGGACCGATGTGATAGGCCATGCCCTCATTGTCGTCAAGTGCGAGTGCACCCATCGACTGCCTGTCCGCAGCGCAATCCGGCAAACACGGGTGAGAATGTCTACCAAGATACTGGTTATTCTTCCCAGGGGACAAATGTGTATCATCAAAGAAATGGTTATCACCCTCCTAACGGGATAGGAAACCAATATCCGCAGCCCATACGCCGCAACAACGCCGTTGGGGCTACCGATGGCCCTCCTCACCCAGATCCTCTTGACCTGGATGATGAGGCACTTGCTGAACACCTGACAGATTCTTCACAACAGTGTTATCCTGTCTGCGTAATCAGTATTGGATTTTCAGTGGTCCAAGCAGCCCAGGTACCCATACCGATAAACGTATCGGACATACCGCTGCCACCACCACCACCAAAGTATGCGATGCCGGTCACTCTGGACCCCTCGACGACACCGCAGTTTGTTGGCCACACTAACATCCTCGCATCGTATCGCATTCCTAAAATTAAGACTGCCGAGCCAGCTCCAGCCGCGAATACGACGTCTTCGGCGCCACCGGCCCGCATCGTCCCTCCAGGACCACCGCCTTCGATCCCCACGGATTCGGCCACGGAAGTCCTCGACCAGGTCGAGCCCATGAATTTGTCAGGTATACTACCTTCTTCTTCAGGTGATCCAAGAGCAGGAACTAGAAATCTATCTCAGTCCACGACTCTATCGTTTTCTTGTTCACAGCGCCATCGCCCGTCCAAGATGCAATGTTGGCCATCTGGTCAGTCGACCTGGCCAAGAAATACCCGCATTTGCCGTGGACTCTTCTCAACGAGCCATCGCATGTCGAATTGCTCACGGCAGCCGACATCGTGCTTGCAGCACCCGTCTCAATGCGACTCTTACGACCCGACGTCGCCCGATGGGCACTCGAGTTCATTGCCAATGGGACTATCACCATCTCGCCCGTCGAGAAGTTCTTATGGGACGGGGAGCCATCCTCGCCTTCAGTTGATGCCGTCCGCCGAGCAGTCGAACAGGCCAGTCGGATCCTCCTGCCTGCTGCCGCCGCTACATCACCGGCAGCAGCACCACCTGTTGCCGCGACATCGCCAACAAAAATGGACATTACTGCTTCCTCGCCCCTGGCCAAGGAACCCGCAAATGATCCTACACCGCCGGCAACAGCCCAACCTACATCGTCGGCAACAGCCCAAGTCAAATCGCCGGCACCAGCCCAAACGACATCTCCGACCGCTGCGACCAAGTCGCCCGTCGTCGAACACATGGCCGTCGACGAGACGTTACGTCCGGTTAACGAAGATGTCAGCATCGTTGAGGAATCCCCGTTCCCAACGGCAGTCGCCCCACGGTCGCCAAAAATCGGTATCCTCCGGGAAATCCACCCGTGCCGTGGATTGGTCCACGATTTCCCCGGCCAGGAACCAATCTCGTCCGACAGCGACGAAGAAGAAATCTGACACTGCCCCTCAGGCCAGATTTGTGAAATTGAGTGAACACTTACAAATTACGTTTGTACAGTTGTTTTTGACAATAAAATTGACCTTGGTAGCATCACTGTTTCTAGGGGTGAGTTTGTCAGCACCGGCGGCTCAGTATCAATTTTGTGGTCTCTCAAGAAGCGGACATCCACTTGAGTTACCCCAGCCTGTAGAGTGTAAACCACCGCAATCTTCATGGAGCCCGCGGCGCATGAATGTTACGGTGTATGTCCCTAGCTCAGACCCGATTACAGCCACAGCGTGGAAATGCACATTGCGCTCCCGCAAAGTCTGCACCAACACTGGTTTCTTCGGCTCTAGGGGCATCACTGCAGACGTCATCACCACTCAGCACTTAGGGCCTGCGGCATGCACGCTAGCACATCGCACTAAGATGTTTGGTTCACAAAAACTTGTCGGCGTTCGCCCTGGCTTTTATAGCACAAACCAAACATTGGAAGTGATGTACGAATGGTGCTGCAGCGACGTCTGCAAGACAGTGACTAACCTCTTCATCGAGGAGGGACAAGTCGCTTCGTGGGACGGCACTACGGCCCTAAGCACCTTAGGCGATGTAGGTGGATGCAGTCCCACTGCAGGCCAGTGCACTACTCTAGAGGGGGTCATTGTCTGGCCTGCACAAAATTTCACGGCGCGGTGTCATTATCACCCCAAGGGAAATTACACTGCATCCATGTCAGGGAACCACGTCATCATCGATGATCTACAGGTTGCCCTCAAGATCCCGGGAAACTCCCGCGTCTTCCAACTGTGCCCAGAACTACGTTCCACCACAGTCCGGACGGATCAGGGTCTTCTCCTTCGCATCCACGGGAGATACAATTTGACCCAAAACTTGTTCAGAGTGGCAAAGGACAGCTGTCCCGATCCTGTCAATGCCAAACTGAACTATCTGGCTCAGCAGATCAAGGAGTCGGAAATTAACGGTTTCCGGTTCACGTGGCTTGAGCTCTGCTCTCACGCTCAACGCTATCTTGATCTGACTTGGCAGTTGCTTCGCTTCGACCCTACCCTGGGTGCCCGGGCATTCCTCCAAAGGAATGACCTGACGGCGGAATTCACAGGCGATGCGCTGACAATATGGCCGTGTCAGAAGGTCAACGCCACCTACGTTTATTACTCCTACCAGGTGGGGAACGTTTGCTACAAGTACTTACCTGTACAGGTTGGCGGCACCATCTACTTCGCCACCCCCGGTGGTCCGGATCTCATTAAATCTAGCCCAATTGTGCCGTGTCATCACCACTTTACCGGGATTTTCCGAAATCGCTCGGGCTGGTTTACTGAGTCTGGCGCGGTCCATGTGAGCCACATCCCACTGGAACTCTTCTGGAAGCAGCGTTTCAACATCACTCACTTCGAGGCACCAGCGCTCTTCCATGACCAGTTGGCGATGACCCCTTCAAACTTTGCCTTCTTTAAACAGTACGTTTACAAGACTGAGCAAATTGAAGCGGTACTCAACCGGCTGGTAAACTTTACCGCTGGTCTATCCCTGCAACCAGACGCCATTTACCAGGCCTTTGCAGGGGTAGGAACCGACATCAAGGCCTCTCTGGAAGGTGTCGGTTTGGCAGCAAACCATGTTATTAGGGGTCAACAACACACACTCGCCCAGGGCTTGCATGCTGTCCTGAGCGGGCCGGTCCAGTTGATCTTTAACATCCTAATTACCCTGACCGTGCTGATCGGTGTCGGATACCTTGCCTATCTTGGTGTATCTTATTATCTCAGCTACCGTCTGCGGAGCAAACAGGTCAGGTTTGTTAGCCGTTTCTCCCCGTTGGGTCTTTACCGCAAAGTCCAGCGCTGGATCAGTTTTCACTACGTGCAAAACGATGTGCCCTCCCAGCTTGACCGAATCACACCGTGTTTCGTCCTGCTGCTGGACACCAAGGAAACTCCTGCTTTCCTTGACAGGGGTTGCCCCCGCACTATCATTAGCCAACGCCTTCATAAGGCCTTGGCTAAAGAAAGTCCGAAGGCGGTCATGGCGTTCCAGCAACATCACGACTTTAACCCATTGATGAGCATCAATGGTAAAGCCGTTCATACCATCCTCTCGGGACCATATGAAATCATGTTGCCCGGAAACCACCAGCCGAACACACAGATCGATATACATCTCCATGTGTGCAAGACTACGTCTCCCTTCTGGGCACCTGTTGACCTCATACTCGGACTGGACTTCTTAGAACAGTTCAAGAACATTATGTTTGACTACCAACGTAATGTTTGTCGGCTGGACGCGGTAGAATTACCCCTCCTGCTGACCACGCCGGAGATTGACCAGATCGACCCCTGGTGGGAGAACACCCGTGCTCTCTCGCGAAACTCACACAGGTCGGGATCACGATCGCGGTCCAGGGCTTCGTCCATCTCTCGGCCACACTCACGGGCCTCCTTAGTTGCCCCATCACGTGGGTCAACTAGGGGATCCGGGGCCTCTTCTAGACGGGCAAGTCGTCATCTGTCGACCTTGCATGGGTCAGGTTGCCCTCGACCTCCGCCTGGAACCTCTCCAGCCACGCTAGAGAAGGGCCGATACCGTGAGCCAAGTGATTCAGATGCTCCGGCATCACCCGTGCCAAACGCGCCTCCGCTATCGGACACCGAGGTTGAATCACTAGGAGCTACTCAGAGTCGGAAGGATCACTCAGACCACGTACTAACGGTAGAGGATGAGTCCACCCTTCTGAATGACCCGGAACCCTCCGTCGGATACGCTCTAGTAGGTCTTCTACGTCGTACGGGACTGCCGATTCCAAAGCGGTCCGGTAAGACCAAACACGCTTGTGGTGCCACCACACCTGATTCCGGTCATGTGGTCACTGCTTTTTACCCAAATGATATTCGGACACCCCATATCAAAGTTCTCCTCAACAACTGGGTAGAAGCGAAGGCACTGGTCGACACAGGAGCTGTTTTCTCACTCCTGGACCACAAGTTAGCGGCCCAGCTGCCCAACTTGTCACTATCACCAACCAGGGCACGCCCTATCGCAGCCAACGGGTCCCTGATCCCACTGCTAGGAGCAGCCTACATCACAGTTACAGTGGCTGATGTCTCTGAATGGATTCAGGTCCAAATACAGGAGAACTGTTCAGCTGAACTGGTCCTTGGAACCAACTTCCTTGGCCGGTTCAATTGTGTCAGCTTGAACTGGGAGAAATCCTTCCTCCAGTTCAAGGAAAGTAGAATCCCCTGTGACGGTCTCATTCACAGCCCACCTTCTGCCCGCGGCGCTTTGCCCCTGAAGGACTTGGTGATTCTAGAGCCTCGCTCCCTGACACGATTCACTGTCCCTGTCCCACCAATCTATACAAACGTGCCTGAGGTGGCCTTCTTTCCGAAGCACCTCACTGGATCTCAAAGACACGTATATTTTGCTGGAAGCGTGAGTACCGTGACCAACGGTCACATACCACTTCAGGTAGTCAACCCCAGTACTCATTCCGTGGTTCTCTACCCGCACAGGACCATCGGTCATGTGCAGATGCATAGTGAGCCCTCACGGGAATCACCGGTCGACTCAGACACCGTCCTCGATCGTCAGTTGGTCGAGGCCAATGCTGTAATCTCACCGGACATCTCCCCTAGGGACTGGGCAGCCTTACTCGATCTGCTGGTTGCATACACCGACCTTTATGCTCTTGATGAAAAGGACACAGGTTCCACTGATCTCGTCCTGCACGAAATCAGCACAGGCGATGCCCGCCCAGTCCGCCGTTTCCCTTACCGGTCCTCACCTAAGGAGAAGGATCTCATCATGCAAGAGGTCAAGGCGCTCCAGGAGAAAGGTATTATTCGGCCGAGCACGTCTCCGTGGGCTACTAATACTGTCCTGGTGCGCAAGAAAAACGGTTCTCACCGTATGTGTGTTGACTTTCGTGGTCTTAACGAGGTCACGAAAAAGGATGTCTACCCTCTCCCGCGGATAGATGACATCCTCGACACACTCAAGGGTATGAAGTATTTCACTACCCTTGACCAGGCTAACGCTTATTGGTCAATCCCGATTGCCGAGGCGGATAAGGAAAAGACGGCTTTTAATACGCCTATTGGACTTTACGAATTCAATTATTTGCCTTTCGGTTTATGCAACGCGCCAGGGACATTTCAACGCCTTATGGACCTCCTCCTTACTGGAATCCAATGGCGCACGGTTCTGACTTATCTCGACGACATTTTGGTGTTCGGGAACTCTCACACCCAAATGCTTGAGCGCCTGGCAGATGTGTTCGCCCATCTTCGCCGGGGTGGAATGAAGCTCAGACTGAGCAAGTGCAAATTCTCGCACTCAGAGGTAGAGTACCTAGGCTATCGCATCTCACAGAGCGGCCTAGAACCTGACCAAGCCAAGCTGGCCGCCGTCCAAAACCTACCCATTCCACAAAACGCCAAAGACATCAAGTCCTTCCTAGGCCTCGTGTCTTACTACAGGCGTTTCATCCCTGGTTGTGCCCGGCTCAGCGAGCCACTCACCAAGCTCTTACGGAAGGAAACTACTTTCCAGTGGTCAAAACCTCAGCAGGAGGCATTTGATGAACTCCGCCGCCTGCTGACCAACCCTCCTATCCTGCGCCATCCGGACTTTTCGAAATCCTTTATCCTTCAAACTGATGCGAGTATTTCGGGGATAGGAGCGGTTCTTAGCCAGTTAGACGAACATGGATACGACCATCCTGTCGCGTACGCCAGCCGAGGGTTAACAGCAGCCGAGAAAAACTACTCCATTACAGAATTGGAGACTCTCGCTGTTGTCCATTTCGTCAAGCACTTTCGATCATACCTCTTCCAGCACGAGGTGGTCGTTCAGACTGACCATACCGCGGTCAAAGCAGTGTTGGAGAAGCCTAACCCCTCTGCTCGGATCGCTCGGTGGGGACTCGCGCTCGCCGAATTCAAACTTACAATTCGGCCGCGAAAAGGTCAGTCTAATGGTAATGCTGACGCATTATCACGCCTGCCGGATCCTAACTCCCTCACCGGTCAGAGTATTGATGATACTCCCCTCTACAGACCTGAGGGGCATGTTATGATGATCACTGATGGTGAGCAGCACCTGGCGAGATCAAGAACCTTGACCGATGGTGTGCAGCATCTGGCGCGTTCAAGTAATTCAGCACCGATCACTGTTGGCGCGGAGCGCCCGGTACGATCAGAGTCCTATGCCGAGATATCGGTTGGTGCGCAGCACCCCGACCTTTTCCCTGCTCAGCTGGAGGATCCGGAGTTAGCCGACATCATTCGCTCCCTTAAGCCTCTGGGCGACCAGAATGATGTGCGCGGCTACCATCTGTTGGATAACGTTCTTCAGAAATGGACAGGCGAGTCCAATAAGATCGTCATACCCCGATCCATGGTTACTACCATTATCCGGGCCCATCATGATGACATCTTAGCTGGACACTTTGGTGCTAAACGTACTGCGCGGCTCATTGCTCGCAGATACCACTGGCCTTCCCTCAGTCGGGATGTCAAGTCCTTCTGTCAGCGGTGTGATCTTTGCCAACGGAATAAGCCCGCTCGACAGAAAACCACTGCGACCCTGAAACCTATCACCATCACGGGACCATTTCACCGGGTAGGTGTCGACTGTATGGGACCAATGACCACTAGCAAAGCTGGCAACCGTTTCATCATAGTCTTTATCGACTACTTTACGAAATGGGTCGAGGCTTTTGCTACTCCGGACATCACTGCGCACACCATAGCCCGGCTGTTTGTAACGCAAATTGTCTGCCGGCACGGGGCACCACAGATTCTTCAGTCAGATCGTGGCACTGATTTCACATCAAAACTGATGACTGAAATCACTGCGATCTGCGCAACGAAGAAAATCCACTCTACCGCCTATCACCCGATGACCAACGGCGAAGTGGAAAGAGCTAATCAGACGCTAGCCACACGGCTACGTATGTATGTTCATCAAGGACATACCGATTGGGATGAACACCTACCATACGCTGTGTTTGCCGTCAATATCAGCATGAATGAGTCAACAGGGTACTCGCCCTTTGAACTCATGTACGGTCGCACACCCATGCTCCCTGTTGATGCCGCGCTCTCATTCAACCCTCCGGCCCATATCATTAATGTTTCCTCATATGATATGGAGGTCAAACGTCATTTCACGAATGTGTTAACCCTAATCCAGAGTCGGATTGAGAAAGCACAGGAAGCCTATGCACGGTCGTACGACCGGAAGGCACATGATGTCTCGTACAAAGTAGGGGATCAGGTGCTCAAACTGCGCACCTCCAGCAAACGTGGACTCACTCCTAAATTGCTGCCCATCTACCATGGGCCCTACCTTGTAACAAGTGTGGCATATCCCAATGTCACACTTCGTCTCGAGATGGATCAGGAAGACACTGTACATGTCAACCAGCTTCGACTTTACGTGTCCCCTGAACAACCGAGTGAAGCAGAGGATACACCTCCCACTTCACAGGCAACAGGTTCGGCACCCTTATTGTATCCCTCAATAAGTCGGGACTTTACACCGAATCTGATTGACCCACATCTTGATGCAGAGGTCCCCGACCCGTAACTCAAGATGCATTCTCTTCATTGTCCCCACTTACGGACGAGGACGTCCTTTTTCGAAGGACCGCCGTGCCCCTCACGAAGTATCCACTCTTGTCCATGCTGGACCTTAGCGGATAGAAGAGAGCGTTCAGCAACCTAAGCGTCACGCCTTAGGGGCATCCTCACGCGATAGCCTACACCTCACTGGGTGCATCCTCTGCGATAGCCCGACAATCTGTACCTCACTGGGGGCATCCTCCGCGATAGCCTACATCTTGCCCTGAAAATTTTTTCTTTTCTGTGTTCTAGACTGTCGCACAGGATATTCAATGTCGGCAACTCCATGCATCAACAACCTCCGGTTACCATACCGCCAAACGAATTACGATCAAAGAAGGCGCCACTCGCCAACAACCCAACGGACCTATTTGACCACTTCCGCCGTCACACCTTGGAATGACCTACGACCACGGACACGCCGTACAAAACCTCACTACTGACCACTGCAAGGACGAGGACGCCCTTTTTCGAAGGACCGCCGTGTCACGTGCTGCTCAATTCTCCAACGTCACGTGATTCCGATCATGCCGACATTTTGTTATTTTTCATGTTTCGTTTATTACTCGATCATGCTTTTGTTTATTTCATTTTTACACATGCATTTTACGTTCGTTTTTATACTTTTCATGCATTTCTATGTTTCGTTTTGTTGTATTTTTATTTCTTTACAAACGCGGGCTACAGTAGGCCCTTTAGCTAAAAACTTCCGCCAGTCGTGCTCCACGAGCACATGGCTATTTTTGGTGCGCTCACACACCTCTTATCATCAAAATTAGCGTCGTTTTTGTTACGCAAAACGACTAGCTAAGAAGTTTTAGCTAAAGACATTCATATGCTTAGCATAGGCACTGCAGTCGGCCTCAGTGCTAAACGCATGTGAACAAAAAAATGTCTATGTGCTCATAGGCATCTTCTGCATCGCGTCTAGCTGCAGAAGTTAGCTTGAGCGCCGAGAAACTCCGCCCAAGCTGCAGCTGTAGCCAAACATGTCCTTAAAAGGACATGTTTCTTTAGTTTTTCGCTCATTCTTGGGTTCACCAAGCTTTCGTCCGGTTGTAACTCCGCGTCCGCCGCCCTTCGTCGAATTTGCATATTTTTATTGTACACCCCTGCGTCCGCCGCCTTACTACCAATAAATTTGCATAAATTTACCCTTGTTCATTGCGTCCGCCGCTCACCGCCTACAGTACCCCGCTGCCCATCAGTGCCAGGTATCCGACTGCCTCGGTTCGTGAATTAAACGTTGGAGTTTCGCCTCCCGCTCGCTCCCGCTCGCTCCCGCGCGCCGCCGCTCACTCTCGCTCGCCGCCTAGGACGTTTGAGGATCGCATCCGCCGCTCCCAGTGCCAGAAGACCGAAAGCATCCAGGGACTTGCCGCCCGTTGCGTCGTAATCGCTTGAGAAACAGGACTAGGTGAGTCTTCTCAGGGGATTATTGTTATTTGTGGGTTATTTGTTGGGAAATCCTTCCTAAGTCGGTTTCCCAAGGTTTCCACAGATAAGTAGGGCCTCCACCTCTCAGGTTCGGGCTAAAAGGGGCTGTCTGGTTCATAATCGGGTCCCATAAATTAGGTCATTTTACGGGTGACCCTGTCCCCACTCTCACTGAGTAGGACTCGGGGATTGTCGCACCTAGCCTGGCAGCGTTGTCCATTACCCTACAGCAAGACCCCAAGGACAACACACGAGAACCAACTATAGACCTCTCTATAGCCACCAATTGCCAGGTTAGGCCCCCAACGCCAACTTGGGAAGCCTGGGGAAAATGCCAGTATCCATCAGGAGTCACAGCCTATTACTCACTGTAATAGGATCAATCTGATATGGTTCACCATCAATGTGACGTCTAAAACACGGTATTACCTGATGAGATACCCAAACCTCCCCAGCTCTCCCAAAATAAACATGTCATACACGTGACATGGCGTAAAATGTGACACTCTTGTTGAAATTGTTTATCTAAAGTTCTCGCTGTCAGATTTTTCTCTCAAAAATAGTTGAAAGTTAGTTGAGTAACTCTACTAGTTTTAAATCCTATGTGACTCGTGGTTTAGCAAGGGATCGCAAAAATATAAAATAGTACCTACTTTTTACTTTTATAATTTAGCTGCATTTCAAGCAAAACAGACTGTAGATTACCTTGAAATTGCCAGATACTGACGTCAATAAGCATTGACACCATTGTCATACAGCGTTTTTAGAACAATTTTGATCCGGATCCCATGTTCAGTGCGAGGGTAACTTCGTGCTCGATTTAAACTGTAATCTATTCGTTTTCAAATCAGCCTTGGTAAGTAAAATAATCTGTAGAAATTGGTGAGCTGACAGTAAACCTGCATCGTAGGCCGAAATTTTGTCCCCATTTGGTTCGCCTATTTGCTGCAGTCAACGAGAAAAAAGAGTCCGTATGCGTAGGTTGTTCATAATTGCATGAAATGAATATGTTGCTGCGCGCCCGTGCTCATTTGGAAAAAATAGAATATGGCAACCTTCTCTGAATCCTTACAATTATTCGATTGGATAGGATGTATCCAACATCTGTCAGTTAAAAATGGATATACGGATCCGATGTTATTTTTATCTTCCTGGAACGTGAAGTACTACAATTCAAACAAATTTGGTCGTGGACTCGGAATTATAGCCAACATATTTTTATCTTGTTTACTGTAGACGAGCCTCCAGTTTACTTTTCTGTTTCATAATGACTGAGAAGAAACGTGTAGAAATGGGAGATCGGAAAATTGTACAGTAAATTCGATTGCCATCGAGCCTTGTTACGCTAATAGTTTTCCTCGAATTGCTCTATTCGCACTGAAATTTGCACAAATGTTGTCAATAATGGTAAAGTCTTCCACAAACTAAAGAAGCATGGAGGATTCAAAAATTAATTGAGATCTCTAAAATTTTATATCTTTTATCGTAAAACAGATTGATCGAAAAACTCGTACAGACTATTCGTCAACAGAGCAGCAAAAGAAAAAACAGGAAAAGCAGAAAAAATTTAAATCGTAAAGTATGAGCCCAAATGTTCTTTTTCACAGCAACTGAAGTAGCGAATTCGTTCAGAATATTGTTTAAAATGAGCCATAATCCCACGATCGGTAGACAATCCACATGCATCAAATCTGATATTGATTGATCTATAGTCTGCGTTTCTTGAAATGCCTTTGAATCATGGAAATGGAAAGTAAACACTATCATACTTTCGATTTTTACCGCTAAACAATATTCAAGTAAAAACTCATACTACAAAATCATTGTGCTAGCAACTTCGACAACATTAATGATTTTGTCATTTTTCAATTTAGAACCATTTCATAAGAGACTATGATTAACGTCATGACTGGTAAAAATGTGGTCGAAATCAACTATGTATTGTCTAGACATGTTAAAACGTACTTTCTTTGAATAAAATCCCATTCACCCAAATAATTTATTAAATGTAATTCAGTTCACAAATACAGTTCTGATAATGAAATGATTTGAGCACTCATCATTGATTTATTATGCGAATTTTCGATTAATTTTTTCTAATCAGTTTTTCCTTCAAAAAATCTCAAGCAACCGTTTTCTACACAATACAGCGCGGGTTAGGGGATGAGGTAATTAAGAGTTCACTCAGCCATTGTGTCACGCCAACCAGAGACTGACTTTTCATCAAGGCGAACTGGAATTTTAATCCCGAAAAGGCGCCGATTTGAGCTCCAATGGGGAATTTTTTGTTTTCTACCCAAAAATCATGATTTAAAACAGCGTATCTTCATTTTGGACTGAGTTAGGGCTGGTTGACTCCTTCAGATTTTGTTTGCTTTTCATGTTTGTACGGACTACGAAAATAAAAATAATTTGCGAACTTCAACGATGGCCTTTTCTATTTGTCAACACTATGAGAAGCCTTCCATGAGTTGGGCATGGATTGCAAGGTTTGCACAGCAGCTACATTGAATTTTTGATCTACAATTTGCATAAAACCATTCTGCTAGCTTTCTAATTAGATACAATGAATGAGAAGAGATGAATAGAGTTTCTTAGTAGATAAAGTCATCTGGAAGCTGTTCAGTCAATTGATCTGTGCTATGTAGGTTGCGTAATTGTGAGACAAAATAATCTGTATAACTGAATAGAAAGAATTTCAATTTGATTCCGTCTAGTGAAGCAAAAAATGAATACGTTTTCATATTACGGAAAATTAAGCATCGCTGGTAGCAATATGAACTTTTACTGAAAAATTTCACATTCCTAACGGCTAAATACATATAACGATTTACAAGCGGATTATAGGCAAAAATTTCCCATTCAATCTAAGGCGTCGGCCAGGCAACATCCGCAACAGGCGGCGCATAGGGCTACCAAGCAGCAGTCCGTTTTGCTCATGCCGCTGCTCCGGGGCGGAGGTGGAGCCGGTTGTTGTACATACCTGAAAAACGTTGGTTATAGGACAGAGGCCGGTTTCATCAAAGAGACTTGAGCTCCAGCTGAGCTGCAGCTTAAGCTGTGGCTTAACTCTATATGTTATAATATTGCCGTCATGCACACAAAATATATCGAGAAAGTCCAGCTGCAGCTGAGCTGTAGCTTAACTCTGCATGTTATAACATTGCCGATAAAGTGCAGCTCAGTTGCAGCTTAGCTTTCCCAATACGTTTTGTGTGTATGAGTTAAGCTACAGCTATGCTGCAGCTTAACGACAATGGTATAACATATAGAGTTAAGCTACAGCTGAAGCACCTCAGCTCGAGCTTAACTCTCTTTGATGAAACCAGCCCCTGGGCAACTAGCTAGGAATTTCGGCGAAACTTACACAACTTGCGGCTGCCCTTGTTGTTGAGGCTGGAATCCACCTTGGGGATAAGGATATTGTTGCTAAAAATAAGGGTCAAGTAAGTGGAATAAACATACACTTATCAGCGATTTTCAATTAATCTGACATGCAGGTAGTGCACACTTTGCTCGTTTGTTCTTTCCATGACAGAATTGATACATTTTAGAGACTTATTGTTCGAATTATTCCATATTTAGTTCTTGGGGATTCAAAATTGAAAAGTTGGAATGGTTTCCATTTTGTTATATTTTTCAAAATAGGTCACTCAAAAATCGTCTAACTTTTATAGAAGTTCATGCATCCGTTCTGGACATCCCAATCGGAAATTAGATTTTAGAATTATTCTTAAAAGATTAACTCACTGTCAGGCTGTTTTAAATAATTCTTCTAGGACTACTGGAGCACGATCGGGAACTATGATTCATAAGTTTTAGCAAATCATATCAAAATATAATTCATGGTTGCCCGTTTCACTTCAATAGAAGTGAGAAAACTCCTCTGAAACTGTAACATTGTCGAACTCTGGAGTAAAGTACTCTACTGAAACTTCATTCTACCACTTTTAAGGCTTTCATGGACTTCTGGCAGAATCTAGAAATTTCAATCTAACAATTTCTTACTTGTGGTGGGTAACCACTTGGTTGTTGCGGCGGGTAATAAGGCGGATTATTATTCATATTTTTGACAATTCAAACTTCAAATTTCGGACGTGACAGTGCTCAATTCACATTCGAAAGCCAAACGTCATATTACCAGAAGCAGAGTTTACGATATAAGGTTAGATTTTTAATAAAAATAAAGTTTCGGATACATTTATCGTCGTGCCAAATAGAAACTAGTTCCTTTTCGAAATGTTCTTTTCAAAACGTGAGCGAAACTCGGATCTCCGTACCCACAAGCCAAAACTGGATTTTTTTGGGTTGGGTTGTCGTTAATGACTGAGACATCAGTTTAAAGATACGATGTATCGATCAAACAACCGATGACGTTGATTGGTTGTTCAGATGAGTCAGCAAAGACCATTTTTCCTTCTACTTTGAAGCCAGGTAGGCTGTCGTAAGGGCATTACCCCACACGCAGGTACATTTCTAGTCTATTGCAAGGTCAAGATTGAGTATACAAACAGGCTCAAAGGAAATGAGTCCCGCTCATACTACTTCTCCTCAAATGGTGAAAAATGAACTTATAGTCTATTTTTCTTGAAATGCCTCCAGATTATGGATGTGGAAAGCAAGTAGTATTTCCGATTTTCTGATAAACAGTATATCATATAGGACTGGAAATTTGTGAGCATACTGACCTACCTTTAACAATTTTTGGAGTGAAAATTTTACAGTAAGAGCTCTATGTAAGCGATTTTGACGACGATACTGACTTGTGTCACTTTTCTATAGTCTGTTTTTTTCAAATGCTTGTAATGAAAAAATGCTGAAAGTAAGTACGCATGCAGAATTTCGTGCCGAGATAATATCCCCGTTGACTGTATGTTAGGAATCGATTAACCGGCAGCGGTAAACTGCGACTAAACGCAGCCTAAACTCGATAACTCGTTCAAAAATAATTTCCCTCCGGTGCGAGAAATGTTCACAGAAAATTTCGCACGGCTAAAAAAAAATATTCGCTCTGCGCAGAAAAAGCTGAGCAAATGACCAGCGGTGCAGCATGATGAACCGGATTTTGAGATTTCAACTTTCCAAAGCACACCAATTGTATCACGATTTTAACTCCCAATTTTCTTTTCATTAAATGAAAACCACGTGCAAATTTTTTTTTATCGTTTCCAACCTTTTTTGTAACAAATAGCCTTCAATTCCGTCAAATTTCAATTGCCGCGTTTTTTCCGTGATACAGTATAGTGCGCTCACGCGCGGTAATTGAACAAGCAATGTATACTTTATTTCATCTTTTTTCGGTTACAAGCATTTCAGGGAAAAACGGACTATATTTGGAAGCATTTTATAAAAAACACACTACAGATATGTCGTCTGGAGACAAGTATGTCACGCGCATACTGCATTTTCATAAGATTTAGAATTTGAGCGTAGACAAAAAGTTAGCATATTCACGACCATCAATTTATCACACAGGCTTCACTTTCGCATGCTTTCAAACTTCAGTTACTGGGAACATGGATCCCGAAGATGTTAATCACAGGCTGTCTTTTAACAGGGGAAGAAAGTTTTGTAAAAGACTGAAAGCATAACTGTTGTCACATATTGCGCCATCCATGTCACGTGTATGACATGTGGATTTGGGAGAGCTGGGGAGGTTTGGGTATCTCATCAGGTAATACCGTGTTTTAGACGTCACATTGATGGTGAACCATATCAGATTGATCCTATTACAGTGAGTAATAGGCTGTGACTCCTGATGGATACTGGCATTTTCCCCAGGCTTCCCTAAATGGCGTTGGGGCCTAACCTGGCAAATGGTGGCTATAGAGAGGTCTATAGTTGGTTCTCTTGTGTTGTCCTTGGGGTCTTGCTGTAGGGTAATGGACAACGCTGCCAGGCTAGGTGCGACAATCCCCGAGTCCTACTCAGTGAGAGTGGGGACAGGGTCACCCGTAAAATGACCCTAATTTGTGGGACCCGATTAAGAACCAGACAGCCCCTTGTA